>CAKMXK010000032.1:0-600000 GCA_928724755.1 Sporisorium exsertum | reverse complement strand
AAGCCTGATCGGAAATAAGAACGCTAACCGTCGTCACACGGCATGTTGGCCTCACTGTGCTTCCAAGTGGACCCTGAACGCACACACACTTTCTTTTGCTTGTCCGGCTAAACATGGTCGCCGATGTCAAGAACTCCTCGGTCCGCCTTGGGCTACTGTTGATTCAATGAGATCCTCTTGTTTGATAGTTACAGAGAGCAATCCGCTTCAATCTCAGAGTATGATCAACGGCGAGAATGTCATCTCAGTGTCGCAACAAGCAAACCCATCCAGGTTCGAGAGTGCGAGCGCCAGGTGTCTGTGATGTCATATAGCGCGCCGTAGCGAGATTTTTTCGGGCAGAATTTGTTAAATCCTTTCAAAGCAGCGCCTAGGCGTGGCATTCAGCATCGTCAAGTTTGCGATTGCTTGTTCCCGACGATACTCTGGTGCGATGGTGTTGGTCGAGCAGCAGACATCTAGCTGTCGCTCGAGATACCTTTGTGAGCAGGCATGTAGAACTCTGTCTGCGTTCAGCGGACCGCACGATCAAAAAGCCCGTTCGACGGAGGATAAAAAAAAAGACCTACATTAATGCATAAAAGCTCAGTCGAATCTGAGAGCAACACCTTGCCCTTCGACCAACACCTTCCCCCACAATCACACCTTACGACCAACACGTTCTTTTAGAACCAAAGCATTCTTCCAACACAACTGTACAAACAGCGCAACTCGTTAGCGCCGCACCCACGCAATCAACTACACATCACCATCCATTTCACGCCATGTCGCACAGCCACTCGCACAGTGGTTCATGCGGGCACGACCATCACCACGACGACGACTCGCACGTCAGACCCAATGAAGGCGACCAAGACCTTCTCTACAGCAGCATCGACCGAGATCGCGTCGTTGCGCTGAACGAGACCGTCCCGCGCTCTGCCGCCGCGACCATCAAGCCCTGGGAGCGACGTGCCGACCCGGAGCCGAGCGTCACGTCGGACGCAGACGACCAGCTGATCATCTTCATCCCCTTCACCTCCTCCGTCAAACTGTCCACCCTTTTGTTCCGCCCAGCATCGCAGCCGGAGCTCACACCCAACGTGATCAAACTCTACAAGAACCTCCCAGCCAGCGCCATCAGCTTTGACGATCTCGCAGAGCGCAAGGAGACGTCCAAACTCGATAGCATTCCCACAGTCGCCGACACCCGCGACGTGATCAGCTTCCCCCTGCCGCAAGTCAAGTGGAGCAACACAGACAGCATCACCCTCTTCGTCGAATCCAGCCTCGGCTCCGAAAAGTCCGGCATCCAGTTTTTGGGCTTCAAAGGCAAATCTTCCGGCTATCCCAGAGTCGCCCCGACAAATATCGTCTACGAAAGCGCCCCGCAACTCAAAGATCACTCGACAGTAGGCACGGACCCGCTCTCCTCCGCTCACGGCTTCGGTCATTGAGTGGACAAGCAATCAAAGTGTATAAAAATGTGCCTTGTTGGATAGTTATGTACAATTGGGTTTGTGTCTTTGCGAGAAGGACGCATCCATTCCTTGAGCGTTCGTGTGCAAATGTCTATTGCGGGGACAGTTTCCGACCGGTGCTGTCCGACGCAGGGATCGAGAGGTTGGTCATCGACATTGTCCGTGTCCCCGTCGGCGAGCCTCGATTCGACTGCCCCACGGACGGCGCCACCAACGGCGTCATCGAGGCAGCAAAATGCTTTGGCGTCTCTGGCCTCGGCAGCGGCGTCATCGTCCCCGGCGTCGATGGAACCGAACGGTTGTGCTTCATGTGCGCCTGGATCAGATGCCCTGCACACAACGCACCCATTAACGACAGCTCGCCCGCCATGACCGACGCAGCAATGATGCGTGCCAGCCTCTGCGCGTTGGCGCCCGGCGTCGTGGCGTGTGCTCCGGCAATGCCCATCATCTCCAACATGGATCGTTGCGGTGGCAGTACCGTTCCACCGCCCACGGTGCCCACCTCGATGCTCGGCATCGATACAGTAATCAATAGATCCTGGTCGTCGTTGATAGCCTCCATGAGCGTAATGCAGTTGGACGACTCGACGTTTTGCGCGGGATCCTGACCCGTGGCGAGGTAGATGGCCGTCAAAATGTTGGCAGCGTGTGCGTTGAAGCCACCAACCGACCCGGCCATTGCCGAACCGATCAGGTTCTTCTTGGTGTTGAGGTTGACCAGATCGCGAACGGTACACTTGAGCACCGAACGCACCACACTGCCCGGCACAACCGCTTCGGCAACGACGCTCTTGCCTCGGCCCTCAATCCAGTTAATCGCAGCCGGCTTCTTGTCCGTGCAGTAGTTGCCGGACAGCGAGAGCACCTTCATGTCGGGGAAGTGCGATTCGGTCATCATGGCCAGCGCCTTTTCTACCCCCTTGGAAATCATGTTCATACCCATGGCATCGCCGGTCGACGTGGCAAATCGCACATAGAGCGTGCGACCGGCCAACACGCAACGCAGCGAAGAGAGGCGGGCGAAGCGCGAAGTCGAGTCGAAAGCGGCCTTGATGGTCGAGGCACCTTCCTGCGAGTCGATCCAGCGCTTGGCCTTGGCGGCCTGAACGACGCTAGGGAACTCGAGAGCCGGTCCACGAGTCATGGCATCCTGAGTGAGAACCGTTGTGACTCCACCACCGGCATTGAGAGCCTTGCAACCGCGCGAAGTCGAGGCCACCAGCGTACCCTCGGTCGTAGCCATGGGAATGGGCATGATCTGTCCGTCAATGTTGAGCGGACCGGCGATACCAAGAGGGATGGGCATGTAGCCCACCACGTTCTCGCAGCAGGCTCCCATGACCTTGCCATAGTCATAATCGCGGTGGGGCAGCAGCGAAGTCTCCAGCGTTCGAGTGGACGAGGCACGCGAAACGAGCGCTCGTCGAACCCGCACGGCTCGCTCGTGATCCTGAAGCACCTTTTCCAAAGCGTAGGCCGCAATCTTGCCGTTCTGACTGAGAGTGATGATCTCTTCGTCAGTGAGGAAAAAGACACCAGCACCACCTGCGTAAATCTCGACCAGCTCCTCGAGAGGCCGGACGACCGCCTCGCCATCGGGACCGACATAGGCTGCATCCTGCAGACGGATCTGCTGTCCACGCTGTCCCGGCGAGGAAACGGCACCGTCGCCGTCCGAGCTGGGCGCGACTTCCGACTTCTTGACGGCATCCATGGCATCCGGCTTGATAGCGTCAGCCGGCACGGCGTTGACGCCGGCACCGTTGGTCGAAGCGTCCTTGGACGCCAACTTGTCGTTGTCTCGGCTCAATTTGGAAAGGGGAGCTGACACATGAGCTGCAGAGAGCTTGGCGAGTCGGTTGTGGTACTCCGAGATGCCGTCTGCACTGTGGCCGCGAGTCTGGATTGCCTGTCTGCCATTCTCTGCGCGTACGTTCCATTTCCTACTGTGACGTTCGGCGTGCTCCTCGATGGCCTTGGCTTCGCTGTCCAAATGAGCGCCGATGAAGCGAGCGGCGGCGCCTGCTGCATTGCCTTCGGACAGAGCTGCGTTGCCAGTGGCAATCCCCTTGAGCAGATACGCGTTGAGGAAGATGCTGATACCGAGGGCGAGAGACATCCACTTGCTGATGACGGGGTCGCCGACAATGACGGTCCAGCCGCTCATGAGGCTATCGAGGACGGCAAGCGACGAGCTGCCACGACCGACAGGGACGGGCCGCACGCCAGCAGAGGTAACCTGTGCATAGACACCGGAAGCGTTGAGAGCCGCATTTGCGAGGGTGCTGCGCGAAGACGACACCACGTGGTTGGCCTCTAGCAGCACGAGGATGACCGGCTCCGAGATGCGGGCCACGAGGTCAATGTCGGCGGGCTGCGATTGCGAGAGCTGAGCAAGAAGAGGAGCAATGGCCGAGGAAGCAGCGGGACCAAAGATGGGCGATTGCTCGGCGACGATCTGGTAGGGCGAGGGCTCGTAGGTGGCGTGGTGACGCGAGATGGCCGATTGCCGGGTAAGGGTCGAGATCAAGTTGAAAGAGTGCAGAACGAGGAACGAGGTAATGAGGAGCAGCTTGAGACGGCCCAGGGGGTTCTCCGACTTGCGACGCTTGTCCGAGGGCGCCGAGCCAAAGACGGCTTGGAACGCTTTCTCCCACAGAGGACGGCGCGAAGGCGTAGGGCTCGAGTCGCGCGAGGTGGAGCTGTCCGAGACGGGGCTGGCGGGGGCTGAGTCCGGGTCGAGGCTAAGCTCTGCACTGACCTTGGGCTTGCGGACGCCACGCTTGACCTTGATGCGGTGCACCTCGACCATGACGGTGAGGATGGAAACGTAGAATGCGAACAGAAAAATGCAGTCGAAGAGGAGGATGAGAGCGGCGAGCTGGCAGAACTCGCGAAGCCCACTGACACCGCTGGTAGCACCGACAGCCATGACGGCGATCTCGATGAGGTAGTCGCGGATGATTGGGACGCCGACGCGGTCGACAGCGGAGACGACGATCTCGTGAGCAGGCATAGGGGTGGGCTCTGCCCAACGCAAGCTGTTCTCGCTCTTGAGTCGCTCGGTCAAGGCACGGACGAATGACTCTTCGCGCGAAATGGCCACAGCGCCGTTAGCAGCGCCGGCTGGAGCCTTGCCGAGCGTCCCAATCTCTGGTTTGGCGGCCTGGTCGAGGTTGCTGAGGATGAGCTCGGAGCGCTCCCTGCTGGTAAGCGACATAGTGGAAGGAGTGATCTCGGGATGCGTGAAGATGGCGCGCGTGAGCAGGTAGGGCTTTTCGAAGCCGACCAAGATGACAAGGAAAGGCAGCGCCTCGGACAGGCAGATAGGGTCGACAGTGACGCCGAGCAAGGAAGCAAAGGTGATGGCGAGGAGGAAGGCAAAGATGGAAGACATGAGCACCGAAGCGCCAAGCCAAAAGTTGCTGCCAAACTTGCGCATCGATAGAAAGAGGTTGACAAAGGTGCCGTGCATGAGAATGTAGGCCGAGAGCATGACAAAGATGTCAGCAGAGTCGGCTTTTTTCAACAGAGCCCAGAAGCGAATGACGAGCGCCTTGACGGCGTAGGCCATCCAACGGATACGCTGGATCTCATCGTTGGTGTTGATGGCGCCGCGCTTTGCCTTGAGGTTGTTGGGTGCATAGGGGTTGAATTCGCCGTCAGGGACGAGAGGCACGATACGGAGATTGTCGTAGAGCTCATCGATCTCGGCGGCGGAGGCTTTGGCGACCGAGTTAGGTCGGGGAACGGAGCGAGTCGCCTTGGATAGCGAGGCGGACAGAAGTGTGGGATCGACGACTTTGGTGAGGAAGTCGTTGCGGTGAAGCGCGTCATCGACGGCGGTATTGCCGTCATGGCCGTCGAAAAAGGTCTTGCCGAAAACGTAGGCTGAGTGATGCGAGTCGGCGTCCTGGACGAGGGCAGCGGCGGCATCGGCGCCGACGAGCGTGCTGACGAGGTCAGCTGAGAGCGGTGAGAGGATGGCATCCTGGATCTGGGACGCCATGTAGGATTCGCGTGCGCTGGTCAAGAGGACGGGCTCGACAAAGAAAGACTGATACGAGGGGCCGATGAGTGCGGCTGCATCCTCGACGGCGCTCTTTGCACTCAGCTGGCTGAGGGGTTGCCAAGCGTTGGCATCGCCGGCCTTTCGAATGTAGACAGTGTCGACATCGGTGGTGTGCGAGTTGAGCACCGAAGTCGTCGAAGATGTGACAGCGGTTTCCTTGTTTGCGGCGCCAGCCCACTTGAAAAGGCCAAACGAGGAGGAGCTGGAAGCCAAGCTGGTGGCCTCGATGGAAATGGGCTCGAAAAAGTTGGAGTGGGTGACGGCGTGCAGAAGCTGGAAGTAGGCGAGGGTGACGATAATAAAAATGGCGACGATGACCTCGATGGGGTTTCGGGATGCGGCCCTGGCTAATCGTCTGAGCATGATCTTGGGCAGTGAAAGAGGCTGAGCCGAGATGCCGATGGACGAGGTGCCGCTGCTGTACGAGGATGCGGACGCGGTCGACATGGCAACGGCCGAAGAATCGCAAGCTGAAGATGCTTGCGAGTTGGGTATGATGTAGCTGAGGAACGGTGGATTGACGGCAGACGGCCTTCGGTGCTAGGTCAAGCTCGGGTGGCGGAGGGTTTGGGGGAAATTTACAAGAAGGGAGCAATCAAAGAGGGTGCTTGAAGAGTCGACGATAGATTAGCGAGTCAGAGCCAGGGCATGCGTGGGCGAGATGAATGATGCTGCAAAGGATCTGTGCGAACGTAGGGACGGTGTCCTAAGATGATGATGACGACGATGTGCGTATGGCAAAGCGAGTTGGATAAGGCGTTGAGGCGAGTAGGGAAAAAGCGAACGAACGCTCGTTGCGGCCGTCGAAGGAGAATGGGAAGCAAGGACCGAGTTGAGCCGGTCCTTCTTCTGCGTGTGATCGAGACGAGCGGTGGCGGCGACGGCGAAACGAGAGACGATGAGAAAGGAGAGCACACAGACGGCCCTGAACGTTCCACACGTAGAGATGTGCGTGGAGAAGGCTACGAGATGCTCGCCTGCTTGAAGGGAGAGAGAGGTGATGGTGACGAGAGGGGTAAGAGGGAAGATCAAAGGAACAATGGGCAGCTGTCAAAAGGGGCAGCGGAGAGAGACAGAAAAGACAGAAGAGTGGCGGCATGTGTGTCGAGCGTGTCTAACAAATTGCGGCACAAGAGCAGAGACAGAGAGGCGCTAGACAAAAAAAGAGCTGCGTCCAGGAGAAGTTGGCCAACCAAACGATGCCCGCCGTCTGACAAGCGCGGCGACAAGGCACAAGACACACACACGCCAGAGACACATGCAGTGACTCCGCGACAAGAAGAGAAGGATCGTCAAGTGGCAGCGGTTCTGCTATCGGATTGGCCCACGCTGTTCTCGCACAGCCGATTCAGCTTTTTTGGGACGGAGAAAAACCAAAAATTCTTCCTAAGTTAAGCAATTTGTGAGAGAGGCTCGCGTGCCTGTGTGCTGCTCTTCTCGGTTTCCCCATCTTCCCCTCTCGTCTCGGTCTCACGACTGGCCGACGTGTCGAGACAGAGTCAACTGCAGGAGCGCGTTCGCGTGCGAAATGAGCTCGAGAAAAGTGGGGCCATTTTCGAAACAAAAAACCGAAATTCCAAAAGCTTGGAAATGAGCAGGGCAGGCAGGCGTGCTGTTGCCCAAAATTGCATGACTCGCTTGAACGACAAGGACAGAGCAGCAGACTCACGCTTTCTGTCACTCTCATCACTGCTGACAAAGACTAAGCTGCGGTGATGCTGAGATGTTGATATGAATTGTCAATGCAATGCTGCTATGGATGATTGATTGCAATGATGGTGAAGACACTAAGATACAAAATGTGACAAGACTCAGCCAAAATGGGCTGAGTGACATGTTGGAATGCTAAATTGGCTGAGAGATGCACCAGACACTATTGTGCAAGTAAACTAGCAAGCAACTACTGGAACAAGACAGAGGCAATGCCATGGAACCCGGTGTTATAAGCTCGGGATGGTGTTGTGGAGCTCGCGGTTTCGGCAATGATGATCAGGACCCCAGGAGGGTGGCTGGCTCCCAGCCGAATGATCCAGACCCCAGGTGGAGGCCAGTAGATCGGGGTGATTGGCGAGGCCAGAGGGGACTGCGGCATCGCCTGGAGCTCTGGCCAGAGGGTGTTGGGGGGCCAAGAGGAGCCCCAGACACCCCAATCATCCTTAGAGAGCTTTGTCAATTGTATTTTATTCTACACTCACTGTAGGATGGAATCCAAGACCCTTTCCGAGAATCTCATACTCCAATACCATGGTCGATGGCGTCCTGGACTTCCAAGCATCCGGCGCACTACCCTTGGCCTCCAAGGAGATCCGACCCATTCAATCCTGTTCACTCATATCCACTACTCTCCCTGGAGGTCCTCAGACCCCAAGGGCTTAACAAGCGGTGGGTATTGCTGAGCGGGGTGGAACTGGTCGGATCTCCTTGGAGGCCAAGGGTGTTATGCCCTTGGGGTCTGAGGACCTCCGGGGAGAGCTATGGATACGGGCAAATGGGGTGGTGC
Source organism: Sporisorium exsertum (assembly GCA_928724755.1). Lineage (NCBI taxonomy): Eukaryota > Fungi > Basidiomycota > Ustilaginomycetes > Ustilaginales > Ustilaginaceae > Sporisorium > Sporisorium exsertum. The sequence continues at coordinate 591,965 of CAKMXK010000032.1, read as the reverse complement.
TGGTTGGATCTCCTTGGAGGCCAAGGGTAGTGTGCCAGATGCTTGGAAATCCAGGATGTCGTCAACTACAGTGTTGGAGTACAATGTTCTCAGAAAGGGTCTTGGATTTCATCCTACTAGTGAGTGTAGAATAAAATACAATTGATGAAGCTCTCTAAGGATGACTGGGGTGTCCAGGGCTCTTCTTGGGCCCCCAACACCCCCTGACTGGGGCTCTGGGCAATGCTGCAGTCCCCTCTGGCCTTGGCAGGCGATCGGCCTTCCCCAATCTGCTAACCTCCGCCTGGGGTCCGGATCATTCGGCCGGGAACTGGGCACCCTACTGGGGTCCTGATCATTGTCGCCAAAGTCGCTGGCTCCATGACTAAACCCACCATCCCGAGCTTATAACAATTTGCCTTCCTCCTGCTCATCAATTTCCTTGGCAAGCGATGATCGCTGACTATCACTGGTGCCAAGCGAGCAAAGGTTGCGGCCACTGGTGGAAGGAGTGGTGGAAGAGGCAGTGGTGTTGAGCGGTGTGGACAAGGAGGCGGCAGACGCAGAGCCAGAGCCAGAATTGCCGGTTGCAGCAGCATAGCCAACCCAGCTCGCAATTCCCGACTCACGCCTTCTGTCACTCTCATAACTCTGAACCGCAGCAGTATCAGTGTCGGCCAAGCAAGTAATTTGACCGATCCGCAAACACCGTCGACAGGCGGCGCTAATTTATGCAATGCCTATCTCTTCGCACTCAGGAGTCGCATACGCGAGGCTCGTCTTCAGATTCGTACTGTATCTTTGTTTCAGCATGCGCCGAGCTGCCACACCATCTCTGCAGAATACTTGCTGCTTGAGTCAACTCGACCGGCTTTGCAATGAGCAAAGTGGACGTACGAGAAAAGTGTGACGTAGCAGCGTTTGGTGATTCGCCGAGCTAGACGAGAGGGCGGTTAATCGAGCCTATTCAGCCTTTGTCAGATCGCGGTCACAAGGCTTTGCAATGCCCGCCTTTGGCTCTCGTCGGCCTCTGTGACAGCTTGTGGCGTGAGCTTTTCTCTACGGTTATCGAGGGAAGATGGGGTGGCTGGTTATTTGTGAACAGCTAACTTTGAACAAAGACCGTTTGACTGGTCAGTGTCACGCCACTCGATAGGAGCGCGAGGGCCCAAGCTCTACCTCGCACATCGATCCCCCGCACCATCCCAACCATCGACTGATCGCGCTCTCATTGCTTAAGCAATCATTCGCGTTCCAGGGACAGCACTCCTTCAATCCGCTCAACACGCTGGTGACCATCACATCCAAACGCTCGCACTACACACTTGCACGAATGAACTTGAAGGAGAAAAAAGAGGTGGTGCAATTCTTTTGAGTTGGTACCGAACAACAATAAGTTCGGCATGTTTTTAGGAGGTGGATTATGCCATGCTTGATTTGAGAATCAGATCCAGTAACCTTCCTGACTCCATTCGTTGTGTGTATGCATTGTCCAGATCACTTGCGACCGGCTTTGCTCTTGCTCTTGGACTTGGCTGGGGTGCCGTTGGAGCCACCCTGGATGAAACGGACCATCTCATCCAGCGACTTGTTGGCGTTCGCATTGGCGCTAGCAGTCGGAGCAGCGCCAGCGATCGCACCGGGACCACCAGCAGCAGCACTAGCAGCACCGTTGCCTGGACGGATCGAAGCAAGTCCAAGCGCACCCTGACGCGCCTGACGAGCGCTCGCCTCCTTCTCCAGCTTGGCCATGCGCACCGCCGAAGCAGCCAGACTCGAGCAGAACGCCTCGCTCTCCTTTGTCTGCGCATCCTCCTTGCCCAGACGCTCCTCAAACACGCGCCACGCCTCCTTCTCCACCGCCAGCGCCGTCTTGAGGTCACCCGCCAGCGTGTACGCCTGGCTCAGCTCGTGCGCTAGGTTGGCCGTGTGGATGCTATCCGCGCCAAACAGCGACAGCGCCAACTCGTGCGCAGACCGATACACGCGCAGACTCGGCTCGAACAGCCTAGCGTTCTGCAGCGTCAGTGCGACGTTGGAAAGCGCATTGATGCAGTCCGGGTGCTCCTTGCCGTACAGTAGGCTCCACAGCTCGAGCACCCTGCGCTGGCACAGTAGCGACTCGCGCGTGTTGCCCGCCGAACGCTCCAGAACCGCCAGGTTCGCGTACTGGTTGAGCGTCTCCGGGTGGTCCAGACCCAGCGTGCGCTCCGACACGGTCACCGCCTGCCTCTGGTATCGCACCGCGTTGGCCATGCTCACGTGCTCGTTCACTGGTGGCAGATCCGCCTCGCTGATCTCCTTGTTCTCCGACTTGGCCTGGTTGATCAGCTCGGCGCGCTCCATCGCCACAACTCCAGCAAGGTGGTGCACGATGGTGGCAAACAGCGCATAGCATCGTGCGACCTCGGGGTGAACAAGACCGTAGACCTGCTCGTGGAAGCTGACACCTTCGAGCAGCAGCTCCAGTCCCAGATCGCGATCACCGCGGCTGATCGAGATCCTGCCCGCCTCAAACGCCTCCTCGGCCAGCGTGCTCTTGGGCGTCGAATCCTTGACCACAGGTACCAGGTTGAGGACGTCCTCGGGCTCAAAACTCGCCGTTCGCACCGCCTTGACGGGCTTCTTGTCAGCGGCAGCGGCACCGTTGACCTTTTTGGCGCCGTTCTGCTGCTCGTAGCCACCCTTCTTCTTGCCCTTGCTCTTCTTGCCAGCGGCCGAGGTACCGTTGGGTTGCGACTCACCGTGCGAGTCATCCGACACGCTGCCATCCACATCGGCCAGCTTGCCTTCCAGGATATAATCCTGCAGTTTGAGCTGGATACCCGTGCGCAGCGCCACCTCTCGAAGTAGCTGAGCGCGTCGCAAATCCTGGTCAAAGAACGAGTCGGGTAACTCGAAGCGGAAGCGCTTGCGGATCTCGGCTTTGACTTGGTTCTTGAGCGACGCGGGGGTGAGCTTGGTCCATTCTGCGTCCGTCGCGTCAAGAAGCGGCGAAGGAGTAGGGCGAGCCTGGGGAGCTGCGTTGACCTTGTCGCCGATGAGGCAGTTGAGGAAGTGCGAGATGCATGAAGCGACGTTGACCTGCTCGACGTCGCGAATGAGACCGCGCAGGATGCGCTTGCTAGCTCGCAGCACCATCTCCTGCAGCACGGTGAGCCTGAAAGCGTGGAGGAAGCCCTCGTGGCCAGGACCGGCCTTGCTGATGAGTTCCTGGTCGAGCTCCTGCTTGGCTTCAGGCGTGCAGAGACGGGCGACGTAGCCGAGGTAACGGATATTGATACCACGCGCGTGCATCTGTCGGCTCAGTGCACCACCGTCGGCAGCGGTGAAGAGACCAGCAGCGACGTCGGTGACGAAGCGAGGGAGGGCAACCTTGCGCAAGAAGTCGGAAGCTTGTCGGACGGCTGCGACGCTCGCATCCGACTCGTCGGTGATGGGAGTGATGACCTTGGAGCCATCCTCGACCGAGGTGTCCGCCATCTTGAACTCGACAAAGGCGTCAGGGTTGAAAGTCAGCTTGAACTCGGACGAATCGAGGCGTTCAGGCTCTTGCTCAGCCTCGGCACGTTCACCGTCTTCTTTGGAGGCGGCCTCCTTGGCTTCGGCGTCCTTAGTGGCCTTGGCCTCCTGGCGAGCGGCAAGCTGGGCACGAGCCCATTTGCGGAACTCGCTATCCCAGTAGATCTCGAGTAGCTCGGGCCGGAGCAGCGTCATGCGGTGAGGGTAGCGTGCCTCTTGGCTCGAAGATGATGGGCTGCCGTGGACTTCGCTAGCAATATCGTTCTCGAGCCAGTTGATGTCGACCGGGTTGAGTCGTGCAAGGTCGAGCACATATCGTCGGCCGTCGGCACCACGGAGACCCTTGGAGTCGACGCTGAGCCAGAGCGGGTGCTTCTTGCCGTTGGCATCCTGAACGTCGTGCTCGTTGAGATGAAGAGTCTGAGCAACCTGGCGGAAGAGCTTGTGGAATGCGGCATTGTCGCGGATCACTTCTGGACCCTCGACACCACCGTAGACAACCTGAGTGTCGTCGTTGAGGTCGCCTTTAGTCGGTTTGCCATCCTTGCTCTCGGTGGTCTTCTTGGTAACAGTGGTCTCTGCAGTCTCGTTGGCTTGATCGCCAGCCTCGAGCTGGTCGTCGTTCTCATCTCGCCTGCGGAAGAGGCCAGGAACGACGCTCTGTGCGACCCATCGCTCGCCCTTCCAGTCGACGACGATAGTGCCGAGGAGACAGAGGCCATTGACATCGAGGCTGTTGAGCGTCTTGACGCCTTGGATGTCCTTACCGACGGCAACGTGTGCGGCCTCGTCGCCGCCCATGTGAGGGTAAAGATCGACGCCGTCAGCACCCTTGGAAATGAACAGGTTGTTGAGGATGAACATCTGAGCATCGCGCTTGTCCATAGGGTTCATCGCCTGGACCTCGCCGGCAGCGACCTTGGGGATAGCGCGTGCAGCAGCCTGGGTGAATTCGGAGTAGATGCGGTTGAGCACACGGTCGCGCATGAGTCGCTCTGGCAGCGTGGTGCGGGGCAGCTCCCGAGCAGACTGCAGCTCGTCGTTCCAGTCCCTCGTTCCTTCCAAAGTGTCGGCCGAGGTGGCGCCTGTAAGGAGGAAAGCGGCCTGCGAACGAAGCGGGTCTGCGGGGTGAGTGTGGTTGCGTGCAAGCCAGGGAATGGCGGGCAAAGTGTTGGTAACGGGAACGGCGGAAAAGTAGTCACGGGACGAGAGAGGGTCGTTGAAGAGCTTTGCGAATGCAGAAAGGAAGAGCGGGGAGAAGCCGCAGAGCAAATCAAAGAGCGAGCAAGAGGCGAAATCTTGGCCGGCGGGGCGGGGTGAGGGGTCGAACCGAGCACCGGAAGAGCGATTGACGTAGAAACCGTGGGTGGATGCTGTGATGAAGATGACCTCGCCCTCGAGAGTGCCAACCTGAAGGTAGAGGAGGTGGCCGTTGAGCTTGTAGTATTGCGGCGGAGGGTTCCAGGAAGCGAGCGAGAGTTGACGGAGGCAGACGGGCAGTTGGCGAGGGCGACGAGCGACGGAGGGGATCAGGTCAATGGCGGTGATGGCAGGCCAGCCAGCCCAGTCGACGAGAGGAAGCTGCGACTCGGAGTGTTCTTCCGAAGCACCGTTTTTGCCAGCAACGCGGCCGTTTCCATTCTGGCGGGCCGAGTCGTGCTGCCACTCTTGCGGGTTCCTGACGGCATCCTGAACGCTGATGGCAGCATCGATGCCGATGGCACTGGGATCGGCAGCGCCGCCGCTGAGCAGATCACGAAGACGCTGGACATGTGCACGGGCATCGGCCTCGTTGAAGGCAACGTGGGTGACGTGAAGCTCTCGCTTGTCCAGGGGAATACCCTCAAAAATTTCGCGGAGCTCTGTCCATTCCGGCACACGCTCGCCAAGCTGCACCTTGGCACCTTTGGCGGCGGGAGCAGCACCGGGGACAGGCTTGCGGAAGCAGAATGCGCCGAGCCAGTAGCCCTCTGGACTGTCTGTGACCGTGATGCGAAGGTCGTTGAGGGTCTCCTGGGGTGTGACGGCGACCTTGAGGGGAGATGGGGTTTCAGGAAGACCGCTTGCGGAAGCAGCAGCGGAAGGAATGAGAGGACGCTTGGGGAGGTAGAGGCTGATCTCGAAGGGTAGAAGCGACTCGTCGATCTCTGTTGTTGACTCGACGGCGTCCGGGGCGGGTGTCTGGGCGGGCGCGGCGGCCGCCTCGAGGTTTTTCTCCTGTGCCATGGTGTACGACGGCCCGCCTCTCAGTCCAGCGACAGTGCCTCTTGTATCCGACTGTCCACCGATACTATGCCAAAGCGCGTGGTCGATGGTACTTGGATGCTGGACTGGGAGAGGAGGATCGCTTGAAGAGTTGAGCTGGCAGAGAAGAGAAGTGACGGGTGCGGAACAGAACAAGAAGAACAGTTTCCGTCCCAAACAAAAAGAAGAAAAGCAAAAAAAAAAAAAAAAAAAAAAAAAAAAAAAAAAAAAGGACAAACCAGATTGGTCAGACCAGGTCGGGCCGGACAAATACGAGATCGGGGCGGGCTAACGGGACTTTCCTTCGCAACGGCACACTGCGGTTCTTCCGTTTCTTCTCGATTTCGGTGACTCCATTTCTTCGCGAATTTATTCTTCTTTTTCTCTGTTTCTCGTCCTGGAGTCTGTGCGCACAATGTGCCTAGGCAAGCAGTCACAAAGATCCTCTCGAGGTTTGCATTGCTTGTTATAATCATAAGCATCAAAGGCATCAAGACAGGCACATACAGTCCATGTCATTTGGTTTTTAAAAACTGAAATGCAAAGCACACTGAGCAACTGCCCATTCAGACATCCACTTTGTCTATTCCTTGCCACACCATGTGCAGACTAGCTATCCTTCCTATACCTGCAGGAGGCAGTTGCTGGCATCCCCAACAGTAGTTCAGTCTCTTAAACAGCAGTGTTTTGAAGCAAGTTGCAAGCAACAGCTGGTCAAAGTCATGCTATTTTTTGGTGGGCACAGCAGCAGAGGAAAGCCAGTTTTTTTTAAAAAAAAAAAAAAAAAAAAAAACCAAACAACACATACTGTACATCAACAAAGTCAAGATCTGCTTGCACACTTGCACATCTATGAAGTGTCTGGACAAGGTCAACCGAACAACAACACCATGGAGCACATCAATCTTTGTGCTTTCAACCAAGATGACCAAGACAATGAGAGCCATTTGAGCCATGCCAACAATAATGAGGATGATGAAGAGCACCCACCCAGAGCTGACAATGGCAACAATGAAGATGAGCTCAATTAATTGGAAGCTGTGGTCATCACACAAGGCATCAGCAAGCCCTCCAAGGATGTCAGCCCCTTGTCTCTGTGGTCAATTGAGGCAGGCTTTTTTGATGCCATCAGGCATCTGCAGCTCATGCAGGTCAATCCTATCCCTCCACACAATGACAATCCTTTTGGACCTGTATGGAGGTTGTGTCTCCATGTGGTTAGACTTCAGTGACCAAAAACAAGGCAAAGTAGGAAGATACCTTTGCTGGTTGATGGTCTCAATCAAGTTCTGCAGCTATGAAGAGACCGGACTTCCTTCCTTTGTCATGAATGTGACCATGAATGCAAGCAAGCAGAGGCCTGGAGGCCAGGTGGTGCACAAATACTCATTTGTCTCCAAGCGGAACCAGTGCAGGAGTGACAATGTGGCATTTGCCTTTGCAGCTCTAGCTGTCTTGCAAGGTACAATGCCTGCCCTCAAAAAGGTCTTTGATGACAAGGAGCATGGTCAACAACTGCTGGCACAGGGGAAGAACAACTTCATTCAGTTCAACTCTCTCTCCAGCGCCCCTGTCTTCATCTTTGGTCACATTTTTCATTGTGATCCACACTTGGAGTATGAAAAAATATGGGGAAGTCAAGTTGCTGCACTCTTCTGACAAGCCAGCTGTATGGGAGCACCACTATCCCATGCACAACAGGCGCCTCAATGCGAGGTTCATGTCCATCCACTTGGGCCTTGAGACAAATGTCACCTCAAGGAGCTTTCGCACTTCCTTTGCCTTCAAGAGCATCCTTGCTGACAACATTTCAGACTGGCAGATTGCAGAGAGGATGGGGCACTTCAAAGGTGATCCAACAATGGGCCACTTCATCTATTTCCCACCAATGCTCCCTGACAATCCTGCAAGGTGTTAGGCCCTTGGGGTCTGAAAATCTCCAAGTTGAGCAGTTGGTATTGATGAGCATGTTATAAGCTCGGGATTGGCTTAGTCATGAAGCCAGCGACTTCAGTGACGATGGTCAGGACCCCAGGAGAGAGGCCAGTTCCCGGCCGAGTGAACTGGACCCCCCAAGCGGAGGCCCACGGATTGGGGGAGGCCGATCGCCGGCTGAGGGACTGCGGCACTGGCCGGAGCCCCAGCCAGGGGGTGTCAGGGGCCCAATCATCCTAGAGAGCTTCGTTGATTGTATTTTATTCTACACTCACTGTAGGACGGAATCCAAGACCTTTTCCAAGAATCTCATACTCCAATACCATGGTCAATGGCGTCCTGGACTTCCAAGCATCCAGCACACTACCCTTGGCCTCCAAGGAGATCCGACCCGTTCAATCCCGTTCACTCGTATCCACTACTCTCCCTGGAGGTCCTCAGTCCCCAAGGGCTCAACATAGCATAGCAAGTGAACCTCAACATTCACACTCTATTACGGTTGTGACCTAACAACTAACGGCACTCCCCAAAGATCGCAACTTAGGAGTACAGGTATAGGGACTCTAGTCCTGATATTGGGTGTCAGTAAGTGGTACTTAACAATCAAGTCGACTAACCCTCATTCACTTGACCCTAGTCGACAGAACACTAGCTTCCAATATCTTGCGTTGACCGGTCAGATAGAGGCATTTGTGGCATGCAAGGTGATTCATGATTTTGAGGACACTCTTGGGGAAACCATCCTCGAACTTGAGATTGCGGATCGCAAAGTGGCAGATGATTGAATCCAGCCTCTTCTTGATCGAGTTCAAGGAGAGAGGGGTGGTATCAGGACGGGGTTGGATGATATTGGCGATCCGAAGCTCCTCAGCCGTTAGTACAGAGCCAACGTCTGCGCCAAGACCATCCTCTTGGTCGACAGACTTGTCCTCGCTGTCTGCTGTCGGCATGAACTCATCCTCCAAGTTGTCCTCTTGCTCAAAGTCTTCCTCAGCCATCAAAGGTTTCAGCTTCGTGCTGGGATTGTGTGAGCGAAGTTCTGTTACGCCCTTGGGGTCTGAGGACCTCCGGGGAGAGTAGTGGGTACGAGTGAACGGGACTGAACGGGTCGGATCTCCTTGGAGGCCAAGGGTAGTGTGCCGGATGCTTGGAAGTCCAGGACGCCGTCGACCACAGTATTGGAGTATGAGGTTCTCGGGAAAGGTCTTGGATTCCGTCCTACAGTGAGTGTAGAATAAAATACAATCGACGAAGCTCTCTAAGGATGATTGGGGTGCCCGGGGCTCCTCTTGGCTCCCCGAGACCCTATGGCCGGAACTCTGGGCGATGCCACAGTCCCCTCTGGCCTCGCCGATCACCCCGATCTACTGGCCTCCGCTTGGGGTCCGGGTCATTCGGCCGGGAGTCAGCCACCCTCCCGGGGTCCCGATCGCTGTTGCCGCAACTGCGAGCTCCACGACTAAACCCACCATCCCGAGCTTATAACAAGTTCCTGGCCAATGATGGGGAAGGACTCATGAAGAGCAGGATCGAGGACAGCAGGATTGAGCGGGGCAGAGTCGAATGCAGCAGGATTGTGCGCAACAGGGCCAAGTGCCATGGAGGTGGCTGAAACAGGCGGATAGGGAGCGTCGGAAGAAGAAGAAGAACTGGCATTGTTGCCCACAACCAGAGTCGAGCTCGATCCCCAACCTTGAGCACCCGAATCTGGATAATGCTTTCTTAGGTTGGTGTGCTGAATGTTATCTGCACTGATCAAACCCTTGCTGACTGATGCATAGATGTGCAGGTACGACACCATGACAGACTTGTCATTTCTATGCTTGTTGAATGAGTCCGACAGCCTGCCGGTGTCGACCGCGGTGTACATCTCCAAGGTAAGGCTGTCCACCTGTTCTTGCGATGGCTTTTGGCCGAGCTGCTCGTACAGCTCTCGGGACGCCATATGCCCCAGGTAATGCTCGCACGCAAGCTCAGAGGAGCGAAGCGTGGAGGAGGCATAGTTGGGAACATCGTGGCATCCCACCTCGGCTTCAAGTTCACCAATGCTGACACCAAAGTGGTCGATGAAGTTGGCGATGTTGTCGAGCGCGTTGCACTTCCTGCTGCTGCCACCTTTGTGCATGGCAGCCAGGCCAACGGGACTGATAGCCTTCGTTGCGATTGAAGCAGCATTTTGCTTCGAGGTAGCCACAGGCCTTCAAGCACTGCTGCTGGAATGCACCCGTGGGGGCCCCATGCTGTGAGAGAGACTTTTGGTAGAGCTTGCACTGGCTTGCCAGGCCGCACCACAAGGTTACCAAAGCCTGTCGACGGTCACCTTGACCGTTGTCCCAGGAGTCGGGAGCTAGCGCTCCTGACCGATTTCCGGTTTTTGTACTTAGCTTCTTTTCGCGCGAGAGCTGAACTCGGCCTTCGGCCGAGTCAGCGTCTTCCTTTTAATCTACCATCTTTTTCGGTCCCCAGTTTTCTCTATAGTTAATTTAGTAAGTCTGTTGTCTTTGTCACCGTCTGCTTGTCGGAACCAATTCTTGATGTTGTCACCGGTCGGGTAGCATAGCGAGTCTTCTGTTATAAGCTCGGGATGGTGGGTCTAGTGGTGAGGCCAGTGATTTTGGCAACAAAGATCAGGACTCCAGGAGAGTGACTGGCTTCCAGCCAAATGGTCTGGACCCCAAGTAGAGGGGTTGGCAGATTGGGGCTGGCTGATCACTTGCCAAGGCCAGGGAGACTGTGGCATTGCCTGGAGCCCTGGGCAGGGGGCGTGGGGGGCCAAGGGGAGCCGCAGACACCCCAACCATACTTAGAGAGCTTCATTGGTTGTATTTTATTCTACACTCACTAGTAGGATAGAATCCAAGACCTTCCTCAAGAATATCACACACCAGTATCATAGCCAATGGCATCCTGGATTCCAAGCATCTGGCATTCCACCCTTGGCCTCCAAGGGGCTTCTACACACCCCAACACCATTCACAATACCAACCACTCCCCCCCAGAGGTTATCAGACCCCAAGGGCATAACAGAACCAACATGCGCCGGTATGGGATTCCAGGCACTGCTCAGGCTTGAGAACTTACAACTTGTTCGACTGCCAGACTGTTTGGTCTCGAATTTGCGCGCACAGGCTGCGTGCGTGTTTCGGCGTTTGTTGTGGAGGGAGCAGAGGACCCTTGAACTGACAGCCGAGGACGACGTCAGCTGTCACTTTCGCTGCTAACTACCATCTCGATTGCGCGCCACTCTCACAGAGTCAGTCGCCCGCATGGATCGCTTCAAGCAGATCGATGCCAGCAACTCGTCCATCGGCGCCCTTCTTTTTCACGATGAAGAAGTCCTCAGCTTGCAGGATAGCATTGGCCTCTATGACGGCAAGGACAAGGTGCTCCATCAGAACAACGGCACCGTCTACCTCACCTCCCATCGTCTCCTCTACGTAGACGACCTCGAACCGCATCGATACTCGTGCAGCTTGAACTTGGACCTCGTAAGACAGAGCGAGTACTACGCTGGCTTTCTCAAGAGTAGTCCAAAGATCACCCTCACCCTCGCAAAGCCGAACAAGGACGCAGACGATGTGGTCGACCAACGGCGGCAGACCGGCTCTAGCTCTAGCTCCAGCTCATTCTCACCTCATACAATCTCGGCTCCACTCAGCAAGACGTCAAGCAGGGACTGGAGATTGAATGCCCCTGCCGCCGACTCGACACCTTCCGAGGCTGCGACGTCCAACTGGTTCTGCGCCATCTGTGGCTTCAGCAATGCTGCAAGTCGTTCCGTCTGCGAGCTGTGCGGAGTCGCCAAAGAACCCGCCCGCCCTACTCCAAAGCGAGCCACCCTACCAGACCATGGTTATGATCCGTCACGGTCGGATCCCTTCTCCAGCCCAACCAAGCCGCCATCAATAGCACAGCCACCTGATACCGCTGCCGATCCGCCAGCAACAAAACAGAACGATGGTCTGGCCTGCGACGTATGCACCTTCCTCAACCACCCTTCCATGACCAAATGCGAAATGTGTGGCTCCCATCTCGGTCGCAGCTGGCAACAGGAACATGCATCTGCTGCAGCCTCCACCCCTTCACTTACAGCTCCGAGCACACCGGTACGCAAGAGCACCGAAGCAGACGCTTTGTCCCTTCGTTCCAGCACCGCTCCCAGCAGAGCTTCCACCCCAGCATCGTCTTCATTGCCTCCACCCACCGATTCTGTCAAGCTCAGCTTCCGTAAAGGCGGCGACAAAGCTTTTTACAACTTACTCAAATCCACACTTCGTGCTAAAGCCTGGGCTAGCGGTGCAAAGCGCACAGCAATAGGCGGGTCGAATGCTTCTACAGCCAGTGACGCTCGAGCGATGCGTGTTGCAGCGGGGATGGTCGATCTCGATGGCAGGTCAGCTGCTCTCAAGAGAGTCGGCATCGACGGCATTCTTTCCTCGGTTGATTCCACCAGTCGTGCACAGAACGACGACATGCAAGCAGCACTCAAGGATCTCGAAGCACTCATGCGAAAGGCTAAACAGATGGTCGAGTTTGCAGAATCGCTCAACGCAAAACTCACAAAGCAGGAGCAAGCTGCTGCTGCGGCCGAAGCCGCCGGTCTACCAGACACTGCTCCACAGCCAGACCAAGAAGCTGCCACACTCATCCGCTCGTCCCTTGTACGGCTCGGCCTTCCCGCACCCGCTGTTACGGAAGATATGGCGAGAGACCAGGACGAGTATCATCGAGAGCTGGCTCGTGAGCTCGCTGGGCTGCTGCTTGGCAATCCTTCCGTCGGTCCGAGGACAGGCTTGATGGGCGCAGGCAGGATCGCGGCTAAGGGTAAGTTTACCGAATCGCTGCCACGCGTCTCAGACGACGAGCTGCAAGGTCGAGGCTTGGTCGGGCTCGACGAAGTATGGTGCGTGTGGAACAGGGCACGTGGTGTAGCGTTGATCCCTCCGCAAGCGCTTCGTTCCGCTGCGGCATTCCTTCCTGATATCACATCCCCCTCCGTGCGCATCAAAACGTTCAGATCAGGTCTCTCGGTGCTCCACACGCCCAAATACAGCGACGACGCCTTCGCCTCGCGCATTCTGCACTACCTCGACACGCTCGAGTGGGAACACAAGATGAAGCGCATCGAACAGGCACAGGCGCTCCGAATCTCAGACGGCAAGTCCATCCCGTTAACAACAACGTCGCCAGAAGAGGCGAGCTATGACGACAATCTCTCGCCCTGGGGTTCCGGCGCGTCGATCTTGGAGATTGCAGAGAAGGAGGACGTGCCTATATTGCTCATCAATGAAATGATGGACATGATCGAGTCCAAGACAGGTATGGTTGTTAGGGATGATGGCGGACCCAACGGGACGAGGTGGTTCGTTAATCACTTTTCGAGGGTGTGATCGCCACGATTATAGGGTAATGCGATCACTTTGAAGCTGAAAGCGTTGTGCGTGAATGAAGCTTGCGGAGGCCGGTCCGCTTCTTGTGCCGGTAGTGTGAACAACGTGGTAGTGGAGCGGTTCGGTGTCGTCATGGCTCGCCTCAGGTCTTGCCTCGCAACGTGGAGATCCGAACATTGACCAATGACTCGGCCGGAAGTCGGCAGAGGGCCAATCGGACCGGCAAGAGGGTTGCCGTTCCTGTCTCGTCCACGGCTGAGAGCCTAGCATTGGAGAGATTGCCGACTCTAGTAACCTACACCGACCAAGCTCTCTCCTGCCGAGATGCAATCTCGGAGATCTCTTCCAGCAAAGAAATGAAGCGCGTGCTGCTGTCGCTCACGATCCCAAGGACTTTCCGGAGAGATTGAACCTTGCAGCTTTCCCACTGTAACTTATATCAAGTCCGGACCGATGCGGCCGCGAGAGTGGGATCAAAGTGTCTCGCCAAGACGGTCATCGCTCTCGCCGTCGTAAACGCGATCACCATCGAAAGGGCGAGCTCCATCGGCAGGGGTTGCAAACAAAGTTAGGGCGACGGCTTTTGCACCTTAAACGCTAATGCTAAGCTTGAGGCTATCTTTGAACCTGTAGTGGATCGCGAGCCACGACCGAAAACATTATGAGCTGCTGAGTCGCGCTATGCGCCCCTCGATGACGCTGACAGAGTCGTACAGGGGAAAGATAGCGTCATTGTGACGGTTGGGCTCTCTCAAGCGGTCGGTCGGTGTAGGAGAGAGTGGACAGCTGAAACAATGGCGAGCGCCCGGCCGTACAATTGTCCGACGTCGCCCCGGATAAGGGGGCTACATGTGTCGACTTGCCCGGCGCTTCAGTGCGAACGTCATCTGACAAAGTGAGGCTCAACGTGCAGACAATAGGTCCCCAGGTCACACGACTCTACACAGCCAAGGCACCCACTGAGGGGGGCTATGCGCTCAAGATGTTCAGGCACCTGCAGACCAGGCCCACTCGACCAATGTACCCACTCAATCAGGCACAGCTCAATCACGTCTTGAGAGCTCGATTGTGCATGTGGGAACCACACCCCGTGCTCTTGAGCATGCGAAACGAAAAGAAAAGTTGAGACGGGCCTCGGCCCCGCTCAGCCTGACTAGTCCTCGCGATCGTGATCCTAACTCAAACGACAGATTGGAGTGCCAACGGCCCGCCAACTTCATCGGTCCCCGCTATTGCTGTGACATTCCCACCCTTGCGCCAGCTCACGTGTCCGCCCGTCGGAAGCCATTGTGTAGTCTCCTCTCAAAGCCCCGCACTTGGTGTGGGATGTTGTGCGATAAGAGCTGCCCACTCTCACGCTTGTTTGTGCTGGCTAGACCCCTCTCGTTTCCTCCGGCAACTCCGTGGGCCCGGTTACAGTTTCTCTGGGAGCCAGGCACAAGGTGTTATCGGGCTGAATCGCTTAGCCCACTTCGGTCTTGGGTGTGAGGTATTTGCGCTGCATGTGCGGGATAAGGACTGTGGGGAACAGGGAGGGAAAGATAGGAGTTTGTGTTTGACAACGTCTGCAGAAGCGCCCGCTGGGCAACAGGATGGGGCGGCACGATAGGTGGGGAGCGGAAAAGGTACATATACAAGGGCTCACTTCGTTCGTTCAGGTCTGTATCTCCAAAAAAACATCTACTCCTACACCTCTACGCACATACTTGCTCTCAATCTACGCTTTCTCTGTCTCACACAACCAGATAGTATAGCAATAACCACCCCGTGCCACTGTCAATCAAGTATACTGCAACGTCGCAAGCCCGCTCTGCTTCGTCTATTCCATCGAAACGTGCAAGCAGCCCGCTGCTCAACGTGCTAGGACACGCACCAACATTGGATACCCTCTTCACGCTCAAATCTCGAGACTTCATTTGGCTCGTGTCGCACATTGAACCCCACCAAGAGGCAAACGATGAAGTCCCACTGCATCGTTGTCGTCGCTGCACTCTGCACTTTGGTGGCGCAAGCAACTGTGGGAGCACCGATCCCGAAGCCGAAGCCGATCGAAGACATTTTTGTAAACCAACTGCCGGATCCGGGAGTGTCAGCAATAGCACTGGCGGCGGGTGATAGCTCGTACCCGCTCACGCTTCTTGCCGGTTTCGATCCGAATGACAAATCGGCTCTTCACTGAAACAGGTTGCTGTGCATGGAGCTGGCCCGGCGGACTGGTCAGCTAGCGGAACATTGAGGGCAACAGCAACAAAGCCCAAGGGCCCAATCTCTGGTCACGCAAAGCCTTGACGATAATTGTTGGTATAAGGAGCGATATCCGAGACGACTCGAACACGACGTGTCAATCGCAGTCTGCAATCTTCACACCTTGCTTGTAGCATCACTCTTGCTGATAGCCCCGGTCTGTAATAGCAAACATCGTTGTGGAAGCGACGCTTTTATAAGAGAGTGCAGCCATACTCTTGCTTTCGCTGATTTCATCGCCGAGACTGGCGCTGTCAAATACTTTCTCACCCTGCAACCATGTCTGCAAGATTTTTGTCTTCAGAATCGTCTGTTCCTTGTCTCCATTCCCATATTGCTTGAAAAGATCCGTGTCGAGAACGACAAAATCGGCGCTCTTACCCTCCTCTAGCGTGCCGGACCAGCGTTCGGCCTTGCAGCTGTGTGCGGCGCCGTACGTGGCTGCTGCCATAGCGGTTGCCAGCGGCAGAGCGAACTGCGGCGTCGTTCTGCTGGTCAACTCAGGCTCGCGCCCAGAACGTCGGGTGACAGCGGTATAAATGTTGGGCAGGATCCAGTGGTGAGCGGTGGGAGCGTCCGAGCCCAGAGTGATGGGTGCACCGGCTTCGACAAATTCTCGAAACGCAAAAGCTCGCGCACAGCGACCCTCGTTCGGTGGATCGCCCAACATCCTGCACCAGTTGTCCATGATGCTCGGATCACAGTGCACACCCTGGATGCTGGCGGTAATGCCGAGTTTGCCGAGCTTCTCGACATCTTTGGGATCGGTGAGCTCGAGATGCTCAATACGGTGTCTGCGGTCGCGGATCGAGAGGCCGTCCGCCGCCAGCTTTTCCCCGAGGGTCGCGATGGCTTCGACGGCGGTGTGTACAGCAAGGTCACCGATGGCATGGATGGCAACCTGCAGGTTGAGCGAGTCCGCACACTGGACAACCGACGAGAGCAAGGGCAACGGCCACATGAGCTCGGCGTTGGTCTTGTTGTAGTAGGGCTCCTTGAGCGCGGCTGTGCAGCTATCGATGACTCCGTCGCAGACGAGCTTGATACCGACGATGCGGAACCATTCGTCGTTGTGCGTCTGGCTGAGCTCGTGCGCATGCCTGACCTGTGCGATGCAGGCACCGACGTCCGGATCGGGACGGACGAGCCAGTGCGCTGCGACGCGGATGGGCAGTTTGTTTTTCAGCTTGGCCTTGACGCGCAAGATGCAGTCGAGCGATAAAGAGTCGATGGCCATATCGATTCCTCCAGTGAAGCCGCTTTGATGGTACGCGTCGCAGGCTCGCATGAAGCTCGCCTCTTGTTCTTCCTTTGTTGCGCGGTTGGCTAGCTTGGGCCAAACGAGAAGAATGTTGGCCATCTCGAGCAGCAGACCGGACGCTTTGCCCGTGACTGGGTCGCGCACGATCTCTCCACCCTCTGGATTGGGCGTGTCGTCGGTGATACCGAGCTCGTCGAGCGCTGCAGTGTTGCACCAGTGCGAGTGCAGATCGAATGCTTCAATGTAGACAGGTCGGTCTGGGACGACATCGTCGATCCAAGAAGCAAGTGCTTTGCCGTCGGTGCTGTTCTGCATCCAGACGGAGGCCAGGATTCGCGGTGCGTCGGGTTTGGCTTGAGCAGCCCGCTTGATCGTTTGCTGGATCTGCTCGAGGCTCTTGCACTTGCCGATATCGACCTTGTCGAGCGACTGACCGAAGTTGAGCAAGTGCGTGTGGCCGTCGATGAAGCCGGGAACGACGAGCTTGTCACCGCCCAAGTCAATTTCGCGGGCTTGGTGCTTGAGTGGCGACGGGATGTTGGCTACAGCGCCGACGTATGCAAGCTTGCCACCTTGGACCACGATGCATTCTGCGAATCGGTTGGCTATCGCGAGAGGGTCTGTATAGTCCTGCTTGAGCAAGGACGCGGGTTCGAGCTCCTGTGCTTGGGCTGTGAAGAAGAGGGCATTCTTGAAGAGCTTGGTGGTCATGTTTGGGCAGACGGGTCAGTTGGAACGACGGAGCCACAAGGAGGATGAGAAGGGTTCGTGGTACGTCCTACAACGCAATCGGCAATGGCATTTATCCTGTCTAGTCAGCAATCTCGTTTGATAAGACACCGAGGTTCAAGGGCATTCTTCAAGGATTCAAACACATTGTCAAGGCAGTCAGCGTGCAAACTAAGCGCCATTGGCGCCAAGCTGTTCTCCCGCTTACGATCGCCCCTTGCTACTCGAGCATTGCGAAGGCACACGACACACGACGTTGCGACACCATGGCTCTTTGCGTCCGTCGGAGCTTCGCTTGGATCTGGATACCCAGGGTTCAATCGAGGCTCGATTCCGCAGTGCCTCGTCTAGAACTCCATGACCCTGTCGAAGAGGGCCTCTACCACGACTGGCGGCGCCAAGCGCGGCTAATTCGCTATCGTTGAAAAAATCTCGAAGATGTTACGCCGCAAAAGCTGTCGATCCTTTTGATTTTTCGAGAAACGTCTCTCGGCAGGTTCGGCAAGAGCAAGCGACGAGCTGCAGATGAGCCTGTCACACAGTAGAAAGCGATATAGCGCAGCAGACGAACGGACGAGCCAAGTTTGAGAGCACAGCCCTTCGCGTGCTCGCTGCTCTGATGACTTGGACCCCTTTTTGAGGTTCTCGTGTATTCGTCGTTTAACCACCACTCTGTCGGTCGCTTCATCTTCGCTTTTTATCTTTCTCAATCCACCATTCCACTTTCTCCAAGTCATCGTCACCGCCTTTGTACACTTGCTCTTCACTCCTACCACAGGCTTGAGGCACTTGCCATCGCCGCTCGACCACTCACTGGACGACATACCGTAGCCTCCTGACCGAACAAATATGCCGGCGCGAGATCAACAAGTGCCAGAGCTCTCCTACCTGCCAACCTACACACAGACTAGACCACCGCCTCCAGCTGGTCCCCCGCCTGCCTACGCAAATGTCATTGGCAAGGTGTATCCTTACTCGCTTCGACCGGTGCTGCTCGTGACGACGTTCTGCACCTTCCTCTACCTCTTGCTCGTGGCCATCTCCAACTTCAAGGATGTGGGCCACTCTGGCAACAACGGCACCATGAACTTGTTCGATATTCTCACCGGTGCGCTCGTCATGGCTGTTGCGCTCGTCGAAGTGCTCGGCTTTGTCGGTGCGCTCAAGACCAACCTGAAGCTGGCCACACTCTACTCGAAGCTCACCGTACCCGGGTTTGTGCTGGTGATCGCTTGCGAGGTGCTAAACATTGCGGGCCACTACAAGTTCAAGTCACGCATCATCAATGACTGCATCGCTCGGAACACTGGTGCTGTGGCGCCTTCCTCGCAATTCGGCTGGTTCGGGCAGTCGAGCAGCAACACGGTCCTGTCACTGCAGGGCGCCACCAACTACTGCAACAGCCAGTGGAGGTATGATTCGACGTGGCAGATCGTGTGGCTCGTCGTCACCATCGTATTGGGCGTGCCGTTTGTCATGTTTAGCTTTGCGTTTGTGCGACAGCTGCGCGATCCCAATTCGGTGCGTGTGCGCGGGTCCAACTTTGGCTGGTGGCAGCGTAGGACCGGGCAGCAGCTTCCGAGTGCGCAGTATAGCTCGGGTCCGTACGACCCGCAATCGCAGGCCCAGGCGTATTCGTATCCTCCCGCGCCGTATGGGTCGGGTGCGTACGCTCCGCCTGCTGGACCGCCGCCGGTGGATGGCCAGCGCGATCTGCCGGGTTACGAGCGTGGCGATGTGCACGGCGACTTTGACGAGGACCGCAAGAGTCCTGTGACTAGTCCGACGTCGTATGGGTACAGCGGTGCTGGTCGTCCCAGCAGTAGTAGGGACCGCGATGAGAGGCAGAACGATGCTGCCAAAGACTCGCAGGTGACGATCAGGCTGGATGATGACGCCGATACTAAGAGCAAGGCTTTTGGGAGGGACTCGCATGATGACGATACGCCGAGGATCTGATGTGTTTGTTGAAGGACTTTAGGACGCTGGTGCTGTTGATTTGGGTTCGTTTTGACTTCGCTGCGCCTGTATTGTGTCCTTGATATCAATTCTGTAACTGAACTTCGCATTGCAAACACTTGCGAATGAGCTCGACGACGTTGTTCTATGGATTGTGTGTCTGGCAGGCGCTTGTTGGTGTCATCAACCAAGCCCGGAGGTGGAGGAGAGCAGGGTTCCAGGCGAATTTTCGCGCACGAGCCTTTTCTTCTCCAAGTTGACACTGAGATGCTGGATTTGCTCAGACAAACCACCGTCTCTACTTTCGCTTCCTTTCAACCATTCTCGACGTCGACTTCGACACCCACTCCATCGCAGCAAGACACACAAGTTGATGCTGCTGCCCATCACGAGAACGGTTCGACCTCGATTCCTGCCCTCTCAACTCGCTGCTGTACGCTTCTTTTCGCTCTCCTTTCCACTGCAGAGTCCTTCACCCACCGCCATCACGATGGACGCACACGTGCAAGGCGATGCGAGCAAGACGGCGATCACGTCGCACAACCAGTACCGAACCAGCGGGCTCGAACGCGACCAACTATCCCCCAGCCCCATCGCGCAGTTTAACAGCTGGTTCAAGCACGCCTCTGAAAACGGTGTGCCGGAGCCGGAAGCGATGACGATCTCCACAGTTGCTCTGCGGAACGGTGTCGCACGGCCATCGTCGCGTGTAGTGCTGTTGAAGCAGGTCGATGCTCAGGGCTTTCTGTTTTTCTCCAACTACACCTCGAGAAAGGGCCGCGAGCTCGAGGGGAATCCGTATACGGCGCTCGCATTTTACTGGAAAGAGCTTTCCCGCTCCGTGCGCGTGTGTGGCCGCGTGGAGAAGCTTAGCGCGGAGGAGTCCAAGGCGTACTACGACTCGCGCCCGCTCGGCAGCCGTATCGGTGCCTGGGCCAGCCCGCAGTCCTCCACCATCGCCTCGAGACAGGAGCTGGAGGCCAAGGTGAAAGCGGTGGAGGACAAGTTCGGCGTCCCTGGAGCAGCCGGGTTGGACGAGAGCAGCAAGTGGCAGGGCGAAGAGAAGGGTGTCGATGTGCCACTGCCCGATTTCTGGGGCGGATACAGGGTTGTCCCGGACGAAGTCGAGTTCTGGTGCGGCAGGCCAAACAGGCTTCATGATAGGTTTAGATATACGAGGAGCATCGATAGCAAGGTAGCGGCTGACGAGGACATGTGGACTATCGATCGGCTTGCTCCATGAACACACTACCCCCTTATACATGTAATGCTCATGCACGTTCGAGCCAAACAGCTCTCAAACCGGTCGGTGTGATGGCATTGTATCTTTTTCTTCATTTGTGGTGCCTGAGGCAGCGGGACATCGTCTACGACTCAACCACCTTGCCGACAATGTTGTATCGCTTGGTGTAATAGGCGTGCTGTTCGAACCGACACCATGAGATGAGTTGCAATGGTTAGTATCGCCTGAATTCTTTGATAATGCCACAATGCAAACTGTCACTCACCCAATCATTCAGAACCTTGAGCTGCTTTTCGTCCAGCGTGCTGTAGTCCGAAACCGCATCTTCCGGCTTGAGCGAAGACATGCCTAGACCGCGCGAGCCGTCCTTGCCCGCGAAAATGTGGTAGCCTTTGCCGGGTGCTGCGCGACAAGACCAAGCACATTATCCAGCACAAAGCACAGTGTCAGCAAAACCGATTGTTTCGAAGAAAGGCTGAGTCGAAGCTAGGCAAGAAACGTACCATACATCTCGCGCTTGGGCGAGACATCGAAAACGTCGCCCTTGACACCGACGTAGATGGGCTTGGATTCGTCCGAGCCATCGTACTGCTTGAGCTCGTCGACCGAGATCGGGTCGTCTTTGGGCGGGCTGCGGCGAGCAACGAATCGAATACCACCGAAAGTAATGAGGAGAGAATGGTGAGCCATAGTTTTGAACTCACTTCGCAGCTGACTGGGAGATGGACTCACTGGGTAGGTTTGGTGGTTGGCTCCATCATCTTTGCGAGCAGTGTCTTTTGTGACAGATGAGACGGTGATGGTGGCGAGCAGGCGAGTTATTTGGGTGTTGGCCGAAGCGCCGTCTTTCCCTCTCCACTTTCTTGGCGCTGAAAGCGGCGTTCAATTTCGCGGGATGTGACTGATGAAAATCGAACAGTTAAGAGAAATTTGGGGCAGATGTTAGGCTTTTCTGTATAACATCTTACGACAAAAATGCAGCTTGGACGTCAAGGCGCTTCTTCTAGAAATTTTTGTCGTGCGGAAAGCCTTGTCGCATTTTTTTGTCCACCGCTCAGAAGCCAGATTTTGTTCTTGCTTTCTCACCACCTCCTCCTCATCAAGCACCACAAGCAGCATCCAACCACACGCCAACCTTGCTCGCCTTTCCCTAGCATTATACCAATCCAACGCCCGCACCCGAAACGATACGCCGCCGAGGCAACCTAGCTAAAAGCACACCTCACACGACCGTTTCCAACCTCACAACGGAGCCGGACACGAATCCGCGCATCTAGCCACAACCATGACGACGGTGCAAAAGATCAAGGAGATTGAAGATGAGATGAACAAGACGCAGAAGAACAAGGCGACGTCGTATCATTTGGGTCAGCTGCGTGCCAAGCTGGCCAAGCTGAAGCGCGAGCTCATCACCCCGTCGGGCGGAGGAGGCGGTGGGCCGGGCATTGGGTTCGACGTGGCCAAGACGGGTGTTGCCTCGGTTGGATTCGTAGGGTTTCCTTCGGTGGGCAAATCAACGTTGATGTCGGGGTTGACGGGGACAACCTCCGAGGCGGCAGCGTACGAGTTCACCACGCTGACGTCGGTGCCGGGAACGATGAAGGTGCACGGGGCGCCGATCCAGATCATCGACTTGCCTGGTATCATTGAAGGAGCCAAGGATGGCAAGGGTCGTGGTAGGCAGGTCATCGCAGTAGCGCGAACGTGCAATCTGATCTTTATTGTGCTCGACGTCGGCAAACCGCTCAAGCACAAGGCGATCATCGAAAACGAACTAGAAGGCTTTGGCATTCGTCTCAACAAGAAGCCGCCCAACATTGTCGTGCGCAAAAAAGAAAAAGGAGGCATCGCCATCACCAACACTGTCCCGCTCACCAAACTCGACCACGACGAGGTCAAAGCCGTGCTCAGCGAGTACCGCATCAGCAACGCCGACGTCTCGTTCCGCCAGGATGCCAACATCGAGGAGCTCATCGACGTCATCGAGGGCAACCGCATCTACATCCCCGCCATCTACGTGCTCAACAAGATTGACTCGATCAGCATCGAGGAGCTCGATTTGCTGTACAAGATCCCGAACTCGGTACCCATCTCTTCGCAGTACTGGTGGAATGTCGATGACGAGTTGGTCGAGAAGATGTGGCAGGAGCTCTCGTTGGTGAGGGTGTATACGAAGCCAAGTAAGGCTGCACCGGACTACTCGTCCCCGGTGGTTCTCAAGACGGGCAGATGCACCGTCGAAGACTTCTGCAACGCTATTCATAAGGACATCGTCAAACAGTTTCGCTATGCCGTGGTATGGGGCAAAAGTGTCAAACACACTCGCGGGCAGATTTTGGGTTTAGGTCACCACCTCGCCGACGAAGACATCGTGCATATCTATAAGAAGTAAAGACCACGCAGGAGCTCGCACCAACCTGAAGCAGACCAAATTGCCATCTGGGCGCTTCGGCGTCGGGACTTGCTCCCCAAACTTTCTACTCAAAAAAAGGCAGAGTACATTACCGATTCTGCCCCGAGCAGCGGTGCCTCACCATTAGTCCCTAACAAGATCGTACAGAGAAAAATCCACCGGCAAAGCAAAGCTTCGAGATAGAACACACGCACTAGCAGCGTGGGTGGGTGCATAACCGAAAGTAATTTATAAACAAGAAGGAAAGGGTGTCGCTCTCAGAAACCAGACAACGACACGATGAACACAGACGACGACACAACAACGCCATCAACAACACTTGAACAGACCAACGGTGTCAACCTCATCAACGATGTCAACCTCATCAACGATGTCAACCTCATCAACGATGTCAACCTCATCAACGATGTCAACCTCATCAACGATGTCAACCTCATCAACGATGTCAACCTCATCAACACCCCTCGCACTCTCCCTTGTGCTCGTCCACATGAATCTGACAGCGAGGAAGAGGCAGTAAACGTGCATAAAAAACAAAAGCAAAGCAAGGAGTTCCAACCCGAGTCGGATACTGAAATCAGGGATGAACTGAGCAAAGGAAATGAGGAAGATCATGGACACAGAACGAGCATCGCGGATGCGAGCAGTGATCGGGCCGCTAGCGCCCCATTCCAAGGACAGGATGACTTTGTCCGCATCGAGACCACAACAGACGCGGCGGGGAAGAGTGAAGCAGATGGCCAGGATGAAATCACCCGCATCAGCAACCAAATCAAAATCGTCCCTTTCTTCTTCCATGCTTGGGCCTCGCTCGACAAGGAGACGTTAGCTCAGCGTGAGAGCTTCACGAACCACACATGTCCGCGGAGCACCGACCGACACCTCAAATGATCTCGCAAACAGTGACTACTATAAAAAGTATCAGCATTGATCCCACACAAAGCTGCCACATCTCCTACCCCGCCCCATCACCTCCGTCTCATCTGCAAAACATGCAGCGCCTCAGCACACACATCCAAACTCGGTCCCAAGCGGAAAACGTTCATATTAAGCTACAAGCATACTGAAATGTATTGGCGTCAAACAAGAAGCGCTCCTGCTTTAGAGCTTGGCCTTCTGGGCCTTGAGCACGCCGTCGAGCTTGGTGGCGAGCATGATGTTGCCCTTGACCTTGAGCTTGCCGGACATGAAGGCCTTCTGGCCGTTGACCTTGCCGTCGGCGAGGTCGATGAACGTGTCGTCCGAGAGGTTGATGGTGACATCGGCCTTGCCCTTGGCCTTGCCCTCGTAAGCCTCGGCGTTCTGTTTGCGGTTGGAGCGCGAGAGAGAAGGGTGGAGAGTCAGTAAGGGCCCCTAACAAGCCTATTTACAGATAGCATTACCCGTCATCGCGTACAGAAGCGTCACTGGAGGGCCAGACGGTCACAGTTCCAGCTAGGATGGCCAACGCAGTCAACAGTTCCGCAGCCTAAATGACCGAAGTTGGTCTGCTGCTATGCATCGACACACTGTCCGTCGAGGCAGCAGCTCGTGATGTTGATGTGCGGATGACGGGCTGGTGCGACGGTTGGAACTTACCTTTTTGAGGTCAATGGTCCAGATGAGCTCCTCGCCCTTGGGGTTCTTGACGTGCATCTCGAAGACACCGTTGGTCTGTTTTCCGTGTTGCAGAGCAGAGATTGTGCGATAGTATCGGGAGGATCACGTTCGAAGCAGTAAGGATTGCAGGCAACCGAAGAGGAGCAGGAAAAAAGATCGGACAGAACGGGTCAGCGAGTGTTTCTACAAGAACCTGGCTTTGCGACAGCCATGGATAAACGCTTACAGGCTCATCATGAACCACTGTCATGCGAGGGTATCAGAAAAGCGACGTACCTTCTTCTGGATGTCCTTCTTCTCCTTCTCATCCATGCCCTTAAGGCCGTCGGTAATCTGCTGGAACAGCTCCTTGGACTTGAACTCAGACATTGTGAATGTGTGTTGAGATGCTTGGTGAGAAGGAAGGAAAAGGGGTTGTGCGTCGAGGAGATAGATGTGGTGGTGAAGAAAAAGAGCGTCGATGCGAGAATGCGGGGATCGTATATGTAGTTGGCAGCAGCAGCGGTTGGGCGTGAATGCTCGATTTCACTTATTGGGGTGTCGCCGCGTGACTGGGCTTGTGAGGACGAGGAAGAGCAGGGGAAATTACAGCCAGGACGAGCCGGCTGGCGAGACGGCGCTGGGACAGTCTAGGCGAGGGCGAAGGCGGACGAAAGGATCGCGTGAATGGCCTGCAACGCTGCTCCACTCTTCGTTTTCCAAAGAGTGACGTCTAATCTCGCTGACTGCCTTTGAATTTTCTACTCGCTGCGATTACCGAAAGCAGCGTGAAAGTGAACTCGCATTAGGCTTTTTCTCCACTTTTCGGCCTAAAGCCGGTTGGTTTTTGTATGTGGTGAATACAAACTGGACCCGCACTCGTAATCACACAATACAACCATAGGGAAATGCGGAGGGGATCTTTAACTCTCTCTGGCTCTGCTGCCTGGCCTCAGTCGCTTGATGCTCTACGTCGATCGAAGCACTCCTCACTCTCTTGAGCGGCGACGCATTGAATGCATGCTGCGTCTAGTTGGCCTGACATCGTCGTCGCTGTGAAGCTGTTGGAGCGTGAAATGCCGGCCAGCCAGCCCCGACTGCTCTTCCCAAGATTCTGTCTCTCTCTGTCTCTCTCTCTGCACCGCGAGTCTGGATCGGCCGCCGACGCCAACGCAGATCCCGCTTTGTTCCACACTCTGATTATGAGATGCTTCGAACGCGGTCTCTAGTAACAGCTCATCCTAACTTCTGTGTTGAACATCTGGAAAGGGATGGATGCCGTACCAGGTTGACTCCTTCAGCGAAGAGCAGGCCGCAATTGGAGACTCTTTGAGTAGACGTAGGAAAGCTGCAAGACAAGCGAGCAAGATCAAGCGAGGCACCACCTTGTGTGTCGGTGTCCGCTCAACAAAAAGGAGCCACTCGCTGGTTTCGCTGCACGCCCATCTCGCTTTTTTCGTGCGAGATATGGCCTTCGACAAAGCCGAGCGACCATCTGCAGCTCTGCCCTGTTCGGTTGATCTGCAAAGCTCTTCAAGGTAAAAGACCCTGCTCTGAGCAGCTCGCTGTGAATGTGAGCACAGTCTGTATCTTCTAGCGCCAGTTCCTGGGTTCTCCTTGCCGTTACGGTCCTGCGAGCACTCAACTGTCGCTCCTGGCCATCTTGGAGAAAAGTCTACCGCCATCTCAATCTTCACGGCCAGCACAGAGTAACGAGAACGATGGTTGGAATGCTAGTGTACAGAGATGATCGAAAGCGGTCGTTTGGCAAGCAACACACGACTGAACGAGAATGCAGAGCTACCCTGATCTGCTGCCAATCCGTGCCAATGACTAAAACAAGAAAGATTGAAGCAACAATGATCAGCATGACAATCGAGCAGCATCGCATACATCGACTCCAGGTACAGCTTACATCTTCCGATTGTTCGGCTTCCTCGATCGCATCGCTCTGACTGACAGTTCGCAGTACAGATTTCTTCGATGACTCTTGCATCTCGCCCGCGATGATGAGCTCATCCAGGATGGCATACGCCTTTTGAAAGTTAAAGATAAGATCGAGCTCGCAGACGTTTCCGAAATAGCGATCGAGCACCTCGACGTATCTGTGGATGATTTCGAGCGTCACCAGTTCGTTGTCTCCCTGACTGATGCCTGTGACGAAGAACAAGGATGCATATCGTCGATACACCACTCTGCTGTCCTTGTACTCGAGGAAGTTGCACATTCGCGTTCGTCGTGCCAGTACGAGCTGCGTGACATCCTTGGTGATCTTGAGCTTCGCTTTAGGCGACATGGTGGTGAACCACTTGGCCAGGCGTACTTTGCCTTGACGGCTGATGAGGAGGATCCAGTTGATCTGTCATTGAAAAGGAAAGTCAGAGGACAATCGTCAGCTTCCGGAATACAGAGACTGAGATTAAACGGTGAGCATACTTACTGCCATATTGAGATGCAGCAGCCACACCAGGCGATGTAGGGCAGGTGGCAGTGGATGATGGCGAGGTGCAAAGTTGGTGTTGATCTCGAGCGGTTGTCTGCTGCAGCTGTCCCGAGCGCGGATTCTGGAAACGCGTCACGCTGACTAAGCAACGCACGGAGACCAACACTTTGGAGCAAGAAGGGTCGTGCGTGCAGCTTGACACGCGAGTCCAAGCGCCTTTTTGGACATTCGAAAGTGTCACTCTTACCATCAACTTCTTGCTCCTATCCAGGGCCGTGCTCTTTGCACGGGATACGAACACACAAATGCATCACTCATCTCTGTAGCTGTGCAGCGTTCGAATGCAACGATAGGGCATGCTCCCGACACACTTTGTCAGTCCTGCCTCCATCTCGCAGCAGCATGACCAACAAGACAACATGATGCCTGCAGCGACAACCGACCAGCGCCAAAATGGGAGCACGACCTATCCACCCACGACCGCATCCGGTCTTGCTCGCACAACATCTGGTACCGAGCCATCGAACCCTACCGTCAGGAAGATTCTCGGGTCTCGCGGCATTGCCTCGCTCACCATTGACACAGGGCCCTTGTCTGGGCAGACCGCAAAGAAGAATGGTTCGGTGACAGAGCCGTCGCCAACAATATCCGCACACGCACCCACGAGGGCGAAACGGGGACGATGGCATACACTCGAGTTCAAGCTGTACTACCTCGTGTTTGGCGTCATGGTGCCTTTGATGATCTACGTTCCTGTACGCCTCAGCACGCCGTCGAATCCAAACTACTGGTCATACACGGATCATCTCAAGCCGGGCTGGATCGCTGGCAGACTGCGCGACGACAGCGATTTTCAGTATCGCTCTTTTCGCGACTACGTGCCGGCACTGGTGGCGATCATGGGCGTCTATCTTGGGCTGTCCAAGCTGTTTACGCTACTGCCTTCGTCCACGTCGGCAAAGTATACCCGCATCGACAGCGGCAGCTCCAGCTGTGCAACAGTGAGACCGAACAGGATCGCATTCCTCACAGTGTTCACCAGCATCTTCATCTTTGCTTTACACGGCTTCAACTCGCTCAAGCTGCTGCTCATTCTCACGGGCAACTACGGCTTGGCAAAAGGTCTGGGCGGAATGAAGATCGCACCGGCCGTAGCGTTTGCATTTAACATCGGCGCGCTGTTCGCAGTACACTGGAACGAGGGGTTCGAGTATAGTCGCATCTCGCCCGCGCTCGGGTTCCTCGAAGTGTTCAAGGGCCTGCTGCCACGTTGGCAGATCAATTTCAACATTACGATGCTGAGACTGGTGTCGTTTGCGATGGACTACCATTGGGCGAAGTGTGAGGCGGACGCAGGCGGACAGGCGGGGAGGGCGATGGGCGAGGTCGAGCGCGAAGCGGCCGAGCCGACGTATCAGCAGCGTACGAGGCTTACGCAGCATCTGGAGGAATACAGCCTCTCTCACTACTTGCTGTACGTGCTCTACCCCCCGCTGTTTATCGCGGGGCCGATCATGACGTTCAACGATTTCACGACGCAGCTGCGACGGCCGGTTCGCATCGAGACGGGCACAGTGGTGCGGTATGCGATCCGCTTCGCAGTGTCGCTGCTGACGATGGAGCTCATCTTGCATTTCGTGTACGTGAACGCGATCAAAGATACGAAGGCGTGGGTGGGGGCGACACCGCTCGAGCTTTCCATGATCGGGTTCTGGAACTTGATCATTGTGTGGCTGAAGCTGTTGATCCCCTGGCGATTTTTCAGGCTGTGGGCGATGGCAGACGGAGTGGAAGCGCCGGAGAACATGGTGCGATGCATGGCGAACAACTACTCGACGCTCGGGTTCTGGCGCTCGTGGCACCGCTCCTACAACCTGTGGATCGTACGTTACATCTACATCCCCCTGGGCGGGAGCCGCAACCAGATCCCCTCCACACTGCTCGTATTCACGTTTGTAGCGCTCTGGCATGACCTCAGCCTCAAACTGCTCGCCTGGGGCTGGCTGATTACGTTTTTCATCGTGCCGGAGGTGGTGGCGCGGAAGATGCTGCCGTATGGGGTGTGGGGGGAGAAGTGGTGGTTTAGACATGTTGCGGCGGTGGGGGGCGTGGCGAATGTGCTGATGATGATGACGGGGAATCTGGTTGGGTTTGCGATCGGCACGGATGGGATGCGGTATATGATCCGCCAGCTGTTGGGCAGTTGGGAGGGGGTGCGATTTATGCTGGGTGCGTGTGCGACGTTGTTCGTGGGTGTACAGGTGATGTTTGAGTACAGAGAGGAGGAGTTGCGGCGTGGCATTGATCGCAAGTGTTGACAGAGAGCCTTCCAGCATATCATTCTGGCATGGTGTCGCTCATACACATCGATGGGGTTAGAGGGTGCGAGGTCGAAAATTTTCCGTGGTTATCGTCCGTCCGTGTGGGCTACCTCCACTTTTTTGCGTGGCCGGGAAAACTGAAACTGTAAAAAAAAAGAAAAGGGGGCAAATTAATTGGGCGGGAAAAGGGGGACTCGAAATTCCAAATCTAAATAAATTTCCTATGGTCCACAGCCAAAAGAGTGGTGAAAAGACGGGTCAGGTCATCTGATCGGATCGACCGAAGGCGCTCGGCTTCAACGGAGGCCTTGATCTTCTCCACGGTTAGCCAAAAGCAAGCTCACTCACCACACCCTTTGGCTAGGTCACAGTCACATGAGCCTTTGGCTCTCGACTGAGCCCGTTCGGATGGGTCCGATTCGACTGAGCCTTTGGCTCCAGCCTTTGGTTCTCTACTGAGGCTGTTCCGATGGGCTCGCTTCCAACTGGAATCACTGGAATCGCTGGCTCTGGTTCTGGGACTTTAGCCCTCCGTGTGGCTTCGGACGGGTCGCATACAAGGACCTCGTTGCTGGTATAAAGGGGGCCGTTGGACGCCGTGCCGCATTCCCAACCACCACCACCAACCATCACCACCACCCGCATCACCAACTTGCATCTGGCAACTTGCATCTGGCTCGCCAGTCTCTGCTGCAACGCATTCCCCTTCCCTCTCTAGGCTCAGGCTCTTCCTCGCCGAGCTCTTCTCGACAGCGGCTCGGCACGACTGACGCCGCGAGCGGACGGTCAAGGCGACCGTCGTCGACAGGCTTTGGTAACTTGTGGTGCGGCCTGGCAAGCCGGCGCAAGCTCTACCAAAAGCCTCTCTCACAGCATGGCCCCCCCACGGGTGCGTTCCGGCAGCAGTGCTCAAAGGCCTGCGGCTACATCGAAGCAAAACGCTGCTTCAATCGCGACGAAGGCTATCAGTCCCGTTGGCCTGGCTGCCACGCACAAAGGTGGCGGCAGGAAGCGCAACGCGCTCGACGACGTCGCCAACTTCATCGACCACTTTGGTGTCGGCATTGGTGAACTCGAAGCCAAGGTCGCCACGATGTTCCCAACTATGCCTCCTCCACGCTTGACAGAGGAGCAGCTGGAAGAGAGGCGGGAGCATCAGAAGAAGTTGTTCGCTGCCGCATATCAACGGAAGAAGGCTAGGACGAAGGAAAAGACCGAGGAGGAGAAGGAAGCAGAGAGGGCCAAGAATGCTGAGAGTACAAAGAAATCTTGGCAGAAGAGGAAGGCCAATCCGGAGAACCGGAAGAAGAAGAAGGAGGAGGCTAATGCCAAGTTCGTCGCCAAGAAGAAGGCAGAAGATCCAGAGGGATACAAGAAGAAGAGGTCCGAGTTGTATCGAAAGCAGAAAGACAAAGATCTGGAAGCCTGGAGGAGAAAAGAGGCAGAGAAGTATCAGCAGAGGAAAGCTGCAAAGGAGGGAGAAGTGTCCAGCAACCGACAGACTCTGGACGACATTTAGCAGCAGGACCGTCGAAGTGTTTCGTTTCATTTCGTTCTTGTCTCGTCCGCAATGTTAGCAATTGAAGTGTTCTTATTCTTTTGCATTTCGTCTGTGTTGCCGCATTGTGCACGGCATGAACGATGTCCGGTAAGAGCCATCTTCAACATGAGGATCAATTGAGGAGCATCTGCACCGCACATCCATGCTTTGCTGCCAGAGAGGACGACCTCAACAACGAACGAGCCAGCTTTGGCAGCCAAGCACCCACACCCGTATGCAACTTCTCCGGTCACAATCGCACGTCGCTGGTAACCGACCTCTAAGAGTGTCGCATGCTACAGCTACCTCATGACACCAGATGAGCAGTGCCGCCGAGTACTGAACTGCAGGCTGTACGACATTCAGCCCTGGTTACAACTCCGCCGAGACTAGCATAGGGCGTACAGACTGTGAATGCGTGCGGGGACACTTTTGAATAATTTTCCTTTGCAGGGATGCCGCTGCAAAAGTGCATTTTTTCTGTCCCCGCATTTGTTCTTTTTTTTTTTTGAATGCTTTTCCGCCCCGCCGCTTTCAAAAGATTCAAAAATAAATCGATGATCATCGCCTCGCATCATGTGGACCGCTGCCGCTCCAAATTTGCCCCCATTCTCTGGCGTGTCCTAGAGATCTTTTTGTTCGAACTGTTTGGTCGACGGCGGTGGTGAGAGGGTGGTTGACAGGGTACGATAGACGTCTAGGGGGGTTGGCTCGCTGAGGGTGATGCGAAGCTGGGCGTTTCTTCGCTGGAGCTGCTGCATGTTTCGATAAAACCTCGGCTAAATGGAATGGTGCCTAGAGAGGCGAAAGGATGGGTTTCCCCATGCGTTGTTGCCGCCAGAGCGGGGACCGCCTGTGAGAGAGAGGCTCAAGCGACTCTGTGATCCTTGTGGGTGCTGAAGTTTCATCTTCCTCGCCATCATCACCCTTTCCCCCTTCATCCACGACCCATCCGTCCATCGGCATCTCATCGAGCGTCCCCCCACCTTCATTTCATCTCCACCAAACCGATACAGCTCGACTTTCAACCCACCGCAGGAGCTAAGCATGGCGCCCCCGCACTCGCGCGCGCCCTTGGCACCACAGTTGCTCGAGATCCCGCTGCAACTCGCCATTGTCGCATTCGCAGTCACGCTGCTGGGCCTCAATGCGTGGGACTACGCGCGGTGGCAGACGCTGCGCGATCGTTCGCGCATCAACGGGTTTGTCGAGCTCCAGGACAACGGGATGCTCAGTGTCGTGCTCGCTGCGATGATCGTTTCTGCTATCGGCTTTGCGTTTGGCAACCTTGCGGCTTTCTTGGCCTGCTTGCAGTTCCCGAAGCGCCGTGGTGAGCGCACGGGCAAGGGTACGTACGGTTATATCCTTGTGGGCCTGGTGGAGCTCATGCTGAGCGGTGCGTTTTTGGGCATCGCGGCGGCGCTCACGGCGTACAGCGTGCAAAAGCATCCCAGCTTCACCAGGGGTCCGCAGTACTCCGAACCGTTCACGGATGGCCAAAAAGTGTTCCTGAGGTCCATCGTACAGATGTTCAGCAGCGGCCAAAACACCAATCCTGCCACGAGCACCACGCAGAGCCTCGGCGCCCTCGGCCCCTGGGCCAACATCGACACGCTGCAACAGGCAAATGCGTTCCTGGCCCAGAACAGGTTCCTCAACTATAAACACTATCGCGTCACCGTTGCGATCGCGTGGGTGACTCTGGCCACCACCTTCTTCGTGATGACCGTGCACTTCGCATTGCCACTCGTGCTCAAGGCGTTGGGCATGACCAGGCCGCCCAAGGGCCAGGGAAGGTATCCCACAAGAGGGCCGGTCGGGTATGGCGAGAAGCGCAACAGACAGGCCGGTTACAGGCGTGAGGAGTACGCCGAGTATTAGTCGTTCCTGGCTGCGGTGCAGTCTTGTCGTTTCCCTGACTGGCTCGAACATGGCCGGTGGCAGCATCCATGCTTTACCCCCACACGTTCGTTTTATCTCATCTTCGTCGTCTGTCGTCTTTCATCTGCGTACCCGCTCGCCCTCCCCTGGCTTTTATACTTTGCTTCGTCTGTTTCTTTTAGCTCGTTTAACGGCAGTTCGATCTTCGTTGGCTTTTCTTTTCTGCTGCGCTGGTGTCCTGTTCTCTATTGGCGACCTCGCCTCGTGTAGCAGTCGATGATCGATTCTCTGATGCGTAGGACGAGAGATGGGTCCATTGGATTGTGTGATGAAAGGGGGTATCTATGAATATGCGTTGCGCAGTCTATGCGGCTATGAAGATGCTCAAGAGGCGTCGGACGAAGACGATCGGCATGCGCAGCAGGTCTTGCAGCCAGTTGGATACGAAGTACGAGAGATGAGCGTCTTGGTTGCTTGCCTGCACCCCTTGCGAAGCGAACGAGTCGGTCCAGAACGAGTGCGCTTCGGCCAAGTCATCAGGTTCGGGCAGAGTGTCTGGGTGTGGCGATGCCTGGGCTTGATCAAGCACGTTGTCTTCTGGCAGCGTTGGCGCCTGGTCGTTTGACGGAGGAGACGCTGCTGGAATGACTCGCTCGAACACGTCAGGTGCAGGATCTGTGTTCTGCGCTGCAGAATGGAATGCAGGAGAACTGGCCCTCGCGGAAGCCTCGATGATACGAGAAAGCTCGTCCAGCTTGGCAGACAGGTTACGGTTGGCCGTCTGTCCTGCGTTGAAGAGCATGAAGATCAGGGCTGTCAGGAAGAGGGTCCACAGCAGATGCGATGCACGCAGGATCCAGTTTATTCCGCTCTCCCTAGCTTCTCGTGCCGAGAGATGAGCTTGTCGTGCCAGAGCACTTGTACCATGATGACCGGAGGACAGCGAGTCGTTGTGTGCGGCTATGATGGCAAGCGCTTGCCGCAGAAGCTCCTCGGTGCTTGTCCCGCCCATCGTGTTGGCGTTGAGCTCTTTCAGCATCAGCCTGCTCTTCTCCTGCTGGAACGTTTGCTGCACGGTCTCTCTCGAGTCGTCCAGCGATTCTTGATGCAGAGGGGCAGCTTCAGATCTAGTGGGTTCGATGGCAGCCAAACGCACCTGTTCGTAGAAGTGGTTCTGAGTGGCGGGAGTAAACAAGCCTCTTGGAAGCTCTGCGAGATCACCTCTTTGCACTGCTTGGGTCTGAATGTCGCTCAAGCTCAAAGTGCCTCGAACGCAGAGGCGGACAGGCTCTGTACTTTGCAGCAAGGGAAGCAAGCTGAAAGTGACTACCAGCATGTGCTCCGAGCCACTCGCCGAATCCGATGGCTCCGATGGCGGCAGGGATGAAGCGTGTTTGGCGCTGCCTGTTGATTGCAGCGAGAATCTCCGTTGTTTGGTGGATGGGGCTGCGGCATTATCGAGAGAAAAGTCAAAGTCGGCATCGTTGATGCCCTTAGGTGGAGCGACGCTGAGCAAGTCTTCTTCGTCGGTCGAATGCTGATTGGGATCCGGAAGCACGACCAGGTCCCCAATCTCGAACGTCGGTGATCCGTTTAGTATACCTTGTGCTGTGGTCCGGGGTAGCTGACTAGGGGACGAGGTCGAAGATGCAAGGGGACCAAAGGAGAAGCTTACGATGCCCCTGGAAGCATCGACTGTACTTGGTCGCCATCCGACTATGGATGCGTTGGAATCCAGCTGGACGTACAGCTGCACTTCTCGGTCGAGTCCAGGAAAGTAAGGATCGTACAGATCGAGGGACGCCTCAAAGTGGACCAAAGAGCTGCTTTGTAGGGCGTCTTGAGGCAAGTCGGAGCCTTGCGATTCTCGAGGGCGGAATAGGATGGAGCTGATCACTTTCTTGGCGCGCAGCGCATTTGGCAAGATGCGCAAAGGATGATCGGCGGGAACCAAATCGCCAGCGTGCTGTGCAGCGATGCGGATAACGAGTGCCTCGCATGCGTGGAAGGGACCCACAATCGCGGTATCGTCCTGCTCAACGTCTGGATCGTCGGCCGAGTTGGAGCCGAGCAGAGTAACATCCGCTTCCTCGTCAGAGAAGGAAGCGATGCTGGGAGGTCGATGGGATGAGGCTTCGGAGGAGCGCCTTCGTAGTGGTTTTCGTTGAGTGGATACGGGCAGGATTGGAGGATCGACCTCGACAGCCATGCCTTGCAGACCAAAGTCGGTGTCTATGGACTCGTCGACAGTGAAGCGCATGAAGTTATTCAAACAGACGGGTACTGATAGCCTGACGGAAAAGGGGGCCAATGGGGGCTTTGACAGGGGCGTAGCAAACAGATGAAGTGTGACCATGTACGAGGTGAAAGACGGCTGCGAAGCCGCAATCCTCTTTGATCGTGGGCTAGACCGGAACGAGGTGCGGAGAGTGACCTTGCCATCGTCGCTTGGAACTACAGTGGGGAGATGGGAGGCGTCATTCGGCGATGTCGGCGATTTGGAAGTGGCTGTCTGCCTGGGCTCATGGTCGATGAAGCTGTCGTTCATTTCATGGTCAATCGACAGCGGGATGCCAAGGGAGTTTGCTGCCGTAGCAGCTGAAGCGGACAGTGCGGGAGCGGCACCAGCAGCATCGAGGCGGTGAATGAAGGCATCCTGTAGCTCGACAGCGGGATCTGCGAAGAGGAGGTAGGACTCGTTTGTCTCGGTGGTGGGCACCTGTATCTTTAGGAACAGTGTGTAGGATGCGCCTGAGCTCGCGGCGTGGCCTTTGATGACGAGTTTCTTGCAGATTCTCGTCCTGGTAAAAGAGCTGGCGGAACCCGAGCCTGGAGTCGCAGGCATCGAGCTTGACATGGTGTTGCCAATACAGGTCGAGCGCTGCGGACCGGATGATGTGGCTATTCAGATGGTGGTACAGGTTAGCATGGTCGTGATCTTCAGTAAAGGCGAAAGAGTGGTGGCCATGTGAGGGAACACAATGCGATCAGTCTGAGTGAGGCAAGTCGGGCAGCGCAATGTATGATGAGAAAGTGAGCCAAGGCTGAGCCATCACCGAACCAATGTGACGTCGAGTGGCAAAATGTGACAGCTTGAAAGGGAACAAGGGGGAGAGTGACTTCTGGAAAGTAACACATTCGCTCGCCCCGTAGTCTCGGCTCGGAACCGAACAGATCGCTGCTCTACCGCACGTGAAGTTTTGGCTGGAGCCTGAGCCTGAGCCTGAGCGTGATTTTTGGAAGAAATTGTTTTTCTTCTCGAGAGACAAAGCTCGTTTGATGCTGTGCAGCGACGCTTCTGGCAACCATTCACTCCACCATCACATACACACTCTGACAAAGCTTTGTGCGGCAACATCCAGCTATCCCACAATGGCGTCTGCCTCCAGATCAGCATCGCTGTCAGCGCTTCGACCACTCTTCTCTGGCCCAGCCGTAGCTTCCAGCTCGCGCAGTGTAGTCGCCGCCTTCTCCACCTCAGCTTCGTCATCCTATGCCGCGCCTACACCGGAAGAGGCGACTGCACGCAAAGCTCCCTTCTCGGCTGCAGCTGAAGCTTCGAGGTCGCCAACAGAGCCGAATGCGATCGGGCGTGGACGCAAGTCGGCTGGCCGTGGGCGTCCCAAGATGCTCCCTCCCTTTGATGAGTGGTTACAGTCCGATGCACGCGCTTACAAGCAGCCCAAACCAGGTATGGGTCCCAACTGGATCGGAGACACGCCTTTCCCGCTCAACCCTTCGTTTAACCCGCCCGCACCCGTTCGTCAGAGCACCAAATCCGAGATCTGGAAACTGCACAAGAGCGATCCAAAGCAATGGACCATTCGTGCTCTGTCCGAAAAGTTTTCCATCGGTCTGCAGAGAACCGAGGCCATCTTGCGGTTGAAGGCGCTTGAAGTTGAATGGACATCACAGGTAAGTTTCGTCCGCAGCCATGCTCTCGATGCCCCTCCAAAGTGATGAGTCAACAAATATTTCGATTAGTCTTGAAGACATCTACATGGTTACCAAAATTTTACAATCCTTACTATACTGATCTCTGACATCGAGAGCTGCCCATTGCTAGCACATATGTGCACACTTGCACTTGCACTGTCGCTGACTCCTGTCTTCATCCGCATTCATTGTACCACAGAACAAACCACTGCAAAGCGAGTTCCAATCCAACATGGACCGCCTACTCGGTGCGCAGGATCGCAAGCGCGTGCCCGAGCCGGAACCCTCGGTCCAGTCGACCGACAAGTCGGTGCGTGGAACGCAGCACGAAGAGTTCTCCGAATCTGATCCATTGGATGCGCCCTCGGTCATTGCCCCCGCACTCGTCGAAGAGGGTCTCAAACGATCCAGCATGATCGCCGCGCTCCCCAGCGGGGGTCCCGATACAGACGCAAAGAGCTCCAGCAAGGTGGTCAAGACAAAGAGGGCGCCTCTGTCCATCACTAACGTCTCGGGAGACTCGTACAAGGGCGCCGGCCGTGTCGAGCGAAACGTGCGTCGCGCAGAGAAGAGGAAAGGTCCTCAAGCAAAGACGGGCGTCAAGAAGTAGAGATTCACCTGCAATCACTGTACAACACTTTCATAGCATATCCGTGCGCAATGCCACTCCGGGTACCACACACTCTGCCACGTCTTGACGCCCGGGTGAGGAGACTTCTGCGTTTGATTGAAAATTCCTCAAGCTGCAATGATGTCTAAGCGTAGAGGGCAAGAACGCGGTCCTCAATGCCGTCACCGATCCAGCGAATGCTTGAGTCTTCCAGCCCGACGAGTTCGAGGTTATCGCGTTCGGCCAGGTGGAGCTTTTCAAAGTCAGGCGCCTGGCCAGGAGCGGCCGGGTTCATGCCTTGCATCGGCGCCGCTGCACCCGACATGGCTGCCATATCGCGTGTACCGTCGGCAGCATTGTCATCTCCCAGAACGAGTCGGTAGACCGCATTGAGACCGAAAAGCGTCAAAAAGTACCAGCTGAGCGACGACACCCACGTCACGTCGAGATCGGGCGTCTGAATGTCACGCTGTAGCATCACCTTGAACCTCACCGTTAGCGGAAAGGGAAGCTTGAGCAGCACGAACCCAGAAAAGAAGAAGTTGATCCAGCCCATGATGACGGTTTGAGGGATCATCATCACCATCTGCTTCTTCATGCCTTCCATCATCGTGTCCATGCCCCCGGCGGGCTCGAAAGGGTTCTTGGGTCCCTCTTTTTCTTCCTTGTCCTTGGGCTGCAGGTACGAGCCGTTGGAGAGAGCTTCCGAGAGGAAAGCTTTGCGAAATGCGAATGACGAGGGAGGCAGCTGGAAGTAGTTTTGGCGCAAAGCACCTGCTCTTGCCATTACTCGTCTGCAGTTGGAAGCAAAACATGTTCCAGTTAGCACATTTGCGGGTTGATTGGAGATGCTCTTGTCGTTAGTTACTTACTGTTCTCGAAGCGCAGGTGCAGCGATGCTCTTTGGCGCCGAGTTGAGTAGCGAGATGACATTGTGTCGCAGCACACCCACCAGGATCATCACCACCAAGATGGGGATCAGCACCCAGTCGCGAATCGCGCTGTCCAGGAACAGCGTTTGTTCGAGCGCCATCTTGACCTTGTTGCGTCGCTGGACCGGGGAGGGTACGTCGACGATGCGAAGACCTTGTGGTTGTGTGAACGAATCAAGAGCGAGACGAGGTTCAGATGTGGGCGTCCGTGCTTTCCTTCTTCGGGCGTCGCGCGTGCCAGAAAAGTCGCATTTGTTGGCTACCCTAGCTTAACAAAATTCATACTCGAAAAATCCGACGGCTCAGCACACAAGCTTTACGGGTCTCGGATTTCTTCTTGTTCTCCACACGCTCGAGTTGGAGTGAATGCGCTTCAACCCTCTCCGCTTTGGCCACGTTCTCTTCTAGACTCTTCGTCGACTACCTCCCGCATATACTCGCTCGAACAATAGCGCGGCTGCGCATACATGTCGCTTTCCCAACCTCAACCATCTCGCAATGCTGTGCCGTTGAACCAACACCGAAAGTAGGGCGATCGATCAACAACCACCCGCCAGCCAGGCGTCCCGACAGCAGCGCTTGACCCCCGGTTTCGAGCCAGCCACCATGGCCGAACCGCTGCTTGGCGTCATCCTCGCGACATCCTCCTCGCGCGGGGACCACATTGTTTTCCGATGGCCCAACAACCCCAAACTCTTCAAACGCTACTCCAAAGTCAAGTATTATACCGAAACGCGTCCACTTAACCGTTCTCAGCTTGACGACGATCTCGACCCCGTGCGGCAAAAGGCCAAATGGGATCGTCACGACGAAGATGACGACGAACATGGCGATGCCATCTCGGACGATGGGCGTCAAAGCGATACCCCTTCCTCGTCCGACCTTGAAGACTCGGACGGCACTTTGGCTGATGACGACGAGAACCGGTCCGTTCGCGACCGTGCTGAAACCGTCATTTCTCACGGCAGGTCCAAGACGGGTGCGGCTGCACCAACGGCTCGCTCAAAAAGCAAGGCGAGACGTCCCTTGTTGGGTATGGAAGAGGCCGGCCCCAGCGTCAGGTCAGCGGATCGTCATGCTTCGGCGCATAAGGATGCACCGGATGCACATGACAGAGCGCCGGATTCAGACACCGGAACCTCGAAAGAGCTTTCTCCCGAGGAAAAGGCAAGACGCGAAGAGAGGGCTACCAGAGCATATAAGACCTACCTAGGCTACGACATCGAGATCTTGGCCAGCATATTGAACCCTCGACCCGAGCTCGCGCATCAGAAGTTCGAGCTCGTCATCGATGACCTCGCTTTTCTGGGACATCCCGTTGCAGCGACCAAGGGCGGCACTTGGGGCGAGCATGGCGACCAGACTACAGAAAACGACAAGGAGGCTCACGGCGTAAGCGACAAGGCAGCTGGTCAGACACAGCAACGAGGCCGATCAGGGCTTCGCAAGGAGATTCGACCCTACGATCTTCCAGATGGCAGCGACACCCTCGACGAGGCAGCACCAGTTCCATCAGAAAAGCAAGCAAGCAAACACGACCCAATTCCGTCCGCCAGATCTAGAAACGCATCCCAAACTCGCATGGAGCAGACCCACGACTCCTCCTCATCATCCCATTCACAAGCACCTTTGACCCAATTCCACCTCGTCCTCGTCCTCGACCGTCCCGACCCATCATCCGCCACGTCTGGCATGGATCTCTCCTCGTGGCTCCAGCTCTACTACGACAATATCGTCTTCAAGATGACTGCTGCGCTATTTGCCGAACAGTCCAAGTCGGACTACGTCGGCCGCGAGACGGAAAAGCTGCTGGCGCTACGGGAACGGTGCATGGACGACGGCCAGGCGTATACAGCGTATGCAACGCAGTGCCTGGGCATCTCGTCGCTCGCGCGGTGCATACGTGATCTGCACAAGAGTATCAGCACCTCATCTGACGCGTTCCTTACCATCAACGACCGCATAGAAGTGCACCTTCAGCTCCCACCGATTCTGCAGGATCCGTCCGTCTTCCCCAAATTGGTCGATGTCGAGACGGAGCTCGATCCGAACGATCCAATCTTTTTGTCCGGAGGCGGCTTTGCAGGGTTGGGAAAGGAGGGTGCGGATGAGGATGGCGGTGGGGGGACGTATGAGCGGTTGTTGATGTTGAATCCGAGTCAGCTGAGTATGGAGGAGTGGTGCCGGACGACGGGTCCGTATCTGGTG
The DNA here is from genome assembly GCA_928724755.1 of Sporisorium exsertum. Lineage (NCBI taxonomy): Eukaryota > Fungi > Basidiomycota > Ustilaginomycetes > Ustilaginales > Ustilaginaceae > Sporisorium > Sporisorium exsertum. The sequence goes on along the minus strand of CAKMXK010000032.1, from coordinate 551,597 downwards.
CCGTGGAAGACGCTGTTGCTGTTGCATGATCAGGCAGATGAGGCGCCGGCGCGCGGTCGGAATGGAAGTCCGGCCGGGGCCGTTTCGCCGGGAGGCGCACCGGAAGCGCATGGCTTTGAGCAGCTCACGCGCAACTTTACGGCGCTGTTCAGGCCGAGGTTGCACCACTGTCTAAACTTCAGCGAAGTTGCAGACTTGCTCAGGTGGCACCTCTACGAAGATGTGTATCCGATGATCAGGCATCTGATCTACTACAGGCAGGCCAGGGTGATTGACGTACCCCGCCCGGGGCACGTGTACGCCATTTCTCCACTCTTTGACTTTTCGCGTCTCGGCTTCTTGTCGCGCGTCTGGGCGCGGGCGTTTCCCGAACTCGCGCCGCTACCAGTCTTTCTGTCGCAGCTGTCGTCGTCGTCGCGCCCGCTGAATGCGCTGTTCCCTGCCAGGCACCAGAGGGAGTTGGCACTGGACGTGTTGATTTGGTTGTTGCGGCACGACGTGGTGGTGAAGCATCATATTCGGTTCAGGCTGATTGCGACGGAGAGTGTGAAGAGGCGGACGGCGGAGAGGAGCCGGGAGAGGCATGAAAGGCATCGGGTGAAGAAGGAGAAGAGGAGACAGGAGGCGGCGAAGGAGGAGGCGAAGAGGATGAGGAAGTCACAGGCGGAGGAGGAGGAGAGGAGAAAGGCTACTGCGCTGGAGGAGCACAGGGAGGCGAGAGGCAGGAGTCGGGATAGTGATCGGGCGAGGCCGACAGAGACAGAGCAAGAGGAGGAGCGAGAGGGTGGGGATGGCGCGCAAGCAGATGTGCAGACTTCGGGGCTCAGTGTTTCAAGGCCGCCTGTATTGGCTCACCCGGACAGCGTGGCTGAGGCGGCGTTGGCTGCTGCTGCTATCGCTGGTTCTGGTGGAGAGGAGGGCGGGCGTCCGCATCACCATCACCATCACCATCACCATCACCACCGTCATCATCGTCGTCAACATCAGCAGCACGCAAGTGATTCCACCGACGTCACGGACGCCGCCTCGGGCGCAGCAGCACCGGACAAGGCCCCAATCCCGATCGCCCCGCGACCTCAGTTCGACGAGCTCAAGTTCGAGCGTCGGCCCGTCCTACGGTCCCGCTCCCCATCGACGGCGATGATGACAGCAGGCACGAGCACCGGCCTCTCGGTCAGCTTTAGCAATCTCAGCGAGCGCGGAGGGATCGGACGCCGAGCACGCGCCGACACGACAGGGTCATCGTCATCGGGGGGCGGTCTTGCGCAGAGTCGCAATCGCAGCGACGGGTTGAGTATGACCCCGAGCAAATCGCAGATGAGCCGGCCTACGACGCCGAGCATCGTGGCTGCGGGGAGGGGTATTCCGCTTCATATTCGGGATCGGTCGATTGGGGGGAGTGGCTCGAGTCATCCGTCGAGCGCCGAGGGGAGTTTGCCGAGGCGGGCGAGGAGGGCGACGAGTGCGGCGGGGTGGGGTGGGAGAAGGGGGGTAGTGCGGTCGAGATCGCCGTCGAGGGCGCGGATGCGGGTTAAGGGGTTTGGGGTCGGGGCGGAGGTGGAAATCGATGATGATGACGATGATGGGGGGGAGGAGGGGGAGCAAGGGGGTTTGGGGGAGGTTGGGGAACAGGTTGAGGCTATGCGATTGGAGGATGGAAGAGATGGAGGAGGAAAGACGAAGAGACGTATATCGACGGCGAGCGAGAGACCGGAACTTCCGCCGCCGAGCGAGAGCAACTACAGCGATGGAGGGAGATTTACCAGTCAGCGTAGTGGTTCCAAGCGCGATTCCGTGTCGTCTTGCTCTTCGTCATCATCTGACAAAACCTCGTCATCCGACTTGTCCCTCTCGTCGGACCTCGATTCCGACTCCGACTCGTCCGACTCAGAGTCCATCTCTCCGTCCTCCTCGCCACGCTTCTCGCGCGCCCGCAGGGCCGCACACAATACGACAGCAGCAGGCGAAGAGGTGTACACGGAAAGCCTGATTGTCGAGCCGTCGCGTGCGTCGCGTCGGGAGAACGAGTACATCGCAACGATGGTCGAGGGCAAAGACTCTGTTACGGTCAAGCACTTTTTCCGACTCTTGCCGTACCTGAACGGCAAGCATACGGTCGACGAGATTGAGTACAGGGTGGGGATGAGGCGCAAGGATATCAGACGGCTGTTGGCCACGTTTAGGGAGTATATTGTTACGTTTATGCATCCGTGAGTGCTGGGCAATGGCAGTTGTGGTTTATGTACAAGTGTGTGATTGGTGGAAAGAGTGTCTTAGCTCATCAGAGGCGTGAAGGCGGGTTCGAGCACTCTGCGACCCTGCACGACGTCCATGGCGAGCTTGGTGACGTTGGCTTCGGCGATAATGACTTCCGGGCTGAGCTCGAGGTCAAACGCCCACTTGATACCTGTTGAGATGCGGGCAGCTTGCGCGCGGTCCCAGATGGTGAAGTTGTCGGCATCGCCGTCGTTGGCCGTGCGCACGAGTGGGGCTGCGTGCGTCGCCATCTCGCTCGAGTCGTCAATCGCGGTGTCGGGGACACTCGACGTGGTGGATGGTGGGAGCGAGTTGGGGGGTGCAGGTTGCGAGATGGACAAGCGGAGAGGCTTGGTCGAGGGGACCGAGTAGTGGACGATGTTTCGGATGATCGAGGTTGTTTTCTCGATTAGCTCGGTTTCGGTGCCGGTGGGCGGGAGCGTGTCGACGTAGATCTCGATGGGGCTAGAGCGCGCGAGCACGTTGTGTTTGCCATCGTGGTGGTAGCGGAATTCGTAGATGCCAGGGACCCAGGGGAGCTTGGAGTCGCGGAAGACCGATACACCACTGACTGTGGCGGACGAGGTGGGTTTCGCGGAGTGAGAAGCGTGGTGCACGTCGCCGATCCATTCCTCTTCCGCTACACCGAGCCATTTGCCCTGGCTCGAGATCTTGGTTACGAGAGAAGCTTCGTCCGCACCCTGCTTGCCGCCGAATCGAGAAAGCAGGTAGAGGCCGATCCAGTCGCGGCGCGAGTGGTTGGGTGCCGCGCGCCATTCCACGGCGATCGGCTGGCCCAAGTGGAATCTCACACTCGCACCAGCCGAGGGTGGACGAACAGTCAAAGCGTACATCGACTTGTCGACACCTTCTAGCTTCTGATCGTCCTCGACCCGAACGATCAACAACCGATCTTTACTCTGCTGCAGCAGCACTTTGGTCTCCTCCAGCATGCCCTCGAATCGCGGCCTCGACTGCCTGAAGAACTCTTCGAACGCCTCTGTCGCATCGCGCTGTACTTTTTCAATCGTACCCTGAACGTTCTTAATCGTCGGATGCTCCTGCGCCAGCCGGAACAGATCGGAATCCTTCGCAGCGACCCACTGCGACTTGAGCTGTTTCGTTAGCCCCGAGTCCTTGCGCAGTGCAGCCTCGCCGTACAGCTTCCTCATATGCGGACCCTCGACGAACGACAGGAATCCCCAATGCGCGATATACGACACGATCGCCATCAGCAGCGTCAGCTTCGACCCCGCGATCAGAGCCAGCCCGAAAAACGCTGCTCCGCCCATACTGCGTTCTGGGTTGTTGAGGAACCGGTAGATGCCCGTATAGTACAGCTGGTGCGGATACTCGTCTACGAAGAAATCGCCGTACAGCCATCCGAACGGCCCGAGCACCTCGTACGACGAATTTGCCGTCCAGCAGTGCAGGGCCACGAGCAAGAACCCGAGCGTGTGACGCAGCAGCTCAGGCCCCACCGTCCAGTCCGGATGACCGATGGGCGTGTAGCAGTTCCACGCGAGCGCGCTGAACGAGATATACGTCATCACCAGCGACGTGTTGTACACAACCTTCCAATGACTGAATGCTTCGAACACCGCGTCCTGGGGCTGAGCGTAGTGGTAGTGCTTGAGGAAGTGACGCACGATCCATTTGGAGTCAGACTGGCGGGAGAGCGCGATGCCGAGTCCGACCGAGTGGAAGGTGCGCCACGCGAGCGCGTTGATGAACAGCAGCGTGAGTCTGGCGCGCGGGCCCAGGGTGGGGAGGATGAGCGGGAGGAGGGCGTAGAGCGAGCCGACGAGGAGAAGGAAGTCATTGGCGCGCATGGGGTCGAGGTTGCGGAAGATGACCGTGTCTTTGCGAAAGATGCGATGGTGCAGGTCGTGGAGGGTGGTGACGGGGCGTTGGATTTCGGTGGAGGCGTCGACGCCGGAGAGGTGGTGTTGGATGGCGTCGTTGGAGGAGGAGAAGGAGCGGAGGGCGGTGCGTTTGAAGGCGCGACTGTGGCCGTCGTCCGAAGTGTCGTCGTCGGTGTCGAGAGCGGTGGAGCCTTCGGTTTGGCTCGGAGTAGGGCCTTCGAAGTCGGTGTCGTGGTTGGTCGTTACAGCCGATTGCAAGGGTGGGGTGGAGGTTTTCGCCGATGCGGTACTGACGACCTTGTCGTCTATCGCAGTGGCGTGGTCGGCAGCAACATCGTCAGCATGAGCCGCTTTACGCGAGGCAGCGTTGAAGGGAGCCTGGCGAAGAGGCACACGGGCAGCAATAGGTTTACGCTCGCCATAGGTTCGCTCGATGTGCGGGCCCTCGAAAAAAGTCATGAACAGGAACTGCGAAAAGTGGGCGGCTAGCGATACGAACAGCACAGCATAGCTCCCACTGACGAGCGAAAGACCGTAGTATCCCGCATACCCAATGGAATACATCGGATCAGGCGCGATCTCGTAAACACCGTCAAAGACGAGGCTCTGCAAGCACAAGAAGAAGCAATCTCCCCAATACCATGCATAGTCCTTAACGACGCGGTGGGCATCGATCTTGACCCAGAGGTTGAAGAAGATCAGCGTCCAACCTGCGATCCAACGCAAGACGTGCATGGCAACCGAATGACCCTCTGGCAGCCGGGTGCATGAGAACGCAAACAGCGAATAGGCGACGAAATCGTTGAGCAAGATCACGTCGACAATGCTGCGGAACATGAGCCAGACGTTGTAGTCGAGCGGCATGGCGTCAAAGACGTAGTCCTTGTCCATCTTTGTGACGAGCTGTTGTTTCACCCAGTTGTGAACGCGTGGCCGACGCTGGGCATCCATCCAACCATGCTGTTTGACTTGACGGATGATCCACCCCTTCTCACTCTGCTGCTTAAGGATCCAGCCGAGGCCGGCATTGTAGGAGGCGCGCCAGAAGGCAAAGTAGAGGAAGAAGAAGATCTGGGCGGCTCGGCGGGAGAGGGCGAAGTAGAGGAGGATCTGGAGGGAGAGGGAGACGACAGTGACAATGTCGAGCGGGGTTTTGGGCTGTCGTGGATCAAAGATGGACGAGAGCATGTCCGGCGTGTGTGGCACGGTGAAGACTGGAGGGGCGAACCGAGCGCACCATGAGGAGGGGTGGCACGGTCGGCGGCATTGTCAAGAAGCACGAGTGGAAGCAGGTTCGGATCGGCGAGTAGCAGGGAAGCCGAACGGTTTGGGCAGGGGCAGAGAGGCACATGTCAAAAAGGGCAGAACAGTATCATGTCAGTCAAGTGTCACTCGGGTTCCTGCTACACCGGGAACGGTTTTGGCCAGGGTTCTATCGGAACGGAGCACGGTCCTAGGCAGGAAGGAAGCGGCAAGGAACGAGGGACAGAGAGAGAGAAAGAGAGAGAGAGAGAGAGAGCAGAGAGGGCCAATGCCGAACTTGTTCTGCGCTTCGTGGCGTTGATGCGCGAAGAAAGGCAGAGTTAGGCCGCGGCACAACTACCGATGGTCTGAACGCATGCACGAGCCGAATGCGGGGGAAAGACGAATGAAGCACACTTACCGGTACCATCAGGAGTCCTGCCGAGCACTTTGACGTCTTGATTCAAAGTATTGCCCTTTTCGACATTGATGGATGCAGTGGCATGCTCGGTCGAGTCGGAACGTGGCGAGTCGCTGCCAGCCGGCTGCTGCTGTTGCTGCTTGCGGTTGCGCAGACCCTCGGAGGGGACTATGCCCGACACATCTGTAGTAGCCATGCTCGGAGTAGTAACACCCGGCGTGCTAGCAAGGTTGCATAGATGGTGGTGTTGGAAGAGGCGATCGAGATGAGGTGACTCGGATCGTGGGGGCTTGTTCTGAGATGGCAGCGAGAATTGCGGATCCGGGCGGTGTGTCTGTGCCTGCGTGGCTGTCAATTTGCCATTTTCGCGTGGTCTTTCTTTTCGTTCTCGAATTTCTTCCCCAAGATCATTCATTCCATCAAGTGCTCTTCTCAACAATTCGACCCTTGTTTCACGACCCTAGCCTGGCTGTGGCACTCCCGATGTAACGTAAATTGCGATGGCAGAAAATAGTGAAAGAAAAAGTCGCTCAAAAAAGCAGACACAAAAATGACATTCACAATTCACAATTCACAATTCACAATTCACAATTCACAATTCACAATTCACAATTCACAATTCACAATTCACAATTCACAATTCACAATTCACACTTCACTTTCAGACCCTTTTGTCGTCAACAGAAGCATGTATTCCAAGAAGCGACGAGAAGAGCCATCAAAGCAGCCGAGACGATCGTGAAAGTAAGCAAAGCGGAATTGAAGCTTAGAAAAGAGGACGACTCAAACACCACCACCAAAGCAACTTGAAACCACATCAAACCACACCGCCAGTCCTCAGCGAGGATCAATCTGAATCTCGATGCTGAGGCTGTCTTCTTCGTCATCAAAATCATCCTCCTCCCCGCTTGTACTGTAGCTGTTCGCCCTGCTGCTGCTGGTGATCGAGGTATCCAACTGAACGTGTCCAGCGTCTTCGTCATCCATCGAGTTGTCTGCCGAAACAGCGGCACGTACACGGTCAGGCATCCCCAGCGCCTGACGCACTCTAGCCTGAGCCGCCAGCATCGCCATCGGGTCAGAGACCGCTCTCTGGCCGGCTGGCTCAGCACCGTTGCCGGCGGCGGCGGGGAAGCGGACACGCACGGGAGCCTTGGGGGTGCGGTGGCGCGCATGTCGCGATCGTGTGCGCTTCGAATTGGTGGAGCGAGGAGGTGCATCGTCACGCGTGTCTTCTGTGGCCGGGTCGATGGTGGCTGGTGCAACAGTCAAGCCGGGTGGCGGGATGAAGGTGATGGGCAGGTAAGCTGCATCCGCGCCGCCGTCGTGTGGCTTGCTTCCGCCCCACGCTCCGGCGAACAGTGGGGTGGCGAGGTAAGGTCGGTCCGACTCGTACTGTCCTTCGACGCCCGAGTATACGACTCCCGTGGTTGACACGGGCAGCATTCCAGCACGGGTAGACGGCCAAGCGGCGGTGCCAGGAATTTGGATGCCAAGTCCCGTCTTGCTCGTTGCATACTGCTCGTCGACCAAGGGAGATCGTCGATCGGGGTAAGGCATAGAAGGCATTGCCGGAATAAATGGTTGAGGGACTCGGGGAGGAAAGAACGTGCTCACCGTCGCCGAAAAGTGTCGAGCCTCTTCCGCCGCCGCATCCATCTGGCTCGCCCTTCTCACCCGGTTCAGGTCAACACCAGCATTTTCGCCACCGCGTGCCGGGAGCTGCGATTCGAGGTGCAGCAAGCCGAGCGATTCCAGCGTGTGCTTCTGGCTCACCGAGTGCTTGAGCTGCTTCTGCGCCTCGCTGTCCGCAAACCTCACTTGCAAAGGCAGCGTCGTTCCCGGCAGAATGCGACCGTGAAGTCTTTCGATGCACAGCTTTGCCGTCATCCGATCGAAAAGTCGAACAAACCCCACACCTCGACTCTCGCCGTGAATGTCGTACAGGATCTTGAGGCTGGCGATCGGGTACGGGCTGAAGAGCTGCTCGAGCTGCTGCGTGGTGAATTTGAGAGGCAGGTTGCTGAGGTACACGTTGGTCGAGCTGTTGTCTGCCATGCGACGCAGACGGGCAGAGAGGGATTCCTTGGCGAATGATGCAGCGAAGCCGTGACTGTTGAGCCACTCAATGGCTTCTTTGGCCATCTCGCTGCTGGCATACATGAGGAAGCCAAAGCCCTTGCACAAGCCGGTCTGTCGGTCCATCATTGCTTTGTGGCTGATGACCACTCCGCATGCAGAGCCGAGCAGGTACAGCATCTCGTCGTTCATCCTGGAGACAACATCCACACGAATACGACAAATGTTAATACACCAGCTCCGTCACAGCGCGGTTTGTTAGTGTGGGTTCGGCAGACTTACTCTCTGGGAAGACCGTTGACGTAGACGTTGGTTTCGTTGTTCATGTCGAGTGCCCTGCACGTTTCGGCGCGTCGTGCTGGAGCGTGGTACGGAGCCTCCCTGAGTCCCAATGCTGGTAGAGGAGGAGGGTTGAAGGCAGGCTGCTCTTGTCTGAAAGCTTCAGCACGATTGAAGGCCACCGGCATCTCGGTCGATGCCGACGAGCGCAGAAGTTCCCAGCGATCGCCGCGCCAGTTCTCGCCCTGTTCCAGCTTCGGTGCACCTGTCAGGACAGAGTCGACGTGTCGATATGCGTCTCCCACCAGCACCGTCGGCTTGGCTGCATCTTGCTTGTCACCGCCAGCCACAAGCGTAGCCGAGGTCGGGGCAGGAGAGATCGTGCAAGGCTCCGGGGCTGTGCCGAGCTGGAGGTTGAGCGTGGGACCGGCGGCTTTGCGGTCGAGAGGGCTAGGATGCTCGGGGTGATCCTCGACTGAGGGTGCAGGCGTCTTGCGTGAAATACGCGGACGCCAAGGCGTAGCAGGTGCGAGGAGGCGAGGCTTGCGTGCATCTTTGACGATGGTTACGCGCTTACCGTTGGCCCAGCGTGTAGTGGTCGACATTGGGCTAGGCATGCCGGGCGTTGCTTCGCTTTTGACAGAAGGAGGTGGTGGTGGGGGCGGACTCTTGCAAAGCCTCGTAGGACTGTCCTCGAGGTGGAAGAACACGAGATCGCTGCGTGGGATCATGGACGCGAGCAACAAGCTGAGGGATCTTTAGAGAAAGGTAATGGGAGAGGTACAGAGTCAGCAGTAGGGGAAGAAAGGTTTGGGGAGAAGGGAGAGAAAAGATGCTGGAGGAAGAGGAGGGACCTTCCGTGCTGGAACTAGAAGCCTTATATCTCTCCTTCCACCGCCGAAGGACGCCTTGCAAGTGTCTTGACTGGACTCGTTGTGTCTTGCTAGATTGTTTACTCTATATGCTCCCTCCCGTAATGTCTCCAGTTGCTCCTGATCTTCAGCGCGCCGATCGACACTCTGCAGCTGCACAGGAAACGCTGGTCGCGAAACTTTCGCTGCACACAGCATATATCTCGCTGCCTCACCACTTGCCGCCTTTCCCCTCTTGCTTTCCCTTCAAATCCACCCACAACTCCAGCAAGCCACAGCTGCAAGCAATGACCGGCTTATCGCTGCTGGAACCGCTTTCAAGTGCCGCCTGACTTGCCTAGAGCGGGCATGGCTTCCTGCACGAGATGGCGCACGCGCAAGGAGACATCACACCCGAGAAGAAAAAGAAAAGGCGTTCCCTGGTTTGAAAGGTTTCATCTGCACCTTCTAGTAGTTATACAGTCAAAGTCTGGTGCGACGTAAAGAGACAAGAAAAGCGTGAGAGAAAAACAAGCACGAGATCGACAGCGATGCGAGGAGGTCAACCGACCAGGAATGCAGTTGTGGTCAAAGGAGGCATGAGGCACCTGGTCATGAAGTTCGACAATTGCTGAAGAGATGTATGCGCACGAGACACAGCGGCTTGTCGGGGAGCGGGTAGCTCAGCTTGTATGCGCCGCGTCCTCAAATCGGCGTCACATGCACCAGCAAGTGATGCGCACCTTTCTGCCATGCGTAACTTTCTGTCTTGTGACTTCCCTTGCTCACCTGCCGGTCTCGTAGTTGGGTGTTGCGTCGTCGATCAAGCTCTGCCGCTTGAGCTGACGTTGTGTCCTCGCCGTCGCCTCTGCCGATGATCTATGCCCGTTGACGTCGTGTGTGCGTGGGGGGCGAGCCTTTCCTTGACGAATCATGGGCGAGGTGTCGCGAAGATCGTCTTCATATTCATCCTCGTCAAGCCGCGCCATCCCGAGTGCCTCTTCGTCCTCGTAGGCGTTGAAGAGCACCGAGGAACCTGCGCTGCTCCTTCTACCATGTCCAAAGACGGTGGCGCTGCGCCCCGAAGGACCGCTGAGGCTAGTCCTGCCATTGGCAAAGCTGCTCATGGCACGCTGCTGGTCGAGCAGAAGCTCGTGCTGCTCGGATAAGCGCGAAGTGCCTTCGCCTGTGACGAGCGACATGCGCGGCTGCTGCGTGACAGGGTCGATCATGCGGTTGAGGTTGAGCAGATACACGCCGGTGAAGATGACGATGAAGCCGCCCAGCAGGGAAACGGCGGGGGCAGTGGTAGTGTTGAAGCCCTGGAAGAGCAGCACCGAGGCGAGGATGGTGGAGGTGGTAAAGAAAACGTAGTAGATGGGGTTGACGACGTTGGTGGAGAACTGGTCGAGGGCCTTGTTGAAGTAGTTCATCTGCGTGAGGATGCAGACGATGACGACGATGGCAAAACAGTACGTGGAAGGGTGGGTGAACTGGTTGTTGCCTGCAAACGTGAGCTTGAGCGCCACGCCGAGGCCTTTGACGCTCATGACCGAGATGGAGCCGACCAAGCTGCAGATGGAAATGTAGACGAGCGGTGTCTTGCGGCCGTACTTGGGCACCATGCGGAAGATCATGAAGAGCGAAAAGGCGAGCACAAAGGTGCAGTAGAAGAGGAAGCCCGGTTGCAGAGCGTAGTTGAGCATCTCGTCGATGGTCTGGATCTCCTTGTCCTCTGGCGCATTGACGACGATGATGACGGTGCCGACGAGGCAGAGGGTGCAGCCGATCTTTCCAAGACGACCGAGTTCTTCCTTGAGGATGAAGGAGGCGAGGATAGCACCGATGAGCACGCTGAGTGCACCGAGCGGCGTGACGAGGATGGGTGGCGCGAAGGTGTAGGCAGCAAAGTTGGCAACCTCGCCGACGATCATGGTGGCCATGCCGGCCCACCAGATGGGATTTTGGAGGTAAGTGTGGCCCTCGGAAGCCAAGCCGTTGTGCTTGTCTGCTGCGTCCATGAGGCCCTTTTTGGTGATGATGAAGCTGGTGCCGATGGCGAGAGAGCTGCTGATGGCGAGGGTGAGACCGATCCACTTTTGCTGTGTGAGGGAGGACTGGGCTGATTCGGCGGGAGTCTGTTGTTCTGGTGGAAGATAGCCGGGACGGTCGATGGGTGATGGCGCAGCGTGGGCGGCTAGCGTCCGGAGCAGCATGACGATGGCCACGAAGCGGGCGAGCCGCAACCGCAGCGCGGACGCCAAAGAGTCATTGTTGGGCATGTCTGATTGTCAATCGCCCGCCAAAGAGGATCGAGGCTGGTTTAGTCAGCGAATACTGAGTCGCGTCGTAGTGACAGCGTGATTGGGTCAAGAGGCGCAGTCGAAAAGCCAGTGGTGGTCCTTGAGCAGCAATCGAGGGCGTTGATGTCGCCGAAGAGACTGCTTCCAGCAGGAAAATATGCAAATGGCAATGAAGTGCTACGGCTGATGAAGAGTTCGCGAGCGCGAGATGAACAAAACCTTGAACGTAAATGAGGCGACGACGAAGTGTTGCGAGAAGCTCTGCCGGCAGAGACCAAGACCGACACCGAGACCGATATTCGAGTTGTGAGACAGAAGACCTAGGATAGAAGCTACTTGAGATGAGTCCGTGGTAACAAGATGGATGATCGCGTCCCCTGATGGTGTTGGAAAAGAGAAAGGGACGATGAGAAACGCCTCTTGTCGCTGTCTCGTGACGCAAGTCCAGTTAATGATTTTCAACGCGGAAAGAGAGAGAGAGCGAGCGGAGGCGCGAGAGGGTGGAGTCTCCGCCGGCCAGCCAGCCAAACAGCCAGTCAGGCTCTGTCAAAGGTCAGCGAGCGTGTTCGTTCGGCACTTGCGCTCGCTTGCTGATACATATTTGACAGTTGAATTGCGCTTCTCGTCGTCGAAGGGAGCGGATCAAGGCGGGCATTCCGATGCTGCTAAACCAAGATCGAAGAGGACGCTTCCCGCTGCTGCATGGGCCACAAATCGGTTTCGGCAGCTGCAAGGGCTTTCCTTCCATCGCAATAGAGCTGTCCGATTCGAAATTTTCTTAGTCAAGGCCGACGCGGCACCTCGTGCATGCATGACCTACGCTTCAATTCACCGGCGCCACTCCTCAATCGCCGTAGTAAGGCTGAAGTATGCGTCACACTGCGGTCGCTCATTCGCGTGTCAGAATCGCTTCGCTTCGTTCTCCGCGCCAGCAGTCCTTACATGAAACTGCAATGAGAAGTTTAGGCTCGATGAGCGAAAGGCGTCGATTGACTGAACCGCGGCAAATTCGTTTGAATGTTAGATTGACATTCCCAGCCCGCGATGAGCGCGTCTCCACAGAGGCAGCGCGAAGGAACTTGCAGTCCGCACACCAACACTCGGACCCTGAATCGTCGACTCAGCCATGACAGCTTGAGGCGGAAGGTTTCCCTTGCTGTTGCTTGTCCACAACCATCAACGACTCACACAACAACACATCTCGAACGATGGCGACGTACGTAAGCCAGCGTCGTGGACGCGACGTGCCTGCTGTCACCGCGTGGCGCCGCGCAAGAGATGCCGAGCAGGAATCCTTGAACACACAAGCTTCGCAACCAGACACTGCCGAAGACTCGTCTCGGAACGAAAGTGAGTGTGGATCCATGGCCACCATGGCTTCGTACAGCATGGTCAACGTTACGGATGCTGCACGTAAACAGGCGGATCAGGTGGGTCAGGCCGAAATCAAGAAGAAAGCAGCCGAGCTCGTCAGATACGCACTCGCCTGCGAGTATCAACGCACATTGATTAGAAAGGACGATATCCGCGCTAAGGTGCTCGACGACAAAACGAGTCGCAGCTTTGGTCCTGTTTTCAACGCCGCGCAAAAGATGCTGCATCAGACATTTGGCATGCACATGATCGAAGTGCGTGCAAAGGGGGCCGACAACGCCGAGCTCGCCAAACAGGCGCAAGAGGTGCTTCGAGCCGCCGCGTCTTCTGCCAATGGACTAAGACCTCGCGGACAGCAAGCCGCCGCCGAAGAATCTTCCGCTGCTGATGGTGGACCGGGAACGAATATCTGGGTGCTGCGTTCGGCCCTCTCACCAGCTCTCATCAAGGAGCTGGTGAGCACGGATCAAGAGCTCAGCAATGCCTATGAGCAGACGGATTCGTCACGCAGCTCTTCGTCCTCTGCGCAACGAAGGCGTCAGGCCACACGCGAGATCAAGTCGGCGGTCGATTGGAACCGTGCCGATCATCAGGACGGCGAGATGGGTCTATTGTACGTCATTCTCGCGCTCATTCTCGTCAACGGACGCACCATCACCGACGGTAGGTATGGCGGGGCGGCAAGAACATGCGAACGCTCTCTACGAAACGTGACACAATCTTGCTGACACGTTGCTTCCCCCTCGCGCTGATATACACCATGCTGATTTGCTTTGCTCTGCCAGCTACGCTGCAAATGTACCTGCGGCGTATCCACCTGCAACCGCACACGGTGCTTCCAGCTGCCTTGCGCGGGACTGGCCCAGCTTATGGCTCGGCATCGTCGGGCTCACAGAGCACGCAGACTCAGGCGAGGGCACGAACCATGCAGGGCACCCTGGAAGGCTTTCTCCAATCCATGGTCAAGCAACAGTATCTCGAAAAGCAGCGCTCCGACGTTGGTCTCGACTTTATGGATACAGCCGTCAACCAGGCACAAACGCAGGGCCGAAGACGAGGACGAACCAGTGGAGCTGGAGCCCGAGCTGAAGACGAGGCCACTGTGTGGGAGTGGAGATGGGGTAGCCGCGCCGAGGCCGAGGTAGGGGAGAAGCGGATTGCAGAGCTCATCTCGCTTTTGTTCACCGACCCTTCAGCGACGGAGGATGGCGCACAAGCTGCGGAAGAGGAGGATGAAGAAACGCAAGCCATTGACCGCGAACGACTGGCCAAACGCCGCAAGATGCTGCTTACCAACATTGCATCCGTCGCTGGCTCGCAGCTGGTTGGCTAAGACGGCCTTGTTCTAGGGTAGTGGCCTCCCAATCAGTCTATGTAACATTACGGTGAATCGAGTATAGCCTAGCGACTGTAAAGCGCATCAAACAGTGTGTGCTCTACACAAACCGCAAGGGTGGAAGATCTCTCTTCGCAGGTGTGCGGCTGCCTGTACGAATCTGCGATTTGTTATATTCATCTTAATCCGGCTTATCGACCGTCCGAAATGTGGCATCTGGACAAGCAACGCCAGGTCCCACCATGAGCGTGCCGCTGTACAGTATACCGTGCGTTGATTGGACACAGCAAACGCGCACAGTGACCGATACAGCTACAGGACCAAAGCAGATGCGGTTTCCTATCGCAGACGGAGCGCTCGCACTGTTATGCCCACATGACGTGCGAGACGAGAGCACTTGAGGTGAAACGTCACGACACGCACCGGTCTGTAACAGAGCTCGACGTCTCTCGGGTCAGAGCGAGGCAAAGAGAGACGAGGCGTTGCCGGCTCCATACGGTTGCAAAAGGAACGAGAGCCACGCGAATGCGAAATGCGAATTGGAATTGGCACGCCCGATTCACCCCGCTCGCTCGCTGCATTCCGAGGCTAGAAAGCGTGCGAAGGGCGTGCGAAGAAGAGCGTTCTCAAGTGTGCTTTTTGTGCTTTTCTCGCCTATTTTTGTGCTCTGGGCAAGACAAGCCAAGCTAAGGATACGGGTGTCGGGCGTGTGTGTGTGTGTGTGTGTGTGTGTGCCGCGCTACTCGCCTCCAACCAGCGTGGACCCTGCTTTCTCCTATCTTCTCTTACCTCCTCACCTCCTTCTTCTTTCAAGTCAACAACAATCAACCACAAAGCCATCTATTAGTCTTGCCTCACAGCTTCGACGAGCATCTTTCTCCTTCGCCGTCACTTCTTCTACCCACCGTCCGACTCGGCAAGAGCTCAGCGACTCGACGACGACCGCATGTCGGCAGCGGTGCGCGCTGCCCTGGCCGCGAAACGGGCCGAGCATCGCTCCCGCTCTACCTCACCTACTAAGCTCAGCCCGTCGTTCCCTAACGGAGAGCACGACGCGAACGAGCTGCCCCATTTCGGCCGTGATCTCGATGCTTCCATAGCAAGCCCATTTGGCTCTCCCAAGCCTGTCGCCAGGTCGCTGAGGGCATCAGGTGTCGACCGCAGCTCCGGCGCTGGCGAGACGGAGATGGGTCTGAATCAGAGATCCGAGGAGGATGTCGTTCGGCTTAGCATCCAGACTGGTGCGTATCATCGACCTGCATGAGTCTCCGCCGTAGTACGGAGCTTTAGCTGCAGACAAGTCGCTGACCTGCATTTCTTTTCTTTCTTGCTTCTTCTTTTCCCGGCTATCTGTCAGGCAAAGCAAATCTATCTGCACGCTCACCTTCGCTACGGGAAGTGCCAGCATTGCTCCTCTCGCTTGTCGCCGACGAACCTCCCTCCTGGTTCCTCCAAATCCCAGAAGACGACCGACAGCCCTGGTACATGCGCGAAGAACTCCATACGCTCCAATTGAGCAACAACGAGCTGCAATCCATCCCCGCAACGCTCGCCGAGTTCCGCGGCCTCAAACGTCTCGAGCTCCACCGCAACAATCTGACCACCCTTCCTTCGGCGCTTTTCCAGCTCAAGGCGCTCACCACCCTCACTCTCGCGAGAAACGGTCTCACTGCGTTCCCAGAGTCTCTTCTCGCTTTGGACAATTTGGTGACGCTCGATTTGTCACACAACAGGATACAGACGCTTTGGGGTGACGCGGATGTGGCCGGGGCGCGCGAGCAGCGGCAGGTGTGGGATAGGGAGAATGCTGTGCAGGAGAACGGGGTATGGGCTGGGCTTTCGCCGAGCAAGAAGGATCGCAAGCGGCTGGAGGATGCTTCCGAAGGGCAGGAGATGGCTCCTATGCGTTCGCTGAGGAGTTTGGATCTCAGCTATAATCGTATCTCGAACGCGGGATTGGGTATTCCGGATCTTGCTCGTCGCCGCAGTAAGGCGAACGAGGCTAGTGTGCAAGAGACGGGTGTGGTGCGGCTGCCCACTCGTCTGCGGACGCTCAATCTGGGGCATAACAACATTCGGGGACCTGTGGCGGTTACTCTGTTCCAGGAGCTTGCGAGCCTCGAGGATCTCGGGCTGCAGGGATGCGGGATTGGGGACGACGTGTTTGCAGCTGATGGTGTGACCGCTTTGTCCAGCCTCTCTGTGCTCGACTTGTCCGGCTGCGAGCTGGATGATCTCAGCAAGGTCGAGGCTCTCTTTGGGTCCCTGCGGATTCAGTCGTTTGATCAGGCGATGGGCAAGGTCGAGGCTCCACCCTCTGCGCAAGACAAAGCTGGGCCTTCGAAGGGGATGCCGGTGCGCCAGCTTGTTCGCGTGCTGAACCGGCCTACGTCTGCTGATGTTGCGAAGATGGAGGAGCGGTGCAGCGGTAAAGTGCTCTGTTTGTTGCTGGAGGGGAATCCGCTGAGGGAGGAGGTCTTGCGTCGGAAGCGTGGCGGTCGATCGGCGTCGCCGGAGAAGAAGCAGGGTGCGAGCCCTGCCACCTTGGGCAAGGGCGCGAGCAAGTCTGTTTCGACCGCCCCGGCTCCACCTGCGGATGTTCTCGCTTCGACTGCTACGAAGACGGCGCCAGCTGTTCCCTCCGTTGCTGTGGGCGAGTCTCAGCTGCCGCCCAAGCCGCAGATCGTCAAGGAAGATTGGGAGATCTTGGCCGAGTCCGGGCTCAATACCGAGCTGGGTCGTCGGAAGCTTCGTATCGAGCAGGCGAGGAGGGAGCAGGAGGCTGCTGCCGCCGCCGCTGCAAAAGAAACCGATAGTTCCGGAGTCGAAGACGCCCAGACTCGCGGGCGAAAACAACATTCAGCAGACGACGCAGCAGGCTCAGACCCGGACACTGCCGGATCCGGGGCAGAGTCGAGGGAGCGCGCCACCTCGCACACTCGAGGCGAGTCGATCGACGACAAGGACACGGGCAGCGCGCTCGCCAACGCCAAGCTAAGCAGCAAGAAGAAGGAGGCGCTGGGTCAGGTGCCGTGCAAGTTTTTTCGGAGTAACGGATGCTCGGCCGGCGCATCCTGTCCCTTTGCCCACACTCTTCCGGGAGACGGCGGGCAGAAGTCCGTCTGCCAGTGGTTTTTGAAGGGCAATTGTCGGTTTGGGCATAAGTGTGCGTTGGCGCATGTGTTGCCTGGACAGCCGATGAGTATGGATAGGAAGAATAAACGGGCTGCGCAGCATGGGGTGCCGCTTCCGCAGGGGGTGCAGCAGGGGCAGCAGCTGGGCGTTGCGGCTGGTGGACAGGCGGGACAGGCGAAGCCGATGGGCGGGCAGAGGCAAGTGTCGGGTCAGCAGGGGGGCTCGGCGAGGAATGATTTGATGCCCGGTCAGGCCGGACAGGTTTCGGCGCAGATGCGGGGTCGGAAGACGTCGTTTACGACAAGGGATCATGATTTGCCGTTTGGGATGCCGGATGATTTGCAGGTGACTAGCGCCGCTGCTGCGCCTGCTGCGGCGGGGGATGCGGCTCGGGTTGGCTTCGAAGGCGTCGGCGCACAGGATTCGGCATTGTCGACGTCGTTCAAGGGGAGCACGTCGTTCCGGCGTCCGAGCACGTTGTCGCAGAGCCTGAGTGCTTCGTTGGCGGCTCAGTCGTTGGGCGGGATGGACTCGGCGGCGGCAGCGGCGGCGGCGTTTGGAACGTCAGCCTCGGCGTCTCGAGCGTTTGGAACGAGTCCGTTTAGCCATCCGAGTGGACATGCGCTGTTCTTCAGTGGGAGTCAGGACTCGGAGGGTGGAGCGGGCCCGTTTGCGCGCAGTAGCAATCGGGATATGTTTGGTGCGAAGAGTATGGGGAGGATGGAAGATGCTGCGAAGCTGTGGGGGGCCAGTGCGCAGGATGTGCGGGGCAGTAAGGTGGACGAGGAGATGGAAGATGCGGAGGACTTTTTGCCGTCGAGTCTGTCGGATTTGCTCACGCCGGCGGAGCTGGAACGTCGGAGGCGTAGCAATCGGCTGTCGAGCTCTTTTGCAGGTAACGACGAGCGGGTGACGGTTGCGCAGAATATGCCGTCGCAGGCAATTGGGCAGTTTGGGTCGTCGCTTGGGTTTGGAAGGTCGGCGATTGGGGCGGAGAGGGCGAAGGCGAGTAACTTGTCCACTGGGTTTCAAGAACAGCAGAAGCAGCAGCAGCAGGCGGGTGGCGAGGGTCTCAGTATGTTTGGGGGTGGACGTAGGCCGAGCGGGATCGATTCGATCGCGTTTCGCGAGAGCACGGCTGGGCTGTCGACTTCGGCGAGCAGAGCGGCGGCTCATCACGCGCCCGGTCAGAGTCTGCCGCAAGGGTTGGCGGCTGGGTTGAGCCGGTTGCATCTGAGGACGGGGAGGTCTGGGGAAGTTGCGGGTGGAGGGGCTGGCAGCGGCGGGTTTGGGACGCTTGGTGGAGGTGCTAGTGATGGTGCACCAAGCGGTTCTCTTCAACAGCAGCTGGGCAATGGGGTTGCGGGTGGACTGAGGGTGCAGGGCAGCTTGGACGAGTATGGGCTGGGTCCAACGGCGCCTTCGTCCGTCTTGGCTCATCGCGGTCCGCTCAGCTTTGCGGTGGGTAGTGCGGGCGGTAACGGTGCAGGCGCGCCTGGAAGCCATCGGTTGAGTGGGTCGTTTGCAGAGCGGCAGTTGGGCAATGGCACATTTGGCTCGCCTGGTGGCAGTGGTGGCGCGGGCTCGCCGTTCTCGCCTCCGCTTTCGGCGATTGGGTCGCAGAGAGGCGAAGGTGGCATCGCGATCCCCGAGGGAGGCGGGCAGAGGCATGCGTCGGCGGTGGGAGCTGGAAGGTATGCTCAGCATCCGGCGACGCAGCGGTTGCGGACGGGTAGCTCGGCTGCTGCTCCTCACTCGCCCTTGACGTTGCCGGTCGTGACGGCGGAGGAGGACGAGGAGGAGGCGATTTTCGAGCTCGAATAAGTTATAAAAAGGGGATCCGTAGAGGATACGATTGCAATCTAAACAAAAGCTGGCACAGCAATATCGGGCAGGACTAACGAGATTGATTGACATTCGAGTGTATGTGTGAGAAGCTACTGTCTACTGGCCTGGATGGCGTCTCTGAGCTCTTGGCTGATGTAGAGGTCTTCAGCGAGATCGTTGAGGGGTGTGCTTTCGTCGACGTTGAATTTCTTGATTTGGTCGAGGGTGAGCCCTTTTTGGCGCAAGTAGAGTTCGTCGACGAGGAATTGGCCGGTGAAGGACTCTGCGTTTTCTTCGACGAGTCGTGCGGCGGCTTCGGCGACAATGGTGGGGTTGCGCCAGCGTCGTTCCTGCAAGGCAGCGTCCTTGCTGACAATCTTCATCGCTGACGTGGCGATGAGCGTGTACGGCCAGAGCGAGTTGACGGCTACTTTGCCGAATGTTTCGGCAGCGAGACCCAAGGTGAGGAGGGACATACCGAACTTGGCTATCGTGTAGGCAGAGGCGGTTTGGGCGATTTGGTGAGGGAAGATGGGGGTCAATCCATTGGAAGGGGAGCCCGGCGTGGTGGAGAGGGTGTGGAAGTTGAGTGGAGGCGAGAGCGTCACCACGTGCGGATTGCGCTTCTTCTCTGCAGACTCGAGCAGGTGGGGGAGAGCAAACCGGCTCACCAACCACGTCCCGCGCGAGTTGATGCCGTTCATCAGGTCGTAGCTCTTCACACTCGCGCTGTGGGTCGGCGTCATATTGATCGCCGACGCATTGTTGATGACGATATCCAACCCGCCGAAGCGCGACGCCGCGTCGTTGATCGCCGTCTCGACTGCGTTTGCGTCTCGGATATCCAGCTGCACGGGGTGGGCAACGGCATTGCTGCCAGCACTAGAGGCGGCAGAAGAGATCTCCTCACAGGCAGTGTAGATCGTTCCAGGCAGTTTAGGATGGGGCGTGGCCGTTTTCGCGGCGATGATCACATTGGCTCCGCGCGAGGCCAGCGATCTGCCGATCTCGAGACCGATACCGCGCGATCCGCCCGTGATGAATGCTGTTCGTCCTGCGAGGGATAGTCCTGTCATGGTTGTTGAGGTCGAGGGATGGAGATGATGGTGGTCGATGGTGCTCAACGATGGGTGTGAGAATTTTGGACAAAACCCCGCAAAAGGTGGCCCCGGCAATCAATTTTCACAGCCGGCTAAAAGCTTCAGCTGCAGCACGCGGTGCAGAAGCCGATACAGTACGTGCACGTCCTTTTTGCTCGTGAATCAAGCCTCAACCCCGCGTCCCAACTCGCTCCGCGGCTCCTACACATCGCTCCGGTAGAACTTGTTTGCTCATCTTTCGTCCCTCTGGCAACTCAGATAGACCATGATGGCGGAAGGGCCAACGTGTCAAACCAAAGGTGATTCGGGTATTCTTTTCTTGTGGCTCAGTAGAAGCCGGTATGCGGTGGTACAACTGAAGGTGGGACGGCGCCGTACCAAGTATGCATAGTGGGACCGGTGGGAACAGCCGAGTGAGAGGGCGTGTAGAGCTGCTGGTGCTGCTGCTGTTGCACTGGTGGATACTGTCCTCTCCCCGACTTGGCCGCTCTGAACGCGTTCAAGCGCTGTTGCAGAGCAAGGTCGAGCACACAGTCGGATTTGAGCTGGTTGCCCAAGGTAAGCCAGCCTCTGCGAATATTGTGTTTGCGACCGAACAGTTCCACTTTGCGACCTCCGGGACATAATCGCTCGATGATGCTGTACAGCTCGTCTGGCTTCCGAGAAGTGTCTCTGACCTCGGAGACGATGACATCGGCGTTGATGCCACAGTGCACCCAGTCCGGCAGAGGTGGGGGCACGCCAGCTGCTCGGCTGCCAACATACTGCTGAGTAGAGCCCGGTATGGGTTTGCTGCCCACTGCACCTGCCTCGCTGCCGGTGGTGTTCGAGCTGCGTACCTTGGCTCCCACTAAGCAGTGTTCCTTTGTGTGGTTGAGATGATGCCCCGTGCGACCGGTGCGGATGAGACGCTGCGTCTGGCCGACTTTGACCCAGATGAGCTCGTCGATGCGTGTATAGCCCCAGTGCGCAAGCAGCTCTCGTCCTAACTCCATGGCTCGGCCGGTGGTCCAGAGGAAGATGAGACCTTCGTCTTGAAGTACAGGAACAGGCATGGAGCGCATGTCGTCGTCGCTCATGGTTCCGTACGGCAGCGACATGTGGATGTCCCAGGGCGGATCGGCAAGAATGATGTCAAACTTGCCCAGCATCGAGTAGTCGAAGTCTTTGAGATCGCAATCGATCCACTGTGCATTCTGCTCGTTACCCGTGCTTGACGCGGAGGAGGGGCGGATCCACTGCTCAAAGCCATGCTCCTTGAGCGTCCTGGATGGATGGATCAAACCAATCTCGCGTGCTTCTTCCGAGTCAGGTTCGTAAGTGTGTCGCGGATCTGTCGTCTTGAAGCTGAAAGCCGGCTGAGGAGGGTCGGTATCGAGTTCAAAGTGGAGGTACTTGCACGACGTTGTGCGATGGCAGGTGTTGAGATAGCTGCAGTGTCCGTACGACGGGTCGGTCTGCGGGTATAGAACGGGTTTGAAGTGCAGCTTCTGGCACCTTGTAGAGTCTGGACAGTCTTGTCGAGTCAAATGGAGGCAAAACTCTTGATAACGGTTGTCGGTGCTTTTCATGAGTTTGGTGAGCAGTCGTTGCTTGGCCGTCGGGGCGGTGAGAAAGGAAGCTGTGATGGCATCTACCGCCTCTTGCTCTTGATCCGCTACGGATTGGGCTGCCATGCTGTGAGGCAGCATCATAACTGATCCCATCCTCATCCGACCAAGACGAAGCCAAAGGTGAGTCGTGGAGGGCAAGCCAGACGAGGTGATGAGGCGTTGGTCGAGAGCGCTGAAGCCATTTATTTCATCGAGAAATCACAAAAAGTGAAATTCACCGACCTTTTCTCCACAAAGTCACGCGCGCTTGCGCTGCGCTCTCTCTCTCTCTCTCTCTTCCGCGCGAGAATAGCAAATTCGAGTTGGACCGGAGCCTCGCCCCACAACGCACAGACGCGATGGTTTGCTCCTCCACAATTCCATTCACCTTTTTCGCCTCCATCCATCGAGCCCCGACGAAACGGCGATCCTGCTCAAACGCTACTACAGCTGTACTGCGATCGATCACTCGCTCCCTCGATTGGGCTACCATTGCTGTTCGGGCGACAAAGGATGCCGGTACCAGACAACACGTCATCCACGTCCGCGCCGCCGACCTCAACGGCGGCTCAGCTGAGCGCACCAGCTGCTGATCTGTCCCTCTCGCAGTCCATCCCGGCTTCTGGCTTGGACTTCAAACGACCTGCTTCAGCGGCGTCATCAATCGAAGATAGTCAGTCGCTCTCACGAACCAAGACGGCCAAGACGCACTACGGCAAAGCGGCCAGAGCCTTTCTCGCCAAGGACCTTCAGACCGCATTGCTTCAGAGCCAGCACGCTGCTGATCTGCTATCCTCGTCTCGTCAGCTCGGCAGCAGTCTCACCGCTTCCTCATTCCTCAGCGATGCCGACCTGGACGTGCAAAAGCTGGTCGAAAAGGTAGCCATCCTGCGTCTCACCGTCTTTACTCAGGTCTACACCGACAAACAAGTCTCTGTCAATATCCACGAAAAGCTCGCTCACCTCAAGCAGCCATCTAGCACGGACGCTGCGGCCATCGAACGCATCATGCTACTCCTTTCCAAGCAGCCACAGAGCTTGATCAGCCATCTATGGTTCGAGGCTCTGCGACTATGCACGCAAACATCCGGAGAGGCGGATGCGCCCTCGCTCGACCCCACTCCTGAAACCATCCACTTGGCTATCGAACTCCCTGCTGCCGTTATCTCGTCCGCCGTGCTAGCAGCTCTTCGCTTGGACGCACTCGATCCAGCTGCACGTACGGGAACAAATGCGGCGCGCCTGATTGCGGAGTGGTACCTCGCCTCGTTTTCGTCGTCTTTTGGCGCCTCTGCTCCGACTCCCAAGGCGGCTGCAGCGTACGAGAAGATCGTGGGGCTCTACTCGCTGCATGTGCTTGCATCACGCCTTGGCGAATGGGAGTATGCACGGGAATTTGTGGGCTATTCGAGTTTGGCCGAGTCGATCAAGTTTGGCTTGCTCGAGCAGATCAACGAGGCTCAGGTACACCTGACGGGCCAATCGGAAAGAGAGCAGGAAGCCATGGCCAGCGCCCAAAGAACGTACGCGCAGGAAAAGGCTAGGCGCGAAGCCGAAGAGAAGCAAGCCAAAGAGGCGGCTGCGGCTGCGGCAGCTGCCAGCGCCTCGTCTGGCGGTAAAGGCTCTAGCAAAGTCGGTGGCAAGGCGCGAGATCTAGCGTCGGGTATCGGCAACTTCCTGGCGGGCAAGGAGGATACAGACACTGACCTGGCATCTTCGTCGTCAGCAGCAGCAACAGCTGGAAGCAAGACGAGTGCAAGTTCTCGCAGCAGCAGCCACCACAGCAACGGCGATTCACCTTCAACTTTATCTGGATCCGGCTCCGAGGCAGGCTCGCGATCGCATCGGCAGCGCAGTCAGTCACCCACTTACTTTTCGCCTCGCAACGGCGCGGCCGAGTCAGGTTCTTCATCGTCGACAAGCCCGGCCCTTTCTCCCGGCTCGGCACGTGGCGTCGATTCCTCTTCCAAGAACGCCACCAAGGACGAACGCAAGTCGGAGCGTCGATCGGTACGTCGTTCGAGCTCGTCTCGGTCTTCGGACTACGACGGAGGAAACGAAAGCAGCACTTCAGCTGCTTCGAACCATTCTCGTCGATCGACACGCAGCAATGGCGGCGATGGCGCAGTCAAGGAGCAGCACCGCTTCAAAGACGATACGGGCTACGCCTCGACTCGGGCGCATCTATCGAGGTACATGGAGGGAGATCATCATTCGAGTGGCTCTTCATCCTCCTCAAACAACAGAAGGGGGTCGGAACGGGAGGTGACTTGGAACCGCTCGACGCCGAGCTCCTCGATCCTGTCGACGTTGACGGCCATGTTTGACTTGCGCAAGACGAATCAGACGAGGAGGTGGCTCATGTCGGTGATTGTCATGATACTCGTCTTTTATCGTGTGGCACGACGACCTCCTGCACAGAGTCGGGGCGCCAAGACGAATGCAGCGAGACGAAATGCGGCTGCGCAGAATGCGAGGAGCAAGCTGGGGGGCAAGATGAGTTCAGCAGGAGGCGGTGTGGTTGGCTTCAACTGGCTGTTTGTCATCTGGTCCAAGGTGCTGAGTACGATCAAGATGGGCACGCAGGTGACGTACCTTTGAATCACCGCACAAAGAGGACACGGCCACTTGGGTCACATTTCCAATGTCAGCTTTGCCGCCTATACTGCGTTTGCGCTGTCTGTGTTTGGTGTGTATTACGGTTCTGATTGCGAGAGCGAAAGAAAAGTGGAAAGAATGGGTCGCATACGACTTCGATGAGGCGCCAAAGCAATGTCGATCAGGAGAAGAACGAGGTCTTGTCCGATGCAAACTGCTCCGAGATTGTGCTGCGCAAGAGCAAAGTTGCCGGCACTCGTGTTGCGAGCAATCTCAAGAGAGAGAGAGAGGAGCTGTGTGTGGGTGTGCCGAAAGCCACATGCATGCATTCCGAAGGACCGAGAGTGCAAGAAAACGCCGGCAGGCCTCCGTGACAGCAGAGCAACCAAGAGAGCGCGTTACAACGCCATTTCTTGGCCCTGCAGGTGAATTCCAAAAAAAAAAAAAAAACCAAAAGATCGACGACATGCTTGGCATTTGAATTGCGTCTTGTTGTTGTCTTTTTTTTGCTGCAAATTAGGAGAGAAGCAGCAGCAGTCCAGTCTTCGCAGTTGCATCTCGGGGAGCCGCATGGCGTGGCGTGGCATTGACACAGCGCAGCGGCAGCTCTCTCTCTCTCTCTCTCTCTCTCGCGCGCGCTCTCGCAGCACTCTCTCCTTTCAAGCTGTGTCTGGCAAATTCTTGCCGCGCTGCTGCCGAACCTTCGCGTGGTTGCTTCTACCACGCTCACACATCCACTCTCTCTAACTCGCGGCTGTGCGTGTGGAATTGCATTATTGATCGTCACGGTCGAAGCGCGGTCTCATAGACCAACTGGCATGGAGCAGGGGCCTGTTGCATGCGGTGGGCGTTGACGGCACCGGCTTGAGCACTGGTTCTTGTGCATGCCCCACTGCTATCGGAGGTGTCCCGTCACCACCACCGGCAAAGCTGTTCATTTGCACCTGCACATGTTAATCATTGGTGCACATGTAGAGACGATCATCGCGAGACGCCACTCCGAGTTGGATACACGAGCAGACATGTCATTGTCGGAACAAGGCATCAACGGCGAGGAAGCATGGCGGGGACCATGTGCGAATCATGCACGCTAAAACAGCAGGTCGGCGTATTCGTTCTTGTTGTTGTGCGTTTTGTGTGCTGTGTGCTGTAGATCCTCTTCCCTGTCTTTTGTGAAATATTTAATTTTAAATTAAAAATCGATTTTGCCTAAGTTCAGCCGTGCTGCAGTGGGCTCGGCCAGATCGTGAAACCAACTGCCTCGAGAAACGCCCCACAGCGTGTCAAGCTGTCTTGCATGGCAACGGCAACACCGACCGCGTCGGCTGCTCCTTTTCTGTTTTTTCTCCTCTCTCTCTCTAGCTCATCTTTGATTCTCTCCTCTCCTCTCTCCCATCCTTTCACTGAATCACCCTCGTCACCATCACCATCCTGGTCCATCATCATCATCTAGACAAGGTGTTCTCGCCTTTGCCTCTCCACTATCACCTTTCTCTTTCCCTCGCTCCTCCCCCTTCTCCCTAATCCCGCTTGTGGTCTACAACCTTGCCAGCTCGAGGTTCGACAATTGCGCTTGATCGCACATCCCAGACCTCGATTCGCTTTCCTTGACGATCCTGCAGGCAAGATTGTACTTACGGAGCTTCACCGTCGCTCATACACGCCCTTTGACCGCCTTTCTGCGTCCTCAGTCCCACCGGAATCCACGCCCACGCTCGTTTCATCTCTGGCAACTCTCTCGCGATCCCTTGTTTTACTCCTGTCGCCGTCCATCATCCGATCGACTGGGTCAAAAGGAATCCATCGAGTTTCACACCCTGTCAAAGCACTTTCAGCTGCACCTGCTTTGTCTCGGTCGCAATTTGTCCAAGTGACATTCATAATAAACTATCGCGCGCGAAAATCGATACGCTGATCGCACTGGTGCTGCTTAGACCCAAACGGGTACGCCGTGCGAATTGCAGCAACACATCCGGTCACGCTGCTATCACCTTCGGCGGCCCTCTCTCTGTCCACATAGCAAACCGCTCATTATGACTCTCCATGATGACGCGCCACGACGCTTCGTCAAGCATGTCGTTCGTCGTGCCACGATGGTCGCCAGAGCCACCGCCAGCGCGACCCATTCGGCTGCACACTCTACCAAATCTGGAAAGCAGATCGCAAGAGAACAGACCTCCAGTCTCGAACCTCCCGTTGTCGCCATCATTCTCGGCGGCCTCGTCGGTGTATTCCTACTTTTCGTCCTCGTCGGCATGACGTGCAAATTCGCAAATCGACCGCGCTCCGACAATCGCACCTACAACCATGCCAAAGCCATGTACCAGCCCTCGGCAGCAGGCTATGGCTCAGCAGCTGCCAACGGCGGCGGCGGTAGTATGTATCGCGGCAACGACTCGATGCACGACGTATCCAATCCCAAAGCAGGTCTACTCGACTCGGTACAGCCCATGGGCCAAGGTGGCCGCTACGAAGACGCCGACGATTCGCTCGGCAGCTACAATGGCAACGACAACGCATTCGCTGCACGCAGCACAAATCGCGGATTTGGCATGATCGCAAGCAACAGTGCCAGCAGCTTCAGTGGAGACGAGTCGAGTCGCTTTGGTGGTCCTGCTCGTCGTGGCCACGGTCGAGGTGCAAGTACAGGAATCGATCTTCCAGGGCCAGCAGCATCAGCCACCTTCCGACGCAACGTCAGCGGCTCGCATCCACCCATCCACTCGAATCCGGACGATTCCTATGACGCGCCACGCACGGCCAAAGGGCTGTTGTCGTCCTCGGTCATGCCAGATGGCTCCGGTTTTTCACCAGGCCAGATTTTCGACCACAACGCCATCAACGGCGGCGCACCAAAGGCGTCGGCCGAGATGCGCGAACATGGCTCCAGCTACCTCGGCGGTCCGCCGGTGGGCGTGATGCCGCGTCGCACCAGTCTGGTGCAACAACACCCCCAGCAACGTCCGTATGCGCGTGGCCCGCCTCCATCAAGCTCCAAGAACCGTCGATCACGGTACGCTCAGCAGAATCAGTCCTCGACCGACACGGCGCATATGCGACGCAGCCGCATCGACAGTGTGGGACCAGGAACGTATCGCAAGTCGATGTTCTTGCCTAACGAGGATTCGACGACTGACTTTGCCGGTGGCTCGCAGATGCGTCGCATGCCGTCCAACAACAACAACAGTGACGGCTCAAAGCCTCTACGTCGTGTGGAGAGTATTGGCAAAGGCGATCCTCGGAGGACGAGTCGGTACACGCACAACAAGGCAGGCAGCAGGGCGCTTCCGATGAAGGCGCCAGACGCGAATGACTTGCCTCCAGCAAATACGGCGGGCGGATATGCCGATGGCTTGCCAGCGCCGAGCGGGGACGCATTCCTGTCGACGAGAGGCGGACAAGGCGGACGCGACGGGAGGTATTCGCCGTACAGCGGCAGCTCGAATGGGTCGTCGAGTCCGCTTGGGCCTCTTGGACCCAATGATCCGATGCTGACCATGAAGCAGCAGCAACAGCAACAGCAGTTCGTGCCAGGAGGTGGCGTGAGGATGATGCCTTACGGTGGCGGCTTTGGCGCACCCATGCCACGGCCAGGTATCGCTACAACACAGATCTCTTCTCCCAGCTCATTCGCACCAGCAGCGCCATTGGGCGCCGGGCTTGGACGAGGAATGGAGGCATCTTCACATGCCGCGTCGAGGCAAATTCTCTAGTAGTCGCTCTTTTTCTACGCTGCACATCTGTGCGCTTGGGAATCTTGTTATCTTTGCAATTCCTTCTTTACCTTCAGCATCGCTTGAGTCGTCAGTGCGGTTGTGATGTCTGGAGACTGTGACTGTGTGTTAGGGTCTGGTTGGCTCTCAAGGGACGAGGAGGTTGAGGCTTTGCTTGCAAACAGATGAGCGCTCGCTGGCGCCGAGTTGGTTTGGCAATCACAGAATGCGCGAGAAAAATTGACCGACTTAAAAATAAAAGTAGTTCATGCGCAAGCTCGGTGGCTGGCTGATGTGGGGGAAGACAGTCGCAAACACCACCTCCAACCACCACTGCCGCCATCAACCCACCCATCGCTTTCTATTCTCTCTCACTCCCGCTTCAACAACTCGTACCATGGCCAGATTCCAGTAGAACTCTTGCTACTGCGCTAGTCCAGCTGCGTTTCTCAAACAATCCAGCAGCATGGCGTTCACAACACCTTCAGAACCGCCGACCTCGGGCGGAGCAGGAGACGAGCAAGAGATCCTAAGCTCGCCTCGGACCTCCTCGGCACATATCATCACGGATGAAGACGTCGCTTCAGGTTTGTATAGAAGGCCGTCACTGCCTAGTCCCGTGCAATCGTTTCGGAGTGTGACGGCATGTTCGCCCCTCAGCTCGCCCGAAGAGGAGGAGGAGAAGCAGGTGGACAAGGAGAGAGGGGGAAGGAGACAGATGCTTAGGTCGGGTACGAGTGGGTCCATTTCACCGCTGTCAGCGCCAAGTCCAGAGGCTTTGGTTTCGCGCAAGAAGAACAGCGACAGTGGTTCGACGAGTGGCACCAGCATGCAGACCACGAGTTCACCAAGCACTGACGACGACAAAAAGCGTGGCAGCTACCAGACATCTTTCGAGGCTGGACCCAGCACCACCACTACCATCGACCATGGTGCTCGACCCACTCTACACACTCATAGGACGAACAGCACTCGCCTTCGACCCACCGACTTTGCCACCACCACTACACGCTCCGATGGTCTGCTCTCGGTGCCCTCCACGCCAGCTGCCGACGACCTCTTTCGCTCGCCGTCGCAGATCAGCGTCGCTTCCGATGCCGATGGCTATTTCACCGCACGACCAGGTTCGCCCGTCGAGTCCAACGATCTGCTTTCACTTTCAATGCTTCCAACCCACTCGGCAAAGACACGCAGCGCTCTGCGACGAGAACGCGTCTCGTGGAGTGGACGCTCATATGCCACCTGTGCATCGGACATCAACGACACGGATCTTGCCAATGCTACTGCTGCAACGCTCTCCATTGACGATGAAGCCTGCTATGTCGACGGCGAACACAATCTCTCGGCACTTGACCGCATCAAGCGCAAGGGTGATGCCAGCCAACACGGCGCGAGACGCATCGATTTTCTCTCGCTTCTGCCCTCGGAGCTGTCCTTGTGCATCGTGTTCTTGCTGGAAGAGCATGCTGACCTGTTGTCCGTATCGCTAGTCAGTAAGAGATGGAGAACCTTGGCGCTGGATCAGTCCGTATGGCGCCACTTGTTCTTCTCTAAGCCAGGTTGGGCGATCCGAGAAGACGCGCCTCTTGTCGTCCAGCATCAAGCCGAGCTGCAACGCATTGAGGCCAAAGCAAGGCGAACCGCAGCCAAAGAGGAAGCGGAAAGGCTGCGCAGGTTGCAGGAGCAGCGCAAAGCTGCATCTACCTCGAGTCCCTACCTCGACCGCCTGGCCGCGCTCAAAAGCTGGAGAGAGACGCTTCACATTCCGTCTTTCCCGCATCTTGCCGGATTGAGTCTTTCGGCCAGTTCGACGCATCCTGAGGTCGACGTGGATAGCGGCCGACCCGTCGGTCCTCCGATGAGTCCGCTTCGCTCGCCTACGGCTGCCACGGGTCGATTCGGTCTCTTTCTCAGCCCGGCACGCGCTGCACCGTCCACACCTGCGGGAGCGAGACGCGCACAAGAGGCCGCTGCATCGACGTCGTACTTTGGCGCCTACGATGGTGGGAGCAGCACGCCGCCGTCAAGGCAGGGGAGCGTGGGGTCGATCAGCAGGTCCAGACGTGCTTCGGTCGAGTCGGTGCACTTTGCAGAGGTGGTGGAGGCGGAGGAGTTTTTTGCTGCTTCGTTGAATTGGGTCCGGCTGTATCGGGATAGGTTTGTGCTGGAGCAGCGGTGGATGCGCGGGCATCTGCCGAGGAAGGCTGACAATGCTGAGGCGAACGCGGCTCGGCAGAGAGGGGAGGGCCTGGTGCGCACGGCTTCTGCTTTGTCGACCACCAGCGACGTCAATGTGACTGCAGCAGCTGTTGGAGCCGCGCGTCCGCCTCGAGAGAGGAGACTGTTCGAACCGACCAAACACTTTCTTCGTGGACACCACGACTCGGTCTACTGCATTCGGCAGGATGACGGCATTGGGACGGGTACTGCAGGCAAACTCGTCTCTGGCTCGAGGGATCGGACGATCAGGGTGTGGGATGTGGAGACGGGCGCATGCAAGCATATTCTGAAAGGTCATACGGCGTCGGTGCTGTCGCTGCAGTACGATGATCAGATGCTTGTGTCTGTGTCGTCCGATGGGCAGGTGTTTGTTTGGGATTTTGCGGGCATCCTTGCTACTCCCAAGCCGTCGGCATCCGCGGCAGAGGTCCCTGGCGCTACGATCGACCCAGAATGCGGAGCGCTGGTGCACAATAAGGCCGATCGTGTACATTGCGTTCTTCGCGACCACTCGTCGGCAGTGCTCGACGTGGTGTTTGACGAAAACTGGATCGTGACCGGCTCCAAAGACGCCACGGTCCGAGTGTGGCGTCGGTCCGACATCCCGCTGACGTCGTCGGCTAGCGCTAACTCTTCGCCGCCGGTAGCGTGGCGCAAATTCTCGCACACTGGCCCGGTGAACGCTGTCGACTTGCAAGGCAGCCAGGTGGTGTCGGCTTCAGGCGAGGGGTCGATGTATCTGTGGAATTTGGAGTCTGGCGAGAAGGTGCATGCGTTTACTGGGCATACCAAGGGCTTGGCGTGTATCGTGTTCAAAGGGAGCACGCTGGTGAGTGGGTCAAACGACCAGACGATCAGGGTGTGGGATACGGTCAGTGGGAGGTGTACGCATGTGTTGGGCGAACATCATATGTTGGTAAGGACGGTGGCGTACTGTCCGGTGAGGCGGTTGGTTGTTTCGGGTGGATATGATCGGATGATCAAGCTGTGGCGGATTGACCAGCAGCAGCAGCAACTACAGGGGGAGGGAGGAGAAAGACATCTTGAAGCAACGACACAAATCAGTTCGGGCGACGAGCAGCAGCGGGATGAGGCGGCGGATGGGCCAGCGGTCGGCCAGTGTCTGAGGGATATTCGCTGTCATAGAGCTAGGATCTTTGACGTGGACTTCAACACAACGCGCATCGTCTCTGCGAGTGAGGATCATTCGATCTGCATCACGAGTTTTGGTGGGCAGGGAATCGACGCTTCTCTGTTTGCGTAGATGGACCGACACTTCTCTACGAGAACGTCGAGGCCGGCAGATACGAATCCATATACCATTGCATCTTGTTGTTGCGGCGAGTGTGCGGTGAGGCGCGGTGAGCATGAGTTTTATTTGTAAAAGCTTAAAAATTGGCTTCACGCACGGACTGAGAAATCTTCTCAACGTGCCTGTTATCCTTCTTCCCTTCTCTCATCCTCCTTGAGAACATAGACTTTTCACCATGGAAGACCTACCTACCCAACTGTCCGCCACGACCCTGTCGCCTTCCAACCCAGCTCCGCCTCGACTGCGCATCGCACAACGAGCCCAGATCGTCTCCGCCGCAGAAGCATTCGTCAAGCGTGCATTCGCAAACCACGATCCATCGCACGACTGGCACCACGTCCATCGAGTGCGCCTCCTCGCCCTTTCGCTCACGCGCTCCCCCGAGCTCTCCGCCCTCACCCACCCCGTCGATCTGCTGGTAGTCGAGCTGGGGGCGCTATTTCACGACCTCGTCGACGCCAAGTACACCTCTAGCTCCAGCACGCCATCGTCCGTGCTGGCGCCGTTTTGGGCCTCGCTCGCGTCGCCAGCGCTGGTTACTGCAGAGCAAAAGGCGCTCGTGGAGAAGATCGTAGGCAACGTGAGCTGGTCCAAAGATGAGCGGCGGCGTCTCACCTCTCCCGCCCACCTCTCACTGGCGGACGTCGAACTGCACGACTGGCTCCAAAAGTGCGCCGAGTTCTGGTGCGTCTCCGACGCAGACCGACTGGACTCCATCGGGTCCATCGGCATCCTGCGCTGCGCTGCCTATAGCTGCAAGGTCAACCGCCCGCTGTATATTCCTCCGAACAATCCAAAGATGGACCCTGTGCCTCCTGCGGAACAGGCAGAAGGGTATAACGGCTCGGCCGTGGGGCACTTTTATGAGAAGCTGTTGAAGATTCGGGGCGACAGGCTGTACACGCAGATGGCGAGGCAGGAGGCGGAGAGGCGGCAGGCGGTGATGCGCGGGTTTTTGGACGAGTTGGATTTGGAGTGGTTGGTCGCGAAACAAGGGGCTGAGCTGGCGATGTTGGATGTTGAGGAGGGGGAGGAGGAAGATGAGAAGCAGTGATCTTTGCACAATGGACACAATCGCAGTCGGTCAATTGGCTGACGACTAATACACCACGCCTTCTCACACATCGTCATGCTCGATCTTTCACCGACACAGCCAATCCACGATGTCATGCTTGGGCAGGAGAAGCCTCTAGATTGTCGATCGTTGCATTGCGAACGCATGTGCTGCGGAGGACCCATTTTGGTGGTACCGAAGAAACAGAGCCGTGCATTGTTGGAGACAATGTTCTAAACAACACCGTTCCAACCGAGCTCAGTGCGCACTCCCAGATGCGTCACATCAGCTGCGGGTGTATCACGTACGCGCACGACCAACTTTCTCGCCCTGGGAGCTTTGCCGTCTCTTAGCAGCTCCAGTCCGGATCTGCAATGCAATACAACGCAAAGTCAGCATTTGAGTCTCTCTGAAACCAACTCAAAGAATGCCGCGTCAAAGAACTTACCTTATACCCGCCAATCCGTCTGGCAGAACCTCGGGCCTGCAGGGCTTCAACTTGCCCTCCTCCAACAGCCACGTCACATACCCCAAAACCTTCCGCGCAAACTCGCCGTCCGGATGGTAGAACGTCGTCGAAAACGAGATCTTGTGTACCTTCACCTGGCCCGGTTGCTCCTTTGGGCTGCCCGCCAGACAGATGAGCTCTTTCCCACCTTCTACCGCTGAGCAACGCAGAGAGTCAAGGCACAGATCGGCAGTGCTGGACGAGACGCAGTCCATGGCGTACCTCAGCTGACCGCCGTGTCGATGGATGATGGAGGCGATGGAGGTGAGGATGGCTTCGGGGGGTTGGTGACGGTCGACGAAGGCGGTGGTGCCGATGGAGCGGAGGTAGTCGAAGTTGGGCGGGGAGGCGACGGTGATGACGCGGAGATTGGAGATAGAGGCGAGCTGGGTGGCGTAGATTCCGGTGACTGCGCCGCCGCCGTAGATCCTGTGAGACGAAAAGCGGTAGCAGGTTAGTGACGGAACCATGTGGATCTTCTCTGTGGCTTGGATAGACAACTTACAAGATCCAGTCCCGCTCGTCTCTCTTTTCATTGATGCTGACCTCGTCCAGCTTCTCGGCGAGCGACTCTTCCTCACGCGGCGCAAACGGTAGCCCAAAAAACGCAAACAGCGCCACAGCGGCCGTGATCAGCCCTGTCCCCAGCGTCGCCGCATCCTCGTCCTTCACCCTGTTCGGAATCCTCGCAAGCGTCCCCTTCCGGTGCGCCGAGAACCGCTGATACCCACCCGCCCGCATCTCGCGCGAGTCTGCACACGTCCACACTCTATCTCCCACCTTCCAACCCTCCCCATTGTCCGCAGGAGGCTGGACCACGGTGCCCGCAATATCGCGACCCAGAATCCAGGGAAAGGCGGGGATGCCAAAGTTATACGACACGCTTTTCCAGTCTACCGGGTTCAGGCCCACTGCGTCGTTGCGGACTACCAGCTCCTCCGCGGATTGCGGGGTAGGAATGGGCTGGTGCGGCGTCAGCTCGAACGAGAGCGACCAGCCTTGTGAGCAGGAGCGGACCAGGAGGGCATCTGAGATGGGGCGGGATCGATCAGCCGACGATGATAGCGCTGAGAACGTGGGTGGGGTCGAAGGGGTGGAGAATGAAGAGGTGGAGGAAGAGGAAGAGGAGGAAGTGGAATCGGTGCTGTCAGTCCACCCAGCACCGAGCACTACGTCGTGTGTGGACGGTGCGAGCAGACGCAGAGCTGCTTCTCGCTCGGCTTGGGTGTAGACCGGGTAGAGTGAAGTTAAGACCGATTCGGGGGTCGATTTTGCTGCTGCTGCTGCTGCTGCTGCTGCTGCTGCTGGAAGGTCGCCAGATGCAGCGAGAGTTTGCTCGCGAGACGCGTGCGGGACGATCTCGGCGTCGATGATCTCGAGTTCGGCCATGTTGCAGCTGAATCTCCTTCCTTTGGGGTCGTCGTGGAAGGTTGGAAAGGAGTGAGAAGTAAAGAGTGGGAAGAAGCTCAAGCCTGGATTATAAAAGTGAATGTGAGATCAGGGTGGCAGAGTTGACGCTGTTGCAAAACACTACACCTTAGACACCGGCTTCTGGTACAGGAAGCGCTGTAGATTCAAGAGCCGACGTTCAAAGGAAAGGACAGCGATTGTGGGAAGGTCGGTATGACGTTGCTACAGCCGCTAGTGTCGTTTCTACGCCTCACTCGTGTGCAAGATCCACTCGAGCGTCGAAGACGAAGAAAGTCTTTCATGACGACTAGGCTATCGATGCTTCACCTCTCAGCAAGCCTTCTTGGTGGACGGGTTTCTTCTTGTCATACACAGCGGTGACCGAGGTCCTGCTGGGAGACGTGCTCCGCAACGTGGGCGGCGACTCGCAAGCATGAGAATAAGACGTGGTCAAGCGGGCACATTTTGCGCCGATCTCGGATTGCGACTTTGGACAGTGTGGATGGCGAGCGAGCACGTCAGGGAAAGCACGTTCGGCTGTCACAAAGCGCCAAATTCCCAATCCACGCTAGAATCGCAGTACAAATTTTTGTATTCCCATTACAAAACGGCATGAACACAGCACCTACTGTGGTACAGCCGGAGTCGCAAGCTGGAAGTCAGTCCATCATCGTGATGCTGTAGCGGATGGTGCGAGTGTCGATGCTGAAAGTGCGATGGTTCGAGTGGTGACTGTCGACGATGCTGGTGACATGGACTGTCGATGAAGGCGTGATCCTCGACCGAGGTAGCATCACTTGCTGCCCTGGTTCCCAGCAGTCGATGGGGTGTTGCGCCATCTGCTATCCTCTCGATCCTTTGTGCTCAGATCGCTCCCTTTCTTGGCTTTGTTGCTTCTGCATTACTCCGCACAATCCTTCGTTCTCCTTAGGCAAGAAGAACAATGGCTCGCGAGGGAGATTCATGCGTGCAAATGGTGTCTTGATCATGCGAGCCAACTTTAATCGACAATCGTTTCTGATGTTTCAACCGACTTCGTCGCTGCTCTAGGACACAGCTGTTCATGATGTTGCCCCGTCCACGCCTCTCTCCCGTTGTTAAGGGTCCTCGAGAACGCCAATTCAGGAGCCGGGTTGATGGGACAGTGGCTGCTTATATACACGGAGTGAGTCGGTGAACCCTCCTTCCATGAACCACCACCTCTAGCCATCGAGATTTGCAACCGCACCCACCAAAGTCTAGTCCACAAAATGGCACCCACCGCCACAACCGCAGCTGCTGACGGCAACGTCGCCCTTGCCGCCCAAGGCAAAGGCTCGTCCCGTATCCAGCCTGACCCAGAGGTCGTCCAGTACCCCAAGTTCGACAAAGACCCCGTAACACCCGAAGAGGTCTTTGCCCGTGCAGAGCAGGTCTCCAAGCTGCTTCACGAAGATGAAGCCATTCGGGACCGCGGCAACGTTGTCCCCTACCGTCAGGTGCAGCTGCTCAAGGACGCCGGTCTGGTGACTATTCTCGGCCCCAAGTCGGCCGGTGGCGCAGGCTTGAGCTGGAAGGAAGCCTACCAGGTGATCCGCATCGTCGCACGCGGCGATGGCTCGCTGGGCCAGCTGATCGGCTACCACTATCTGTGGTCGTGGACCGCTGCCCTCGTTGGCACGGACGAGCAGCGAACCAAGTTCGAAGAGTGGCTCACCAAGAACAAGTACTTTGTCGGAGGCGCGGTCAACCCACGCGATTCCGATCTCAAGGTGAGCCAGGACGAGAACAACCCGGACCAACTCATCTTCAATGGCAAAAAGACCTTCTCCACGGGTAGCAAGATCAGCGACGTGACGATCCTCGAGGGTTCGCTGCCGGACGGATCGCACGTGTTTGCGGCGGTGCTGAGCCGTCAACCGGGCATCGTGTATGGCGATGAATGGGTGGACACGCTCGGCATGCGCGGTACACAGTCGGGCGGGATCTCGATCTCCAACGTCGTCGTGCCCTGGTCCGACGCTCTCGGATACGTCAACAAGCAGTTCCAGCCTCTGGGTGCTTACAACACGCTCAACCTGCCGCAGATCCAGCTGGTCTTCACCTCGTTCTACCTGGGCATCGCCGAGGGAGCCCTCGCGCGCGCCGCAGAGTACACGAAAGCAAACACGCGCGGCTGGCCGTACCAGCCCAACCCCGTCGCGCGCGGCACCGACGAGGCCTACATCCAGATCGGCTACGGCGACCTCCAGGCCAAGCTCTGGGCCACCGCTTCGTTCATCGAGAATGTGATCGAGGAAGCGGCGGGCATCCTGCACACCAGCCCGCGACAGGCCGTCACGGAGGAGCAGCGCGCCAAGTTTGCGGTGCACGTCGCTGCGGCCAAGATCAACGCGGCCGATGTGGGCCTCGCTGTGACCAGCCAGATTTACGAGCTGACGGGTGCGCGCGCTGTGGCTGGCAAGTACGGCTTCGATGTGGCGTTCCGCGACCTGAGGACTCACACGCTGCACGACCCCATTGCGCACAAGCGCGCTGAGGTGGGCAGGTTCGTGCTACACGGTCCTGGGAAGGACGGCTGGCCCACTCCCACCTGGTACACTTGAAGCGCCTGGAAGGGGATTCCAACATGTGCTTTGACCTGTACCTTCGTTTTCGGAAAGGAATCGTTTTGATCCGATTTAGCGTTCTTGCATGCTGTGACTGTGTCGAAGAGGGCATGAGCCGTTTGTTGGAGTTGATCGAGGCAAATGATAGAAGTACAAGTATGCTAGTTTGAGTGAGTGGGTAAACGTTTGCCGCCGACAGATTACGACTTGGATTGATGCGGAGCATTAGACATCTTTCTTCGCTTTCCTGTCTTTTTGACCTTCTCGGCCGTCTGCTTCTCTGCATCTCCCTTCTCAGAAGACTCCTTAGCTCCTTCCGCCTCCTTCTGAGCCTTGCGCTTCAAGTACCGCTCCTTCTTCTTCTGGCGGAACTCTGCTGCCTTCTGCTTCTTTGCCAGTGCTCTCTTGCTCGGCGGAGCTTCTGCGACCTTTTTCCTTTCTAGTTCGTCCTGCTCCGCTTTCCAAGCATCCATCTGATCTACAGCGTCTCTCGCATCCATCGCTTTGCGCTGCGTTGCCGAGAGCTTATTCTCAACGAACTGTCGAAAGCGCTCCAGGCGGCGCTTGTGAGCCTTGCCCTCCAGATGGGCAGCGACGAGATGGGCGGTCTTGAGCACAGCAGCTTCGCAGACAATGCAACGGGACGCAAAGACGCCGTGCTTCTTCTCGCCTTCGGTGGGGACGTAGATGGGGTCATTGATGGCATCGTCTATTGTCACTTGAGCTGAAACATGCTCCGCTGGTTCATCTTGCTCTCGGTCCTTGGAACGCTTGCGCTTCGATCCTGCTTTGGGAGTGTCCTCACCGTCGTCCTCGTCTTCATGTTCGTCGTCATCATCGCTGTCGCTCTCCTCGCCATCTTCTCCGTCAGAGTCTTCGCCTTCAGAGCTCGAGGATTCGTCGACTAGCTTGTCGATGCCGATGACGGTGTCGTCGCCGGTTGCATTTTTGAGATGGTCGGCATCGACCTTCCTGCTTGTTGCCTTTGCTACTCGTTTGAACATGCTTGGTGCTACCCCGGACAGATGGATGATGACGGGGTTGTGTCGTTGTAGGAAACTTGGAACAGGACCCTTGAGAAGAAGCATAAAAACTGACCAGAGCTGCAGCTCCCAAAAAAAATTCCTGGCAAAGCAGCGGATCGACATTTTCGATCGGTTAGTGGAGATCCTCGAATCGGGGAGCAGATAAGGTTGGCGAGGCCTTCAAGGGTCTGCTGCGCTGTTTTGCTGTTTTGCTGCAGTCCCAAATATGTGAGCGCTTTGGCTCAGTTCGGAAGCCGACCGAATCCCTTCAACTGGGCACGGGACACATCCCCGCACCAATACTGCTGTCACGATCCCTCCCATCCATCTCGTCCTCGCGCCATCACCATCCCCTTCTTCTTCGTCGCGAAACACCCGGGCGAGATGCAAGGCTACTGCGCATCGCTCTGCTCGCCAAATAAACCAGTCCCTTGGAGCTAGGAAAGGAATGCGGCCCTCCTGCATGCTAAGGTATCGATGCGATAGGCATGGCAACCACCACCCTCATCCGCAACAATGTCCACGAACGACCATCACACAGCTGTAGATAGGACAGCCAATCACTCCGTACGATCATGGCTTCGTTCGCTGCTCCGACGACCCTCGGACCACCCTGCGGACTTGGCAGAACCTGGACCCTCGCACAGTTCCGCCGTCGTATCTCCTGCTGGCACCGACATGATCTCGTTTCATCACACCATGGAAGATATGGACCGTCCATCTTTCGCCCCGCCCCCAAGGTCCTTCAGTGGAGGATCCAGCAACGGCCCGCTGTCCTACGATGCTGCTGCACGCAGAACAGTAGCCCAACCCATCGCAACACCCATCGTGGGTGCCTCACATGCTCCACCCAGCCTGTCGCCGCATGCCAGCCTCGCAACACCTCCCAGTCCCGGCGCCTCGCCACCAAAGAGTCCCGGATTCGGGCGTGCTTTGTCAAGCAGCGTTGCCTCTTTCACAGATCGATTCCACCATCAAAGACGTGCAAGTGAGACGTATCGTAGGATGAGATCGGGCAGCGCCTCGACAGGCACAGATCCTCAGCATGGTGGCCTCTCTCGCAGCTTGTCAAAGACCTCGAATTCGACCGCGCCATTGGTGGCATCCCCTCCAGCTCTATCGGAGAGTCATGCAGCCCCCATCCTCTCACCGACCCACCTTTCCCATGACAGCCAACCATCTTTAGCCACCACAGAGAGTCGCAAGTTATCAGCTTCGTCAGAGGGCAAACAATCTGACCTCACAGCCTCGAGTGCGAAACGATCTGATCCCAGCAGTTTATCCAGCACAAGCAGCGCGAGTCTGCCTTCACTGACTATGCCCAACGGCGCGGCTGCATGCGCAAACGAGGCTGCAAACGAGCTCCTCCTCCCCGAAGGCGAGCAGATGCTCAAGGTCACCCACAAGAAGGTCAAGCCGCGCACCTTCAAGCTCGATGCCGACCGCGGTCAAATCCTTTGGGAGTCGAAGAAGAACAACCGCGTCAATCTCGAATCCATCCGCGAAGTCCGCTTTGGGCCCTCTGCTGCGTCCTATCGCACCTCGCTCAACATCTCTTCCGCACACGAACCGCGCTGGCTCACCATCATCTATCAGAACGGTGGCATCTATAAGGCCCTTCACATGATTGCACTCTCTGATTCCTCGCTGTCCAGATGGCGAGCAAGTCTCCTCCACCTTCAATCGCTGCGCAGGGAGCTTACTGGTGCTGTGGGCGCATCCTCGAGCATTGAGCATCGTCGTCATCTCTGGATGCGTCATCACTGGAAAGATGCAGACCAGTCCAACGATGAAAAGCTCTCGATTGAAGAGGTTATGTTGCTCTGTCGACGTCTTGGGATTGAGTCCAACAAGGCACATCTTCGGCGGTGCTTCAACCTTGCTGATTGGCGCAACCGCGGCTATCTCGATTTCCAAGACTTCCAGCGTTTTGTTTCGCTGCTCAAGCAGAGAGCAGACGTCCAGGCCATCTTTGCCGCTTGGGCTGATCAGCCATCCGGTTATCATCGTCGAGACTCCACTGGCAAGCCGTCTTCAGTCGATGAGCGGGAAGCGGAACCGCTGTCAAAGCTCGACACCTCATCCAACGTCTCCGCAACCTTGGGCGTGGAAGCCACCCCTGAACTCGCGCCCTCTCTGCACCACGCCAGCGTGACGATGGGGCCTGAGCCATGCACGTCGCGAACGATCTCGATCGAGAACTTTCGGCGCTTCATCCGTGAAGAACAGGGCAATCGCACCTTTACCGATGGTCAAATTGACGACTTGTTTCGCCGACATTGCAATAGCCGCCTCTCGACCTCGCATGTTGCCGACACACCCGTCGAAAAGGTTCAGATGGACTACGATGGCTTTCTCGACTTTCTCTCGTCTTCTGACAATCCTCCCCTGCTGGATCAACTGCCGCTTTTCTCTACCATGGTTTCCGATCCTGTCGACATACCTGCTCTAGGCAAGCTTGCGACATTGACATCGCCAGATTCGGCTCAGCGCGAGTCGGACATGAACCAGAGTCGGCAACAGCGCACGCCTTCACGTGCCTTTGCGGACACTACCGAGGAGCTCATTGCTGCCGGTTCCAGCGACTCGATGGCCAATACCAGAAAGATTGCCGCTCACCTGCGCAAGTCAACCGTCCAGCACGACATGACACGCCCCTTGAGCGAGTACTATATCAGCTCGAGCCACAACACCTATCTCGTCGGAGGTCAGTGGAAGGGCGACAGCACTGTCGAGGGCTACATTCGCGCTCTTCTGCAAGGCGCACGCAGCGTCGAACTCGATTGTTGGGATGGTCCAAACAACGTGCCGCAGATCACGCACGGGCGCACTCTCACCAGCCGCGTGCCGTTTCAAGAGGTAATCAGCGCCATCGCCCGCTACGCCTTTGTTACCTCGCCCTACCCGCTTATTCTCAGTCTCGAGGTGCATGCCGACCCACCACAGCAAGACGTCATGGCGCGCATCCTCTGCGATACACTGGGTGACATGCTCTTGAGCCAGCCGCTCGATCCTGAAAAGGTGCCCGGCGCCGACGACGAGCTTCCCTCGCCAGAGAAGCTCAAGTTCAAAGTGCTAGTCAAGGCAAAGAATGTCGCAGCCGCCGATGGTCAGCGTGTTCTTGACAGCAAGAAGTCAGGTGATAGCTTGGGCCTGGCTTCACAGCACGGCACTGATGTAGTGCCTACGATGGTCCTCGAGCCTCCCACATCTGCGACGGACACCACGACCACGACCGACTCAGAGATCGAATCGCGTCTTGCTGGAGCAAAACAGCTCGTGCGTCGCGTGACCAGGCGTGGCCGTGCAGAAGCAGCCGCCAACGGTCCTTCTGGGTATCGATCTGGAGATGCATCCGAAGGCCTCGATGCCACACAGCGTAGTACGAATCGCAACAGCAGCAAGCAAGCAAAGAACGCCATGTCGACAGCGTTGGCTTCGCTGCTCATCTATACCGTCGGCGTCAAGTGCCGCGGATTTAACAAAAAAGAGACGTACGCGATTCAACACATGGTCTCGTTGTCGGAGAAGACTGCCCTCAAGATGATTCGCGATCCCGTCTCGAACGAGGCGCTCATCAAGCACAATCGGTCGCATCTCACGCGCATCTATCCTTCGATGATGAGCTTTGCGCGACTGCACGCTAGCCGCAACTTTGTGCCGCTCGACATGTGGGCTACAGGATGTCAGCTTGTCGCGCTCAATTGGCAGACCACTGACTTGGGCTTTGAGCTGAACCAGGCCATGTTCAGCCGCAACGGACGATGCGGATACGTGCTCAAGCCCATCGCGCTACGCACCAAGGAGCACGGCAAGACGCTTGCAAACAAAGCGGTGCGCTTTCGACTGGATCTCAATATCGTCTCGGCACAGCAGCTGCCGAAGAAGAGCAAAATGGGTGCAGGCAAGGACAAGGACAAGCACAGCAGCAGCGATAC
Source organism: Sporisorium exsertum (assembly GCA_928724755.1). Lineage (NCBI taxonomy): Eukaryota > Fungi > Basidiomycota > Ustilaginomycetes > Ustilaginales > Ustilaginaceae > Sporisorium > Sporisorium exsertum. The sequence continues at coordinate 509,571 of CAKMXK010000032.1, read as the reverse complement.
ACGGGAGCCGATCGATCCGTTCGTCGTGGTTTCGCTGTTGGCACCCGACTGCTGGGGCAAGCAACCTAGAGGTCTCTTGCAGAAAGTAGCGGCAAAGGAGACCGCGGTGACAATAACGAAGCCTGAGGTTGATGCTGCAACGGCTTCTTCAGCAGCTGAAGCGGAGCTGGAAAATTGTTCTGCAAAGGATGAGCTAGGCCGCTCAGACGCTACATCTTCGACTGTGCGGGCACAAAAGGATGTCGACCCGGCTATTCCCACAGATGCCTCGCCAGCAGTGCAGCAAGTGTCGGAGACCACAGCACCGAAGGCAGCTATTGGCAAGAAGGAGACGACTCTGGCTCCGAGCCATCTGCTCCGGACGCCGACCGTCAAAGGCAACGGGTTCAGTCCAGAGTGGCACACGGACATGAGCGTGCTGATCGACGTACCTGCAGGTGCGAGTAACGAGCTTGTTGGCCTGCTCGAGGCCAGCAAGGAGTCATCACAGTCCGGCCAAGCGTTGGCACATCCGGACCTGGAGCGCTTGAGCCGTGGACTGCTCGACCTGTGCTTTGTGCGATTCGAGATCTTTGACGACGATTTGGACGATCACCGTGTCGATGGCGTGGCGACGACAAAGAACGGGGATGTCAAGGCGATGCAGCCTTCGACGAGTTCGACGACCATTGCTGAGTCTAGCTCGCGTCTGTTGACAGATTCGGTTGTGGCCAACAGCAGAGCGGGGCAGGTAGAGAGCGACGTGGCTGGCGGTGCGAAGAGCAGGACCGACAGCGAATTGTCGGATGCCTCGTCGACCTCGTCGATTGACGCAGAGAGTGTCGCAGCGTACTCGGTCTCGGTGGGCGCGCTGCAGCAGGGCTATCGCCATCTGCCGCTGTACGACCACCAGTTGTCGCAGTTTCTGTTTTCGACGCTGTTTATCCATTCGAGGCTCAGATTGGTCGGGTTGGTGGATGCTGTGGGGCGCGGCAAGCATGCATGAGCTCTAGTGGACGATACACCCTTTTTAGGGTGCTAATTTTATGTCGCCTTTCAAGATTTGCTTACTATCAAGTTTCATCACGTCTCTTTCGGAGGTACTTGTTTCATCGCAAAGCACTTGTGCATTCTGTATGGACTAGATGCGAGGGTGGGGTCGTGTGCATTGCTGCGAGGTGTGTTTTCTTCAGTCGCTCGTCCATGGTGTTCAAGGATGGAGCACCTTCTGGTGAGACCTCGTGGACTTGCGTTGTCCTAGACGCGCGAGATGCTACATTACTGCTACAGAAAGCCCGGCTTACACGGACCAGCATTGATAGTGTAGGGGTATCATGAGTCGTTGCCACTCATCGCCTGCATAAGGCGTGACTACCGATTCGACTCGACCGGGGTTCGAGTCCCCGTCAATGCATTTTTTTTTCGGGACCTGCTTCTCTCTTTCGAACTTTGTTGAGGTGGAGCCTCCTTCGACTGGATCGTCTAAGGGAGAGGCAAGGTTGACCGTTCTGGTCGTTGGAATGCCACGCCACCCAGCAAGCGGAGTGGGAAGGAAGGGTTGGGAAAGAATATAAAAAGGTAAATCTGGGCTCGGCATCGGAGCGGGAAAACTTTGAAAGTTGCAAATTGACGCCGTCCGCGAGATCAACACGATTTGAATTGCCTCTTCCGACAGCCTGTGCCGCGAGCGAGCGTGGTACAGTCCAGTACTGTACTGTACCGGGCTACCAGGGGGATCGACGAGACGCATAAGAGAAAGAAGCTGATCGCTCCGATGGAGAACGACGATCCCTTGTTCCCCTTCTCTTCCCATCTTGGTGGGTTTCCGTAGGCGGTTGGTCGACATACTCAGCCCCACTTCCGTACATCATCACTCAAAGAGCGGCTGGGAGTGTTGATCTGTTACCTACACCAAGCGGAGACAGACTTTGGTGGCTTCGACAACTGAGGGAAAGGAGAGAAACAAAAGAACCAAAGAGAAAAACAAAAGATGCAACTCAGATCCTCTTTTCTTGTGCTGCTTCGATTCTGTTTCGCCGGCGTAGGTGTTGAAGTTTATTCGTACTCCGCTCTCGTTGGACTGCCTTTTTCGGGCTGGGCTCCATTTGTTGTTGTGGTCCATGCCGCTTCCGCTGACGTTGCTCTGCCTGATTGCGGTAGATGCAGAGCGTTTTGGAATTCGTCGGATGCTGGTGGGCCGTAGTTTAGGTTGACAGGCAGATGGGGTGCGTGTCTGCAGGTTTGGCAACTGCAAAGGCAGAGTGGGGTAACCATCTACAGGACCCAGGGCTGTGAGGCGTTCGTTGTCCGTGGTAACGATACCCCAGTTAGCGTGCATGGCAGTCTTGGTTGACCCGACCCCTGAATCCGAACGTGGGTTTGAAGGAGCGAGTGATTTAGAGAAGGGGCTTGTTCGTCATCGTCTTCCTTTTCCTTGTTCTTTGAACTTACACCATCATCCTCTAAACCTCATCCCCCCTTTCCCCCTTCTCGCCTTCATCTCCTCCTCTTGCTCTATCCCACGTCTTCATCTCGCCACCCTGCTCTTCCCGTCTTTACGTGTCACTCTACAGTCCTAGATTTCGACTTCTCGATGCATACAGCGAGGGTACTATAAAGGAAACACCGCAGACAACCATGCGACTCACAACACTGGCCCTCTATTCTTGGCTCCTCGGCGCAGCAGCCTGTGCGCACATTTCGACAATAAACATTGCAGCATCTTCGTCGTCTGGGTCAGTGATGCTTGCGCGCTCTGACACGGTACCTATTTCTGCTTCGTCTCCTGCTTCCGACCTCGCGCTGGGCAAGCGAGCAGAGACAGAAGAGCTGGAAGTCGAACAAGTGGCGGAAGGCAACGATGGTGACGATGAGGTTGTAGAGATCGACACGCTCGAAGCGCGTGCCAAGAAGCACAAAAAGCCGCACCATCGATCGGCAAAGCACTCTGGTGGACGTCGATCATCGCATAAGCACCACCAGAAGCCCAAGAAACAGTCGCACCAGTCGCACCGGCACAATACATCGCAAACGCACCAGGCTTACACGGCAGGACCATTCCAGGGCAAAGCAACGTTTTTCGACCCGGACCAGGGCGCGTGCGGCCGTTGGAACACGGGTGCCGACAAGATCGTCGCGCTCTCCTCGGATATCTACCATGGTGGTGCACACTGCTTCAAGGATGTGCGCATCTGCCATGGTGGTAAGTGCGTTGGCGCCAAGGTGGCCGATCTGTGCCCCGGGTGCCGACACACGAGTCTGGATATGAGCCCGAGTCTGTTCAGGGAGTTGGCTCGTCCGGAGATTGGGGTGATTGACATCGAGTGGTCGTTTGTCTAGCTATCACGGCCACTTGTTCAAGTAGTTGCGGATTCATCAAGGCTGGAGCCTATTGCAGCCTTTCCCCTCCCCCCCTTTTCGTTTTCTCTATGTTCTTGCTTAGCCGTGTCTTGTTCAAAGACCCTGGATGACATACTCGCTTTTGCCGTTCAAACCTTGTTGTTCTCCTTATTCGATGTCAGTATGCCCCGTCTGTCTGCACAGCATGACGGTTGTTGAAAGTGAGCATCAAGCTGGCTACAGAACCACGTAAGCGAGCTGTCAAGCTTGCCGAGGCCAACCAGCAAGAGGCGCTGCCATCGATCCCAACACATAGATTGCTGTCTAAGCTGCATTCCTCATCTGGTAGCAGATGGGTTAAGCATCGTCAACTGTTGCATGCTTCACTTTGAGCAAGGACCCATCGATGCGAAAGGAGGACGGGCGTGGGTAAGGCCTACGTTTAGCTGGGCGGCAGCGGGCGGGCGCAAAATTGCTATACAACAACAAGGTTTTGGTTTGGACAGCTTTTACCGTTTCGGCTTGCACGCGAGCTTGCAGAATTTATCGTAACATGTTACGCCGTTCAGCACGCACAAAGCAGAGGTGCCCCCACGTTGATCTGCAACGCTGAATGAAACCTGCACGAAACAGCCTCTTGCTAGAGTCCGACCCTCCTTTGCTCGCCTCTTGATCACGGGGCTCAACGATTGCTTCAGCCTGGCAGAGATTCCGATCCGAGCAAGCTGAGTCGAGTCACTGCAAAGCGGTGTCTGTGCTTTGAGATCGAGGAGCTGAGAAACGCGAGCCAAGTGCAACTGCCCCGGCTCGGGCAATTCCCCGGCCAAGTTTGCCTCGAACGACAAGCAAAGCGAGGCGTCCCCCACGCTCACCGGTGACTGTCTTTCCCCCGCAAAAAGAAAGACAGCAAGCAAGGCTTTCCCGCAAATGTGACCCAACACATGTTGGCCGTGCCTCTTGCTCTGGAAGCGGAAGTCAGACAGGCTCTGTAACCCCCGTTTGCAGCAAGAGATCCAGGCAAGATGCACGGTTGTGCATTCGTTCCCTTCTTACTTCCTCTTGTTCCTTACACCTGATCTGTCAACTGCACAGATCTCATCTCTTACCTTTATCACCACCTCTTTCCCCAACCACGAGCACATCTTCCAAAATGGCGCACGGAGAAGTCGAGCTGCGCACCGCCGCGCGCACCAACGGCAACACCTCGACCGCCGCCGCCGCCGCTGCACCCAAACTCAACAAGATCAGCTCGTTCATCACACAGTCCGCCGACAAGGGCGCTGCGCAATCGATGCTCCACGCCTGCGGTTTGACGGTGGAAGACCTGGACAAGCCGCAGGTCGGCATCTCGTCTGTGTGGTGGGAGGGCAATCCGTGTAACACCCACCTGCTCGAATTCGGCCGCCTCATTAAGCAGGGATGCGAGGCGGTCGACCTGGTGGGTTTGCAGAACAACACGATTGGCGTTTCCGACGCTATCACCATGGGCGGGCCCGGTATGCAGTATTCGCTCCCTTCGAGAGAGCTCATTGCGGATTCAATCGAGACCATCACTATGGCGCAGTACCACGACGCCAACGTGTCTATTCCAGGCTGTGATAAGAACATGCCAGGCTGTCTGATCGCGTGTATGCGACACAACAGGCCGTCGATCATTGTATACGGCGGAACGATCCAGCCGGGTAGGCATGGGATGGACATGCCTGGTCTCGGCAGGAAGAAGGGCGACCCGTGCAATGTAGCCGACAACTTCGAGGCGACGGGAGCGTACGCCAAGGGGCTCATCACTGCCGAGCAGAGAGTCGACCTGATTCGAAACGCCTGTCCCGGGCCCGGCGCCTGCGGAGGCATGTTTACCGCCAACACGCTCTCCACGGCTATCGAGGTCATGGGCATGGGACTACCGCTCACCAGCAGCACGCCCGCCGTGTACCCGGAAAAGACGCAGGAGTGTCTGCGGGTCGGGGGATACATCAAGAACCTGCTCGAAAAGGACATCAAGCCGCGCGACATTATGACCAAACAGGCCTTCGAAAACGCCATCACAATGACGCACGTCATGGGCGGCTCGACGAACGCTGTTCTGCACCTCATTGCCGTCGCGCGTGCCGGCGATGTGGACATCACGATCGACGACTTCCAGCGCATCGGCGACAAGACGCCCATGCTCGCCGATGTCAAGCCATCGGGCAAGTACTATATGGAGGACATCCACAACATTGGCGGCGTGCCGCGTGTGCTCAAATATATCTTGGACAACACCGATCTGCTCCACGGAGATGTGATGACGTGCACGGGCAAGACACTGCGCGAGAATCTGGCCGATGTCGAACCGCTCGAGTTCGAGAGGCAGGACATCATCCGTCCGCTGAGCAACCCGATCAAGGCGACGGGTCATCTGACGATCATGCGTGGATCGCTCTGCCCCGGCGGTGCTGTGTCGAAACTGACGGGCAAAGAGGGGCTCTACTTTGACGGAACCGCCGTGGTGTTCGATGGCGAGGATGGCATCACCGAAGCGATTGCTGAGGGACGTGTCAAGGATGGCAGTGTGGTCATTATTCGCTACGTCGGTCCCAAAGGTGGTCCGGGTATGCCCGAGATGCTGGGCCCCACCGGCGCCATCATGGGTGCAGGTCTCGGCAAAACGGTAGCGCTCATTACCGACGGTCGCTTCTCTGGTGCGTCGCACGGCTTCTGCACGGGTCACGTCGTTCCAGAAGCCGCAGAAGGGGGCCCCATCGCGCTTGTCAAGGACGGAGACCGAATCACGATTGATGCCGGCACTCGCGAGATCAATGTCCACATTAGTGCTGACGAGATGGAGGAAAGGAAGCAGTGGTGGATCAAGGAGAAGAAGGGAAAGTTGGCCAACAGGCCCAAACGCGGATGGCTGTACAAGTTTGCGAGGGACGTACAGAATGCTTCCGAGGGTTGTATTACCGATCGTGACCTGTTCTGATGGTGACAGGAATGCAGCGTATGGTTTGTACTGATGCAGATGCGGGACTGCATCGACGATGTGCGGGGTTGTGTGGGTGATATGAACAAAGTGAGCGAGCGATTCAGGGTCCAACTGCAAAGCGCCGAATCCCGAAATTCTGAGCCAATTTTTTCTCGGCTTCGCTACTTGGCCCTTTCTTCTCAACCGCTTCCACCGCCTACAACTTGGCTCATCAACATCCCGCCATACAAAGCAAAAATGTCCTTCGGATTCCAATTCCAAGACTCCGAGATGGACGAGGAGTACGTTTGCTCCAATCCTCCAATCCAGCCATCTGCGCCCTCAGCATCGACCTCAACGCAAACCTCATCGTCCACCGCAGCTGCAGTCCTCTTCCAGAGCCATTCGATGCACGATATGCTCCAAAGCCTGCCTTCAAGGATATCCTACTCGTCGATCGATGTCAACTTGCCCAGTGGGAGCGGCAACGCGAGGACAAGAGTACAGAGGCTACTGAGGCGGGATCTGTTTGACGCGCGGTTTCAGATGCTTCTTGACGAAGACGACGACGACGACCCAGTAGAAGATAGAGTGGAGCAGACGAGTGGAGGACAGCAACAGGTGAGAGGGAATGTGGATGCGGATTCAGATTTGATACCAGGCATATACGAAGGTGGGCTCAAGACGTGGGAGTGCGCCTTAGACCTTGTCGAGGTGCTGGACGCGATGCACTCCACCGGATCCTCTTCATCCCCTAACACCTGGTCAGCAAGACTCTCAGGCAAACACATCCTCGAACTCGGATGCGGAACAGCCCTCCCCACCCTGTTCATCCTCGACCAACTCCTTCGCGAACCTTCCCCGCTCAGTGGCATCGACCTCACCCTCCACCTCGCCGACTACAACGCCCAAGTGCTGCACCTCGTCACGCTCCCCAACCTCATCCTCACCTGGTACGCCTCCCCCGCCTCTGCACACTTCCGCTCCACCACCGAGGCGTCGCACCTCGTCCACGAACGACACCAACTCGAACGTCGGGGCCAAGACCACTTCGATGCGGAAAACGAGCTCGCGATCACGGATGACCTTGTTACTGCGTTTTCCGAGTCCCTTGCTTCGCGGGGTATACAGCTGAAGTTCTACTCGGGCGCATGGTCGACGTTCCCCGCTGCAGAGCACAAGATGGATCTCATCCTTACGTCAGAGACCATATACAGCCTGGAGTCGCTCCCGACGCTAGTGGGGCTGTTGAGCAGCTACGCTAAGCCCACAGGTAGGGTAGAGGCAGGGCTGGTGCTAGTTGCTGCAAAGGTCATCTACTTTGGCGTCGGTGGTGGTGTAGAGTCGTTCAAGCAGGTCTTGTCGCAATTGCATCCGACAGCGACGGTGGAGCCGCTGCACAGCGTGACCAAGGGCGTCGGGCGCACGGTACTTTCTGTCACGTTTTAGCTTTGCACACATCTCAAACCCGTCACACCTAGTTGCTCTAACCATTGACCATTTCCGCAACCTAGTTACGGCTACACAAAGTCCCTCGCCAAGTCGCCGGACCAGGCCTCGAGCGCCTGCACCCACTTAGCAATCGGCTTATGGGCAAACCAGATCTCCTTGGCCGTCTTCTGGCCCGCAGCACGCGTGAAGACGTACCAACCAAAGAGTACAAAGTCGGCATGGGTCGGGTCGTCGCCGCCGGCCAACCAGACGCTCTTTTCGCTCTTACTGGCGCGCCTACCGTTGGTGCCGCTGTCGACGAACGTGCTACTCGCGCTGGTGATCGGGTGGGCAGGCGTGGAATCCGGTCCGCCTTCGCAGGTCAGCATTGCGTTGATCACCTCGAGCTTTGCGATCGCCTGCTGGACGTGTGTATCGCGCTCAGCTTGAGACATGCTCGACACCTTTGCCCAGCGCGCCTTGCCGAGCTTGACCTCAGCGAAGTACGCCGCTGATTCCGGGTCGAGCATGTCATGCACTCCCTTCTGCGCCAACGGCCCAATGTGCGGGGCGAGCACGGTCTTGCCAAACTGATTCAGCATGGCCGCGAGCCTCTTGGTGGATGAGTTGCCAAAGATGCGGTATCCTTCCGCATGACGACGCTCGAGGTACTCGGCGATGTTCCACGAGTCGACAATGTGCGAGCCGTCGCTCAGCTCGAGTGCGGGCACGGTGACGTTGTCGGCGATGCGTTCGGCGAGCTCGTTGCGCACCTGGATAAACGTCAGGCGTTGACGCTCGTAGCCGACATTGAGCAGTTTGAGGTCCAGCAGCGTCTTGATCGTGTGTGGCGAGAAGCACGCCGTTCCACCGGGCTTGTCCGTGAGATCGAACAGCACCAGGCCGGACGCGCTCGTGCTGAGCGATGTCGAGTCAGCGCGCGAGGCGCGTTGTGCCGGCTCGTCCGCTCCGCGTGCCGGCGCCGGCCCAGGAACTGCGTCGTTCACTCCGCCTTCTGTAGTCCCATGAGCAGCAGCGCCGACGGAAGCGGAAGAAGATACAGTGTCACTGGGTGCAACACGCGTGTTAGAGTCGGTCTCGGAGATGGACAGGTCCTCGAAGCCGTTCTCGGAAGCAGCAGTGGTGGTGGGCACGGTGGAGAAATCTTCCTCGGTATCAGCGGCCGAGCCTGCCCTCTTGACTGCAGCGGAAGCGTCGTCCATGTTGATGCTGTATTTAGTTGACGGGTTGATGTTGGAGTAGGTGGTGATGGTTAAACGACAAAGAACAGCAGCGAGTATGAGAAGTGATGGTGATCGAGGTCTGAAGTGGAGCGAAAGACACCCGAGTGCTTTGAGGTGTGGCTCGTACAGTCAGCGTATGAGGGAGGCAGATCCAGAGCAACGTGCCAGTGCACAGACCCTGGACCCACGCTCTCTTCTCGGAACAACGCAAGTGATGATGCCAAAGGTCGCACGACCTTCGTCATAAGACACGGGTAACTTGCAACGTCACATGCCATCATCGACATGGTCTGCTCAATCTCAACCATCCTCTCCACGTCCTTCGTGCTTTTTCCAGTAGCCCCGTGTGTGGACGTAGCCTTCCGTTTGCAGTCTTGAAACTGATCATCACATGCAAAACTCAGTTGCAGAAGCGTCAGCTGTAAGCCTAGCATTGGCCGTCGAACGTTTCGGCTTTCCTCCACCTGCAGCAGGTGGAGTGGCAGTGGCACGGACCAGGGTTCGAGAAGAGCATCGAAACGGACGAGTTGGCTATTTTGCCATCATGTCAGATCGTACATTGGTATGACTTGTATGCAATTTTCTACACATCGCAGCACAGGCACCAGTGAATGGCAACAGCACACACACATGAAGGCATGTCTCATGTTGTTGAGATGCAGATACAAATACATTGCCTGAGATTGGTGCGCGAAAAGTGATGCAGCCTTGGGGGTTTCACGAGTCGTCGTCGCTGTCGCTGTCGTACGCCGCCAAGCTGCCGAGACTGTTGGAAGTGGTTGACGGTTGGGTATTTGATGTGCCCCCTTGCGTGGGACGTACGTTTTGCAGAGAAGCCAGGTTGGACATGGTCTCTGAATTGAGCAGCGACCCATTCGCACGGTGAGTGGTGGAAGCGGCCTGACCTTGACCTGGTTGCGCTTGTGCTTGTGCTGCAGTGGCCAAAGCGGCCTGCCTCTCTCGCGCCAACTCGGCCCATCCGCGTTCATTCTCCTCTTCGAGCCTGCGCATCTCTTCCTCCGCGTCCTCCGCCTGCTGCGTTATCCTACGACGTTTGCCAGCAGCATCGTTGTCAGGATGAGACGAAGGATGCTCTAACGCCTCGAGCTCACGTAGCGCCCGCTGAGCATCGATGGCCTGCGCCGACATTCCTGCCATAATAGCTCGCTCACCTGCACGACGCATCTGCTCCTGATTCCGCTTTTGCGCAGCTGGATTGGGATCGTCCGAGGCCCAGCGCACATTAATGATCTCGTTGTGGTCGAGCGACTGGTTGAGCATGGCTTCCTTGGCAAACTGCGCGTTGGCTTCGTACTTGTACGTGACAAAGGCACACGAGCGGCCCGTGAGCACGCGCAGTCGTTCTATTTCCCCCCACTCGCTGAAATGGCGGCGTACCACGCGCTCGGTAGCATTGTCAGTCTCGGGACGCACCGAGTTGTGCTGCGGCCGATACGTTTTGGGATCTTGGCGTGGGCGTGGACTGTTTTGTTTCTTGACGTCGTTGACGCTGCGTCCCCCTTTGAGTGTCTTGCCGCCATCGCGCCATGCGGTGTTGGTCGATGTCGGGGCCGAGACGCCGTGCTCTTCATGAATGCGTCCGACGTACAGGGTGCGGTTGATCTTGGCGAGCGAACCAGTGCCGCTCATGTCGTCCTTGTAGTTGCCGAGCTTTTCTCGACCAAAGCAGTCGCGTCCTTGGCTAGGGAAATCGTTGGGACGGGGCAATCGGTGGAGAAAATTGCACTCGACACCGTGCGGGCAGCAACCACGTGCAAAGTGGATACAGCAATAGACCGCCTCGTCCGGGCTGATGGAGGAGCCCTGCTGCAGCCTGGCAACTTGGGTTTTGAGAGTGATGTCGGCTTTGGTGTAGCCAGAGTCCCTTGCAATGTCGCATCTAGTCTCGCGCTTTGCCTTCTGGGCTTCGTTCTCCTCTCTATCGACGCCGGCGTAGTTTTCGTACCAGATGTTGAACGTGCCTGCCGATTCGGGTCTGGCACTGAATGCCTCTCGGATGGCATTGAACTTGGCCTGTGTGACCTGCTTGCGTGCTGGACGTGGCTGGTATGAGGTCGAGGCCACTTGGTTGGGTGCTTCGATGCCTCCAGCTTGATCCTCGCTCATGTTGGGAGATGGCGTGCTGGTGTATGAGTGTGAAGTGGATGGAAGCCTGGCAAGAAGTCCCGTTTCGTCGAGCTTTGACGAATTCGACTTGAAGAACAGAAATCCGAAATCCGAAATCCGAATTCTTTTACGCACGAAATACGCGCGCAGCACAGCACAGCCCAGCCACAGAGCACACTGGTTCCATGCACCCTCCTTTCACCCCTTTTGCTAGCTCACACGACCAACCCAACACTCATCATCCTTTCTTCCCTTCTTACTGAATGCAATCACCCGCACCACACCGATTACGCCCGACATTGCGGTATCCAGCTCCTCTCTCTCACTCACTCACCTTCTGCTGGTGGCGTTGACCACCAAGTCGCGCCGCATGTCCAGATCAACCTGATCCACACCATCTTCGACCTGCTCTACTTACCAAGAGCTCCGTCCCCACAGCATGTCGGCTGGGACTGGTCTCCAACATGCGGACCAATACCTGAGCCCCAGTGGTCCTGCCTTGTCGACACCTCAAACCACAGAAAGTGAAACGACAGCAGCTGCCCCCAAGCATTTATCGACCGAGGCAGACAACGACACGGTGACTTCCACCGAGAGTCCCATCGTCCCCGGTGCATTCAACCCTTCTGCTATTGCGTCGCCATCACCATCAACACCTGACAAAAACAAGCCATTGCCTACCATTGCAACCAATGCTGTTTCAGATGCTTCCCTCGACACGCCAGCAGCGACATTGTCGTCGTCGTCGCAGCAGCAACAACCTACCTCGCCTGACTCGGAGCTGGCCTCTTCCACGATTACTACCGTTAGCCCCGTGCGCAGATCCGTCTACAAACGCAAGATGAGCTCGAAGCCAAAGGGCATCCTCAAACCTGCTCCTCCTCCCCAAAAGGGCTTTTCCTTTCGCAGGGATATCCTTCAGAACATCAACACTCGTCTCGCGCAACAGGGTGTCAATGTCCAGGTACCAGTGCCTCAAGGCAGCACAGCACAGGCCACCGCATCCTACATTGGCGGCATGTTCCGCAAGATTGGTGGCATTGCCGCCGGTGCTGCTGCTAACGTGAGCGGCTCCAACGCAACTACCGTAGGCGGTCTCCTCTCCAACGACTCGCCTTCCAAAATCAACGGGTCCGCGCCGTACTATTCAGCTCAAGACGGCGCTATTCCAACCAGAAGCAGCAGCTCCATCGCATCGACATCTCTCTCCAACGCATCGACATCACAGCAGACAGAGTCAGACTCTGGTCTAGTGAAAAGCACCGTCGTCTCGTCCACTACCTCAGCTGCACCCCTCAAAAAGGTGCAATTCCAGGTATCACACATGACCGTCACATACCCCATCGCCGGCGCTGGAACTCCCGAAGACGAAGATCTCACACGTCTCCGCATCGAGCGAGAGCATCGTCGCATGCTCAAGGCACGCCGTGGAAAGCCATGGACTCCCGACGAACTCGAGGCGCTCTATCGCGAATGCTGCCGCACACGTGAAGAGCATCCACTCAAGAAGATGCGCCTCGTCTTTCAAGAGGCCGCCCAATCTACTCCTCCCGCGCTCAAAACCATGGACCTTTCCTTTGTCCCCCTTGATCGACACGCCGTCGAACCCATCGCCGACCTGCTCAGCGTCGATTTTGGTCTCAACAAGCTTGTCCTTGAGAATTGCGCTCTCACAGATGACACTGTCAAGTCGATACTCCACGCTCTGCTCGTCTCTGGCACCTTGCCTAACCTCAGCATCGCCAGCAACCGCAAGATTCGCTTCCGTGGATGGAAGTACGTGGCCATCTTTATGCGTCGGGCGCGTGCGCTGCGCTACCTGGACTTGTCCGAGAACTCGATCGATCGCCTATCGCTCGAGCATCTCCTTGCTGTCGTCACCAAGCCGGCTGCTGCCGTCACGCAGGCTCGCGCACCACAACGTCCACTCAAACAAGCTGCCAAAGCCAAAGTCTACGATGATGCAACAAAAGCAGAGGGCGATGCTGGAGCCGATGACAATGTCGACGATGGCGATGACGGAAGCGACGACGAGTTCTTTGATGACTCGGGCGAACCATTGATGCCGACTGCCCCACTCCTTCGTGACGTTTCGGATGACCCTGATCCGCCATCTTCAGCCATCATCTCGCTCCGCCTCGAGAACTGTGGTCTCAAAGCGGCTTCCCTCGAAATGCTCTCGCAAGCAGTGCGATTCTCTGACATTCGTCACCTCTCCCTACGTCGCAACAAGATCGGCCAGCTGGCATCGGTTGCCTTGGCCATCATGCTCAAGGACTATCCGGATAGCGTGTCTGCTTTGGACCCCACTGCTACCGGAGCATCGAACCGCGATCCAAATTCGTACTTCGACTCGGCCGCCACCGCTTCCTCTGCATCCAGCGAGGCCCTCGGTACCACGGCAGACCGCAACGGACGGACCTTGCGCCCAAGCGATGCACATCCCACACCAGAACGTCGTCCACGAAGCTACTCGCCTGGTCTGCCCGATGTCCCCGTCATCGTCTCGAGTCCAGGGGGCGGCGTCACCTCGCGCAAGATGCCCGGCCAACATCACGCTAACGGTGCAGCCGAGCGACGGCCTACCACTTTCTACGGCGCCCACACAGAGCAACTTCAAGATGCGATGCAGACGAGCATCGCCGGGCCCCCAGGTGAGCTCGACCTCAGTCTGACTCCTCAGCAGCGCCTCGACATTCGACAGAATTCGGCGCCCAATCTGAGCGAAGAGGAAGCCCTTGCCATCTACCAAGCCAAGCGAGCACGCAGAATCTTGGCGGACCTCCCGCGCGTCGGCAACCTGCTCACCCTGGACCTCAAGTCGAACGACATCCGCGGCGGTGTCGTCTACCTCGCTCAGGTGCTCAAGAAGAACCGCACTTTGCGCGTGCTCAACCTGAGCGATAATAACATCGAGATGCCAGGCCTGGTGGCGGTCGCCGAGGCGCTCAAGTACAATTCGACGCTCGAGACGCTCGACATGAGTCACAATCCTTGCTCGGGTCCGGGACTGGAGGGCATCACGACGCTACGCACTGCGTTTGCACTCAACTCGAACCTCAAGCGGCTCTTTCTCAACGACACGGATCTGTCTTCCGAAGCGGCTATCGCTCTCGCCGAGTTCTTGCCTGAAGCACGCAGTCTGATCCATCTCGATTTAGCGGAAAACTTTGATATCGACATCGCTGGCGTTATGGCTCTCGCCGTTTCGTTGAGGATGAACCGCAGCCTTCGGTGTTTGGACCTCAACATTCCGCCGAACAACCCGGATTTTGCACGCTTGTCGCAAGAGATCTTGCAGAGCTGTGTGCGCAACACGGAGCTCGCACAGCAGCGAGCAAAGCAGAAGGGGCTCAAACGGCCGATTGCCGCTCCAATCTACAAGTCGGTCGTCGCTAGAGCAGCGCGGGAGAACGACGAGCGGTTGAAAGCTATCGAAACGGCACGAGCCACCGCTACCTCCGCAGCAGCCGCCAAAGATCGAGCTGCAGTCGAAAGTCTGCTGACAGCATCCACCGAGTGCCGCAACGTGCTCCGCGATCTGCTAGAGGGCGAGGAGAAGCGACAGCGCGAAGCACCCGAGCAGAAGGTGACACCCCCGGGCGAGTTTGTCGACGACCTCACGCAGCAGTCTGCTAAGCTTCGGCGCAGATTGGCCGACCTAGCTTCGACCGTGGAGGAAGAGAGGCTGCTGGAGCGCGTCTTGTCGGTGCACGACGAGCTGGGCGACGTGTCAACGCGGTTGGAGCGGTTCTACAAGTACGGCGCGGCTCCTGTGATTGATGTGCGCGCCTCCGAGGCGAGTGCGCAGCCGCTGGGTGCAGCGAAAGGCGATGGGAAGGCGTCCGGTCTGCCGTCGACGCTTCACCTTTCGACGCCGGATCAGGGCGATATCGATTCGGGCCTTTCGTCGCCTGCGTTCTCGATTGCTGATTCGGACGAGTCGGATTCGGACGATAACGAGGAGTCGACAAAGGATAAGAGACGGCGCAGCAAATCGAGCGCTAGCACAGCCGCTTCGACGTCGGCGGCTGGCAAGGCGGAAACAGCCATCACGGGCTTGATGGGAGGATTGCGCATTCGGACGGGCGAGGCGGAGGGTGCAGCAGCTGATCGTGAGGATCCGGCCGAGATGGAGGGTGGACTTCCGCCCAGGTCGCCGACGGAGAATCTGGCCAAGGGACAGTTGAGTGAGGAGGGGGAGTTGTTCAGGAAGGCGAGGAGTCTGGGCCTGGATGGACGCGATGGCGAGGACGAGGACGAGGACGAGGACGAGGAAGAAACGGAGCGATTGAGTGAGGCCAATCACGCAGTGCCCAGTGACAACAGCGACGCAGCGGCAGAGCTCGCGGACAACACCACTGCCAACACTGATGGCACCGCAGCAACTGCCAGCACACAGTCAACACCCGGCGTCGCCTCGTCATCAACGCCAAGCCCATCCGCCGCTGCGACGGAGGCAACGTCGCTGCAAGCCGCGGTACACGATACAGAGCTGAGCGGCGAACAGCTGCGTAAAGACCTGCTCAAGGCCGACGTACCACCTAAGAGTGGTGGCAGACAGGATGTTCAGGAGTAGCCCGTTTGCTCGACAGTCGCATAGAAAACACACGCAGTAGTTCAGGTGCGATAAATGTAAGCCCTTGGGGTCGGCACCAGTAGAGTTTTCCGAGTAGGCCGTGGGGGATCGGCTCGAGTTGTCAGAGCCGTTCCGGTAATCGAGCATCCGAGCATACTGTCGACGCACTCTTGCTGTTGCTCCAAAGTGACAAGCGTGACAAAGGCATTTCTTGGAGAGACGGAGAACCAAGGGCAGCGGAAGCCATATAGGAAGATGAGTCAGCAGACACCTAAGAAGGTATCTAAGCTGATCTTATCTCATGAGCACATTGTGCAAACCACAAGCGCAACAAGCAGATCAAGTCGATCAAAGATCCAAGTCACAAGACGACAAAAGAATCGTGCAAGAAAAAGAAAAACAAAAGTTACAAAGAGGATCATGAAGCAAAAGCAAACTTGCGGTTAGGCAGATTCACGCATAAGCAGCAGGACGCTCGGTCGACTTGGGCGAGCCCTTCTGACCCCTCCTGAGCTTGTTGAACAGACTGCCGTTCCTAGTGAGACCTGACTCAGTTGCTGGAGAGCGACCGGTCCTGGAATCGTGCGAAGAAGAAAGCTGCTGTTGTGCAAAGTAGGACGAGTCTTCGCCGCGCTGGTTGGCGCGTGGTGTAAGCACATCCCTCTCGTTGGGCGTGACGACGTTGCGACCGCTTCGACGACCGTAGCTGCCACTGTTGACCGAAGCACCCACGGCGGCGTCAGCGGCGGCAGCACGCGAGTCGTACGACGACGATGCTGACGCGCCGGCGGCCGAGTAATCGGATCGCAAGGGCGGCGTGCTGGGCGAGTGCTTGTGTTGAGCTGCCCTACGACGACGGTCACGCACACCCATCTCGACGCCGTCCTCGGGTGGTGGCACATTGGGGTTCTCACGCATGCTGCGAATGCGCTTGATGAGACTCTTGTTGCGCTTGGGTGCATCCGACGACGAGGCACCAGCAGCAGACGACGACTTATCGTCCCAGTTGGGCTCAGCGAAGGGGCTGGCGCTGCCGGCGGCGAGCTCGTCTTGGGCACGGCTTGGCTTCTTGTGGCCTGTCATGATGGCCTCCATGTCGAGCACACTGCTTGCGGCGCTAGAGATGCCGCTGCGGTCGCCACTGTTAGCCGAGTAAGGGCTGAGATGGGAGCGGACGGCGGGCTTTGGTTGGGCAAAGTCCTGCCAGGGCTCTGCACTGACGCCCCAGACGTCGGCGTTGGGGTTCGAGACGTCGTAGCGGCTGTCGGGGACGTTGGAGGGCTGGGTGTGGTAGCCCTGACGACTTCGCCAGATGCGTTCGGCTTCTGCGTCACGGTCTGCATCCACTTCGTCTTCGTCGATAGGAAGCTCTGCGGTGGAGTCTTGGGCGTGCATGGAGAGGGAGGGGACAAGAGGAGCGGTGGCGCTACGGCTGCGGCTACCGTTGGCTTTGACGCCAGGCCTGGAGGCGCGCTTCTCGTCAAGGGCGCTGTCAGTGGATGAGAGCTGATGGTGAGCTGTGGCGCGAGAGGCAGCCTTGTTGGCGGCGGGTGAGTTGCGTGGAAGGCCCGTCATGGGGTCGACGTTGGGGTCGAAAGCACGGACGGGCGCACGCTTACCCTTGTTCATGTGTGGGGTGCAGGCGTCGTATGGCGAGTCGTGGTGGAACACTGTATGAGATCAAGTGAGAAAGGAGATGGTGAGCACAGAGCACGGTGGAGCGCAACACAACGAAAAGCCAATGGACGAGCTACTCACTGCTGGATCCGTTGATTCCGGAGAGGTCGAGACGATCGATAATGTCCATGCGGCTGGCTTTGGCGGTGGTCTTGTTGATCTCGTCCTGCATGCGCTTGTCTTTGGCACGCCTCTTTGCTTTCTCGTCGGAAGTCTGCCTGCGGAAGGCGTTGGCAAACTTGTGCGCCATGGTGGTGCCAGACTTGGGAGGAAGTGCGGGAGGTGGCGGAAGGTTAGGGTCTTCGAAAGGACTCTTTGCGGGGACCATGGTTGGAGGTTCGGAGTGAGGCAGAGGTTGGAGGCCGGTATAGGACGACTCGGGATCGTAGGATGGATGGCGAGCGTGTTTCCAGAAGCCAGTGGAGCGAGCGTCGGTATCTGGGTTGGGGCTGACGGTGACGACGTCGGAGAGAGCAGCCAAGACTGCCTGTCTGGATGATGAAGAGGTGTAAGCTGTACGGCGTTGGTGGTGGTGGTAGCAAGTCAAGAAGTAGTATAGGAGGTAGCAAGGCAAGATGAAAGACGTGGGTCAGATGATGGAGTCGACGGGTCAGGAGGCAAGCGAGAGATTGGTGCGGGGGAAAGGAGCAACACTACGAGACATGAAGAGGACAGAGACGGGAGAAGCAGACACTGCAAACGTGCAGCAGACGCCAACCGGTGCACAGCAGCCTCAGCCAAAAAGGAAAGGCCCTGCAGCGCGCCCCCGAATTTGGCTTGGGTAGCGTGGCGATCGCCTGAGCGGCGGTTCGCTGTGTTATGTTTTTTGAAACTGGCGTGGCACAGGGGTCGTGCATCCACACAGCGGCGCGCCAAAGTGAACCCCAAATCTGAATTTCGGCCGCAGCGCACACGGCCCAGGTGGCTGGCTAGTTAAATGAGCGTGTAGACCCTCGAAAAACAGCCAGCTGACCTGTCCTTCTGTGTGTCAGCTTGAAAGCTGCTGCCTTGCCAACGCATGAGCTGGCGATCGGGCATCGGGCATCATGATCCACCAGATTTCATGCTCTCTTCTGCATAGCTTGGGCCGTGCTGCAAATCAAGCCTGAGCTGACATCAAACAAAACCTTGGCCTCGATCTCGAGCCACCAAAGAAAAAAAAGCCGTGGAGAAAAGCATCGCAAACCTGCGCACGCCTCGTCTCTGAAATGATGCTCGGACCGACGGTGGGTCTGTTTGACAAGCCAAGGGCCAAGTCTGTAGGTCATCGCCGCATCAAGATGCTGTTCTTGGCGTCTTGAGATGACACTAGCTACTGCTCTGCCTTCTGACCTTGCCTTGCCTGATACGGAACAACACGTCGATACCACGCAGCAAGACTGAGAAAGGACGCTTGAATACTTACCCATGATTACCGATGCTGATGGTTTATGCCACTGTGAAAAGGCTAAGCGTGCAGCTAATTGACCGGGCGAGCCAGGGGTAGCGACGTCGATCTAGAAAGGGTAATGAGCGAGGTCGTTGCGTCGAATGTCGGATGTCGCTTGTCCGATAGTCGAGGTGAAGCAAGCTTAGGGCTAGGTCGAGATGGTTGAACCTAAAAGCGCCGCGTGTGTGCTAGTCAAATGAAACGATCTGAACCTAAATGAGTGGTCTTTGCGCAAGGCTCAGTCGGAAGAGCTGATTGCGGGACTGGCAGAGCCGGTGGCGAAGTGATGGTGACGAGATTGTAAAAGGAGAGTGTGCACAAAGGAAGGTGTGATGGTGTCTGAATCATGACCGTCGAGCATGAATCAAAGCATGCGAGCCTTCTTGCCGTCGACACGATGATCCGTCTGGTCTCCCTCTCACAGAGCATTGGCGGCTGACGACCTGCGTGCAGCTCAATTAAAAAAGGCTTTGCTGCGTTGCCGCCCCATTTGTTTGCGGAGCGCGAGATTTAGGGCTCGCACATGCATGCCGACCATGTCACGCTTGTCACGTCACTCTACACCGCCTTTTGCTGCCGGCCTTTCATTTTGTTCGTGTCTTGCCTGGCCCCCTTTCTTCTCCGTGTCGTGTCTCAGATTCGCTCTCGTTCAGCAGCTGTCCCTCCTTCCAACACTGCCTGCCTGCCAGCAACTTGCCTCCAGCACCACGGTGCTCTGCCCCGAGGCATGAATCTATGCAGCGAGATGCTCAGCGAAACTTGGGCGTGAGCGGGCGGCGAGACAAACCGGTCTTCTGGCTTTGTTTAAGTTGATGCTCGGCGTTCTGCAGCGGCGTTTAAAGTCTCCACCGACCATTTGTGAGCAAAGATGCCCTAACAAATCTAGGCATTCGAAAATTGACATCTCCAAAGCTCCATGAGCTGCGGCGCCCACGCCGACGGGTTCTTGACAGCTCTGCCGCCGCGTGCGGCTTTTGCTCGTCTTTGGATGTCAAGACACACGTCTGGTGCCTGAGTTTGTATTGCCGCCCGACATGGTCTCGAGACGGATGCGGGGGCCCATGTAGGCTCTGATCCACCACTTCAGGGCCTTTGCTTCTCGCGTGGGTTTTCTTTGCCGAAGATCCCACTCTGGGCTTGCTTCCCGACCACAACTTGCATCACCACGTCTTCTACGATTCGCACAATGCCGGAATCCGCACGAGCGCCAGACGTGTCGGCGGCGCCCTTATCGCCTCTCGACGATCAGATCTCGCTTCAAAATGCTTCCGACGACGCTTCCAGCCACACGGGCGATACCAAACAGTTTGCCACAGCGCTCCTCACATCTAGTCAGCATTCTGCCGCTTCCGAGTCACGCTTCACCGTCGGGCGTTGGGAGCTGTGGTCCTACATGATCTACAGCATCGGCAACTCGGGCTTGGGTCCGTTCAACTTTGCCCCTTCGCAGTTTCAAAACTTGCTCTCGCAGCAGGCCACCAACGTCGGCGCGGGCCAATGTGGCAACGACGGACAGCCAGACTGTAGGCTCATGTTCATGCGCAAGCACAGGACGGTGGAGAGCATTGTTCTGCTGAGCAATGGCATCTCGTTTGCCATTCAAGCGGTCCTGTTTATCGCTATTGGCAGCTTTGCAGACTACGGCAAGAACAGGCCTTACATCCTGATCGTTGCCACGGTTGTTGCCATTGCAATCAGCTTCGCTTGGTTGGGAGTGACAAAGCCGGAACAGTGGCAGATCGGCACAGCGCTGTATATGGTTGGACTCATCGCGTACCAGCTCTGCTTGAGCTACTGGACCGCTGCGTTCCCTGGCCTGGCACGAGACCTGCCGCACATGCGAGAGGCTCGTCAGAAGCTGATCGAGGATTCATCCATTACCACCTCGACCGACGCAGAAGGTGTCCAAGAGAGCAAGGTAACTGCAGCAGAGGAGCAGTCGACCCAAGTACTGACCTCGGACATCGATATGGACGGGCCGATGACTGCAGACAAGTACAGCCTGCTCGAGACCATGGCCATCAACCGCATCAGCAACGTCGCCTTCACCGTTTGCTCCGTCGGAGAGCTCGTTATTCTAGCCGTTATTCAGGGCATGCTGTACGGCATTCACGCCGACCGAGACGAGCAGTCCAATACGACGGCGCTCTCTGCTGTAGTTGCCTTCAGCGCAGGAGCCTGGGTGCTTTGCGCCATTCCCTGGTTCGTGCTTGAAAAGCATCGACCTGGACAGCCTCTTCCACCCGGCACAAACTACTTGACCGCAGCCCTCAAGCAGGCCTTCGTAGCAGCAAAACATCTCGGACGCCTGCGACAGACGCTCATCTACCTCATCTTCTATTTCCTCTTTTCCGACGCCCTCAATACTACGGTCACTGTCATCTCGACGATCCAGAATCAAGTGGTCAGCTTCAGCACCACAAAACTCAATCTGCTGCTCATCGTTGGTATCGCAGCCCAAGCAGTTGGCATCTATGCGTTCTGGCTCGTCCAAAAGCGCTTCAAGCTATCTACTCTCTACATGTTTTGCTGGGTTGTCTTCTTCACGATTGTCCTGCAGGTTTGGGGCTTTATCGGCATTTTCACCCAACGTTTCGGATTTCATCACGAGTGGGAGGTAAGTTAAACTTTTCTCATCGACATGATACACCTTTACTCACCACCATCCCCTTGGTCCCCATCTCTGCTGGACCGGGCCCGATTTCGACAAGGCGTTCGCCTACCAAGCATACTACGGACTGCTTGTATGCCCTTGGTACGCATACGGCCAGACCATGATCGCAGAAGTCACGCCCAAAGGATCCGAGTTCCTCTTCTTCAGCCTGTTCTCGATCATTGGAAAGACGAGCGCCTTCATCGGACCTTTTGTGACGCAGGCCATCGCAGATGACACTGGAAACGCTTCGACGCCCTTCTACTTTCTGCTCGCACTGTCCCTGGCGAGCTGTATCCTTCTCTGGCCGCTCGACATCAAGAAGAGCAAGATCGAGCAGGCGCGCTTCATCGAGCACGATGCCAAGGACAAGAATCTGGCCAGTAGCGATCTTGTAACGCCGTATAGAGTGGCTGATGTGGCTGCTTGATGAGATTTATGTAAGGGTTGGCTTTTGATTGTCTACGCTACAAGATGTATGTGATTGCAGCTTGTGATGGCCCAAGTCGATGTTGAAGAGTGACGAGGAGCGAGGATCTGAGCGTCGTTATTAATAACCGTTTCAGCCGAAAGAAAAATTCACAGGCAGCAGACGGCGATGTGGATTCCAAGATTGCCGGGCTATTTTCGCAAAAAAGTGGAGTCGAGTCGCGGCACAGGTGCGGATAAATTTGCGAAAGAGACTCGGCTGGTGCCGTGCACAAAGACGATAAGAACAATGCCGAGACTCAGCTGACTCGAATTGGCCCCGCTTTGCTTCCGCTTTGCTTTTCTTCCATCGCATCCATCGTCTCTCTTCTTTCCACATCATCGCTCGCTCGCTCGTCCTATCCACATACATATACCCTTCTCGCAACGCAACGCATCGTATCGCTCCCCTCGGCCGTCACGTATACGCAACACTCGCTTTTCATCTGTTTACTCCACCTGGCTCAACTCGCCCTCGCCGATCTCAACCCCGAATCGAACCAACAGCCGCACTCCACCCCAGCACCATCACTCTAGCTCCACCAAACGAAGCAGCCTCGTATCCACACATCCTTGCCCCCCCCCCCCACAACTGCATCCACCTCCGACACGATGGAACGACTCCTAAGCATCGTTTTCCCATGCTGCTTTCCCAACCGACGCTCCTACTCCTCGGGCCAGCACAGCGAGCGCACACCGCTACTGCAAGATGCAGCACACGCCGCACACGGCTCGTCGTCGCGCAACTCGGCGTCCGAAAGCGGGGTAGCGACGCCCGGGTCGGATGCGAAGCGGGTGAAGCGGAAGCACAACTCGATCTTGCCCGCGCCCGCGTACGATGCGCATGTGCTGAGGAGCATTATTGATGATTTTAGCGGGAAGCTTATCCCTGTGGACTCTAGCGGTGCGGTAGGAGGTGGGGAGAAGGGTACAGGTGCGGCGGTAGCGTTGTTTCTGAGCAGTGGAGCAGAACCAGCGCAACAGGCGGAGGGAGAGGCGGCCAAATCCAGCAGTGCATCATCCACCTCGTTAGGCGCCAAATACCTGACCCCGGTGCACACGCTCCGACTCGCCGTCTCTTCCTCGTCACACACCCCCACAGCATCTCAATCAAAACTCGTCGACATCTGGTCCACTTCACCCCCCTCATCCACCCCGGCCTCTGCAGCCGCATCCAACGCAATCCTCTCCTACTCAGCTGCAGTCAAACGCGGATCTGCCGCCGGCAAGAGCAAGGGCAAGCGGTTCAGTGGTTCGGCCAAAAGCGCTCCGGCAACCGCGGTTGCGGAGGCCAGTGTTGAGCAAAAGACGTACGAGTCGTTGGCCGAGTTGGCGCGGTCGAAACCGCTCGTGCATGACTGGGAGTTGGACGAGGGGGAAGATGCAAAGGCGTAAAGCGTGCTGCTGTTGCAGTGTTCATGGCATCTCGCTCCATCTTCTCTTATCAATTTCATCTTCAGTTCAATCACCAAAATCACATCGAAACGATCACACAGCAAGCAATCACGCATCCATTCACACTGTCATTTGTTCACACTCGTTCTAGCAAAGCACAATCACACTCTGTTGCATTTCACTACATGCAAAGCTGTACAATCCATCTCTGAGCTTGTGTGTCAAGAGCTTGCTTGAGAACCGCTCGGAATCACAAAGACGACGGGTGGCCGGCTGTCGCGTTGTCTCTCGAGCTCAGGGGCTGCAGCTCATGTGATTCTTGAGCCTCTGCCGTCGCTGCTGTCCCACCTGTCACCGATACCATTCGTACCGCAGATTCGCCGTCGCCCGACTGCTGCGTTTCGACGATCACCGGTGTTGCCTCACCCTGCTGTCCCTGCTCCACCCGCTCCCCCGGGTGCACCACATGCTCCGGCTCGACCACACCTTGCTGCTGCTCTGTCCCCTCCCTCACCCCCTTTCGCGGAACAACAGGCTTCTGACACACAGGACATCGGCCAGAAACAGTCGTCAGCCACTCATCCACGCACGACCGATGCAGGACATGTCCGCACTCCAGCAACCGCAGCGGTTCCGGTTCCGGTACCTGACCCACTTCGGGCTCTTCAAAGTCGCAGAGGCAGATGGGGCAGGTTGCACGATGGGCTGGAAGCGGGTGGAGCGGGTACTTGAGTTTGCCGCGTTTCGAGGTTTCGCCTTGCCGCCCACTGCTGGTGGATGTTGACGATGCGCTGACCCCTGCTTGTGGCGCGCTTGGCGACGAGGAAGAGGGGTCGGACGAGCTTGTTGCTGCGGAAGCTTTGACGCTGTTGCTCAAGCGCGATCTAGACGTTTCAGATCGTCGACGAGCGATCAAGATGCGTGTCAAGCGCCTCAGATGCCCGAGCGTACTATATTGAGATGCACTCTGCGTCGTCTCTTGCGTTGGTCGTCTCGATCCTAGTCCTGGACGAATATCAGACCCTCCGTTTCCCACCTCGTCACCGTGACCAATTGGTTGTGGCGAGATCAAATCGTCAATCTGACCCACTCCCTCTCCTTCTACCCCAGAACCCTCGCCCTCCTCCGCAGGTGCATAGTATACCAGCTTTAGCCGCTTATCCACCTCCTTCTGATTAATCTTGCCCGTCTCTGGATGAATCTCCCTCGGCGACGGCCAACGCAGCACCGCAATCAGCAATGGCAGCATGCACACAGTTGCGAATGTCAGCAACGCAATCTCGAGAAGGAAGAGATAAAACACAACGAGCGATGCCAGCGCCGACCAGAATAGCGGTACTGCCTCGGCGGGTCTCTGCGAGCATTCGGTGGAGCTGTAGACGATGGCATTTCCGACGAGGAAGATGACCAGAGACGCAATGCCGAGCAGCGTGCTGATCTTACCGAATTTGATGTCGAGGTATTCCGAGCCGAGCGGGCGATCGCGTTCGGCAATGGCGCGGGCTTCGGGTCTTGCTCTGCGACCTCGACGTGTGCGATGCGGGCTGAGACCGAGATAGAGCTCGACTGGGATGTCGAGGGCTAGTCGAACAACGTGCACGATCAGGTACTTGAAGAGGCTGTCTGGATTGCATACTCTGCCATCCTCGTGAGAGGAAGAGACGCGATGCGAGCCTGGAAGCGCGAGCACTGGGATGAAGGCGATGATTTGGGCGAAAAGTAGGCACAGCCGGATCATCAACACGACGCGCCTTTCTTGCGGGAGCTGTCGCACGCCGATCCACAGTGATTCAAGCAGGTTGCGACGCAGCGTGAGCGCTTCAGTGAGCGAAGGTCGGTCCATGTGGGTGTGCCTGTTGGCAGTTGTGCGGGTGTCGGTACCGCTGCCAGGAGCCGCAGTGGGGGTCGCATAAGCAGCATGCTCTTCCACGGCCGTCGCCGCTTCGGCGATGACAGACATGCCTTTGAGCTTGCAGAGGTCGTAAAGCCGGATACTAGATGCGTTTGCTTGGGTGAGCGATGATGAGGTGCTCCTCGTTCGCGGCCGGAGCGAAAGCCGATTGCCAATGCCAGAGACTTGGCCGTGTCGGCAACGACAGCGTACAGCTTCACTCGTAGCAGCACCAACCTCCAGTATCAGTTGCCTACCCAGCTAGTAGCAGGGACGAATTGAACGCGCTAACAGCTGCGCGGCTGCCAGAGCGACACTCGATGGTGGTTGAGAGAAGGCAGGACTGTTTGCGAAGGTCCATGTCTCGGAGAGGGAAATGGCGAACAAAGCGCAAAGGTCAAAGCAGCACGACACTGCGCAATTTATTTTAACAAAGCGACTCAGCACAGCCCACCGTGCTCAGAGCTTAAAAGGCAGGCTCAGTCACCACAGGGTCCTCGCGAGCCCTTTACAACTCGACCGACAGAGAGAAAAATGCCAAGACGCCGAGCAACCACCGAGGACCGCCGCCTTTCTCACCACCCGTCACAATCTGACCCAAAACTTGGAGAATCAATCATGACATTTCAAAACACTGATACGAAGCAAGGTAACCTGGAAAGCGTATGGACAAATCTATGAAGCAAGCGGATGATGGTGACGATGACGGTGAGAGACTCGCAAACAGACAGCCTAATCCAATATCGACAGAGTGGCAGTAGCGCAAAGCGGTGACGAGTCGCCGCGCTCTGCCAACCTTGCTCGACTGTTGAGGAGTCTGGTTCGAGCCAACACGAGAGGAAGGGAGAGAGGCTGAACATGAAAAGCTACACTGGACTGACCGATGACAAGACGACTCTGTGAATGAAAGCCAAACATGGCAGCACTCGAGGTGAGACTAGGCGGCAGATCAAGATCAAGCAGGGCCGGTTGACGACTCCTTCCCTGCATCGAATCGCAGCGCACCCGTCCAACTGTGGACCCGAGTGAAGTGTGTGTTGGCAAATTCCTGTTCAAGTGACGTCCCTGTGACCATGCTCCAGTTTGCTTAGTATGCAATGCGGAGAAGGGGAAAGGGGAAGAAGAGAGCAAAGAGAGTCCATCGTGACGAGAATGCGACTAGCAACGGACCGCTTAGGCGCTGGGAAGTCGGTGAACTATGGCCATCGCTGTGTCGTCACCGTGCGAGATCGAGACCAGGAAGCGCGAGCCGTTGGCAGCCTTGAGCGCCTCGCCGTACAGCTTCACCTGTGGGCCCTCAGGAGTGGGCACGATCTCGACATCCTTGAGCGAGGCGCCCGCACCTTGGGTTCGAACGCCGAGCGACTTTACGACAGCTTCGGCGGCGCAGAAGCGGCCACAGAACGAAGCCCTGGCGTCAGGCTGAGTACGGCAGTACTCAATCTCCACATCGGTAAAGTTCCTCGAGATGAAGTTCTCGTTATCCGAAGGGAACGTCGAGATCTTCTCGCAGTCGATGCCGACGCCAGCAACGTGACCCATCATCTTCTCCAGGTTCTCCTGCTGGGCAGCCACGTTGGCGGGCTTGGCAGGCACAACCGTCTCCTCGACCGTGGCGAGCGCAGGCATGGCGGGAAGAGGCGCTTTGAACCCGTAGCTGTCGCCGATCTCGACGGCCCGCGCGTTCAAGTTCATCAGCACCTGGTCCTCGAGCTCGGCGGGCCATGGGCGCTTGTCCTTGATGCGCACCAGGTCCTGCTTGGTGAGCGCCGAGTGCATGCGAGTGTAGGTCTGGTGCTGACGGGCCTTGCGTCGCTCGACGTACTCATCGAACACCTTGGGCGAAAGGCGACCGAGGATGTGAGCGGCGTGCAGCACGAGAATGATACCACCCACCTGACCGAAACCGAACGAGGAAACCGCCGCAGCGTTGACGTGGTGTGGAGTTCGGTGGATCGATGTCGAGTTGTAAAGGAGCATATCGAACTTCTGCAGCTCGGGCGAAATGTCGTCGGCGTTGCGGTTGCCGCAGACGATCGACGTGTGCAGCGACTGCATCACACCGTTCAGCGCCCAGGCGGCAGCACCACCCTTGGCGTGACCGCAGAGCCACTTCTGAGCCATCACCGGCACGGCGTGACCGGGCGTGCGGCCCATGCGCGTGAACAGTTCCTGGTAGACGTGCGACTCGTTCTTGTCGTTGGCCTTGGTGGCGGTCATGTGCGCCGAGATGACACCAATGTCGTCGGCGGTGAGGTTGAAGCGGGCAAGCGCACGCTGCATGCCGTCGGCACTGCTGATGACACCGTGGCCTGGAGCGGGCAGCGAACGGCCAGCGCCGTCAGTGTGCGTGTTGGAGTAGGCGACGATACCCTGGATGGGCATGCCGAGCTTGATGGCGTTGGCGGCCGTGGTGAGCACCTGGACACCGCAACCCTGCGACTCCATGAAACCGCTGCGCGAGGTTGAGAACGGACGTGAGTGCTCCGAGGGCTCTCGTCCTGCCGCCAGCTCCTCCTTGCCGTTCGAGGTGGCCTTCATGTTGGCGAACTCGAACGAACCTTCCTCGGATAGGTCATCGAAACCACCGGCAAGCATGAGCTCGGCCTTGCCAGAGATGATGGTCTCGACGGCCACGTCGATCGACTGGAGCGCGGTGGCACAGGCACCGACCACAGTCTTGATGGGACCAGCCGATGACATGACAAGCAGATTGACCCAACCGGCGACCGAGTTGATGAAGGTCTCCTGCAGAATGTCGTTCTGCACATCCGTGTCGTTGCGGCGATCGCGGAACATCTTGCTGAGCGAGGTCATACCACCCATACCCGATCCAATGCAGCTTCCTACTTTGCTGGGATGGATATGCTTGTACAGCTCGTAGGGGTCCGAGATACCCGAGTTGACGAGCGCTTCCGAGGCACAGACGAGCGCCCAGAGGGTGGTGCGGTCGACTTGAGCCACAATATCGTCAGGGATACCGTAGCGCTGACCCGACCAGCCAGTGGGCAGCTGACCGGCAACGAGGCGGTCGAATGCAACGGCCTTGGGCACAAAGATACGAGCACCCTTCTTGAGCACGACGAACCAACCGCCGGTGGAAGCGTCTTGCCAGGCATCGACCTTGTCGCCGTGTTCGAGCTTGTACTTGGACGCCTCCTCGGCCGAAACCTCGAGCGGCTCGAGATCGTGGTTAAGCTCGATCTCCTGCTGGAAGCCCTTGCGGTTGGGGTCGTAATTGCGGAACAGCTCGGGCTCGATGAGGCGGATACCGGCGTGCTTGATGATGTACTCCTCGTAGTTGGCACGGATGTCCTTGTCATCGACGGGCTCGCCGCTCTTGACATCGACCCAGCCGACGTAGGTGGCACCAGACTTGAGCTGGCCATCGTGGTGCTTGATGAGACCCATAATCCAGGCAAGCTCGATGACACCTTCGTTAGTGAGGTGGCCAAAGGCTTCCATCTCCCATCGAGTTCGAGACGAACCCCATGGACCCACCTCGGCGAAACCGGTGATGACGACCACCTTCTCGAGGTCCATGGCCGAGTAGCTCTTGGCGATCTCGCGGTTGAGCTGGTGGCTGCCGACCTCGGGGAAGCGGAAAGTGAAGTTGCTTCGAGGGTTGATGTGCACCTTCTTGTGAAGCGCCTCGGCAGCGGAACCCTTGATGACCTTGAAGTCGGCGGAGTTGTCGGCGACGAGGGCGCGCTTGGTGGACGAAGCCTCCTGGATGGCGGCACGGAACTTAGACGTCTGCTCGGCGAGGTCAACGATCTTGTCCATGCCACCGTTGAGGTCGACGAGCAGAGCCTCGACTTGGCTGACGGCCGACACAGTAGGCGCCAAAAGACCGAGCAAGTTGAACGCCATCTCGGTGGTGCTGAAGGTTCGGCAGCCGAGCTTCTCGATCTCTTCAGCGACGGTGTTGGACGAGGACATGAGACCCGTGCCTCGGCACCAGCCGATGATGGCACCGGTGATGCACAGGTACTGACCCCAGCTCTCGCTTTCCCATCGGTTGAGCAGCGTCTCGAGACCGAGCTTGCTCTCACCGTACAGACCGTCACCACCGAACGTGCCGTGGTTGGGCGAGAGGGGAAGCAGGACCTGCGTAGGTCGCGTGTCAAAGTTGCGGCTGGCCTTCTCTGTCTTGATGGCACCGAGCAGACGGACCAGGTTGGTCAGCATGAGACGGTGAGCCAGCTCGGACTTGTCGTCAATGCCGTCGATCTCTCGGCCGTTCTCCGAGATGGCGGCGAAGGGCACAACAAAGTCGAGATCGAGGTCGAGCGAGCCATAGATATACTTGACGAGGTTGTCGACATCCTGCTTAGAAGCCTGGTTGAAGGGCACCACCGTGAGCGTCGAGCCTCGCGAGCCCACCTCCTGGTAGATGCGCTGGTAGTACTCGACAACGCTGCGGCTGTAGCTCGACGTGGTGATGACCACACGAGCACCACCGGCCAAAAGACCCTTGACAACCTCGACACCGATGGAGGCCTTGCCGACACCGGTGAGCAGGGCGTTGCGGCCCTTGAAGCTGACGCCCTGCGTCGCCATCTCGCCGAGAATGTCGAGGTAGACGGAGGTGAGCTTTCGGCTGAGCTGCCACTGGCCAGCCACCTTTCTCTTGACGTGGAGGAAGGGCGTGCGGTCCTCGGCGGTTGGAGCGTCCGAGACCTGGGGACGCTGCGTGTTGGAGCTGAGGCGGCGGTTGCGAGGACCCTGGCGAACGGGAGCGCGAGCCTGGCGAGCGGGGCCGAGCGAACGCACCACTTCGCTGTACAAGCTCTTGATGGTGGCCTTGCTGAGCTTGCTGACGGAAGGCTCGTTGCGGATGAGCGTCCAGAGCTTGGCGACGTTCTCCTGCGCCTTGTCGAGGTTGACCTGGCTGCCAGCGCCGAGCAGACGGCTACCGGCGGCCATCTCCTTGACGTAGGCCTCGAGCTTGCGAACACCAACGCGCTTCACCTCGCTGTAGGCTATGTTGCCGCGAGCATCGATCTCGGTGTGAGGAGCGGTGGGAGCGTGCACCTCCTTGTACACGGCATCCTCGGCGCAAGCCTCTCGGCAGTTCTCGATGAGCTGCTGGCCGTACTCCTTGGCAAGAGCGTACGTGGGACCTTGAGCAGCGTCGATCTGGTCAATGTGGTACTGCATGTATCGAAGTAGGCTGGGATCGGCACGGTTCATGAGCGTGATGCAACGAGCGGTGATCTCACGGTCGACGGTGGTGAGGCGACCGTAAATGATATCGTAGAGCAGCGTCATGGCGTCCTGGCGAGCCCAGTTCCAGTACGAGCTAAAGTGTCGCACCTTCTTCTCGCTAAATTTGGGCATGATGCCGTTGGTGTACAAGTCACCGTGCTCGGCGGCAATGGCGTCGAGCTGAGCTTGCGCAGCCTCGAGCTCAGCCTTGGTGCTCTCGGCAAGACGTCCGCTGGCACGACCATCCATGTTGAGGTAGCGCTCGAGCACCTGGATTTGGCGACGGACATGCTCGTCCTGCTGAGCCTTGAGCTTGTCGAGCTCCTCGCTGCTGATGGCCACACCGCCAGAGCCTCCACCTCCGCCGCCAGCGCTGGCCTGGCTGAGGTTGACACCAGCCAGAGAGGCGTAGGTCTGGGCGACCGAGTCGAGCCAGGCCTTGGCCTCCGCCTCCGAGCCGAGACGCTTGGCGGGCTCCATGGTGACGGCCACGAGCAGAGCACCGTCGGTGCGGCCAGCACCTAGACCCCATGCCTTCTGCAGGTGCGACTTGACAGCCGAGAGGTTGAAGCCACCGGGCAGCTTACCACCCACGGTACGAGTGATCAGGTTCGAAGTGGTCTTGCCGAGATTGCCGCTGTAACCGGCCTGCAGAGCACCACCGAGCTCCTCGAGAGGAAGCTCCTCACCTCGCTCGGGCAAGTTGCCGAACTCGGCGAGAAGATCAGAGACGAGCTCGTTGCTGAGCACTGACTTACCGCCGACCGAATCCTTGATCGACTTGGACAGAGGCACCTCGGAGATGTTCTTCTTGAGCTTCTGGGCCAGAATGGCACGGACGGTGTCGACAGCCTTGAGGGGTTCATCGGGCACCTCGGCAGCAGCGGCACCACCGGAAGCAGCGGGAGCGGGTGCAGCCGCCACAGCAACTGGAGCGGCGGCGACAGGAGCAGCGGCAGGAGTATCGGCTGCGGGAGCAGCCTCGACCTCGCTCTCATCGTCGGCGAAGGCGTAGTAGAGCGACTCCTTGTCCTTGCTGGAGCAGTACATCACGCGCTTGCGACCCTGAGCAAGGTCGACGGCCGAGTACTTGACCGCCTGGGTTCGCTTGGCCATACCCACGAGGGTGGGGCTGGGACCGAACTCGACAAGTCGCTCGAAGTTGTAGTCGGTGAAGAAGATGTCCTGCGTCTCAATCCAGCGCACGGGCGAAGCAAACTGGTAGGCGAGCAACTCCACCACCAACGTCGCAGTGAGCCTCTGCACGCGGTCAGGCGACTCCCACTCGTCCTTCTCCCAGTTCTTGAGCACCTTGTCAAGACGCGGCGAGTCGGTCTGAGCAAAGATGAGCTCGGCGTACGACTTGGACAGCTCGAAGGGAGCGGCGACCAAGTTGGGGATGTAGCGACCCACCAACAGCTGCGGACGGATCGCATCCACGTTGATACGCTTCGATAGGTACGAGCGGAAGGGCGCCACACCGCCGGTGAGGTAGCGCGAGTGGAAGGGCACGTCGATACCAGGGAGAGGGATGGTGGCGAAACCTCGCTTGAGCTCGATGCGGCCCTTCTTCTCCTCCTCGAGAGCAGCGGAGAGCACCTCACGGACGATCTCGGCGAGTTTCTCTCGCACCTCCTCGATGGGCATGATCTCGTTGAGCTTCTTGAGGTCGATCTTTTGGATCTTGATGAAGTTGAGAACGTTGCCGAGCGTGGTGAGGGCGACAAGGTCACCGGCAGTGACGTACTGCTGGCCGGCAACGTTGTGGTTGACGATCTGGAGCAGACGACCCGACTCTTTGCTGATCGAGTCGACAATCTCGGCGAGAGCCTGACCGGCGAACGCGGGGTTGCCCTCGCCAACGATGCGAAGAGGGTTGCAGGCCATCATGGCGTAGTTGGAAGCGCCGGTGACGGGGTCGCGTTGCACACAGTTCTGCATCGAGAGACCACGGTAGAAGACGACGTCGCAGAGCGACTTGACCTCGAGCACACTGGCAACAGCCGCGAGCGATGCGTACTCTCCGAGCGAGTGACCGGCAAAGGCGGCGTCGGGAGTGATGAGGCCTCGTTGCTTCATGTCGCGGAACGCGCTGAGCTCGACGAGCACAAGCGCGATCTGAGCGAACTGCGTGGCAAAGAGCAGACCCTTGGGCGACTGGAACGTGTAGCTCTGGCTCGAGGCGCTGATCTCGGGGAAGAGCGGCAGCGTGACCGTGTTGCCGTCGGCATCGGTCGACTCGTAGGTCATCGACATGTATCGCTCGCGGATCGTGTGGCCACGCACACCACCAAAGTGAATGGTCTTGGTGAGCGGGTTCTGGTTGATGATCTCGAGGATGCTGAAGCCCATCGTGCTGCGCAGGTGGCCGTCAGCCTCGTCCCAGAGCGCCTTGGCGGTGGGGCTCGAGTTGTACAGGTCCATGCCCATGCCCTGCTCTTGCGAACCCTGGCCGGTGAAGACGTACACGGTGGCAGGCTGCTTGACCTCAGCTTGGCCGTCGATCACCTTCTCGCCATTCTGGTTGAATGTCTCGACCTTGATGACCTTGTTGCCGTCGCGCATAGCGATGTGGCGCAGCTTGACCGTGAGCTCGTCGCCGGGCAGCACCATGCCGACAAAGTTCGCCTCGAACGACAGGCATCGTTCGGGGTAGCCCTCGGCAGCAACGACCTCGACAAACTTGCGCGAAGCCGCGCTCGAGAAGAGGCCGTGGGTGATGGTGCCGGGAAGCGAGGCCAACGAAGAGAAGTAGGGATTGATGTGGATGGGGTTGAAATCGCCCGACACGTTCGAGTAGGGCTCGTTGGTAGCGGGAGCCACGAACGTGGTGGGGACGTCGGACGCGCCAATGGTGTAGCCGGTCTCGAGAGGAGCCACACCGCCGGTCGATGTTCCGCCGTTACGCTTGATGTACTCGATGACAGGGTTGCCGTAGCTGATCGCATCGGCAGTATACTCGATCTCACCCACTTTGATGAGGTCGTCCTTGTAGTCGCGGACGTAGGCGCCGCCGGTGACGTCCACATCCGAGTACGAGGTGCTGTCCTTGTACTTGAGCAAGCTCTGGATCTTGAAGTGGAGGATCGTGCCGGGCGCCAGAGGCTGAGGAGCAACCCAGTCGAACCACTCCTTGGCGAGCAGGACAGTGGCGTCGGCCTTAGACTTGATCTCGAGCGTGAACTCGTTCTGCGAAGTCTCGAAGCACGTTTTGAAGTCGGTGAAGCGGCCTCGGAAGAAGAAGCTCGAGACCACTGAGATGACGGGCACCAGCTCACCGTTGGCCTCCTTGCGCAGAACCGTGCCTTCGACGCTGACCGACTTGCCTGTATCCGAGATCCTGATGCTGCTGGCGTGGGCGGTGGCGGTGCATACGTCGCCAGCGCGTAGAGGGCGAGCATCGTCAATGACCTTGAACGAGTTGCTCAAGTGAACGAGGCAGAGCAGGTCGGCATCGCAGCTGGCCATGAGCGCCTGCATGATGGCCTCCCAGCCAGCAACGATGGCAAAGTCCATGGGAGCCTGGCCCTTGGTGAAGACTTCGCCGCGGTTCTCGACGATGTGGCAAAAGTTACGGATGGCAGCTTCGTCGAGCGGCTTGACGGGGCCTTTGAACTCCTTGGCCGCAGCGAGCTGAGCAGCAGCAGGCATATCGGCGTGGAACCACAGCTGCCAGTAGAACTGCTTGATGCGGTCGTTGCGTCTGTCCATGTTCTCATGGATCGAAGCAAAGGGCTGGTCGGGCCGGTAGGTGAAATAGAAGTGGAGAGGAACTGCCTCGCCGAGACGCTCTTCGTAGAGGGTCACCTGGATCTGAGCCGAGTCGGAAGACTTGGTGATCTCGAGCGCCTTGAAGGCGTCGTCGTGTCGTCCGTACGAGCGGGCAGCACCGAACAAGGTGAGGCTGAGAGGCTCGCCGTTGGCAGCGTAGGCGATCTTGGCCGTCTGATGCTTGCGAGGTGCCAGCATGCGTAGCATCGGGTTGTCGGCGTAGTTCTTGCCTTGGACGACGCTGACGTTGCGCAGCAAAGCACGCAGCCAACTGGTGCGCTGAGTGGCGAGCAGCTCGAGCCACTCCTTGGTGTCGGGAACCTGATTGCCAAGCTTGAACGTCTTGATGTTGCCGTCGACCGAGGCTTGGATACCAGATCGACTGCAGACGTCGACCTCATCGAGAGCAAGCGCGTCGCTCGACACGTAGTCGGCAACGGGCACCTTGGACTCGTCGTTGTCGTAGTACTTGGCCAACACTTTGGCGACGAGCGCCTTCTCGATTTCGCCAAGCATCTCACCAGCGGGCACGTTGGCCTTGGTGCTGTGCTGGACGGCCACCGAGCCCTGGAGGATGATGACCTTCTGGGCATCCCGGCCAACGACAGCGTCGAGATCCTCGGACTGCCAAAGCGAGTCCTTCTTGAAGAGGGTCTGGAAGTTGTCGCCAAACTCGGGGATGAAGGGGACTGGCTTCTGGCCACGGCGCTGGCAGATGGTGAGGAAGTAGCCGACATCCTCGGCAGCCAGTCGGATCTCCTTGGCGCCCGTGTACTCAGCGAAAAAGCCGTCGACAAACTTGGAGGGCTCTTTGTCGAGGACCGAGTAGCTCTGCAGCAGCGACTCCTTCTTGCCAGCGGTTTCGATGCCGGCGAAGCGCTCCTCGACACGTCGGCACCAGTCACCGAACAGCTTCTTGAGCGAAGGGTCGATCCAGCGGCTCTGGTGGCTAACAAAGAGAAGCTCGAGCATGCGGCGGGTCACTTCCTCGTACGTCATGTCGGCGACGTTCATGAGCGTAGTGCCGTCGAGCTTGGCAGCGAACCAGGGCTTCTGGAAGTCCTTGTTGAGACGCTCGATGAGCCAGCTCTTCTTCTCCGAGAGCCAGACGCGCTGCTTCTCACGCGGAAGCGAGAAGAGCTGGTCGTCGAGCTGGCGCCACAGGGCAGCGGCGCGGTTGTGAACGTAGCTGATGCTCTCGCCGAGCTCCGAGGTGCATGTGATTGTGCCCCCAGCGCCCTTGCCGTAGGTGTCTTGCCACTTGTCGTCGCCACAGCCAGGGGTGTCAACGAGCAGCTGCTTGACGGCATCGGCGGTGGCGGCCTCCTTGGCGACCAGCATCCACGAGGCAAAGAGGAAGGCCGAGAATGGCATGGGAGCGTAGCCAAGCTTGACCGACCACTCACCAGTGAGGTAGGGCCACACACCCTCGGCGTCACCGAACCCGGAGCCGCCGACGAGGATGAGATTCTTCTGTTTGCGCAAGCTGGCGTACGTCTGGAGGATGGGCTGGTGGAAGTCCTCGGTCGAGTGGTGACCACCAGCTCGGCCACCGGTCCATTGGCAGATAATCTTGAAGTCCGGGTTGGCAGCGGCAATGGCAGCAACGGCGCGGAGGCCGTCGGCGGTACCTGGCTTGAAGCCGACGTACTCGATACCGGCAGCCTTGAGACCGTCGATGATCTCCTTGGCCTTTTCGGTGGAAGGGATACCGGCGGCGACGGTGAAGCCCTTGCACGGGAAGCCCTCGCGTCGCATCTGTCCCCAGAGCGGGTATTGCCAGCCGAAACGGCGCTGGTCGATGAAAAGACCGTTGAGTTCGAGGCCGTTACCGGGCTCGAGCTGGGCGAGGATCTCGTCGACGCGCTTGCGCAGGCCAGCCTCGCTGTGGAGACCACCACCGGCAAGCTCGATCAAGTAACCAGCGTTGAGCACAGCAGCGTTGATGTTGGCGCTGACAGTGGTGGGCGTCATACCACCGACCATGAGAATGCCGCGACCCGTGGTGCGCGAGAACGGCGTGTCGATCTTGATGCCGTTCTTGGTCTTGACGAGACGAGGCGACCAGACGTCTTCCCATGGCTCCTCGAACTTGACGGTGATGGCGCTGTACAGCTCGGTGCTGCGAGCGTGGGTGCCGCTGGGGATAACGATTCTCACGCCACGGCCCTCGAGGATGCGGGCAGAAAGAGAACCACCAATGCCCGAGAGACCGCCGGTGCCAAAATCGATAAGGTGGGTGGCAGTCTTGGGCAGGTCCGAGGCCTTGGACCAGTAGATGTGCTTGACAAAGATCTGGTCGGCGATGCTCTTGAGGATGTCCTCGGAGCGGTAGCTGGCGAGGTCCGAACCGTCCTCGGTGTTCCTGACGGCAACCTTGAGCTCAGAAGCGTCCCAGACCGTGGTGCGGCCGGCGTAGTCCTCCTGGAGCATCTTTTCGGTGGCACCGGTGAGGTAGGCCGAGTGGTAGGGCACAGCCACGGGCAGGAAGTTCATACGGAAGACAGCCTTGCGCTTGCTGTAGGGGATCTTGCCCTGGTCAGCGCCAGTGTCGGCCCGGATGGCGCGCAGGCTGCCGACGAGACCGACCAGCGCCTTGGGGAAGCCGGTGACGATGAAGCTGCGAGGACCATTGAAAAGCGAGATTGACACGGCCTGCGACTCGGCGAGGTGCGAGTTGGTCTTCTGGATGTGCTTCTCGAGGATAGACTGCTCGAGACCGGACACGGAAAGCATTGGCGTGGGCTCGCCCTCGCCGCCTTCGACAGTGTCCTTGACGAGTGCCGGGCCGATGGCGAGGGTGGGGAAGAACTCCTGACCGCGCTTGCCGATGTGGAAGAGGAGCTCGAGCGCCTTGGCGACGTTGGCGTGGATGGACTCCAGGCTGTCGGAAGCCGAGAGGACGACAGCCGAGATAATACCCTGCGAGTGGCCGGTGGCGCTCTTGATCTGCGAACGGAACTCGGCGGGGGTGAGACCGGAAGCACGGATGCTGACGAGGAACTGGGTGATCTGCGTCAGACCGATGAGGGGCAAGCTGAGCGGCACGCTGGCCAGGTACGAGACGGCGGGCTCGGGCGCAGCACCCGTGAGCCAGCCGAGCACGTCGAGGCCGTGCGTGTAGTAGCTGGCGAAACCCTGCTTGACGGCATCCTGGACGAGCTTGTCGAACACAGGTTGTGTCGATTCGAGCAGAGGCTGGACGAGCGGTCGGTAGGCGTCAAAAAGGGTTTGCAGCTCCTTGAAGTAGGCCTGTAAGAGGGAGCAAAGGGACGATAGTCAGTCATCTGTTCAGCTGTGTACCAGTGTGCCGCAGAGTCACGATGACGAGAATGAGAAAGAGTCCATCACGCTGCCTTTGTCAATGCTACGTATGTCCTTCCGTGATGTTCACCGCAATCCTATTTCGCCGACACGGAAGAGAATCCGCTGCAGGGTCGCGTCTTTTTACAGCCTAGCCGAGTTCGCATCGTTGGCAGAAGCGCATCTTTTCTCCGACTTGTCCAAATTTTTTTGGGGTAAAAGTTCGGCAACGAGAGCAAAGAGAGCGCCAGAGGCGTGGGGAACCAAGATGCCCCACGCAAGATCCAGCTCGCTTGGCAACCACCATGATCCTTTTTTGGCTCGTAATCCACGCGTCACCGAACACTTCCAATAAGCCCGACTGACGATGACAGCATGCCTTCTGATGATGATGCAGCTGCTGCCGATGTTGATGTTGAGAAATTGAAAAGGAGAACAGACTTACCTCGTTGTTGCCCTGCCCACCGAATACGGCGTGCACCTCGGCCTTGTTCTGAGCCGAGAGCGAGAAGAGCTTGGGGGTGATGAGCGAAGGCTTGGCCTTATCGATCGACTCGAGCTGGACGTAAGCTTCAAAGTAGCTGCGCAGGACGGGCGTGCGGAGGTCCGAGTCGATCGCAGCCACCAGATCGTGGACGCTGCCGTGCTGAGCGAGGAACTGGTCGTGGAAGTGAGTCCAGGCGTGCTGGAGGAGGTTGAGCTCATGGCTCGACGAGGAGGCCCTGAGCGAGACACGCGAAGCGAGGAAGTCGAGGAACTTGGCAGCCAGGCCGACCTTAGCCTCGCTGGCGGCCTTGTCGGCGGCAGCACCGGCCTGGTCTTGCTCGTCCTGGACCTCGAGAATGTCGGTGGTCTCGGGCGAAGCGGCGAGCGATCGCTGGAACTCTTCGCGAAGCACATCGGCGACGATCCAGGCATCGAAAGGCTGTGAGGGAACGGGGATCTGCACCTCGACGCCAGTGGTGGAGGCCACAGTCAAGGGCCGGAGAAGGGTGCCGTTACCGTTGCCACTGCTCTGGCTGCTTGTCGTCGAGAGTTCGACGTAGCTGTCGTCGGAAGGAGCGTTCTTGATGCCCGACATGGTGGTTCAAGTGTTGCAGGATGGAAGCGTGTCGAGAAACTTGTTCGTAGGCGAAGGGGGCTTCGAAGTCGGGAGCGTGTAGCAGAAGCAAGCTGGTCGTCAAACAGCAGGCGTTCTGGGCTAGGTGCGGTCGGGTCTTTGAAGATGAAGCGAAATATGCAGATGGACCTCGTGGTCGTTGGGAGCGAGCGGTCCGTGTCGAATCGATTTGATGTGATCTGGTTCTGAAGGAGCGATACAAAGTCGAAGCTTGAGATCCCAGTCGTCAGGTGAGAAGCAGCAAGCAAGATTGTGTAAGGAGGAAAAGAAGAGCCAATCCCGTCGTCACTCGGTTTCAGCAAGATGGAAAGTTAGACAAGACTGTGTGTGTGTGTCTTGTGATCGGAGGAGGATGGTGGTGGGAAGAGAGAGGGTGGTGATGGTAGGATGGAAGGGTGGAAGGGCCGATAGACACTGAGGTCGAAAGTCAGCGAGGCAGTGAGCAACAGACTCAGCCAACCAAAAGAGTCAAAGGTCTCGAGAAGGAAGTGATGAGCGAGAGCCTCCTTTGACCGGCTAGACCAACACCTAGATCAAGCCGTAGGAACTGTGAAGCGCAAAAAAAGAAAGACTGAAGCGCGACCCCCAACATTGAAGTCCGTTGGCAACGCACAGTCCCTCGCGGCCACACTCACAAAAAAAAAAGACGGAAAAGATTCCAACACCCTGACCAACACAATTAAAAATTAAAATAAAACTAAAATTAGAATATCAACAGAGGCGAAGGGTCCATCTGACTTGGCTCTCATTCTGGCACGAAAACGATCACCTCAACGACACGTCTGCAGTCGATAGTCTCTGACCTGATGGACCAGCCTGGAGGTTCAGATCACCCCCAAGGCTTGCTGGTGTGAGCCATTTCACGCCTAAGTTTGGCGCAGGCGAAGCAGATGGACGCGCGGCACGTCAAAGGGGTCTGTTTCGGGATGGTGGGGGTTCATGTCTAGCGTGTCGACTTGCATTGCCTCCTCGACATTCCGACAAGCCCCTTGAGCTGAGTGTGACGTCCGGTCAGGACCACCGTTCTGCAATGTGCTAGCATCGGAGGGCAAATTCAAAAGGAAGCGGTGCAAAGGAGCGCTGGAAGGTTAAAAGCCTTGGCGGCTGCGTCCCGCTCGCTCGCTCTTTATCAGCGCTTGTGGCAAATGTCTCTGATCTGGCACAGACCACCACTTCCCTGTCGATGTTGCGCAAAAAGGTCCTCCATTATCCGATATCTCGACCTTCGTGAGCAAGCATGAGGCAACGTTGAGATGGCATAGAACCTTGTTTGCGCACAGTCCACGACGAAGATTTTTTTTTTTTTTTTTTTTCCCGCATCGATAGCGCTCAAAATCCAATAACGCCTCCACCCCCACGCATTGCGGACTGCGATGCGATACCACTTTTTTTTCTACTGCTTCGCTTACCATCCCTTTCTTTCCTCATGCACACACTCGATGTGTCCGAGACTAATAGAGCTAGGCATAGATACAGAGGAGTGCAAGGCTTGACTGTCTCGTTCTCAAGCGCATTACTGGAGGACGGTACTGCGCAAGCCTGACGGTGTTGCAGCTTTCGGCGCTTGCCGGCACAAACGCTTTGCTCCTATGTCTAGATGAATGGCATAGCGATTTCGGCTGTAGACTTGGTTACGTGATGGGCGAGCGGCGAGGTCGGAAGGCAAGGTCCACTTTCTGCCAGCCGGAAGATGTCGGCGCGAACTCAGAAGGCAGAATGCATTCTATCAAAGTTGATGTCCGGAAGCGACCGACACAGCCGCTGCTCTCTCCTCTGCATCAATCTCGAACGCCTCCTGGGCTGCGATCACCCGCAGCCTGTCTTCAATCTCGGACTGGCTGTTCATTCGGCCCCTTATGGATGATACCCATCTCGAACCCCGAGGAGGCCATTTTCGACACTTCAGGGTCCAACAAGGCCACAACGGCCGTCCGCTTCTGCCTGTCTCTTTCTTTCTCTCTAGAATTCCGCCTAAGCGAAGCTAGATTTTAAGGCTTTTTAGCCCGTTTGGACAGAGGGAGATCGGCTTTATCGCCTCTCTTGGAACGCAATGTTGGATCAAAAAAGACCTCTTTTATTTTAATTCTTCTTTACTGAGCCACTTGCCCCAACGGTCAGCTTTGGATTTTTACCCAAAAATTCGATGCCGGTCCTGTCTCCCTCTCTCTTCGCTCATCCTGGCCGTCAGAGCAAGCCACACAAAACGAGAGCTTGCTGCTATCGCCTCTCAAACTGAGCTGAGGCAAGCTGTCAGCATGGACGAAAAGTACACGATCGATATCCGGTCAAGTTGGCAAGCCCTCTGTTGCTCCGCGCACACGTGGCTGGATTGTCCCTTCCAGCCCTCGTCACGCGGCGCTGTCTGGCGATCGCCGATGCAGCCTCTTCTTGAACCGATTCCAGATTTATCACATATCATATCGTGAAAAAAGGAAAAATCCGTCCGAGAAGCCACCCCAGCAGCCACACCCGATTTGCTGTCATAGAGCAGCCAGCTAGGGCAGCCACCCCGGGTGGCTGCTTGGGTGGCTCCGGGTGTGTATGCTAATCGGGTGTGGCTGCTGGGGTGGCTTCTCGGACGGATTTTTCCTTTTTTTACGATATGTATGTCAGGCCTCTTCACCAGACAAAAATCCAAGGCTTTTTCGGAAAATGTTAAGCTCCGCGGCTTCTAGTAGGGTCGACTTGTGGAACGAGGGTTGGCAGAGGTCGGAGCCGGCTTGTGTTTTTTAGGAAGAAATGTGCAGTTTTCCGAGCACAGAAGAACCAGTC
The DNA here is from genome assembly GCA_928724755.1 of Sporisorium exsertum. Taxonomy (NCBI): domain Eukaryota; kingdom Fungi; phylum Basidiomycota; class Ustilaginomycetes; order Ustilaginales; family Ustilaginaceae; genus Sporisorium; species Sporisorium exsertum. Next base: position 468,238 of record CAKMXK010000032.1, on the reverse strand, counting down.
CGACTTTTTCTGCTTACCGGATAGGGAGGAAGCAAACACAAAGGGACTGATTGCTCAGCCTCGTCTGCATCTCATCATCCATCAATCTGGACCCGCCAACAGCCATTCAACGGGTAGCAAAAGCAAGCATTTAGCTCAAAGCTATTGAGTGCACTGCAAGAACGTCTCGACACGATATAGCGAAGGGAAACCGGTCATTTGCACGTCCATCAACCGTCCGAACGTCATTCTCAGCCTCTGGCAGCATGCAGGCTTCCGGTGCATTGAGAGCCGCTGCCCAGAGCAGTCGTGCTCGAGCAAAAAGAAGCACAGCCAGCAATGCAGCCATCGCGTCACGGTCGTCTTGGTCCTCTGCTAGGCTCGCAACTGCACAACCTTCCACACGCATCCCACAACTAACCGCTACGGCATGGAGACGGCAGCAGTATCTCTTCAGTGCAGTGCGGTTATTGCATCAGTCGCATTCGCTCTTGCAAGCACAGCAGTCGACATCAAAACCACCACCTTCAGCACCAAAACCACACGGCACATATCCTTCATCCACCTCGCCCGCAGAAAAGTCACAGCAGCAGCCGGCGACAAAAGACACGACATCGACCGAGGTGAGCGATGCGAAACCCAACAAGACGCTCACAGAGAGGGCCAAGGAGTTATGGGCGACAGCCAAGTACCTGTTCAAGTTCTACTTCAACGGAGTCAAGCAGATCTGGGCGAATCGGACACTGGTCAAAGCGGTTCAGGCAAGAGTCGCTGGTGGGGGAGCAGCACTCACACGCGAAGAGTCGCAGTTGATACGCACGCACGAAGCAGACATGCGCAAGCTGCCGCTCTTCCTGTTCATCCTCCTCATTTTGGAAGAGGCGTTGCCACTGGTGGTGATCTGGGCACCCTCGCTGCTGCCTTCGACGTGTATCTTGCCCAACCAACTGATCAAGATCCGTATGGGCGAGGAGGTGAAGCGTGCCGAGGCGTATCAGCAGCTCAAGCAGTCCGAGAGCGTCAAGCAGCTGCTGCCCGTCATCGAGGAGACGAGTCGCGGCGCAAGATTGGCACACACACACAGCGGGGAGGCGGGCGACCTGATCAAGACGCTCTCATCCGAAGAGCTGACCAGGCTTGCAAAGGTGTTCTCGCTGTCTACGTGGGGTGGATCCGCGATGATCCGTCGGCGTCTCGATGCGCACATCGCTTACGTGCGTCAGGACGACCAACTCATGTGTGCCGATGGCGGCTTCGGCTCGATCCCGCAGCACGTCGATGCGCTGTCCAAGGCTTGCGGAGAACGCGGGCTGCGCTGTTCGGGCATTGAGCATCGCGAAATGTTCGATTCGCTCCGTACGTGGTTGCGACTCACCACGCGCAACCCGGACACGCGCAACATCTCCAACCACTTGGTAGCGCTGCTTCCCGTGCAGCTGTACAACCCGTCATCGCTGCAGGACGTCAAGAGCGAACTCGAGGCGGAGAGCGCACGTGGGTTAATCGACAAAACCAAGGACGTGCTGCGCGAGGTGGTCGAGGAGGAGAAGAAGGTGCTCGACCGCGATGAAAAGTCCCAGCAGGAATCGCAACGCAAGAAACAACAGCAACAGCAATAGACACGCACACACATGTAGCTCACCTCAAAGCATCCTTTCACACGTGGCAGTTTCTGCACCCATCCTCACCTCTCTAACCAACATCCAGAATCATTCAGCTTCATCTGTACACTTCACACGTAGCAGCTAATCTCAACCATCATTCGACGGCACATGCACGCACTCGCACCGCTCTGTGCTTGATTGCAATGGCTTGGATTTCGCGACGAGAATGGCGGGACGGACAACACGGGATGACGAGACTGTACTGAACTGTAGAGAGGGAGAAGGGACGAAGGAGAAGATAGCGAGGAATAGAATGAATAGACGGCGGAAGGAAACTTGCGATGCGTTGAATAGACATGATAATACAGATGGCGGGGAAGGGAAGAAAATGCTGGTGGTGAGAAGGTCCATACGGTCACAAGTGACGCACAATCACATCTCCATATCGCCCATAGGTTCGTGGTCCGAAAAGCTGCCCACGTCCGACATCTCATCCTCGTCCTCTTCCTCGTCCTCGTCATCCTCTTGACCCGCTGCATTGGCCGCTTCTCTGGTCGCAAAGCGCTGGACGTAATCCTTGACGCGCGCCTCGTACGTCTTGGGCTCCCGCATGAGCAAGGCGGCCGCCTCACCGTTGAGCGGATCGGTGGGGTTTGGATAGCGCAGCAGCTGTGGGAGAAAGACTTCAAAGATGTTGATGCAGTCGAACATGGGCGACCAGGTCTGGTTGATGACGTCGAGGCAGACGGAGCCCGAGAGCTCATCGATGTTGGGGTGGAAGATCTTGTTCATAAAGCCGATCGAGGGCGACTTGTAGGGGTACTGATCTGGAAGCTCGACATGGATCTTCCATACGCCACCGGCGAAGGGTGCTGTCGAGGATGCAAATACAGACAGATCTGATCAGTATGCATGAAAACCGGATTCGGCTGAGGATGAAGCTGCAAGTACTCACTTTCTTGTGGTCCGTGGAAACGAACGTAGAACTCCTGCATGCTATCGTTGATCAGTGTGATCTCGTAGTCCGACATGAGGCTGTCGAACAAAGCAATTGAGAGAAGTGAGTTGGTCAGCATCCAAAGTGAGACTTGCATCGGATGGATAGCAAAAGGATACGAACAGTTTCATGACGTCCGTCTCGATACGTCGTTTTGGAGACGTCATTGTGGCTCACTAAGAGTGCGGTGGATGACGCCTGCTGTCGTTGATGTGCTGAGTGGTGGATGGGCAGTAGGCCGATTTGCAAAGTCGAAGCTCGCTGCGTTGAACTTGTGATCAGGATGTGGCTTGCGATAACAGATGATGGTTCTGTTGGTCGTTGTGGATGAAAGACGGGGGTGTATGCGCCTTATTTCAAGGGTTGCTGTGAATGGAAGTGCGGAGAGAGATGACAAAAGGTCGATTGTGTGGTGGGGAAAGGGTGAGGCTGTTGGATGGGTGGGTGAAGCTGGTGCCGGCTTGGTGCGAATGGCTACTGTGTCAATCATGCGAGGTCAGGGTCCTTAACTTATCTGCTGCCACAAAATCCGCTCTTTCTCGCAGACAAAGTGGACCGCCGTTCCACCGGTCATTTAGTCCTTGCGGGACAGTTGCGCTGCTACTGTGGCTCCACCAACCCCCCGATGCGCGTGATCTCGCCATTGCGTTGCTGCAGCACTCACTCCGCTCGAGGGCGCTGCACAGTGACAGAGCGCAACCCTGCAGCTGCTCTCGCTCTTCCGCGCCAAAAATGGGCCTTTTCACACAAGGCGTGGTAAATCCCCAACGGCCCGCTCGTTGCTAACTTGCCAGAAAAGGGTCCGCTCTTGGTCACCACCGCCAAGGTTGTCTTTCGTTCCTGGGGCTGTGCCCCTCTTTGAGAGGTGCCGATAGACCAGTCTTCAGTCTTCGCACAACCTCTTCCCTGGAGGAGCACTGTGTTCAGGATAAAATGAGACCGACTATCTCCGCGAGGAGCCAGCTGGCGGTGCGCTGCAGCCAGGCGGTGTGGAGGTGTTGGACTAAGTGTGGGATCGGCAACGCTTTACTATCGCACGAGATGCTAGCTGAAAATCACGTGAGCCACGAAGAGGCGCCTTTGGCAGTGGAGAATGCTCGAGCTATGCATTCTTCCGCTTCGTCCAACGCTGATCTGTCCAGCTCGTATCGCATCAGCCGCCGAGTCGATACACACAGCAACGAACATCGACTCGCATTCAAAACAGTAGCCGCCGGTAGCAGCATAGCCACGGAAACAGCTCCGTCGCAAAGCGAGCTCGCATTCGTTCGACCCACCCAAAACAACACCGCAACCATGGACGCGCAAGATATCGTGTCCAATATCGCCTTTACCACGTCCGGGTCGCTTGTGGACTGCGTCGACAAGAAGATGCTGGTGGTGTTGAGAGACGGCAAGAAGCTCATCGGTGTTCTGAGATCGTATGATCAGTTTGGTACGTAGCCCAGAGCGGCATGTTGCATGCGGCAAGAGTGCTGGTGGCTAAGCAACCAACTTTCGCCCTTCTTCACATCCTACAGCCAATCTCGTCCTGCAAGACACAGTCGAGAGAGTGTTTGTCGGCAACCGCTACGGAGACATCGCACGAGGCGTCTTTCTTGTGCGGGGAGAGAACGTGGTTCTCATGGGCGAAATCGTAAGTCGCACCCATCCATGCGTGTTCCCCCCGGTCAGATGGTCTGACTTCATCGCTTCATACAACCTGCTCCACGATCCCTTCTTCTTCCACCCTGCACCATATCTCTTCCGCCGCATTGCCAGGACTTGGACGCGGAAGACGAAGTACCAGCCTCGATTGCAGCGCCATTGCCGCCATCAGCCCTACCTCAGCTCCTCGCCGCCAAAGAGGCCGAAGCAGAATCAAAAGCAAAGAGCGAAGCCAAGAAGGCCGACATTTTGCGTATAGCACGAGGATTCTGCGCGGACAAGAGCGGAGACGGCGACATGTACTAAACAGAAAAATACCACCCATCCGCCTTCTCGTCGATGCGCGCCCTTCCCGAAGTCACGTCCAATAACGATTGTACATTAACAACACGCAACACGCATCCAGCGGGGATCGCCAACATTTTGTGGGTGGCGCTCTCGCGCGCACTGAGCTGCTCGGATCGAGTGGACCCCCCAAGGACTCGCACAGACCGACTTTGCGAACGTCTACAGCACATAGATGCGCTCAATACTGCACAAGCACAGGAACGCTCTACTCTCGGCATCCGAACTATGTCTTGCTGTAACGGATAACCTATTGAACAACTCTAGATAGAAGGCAGACACGTGGCTGCAAAGTGCACTAATTGTCGGCCATGATCATGTTCCAAGCGATGGGCTTGTACTCGGTAGCGAGCTCCTTCTCGTGGAACCAGAGGCCGATCTCCTTAGTAGCCGATTCGTGCGAGTCGGAAGCGTGGATGATGTTGCGCCCAACCGAGACGCAGAAGTCACCACGGATGGAGCCCGGCGTGGCGTCCAGGGGGTTGGTGGCACCCACAAGGCGACGGCCCTGGCGGATGACGTCCTTGCCCTGCCACACCATGGCGACGACCGGAGTGCCGCTGGTGATGTAGGCCACCAGACCCGCGTAGAAGGGCTTCTTGGCCAGGTCGATGTAGTGCTCCTTGGCCAGCTCCTCTGAGGGGATCAATGTCTTGAGCGCAACGAGCGCATAACCACGCTTCTCGAAGCGCGAAATGATCTCGCCGACAATCTGTCGGGAGACACCGTCGGGCTTGATCATGATGTACGACCTCTCAGTGGAAGTGCCGAGCTCGCCCGCAATGGTGGTGGGACCCTCGAGGTGGACAGAGGGGGCAGCAAAGGCGGAGTAGGTGAGAGCACCGCCGGTAGCCATGGCGGCGGCGCCCATGTAGCGGCGAGCCGATGCGTTGCCAGCGCTGGCGGCCTGGGTGGAGAAGGCACGCTTCGAAGCGGCACGGAGGGCGGGGATGACAGATCGAGCGAACATCTTGGTGTAGGTTGATGGTAGTGGTTGAAAGTAGAAGCGAACCAACAACTATGATTTCTTCTCAAGCGTCCAAGCCGATCGTCGATTTTTTCCGTTTCCGGCCTTTCCGAGCACTGGCCAAGTTCTCTTTTGACAAAAGTGTCCAAATATTAAATAATTTTGAATGGCTTTCTAGATTTTTGAATTTTTTCGGAAGAAAGTTGTTGGTTTCTTCTCTCACCACCAGCATCGACACCGATACCATGGAGGCAGCAGACCAAATCTTCCTCGGCTCTGGCGCACACGCCTCGACGGACCAGCCAATGTCATCGCAGAACGGCACATCTTCGCGCGGAACACTCCCGACGTCGTCTGCCACGCACCTGCCACCAGACTCGGAGCTCGTCGCATCCCTGCCCGTCTACCTGAGTAAGTCTCTGCTCGGCGACTCATCTCTCCATATTTTCCAATACCCCATCTACCCACGAGATCGACCACTGCCCGTGCCATACTCGGCGGCTGCGCGGGGACTCAAAGTATCCAGTCGATGGCGACCACGCGCCAACCGTGTGGAGGTTGAATTGCCCCTCGACGTACGCGAGGAGGTCTACAACGCGGAGCGTGGTCTCGAGTTTGGTGCAGGAGCTGAAGTGTTGGCCCAGAGGCAGGCGCGAGCGGACGCAGCACACGGAGGTGCAAGTTCGAGCGAAGCATCAGCATCCAGTAGCCGAACGCGTGTCAAGCAGGAAAAGGAGGAAGCACAAGCCAACAGTGGACCCAAGAAGCTCGAAAAGATCAAGCTCGAGAGCAGTCAAGTGCCTAACGCCACCGAATACATGGTCGGAGTCATTCGAGACCAGGCACTCCACCTCACCCGCTTGGAATCCATCGTACAGATGCGGCCCTCGATGAACTACCTCGATGCGCTCGACGAGGCACGCGAGGCGGAGAAGCGCAGAGACCGTGCCGCCATGGCCGGCGAACTGGGCTCGGACGAAGAGGACGAAGACGAGCTGATCGAGATGGAAGCGCCAGGCGAAGGATCTTCGCGCTCCTCCAAGGCGGCGAAGAAGGATGTCAAGAAACCGGCGGCACAGACACTCAGTGTTGCGCTCCGCACCGACCCGAACGCGAAAAAGACCGGCGGGTTGAGTATGGGCGGCGGAGGCTCGGGCAGCGAAGCACGCGATCTGCTCATGGCCGCACAGAGGGAAGCAGACGCCGAGCGTTGGATCGATCTCGAATGGAGGGACGAAGGTTCGCATGAGGCTCAACGGATCTTTGACGCTCAACTGTTTGCTGGTAGCAAGACGCCGTTGACGTGCAAGACCAAGCCTAGAGATTACCTTTTGCACGCGCTTCCCTGACAGGAGCGAGTGCTCTCCCTCCTCATGCCTTGTGCCTCTCATCTTGTCACTCTTCCGCTCCTTCATGCATTCTGTATTTGTACCTCAGCATCGTATCCACATGACCGCACACAAGTTGTTGCCTCCACCACCTGTCGTCGCTGCGTGGTGCGCAAGAGGAGCAGAGGAAGGCTGAGCAAAGCAACTGCAACTTTTTCGGAATTGTCAGGCTATTGAGCTTAACAAATGTGTAATTTCTCTCGAGCTGCTTTTTCACGCCGCATCTCGTCCAGCTATCGGACAAGTGGAGCAAATTTGGTCGCTGTCTGAAATTGACTGCGCTCGAGCCGGCGATGCGGGGCAAAAAAAGGTGTTTCTCTCGCCCCTCGAATCCATCGACCCATCTTCCATCATCTTCAACCTCCTTGTCGAATCTACTTCTCTCCCAGCGCAGGAGTACAGCCCAATATGGACGACGTCTCGGCCTCGCCCACGTCTGGCAAGACGCGAACGTCGCTCTTCAGCAATTCGCTATTTCCTTCTTCCTTCCCCTCGCCGTCCGGGCGGCGTAGTTCGTCGTCGTCTTCGCAGCTCGGTTCGCCATCCACAGATACATCAGCATCCAAGGCCGGAGGAGGACTGTTTCAGCAGACATCGATGGCGCTGCAGAACTTCGCGCTCGAGTCGGTCTTGGCCGCATCGGCCGCACCGCCAAGGCTGCCTGTCGCTAAGAACAAGGAGCCGCTTTCGCTGCCGACGACGACCAAGAACTTCCGAGGGTTTGTGCAAAAGTCGGGCCCGATGTTTTGGTTCCAGGATGGTGTCGAGGCAACGTTGATGTGGCAGGACACGAGCTGGACGTTGATGTGGATGGCCATTTGGGCGCTCATCTCGATCTACCCTTGGCTGTTACTTCTTGCGCCTAGCACCATCTTGTCGGTGATTCTCGTCGTGACGCATCGCGCTCGTTATCAGGATACGATGACGCCCAACATTGTGCGTATGGAGGTGCCCAAGTCACCCGCGTCCAAGGCCCGCCCTGCAGACGACAAAGCGGCCGCAGGTTCCACCACTGCCAGCCCCGCTGAGGTGCTCGCGTACTCGACGACCTTCCCCACCAGCACGGGGGAAGGCGTCGCGCAGCCGCCCCTCGTCCCCAACCCCCCACACGAGGGCACCGTCAAGTATTACGAAAATCTGCGCGACATCCAGAACATGATGAGGCTGATCATTGATGGCTATGACCTCCTCGCACCGACCGTGCCGTACCTCAACTGGTCCTCGTATAGCCGCAGTTTGCACATCCTCCAGCTCTCGCTGCTCACCACCGTTCTGCTGTTTTTCATCGCTCCCTACGTCCCTTACCGCGCAGTGATGCTACTGGCCGGCGAGGGCGCGTTCATCCTCAACCATCCGTGGACCAAACCGGCGCTTGAAGGGCTGTTCAAACGCATCGACACGTCAAGGGAGGGCAGGAAGCTCGTCAAGGTCGCCAAGGAGGGCGGGCACATGCTGCGCGAGTGGATCGAGCAGGATCGCTTGGACGACTTTGTGTGGGAACGCGGCTGGCGGAACGTCGGGATGTTCGAGAATGAGCGGTTTCAGCCAACCAAGAGAGCCGCTAGCTCGAGCGGATTGGTTGGCGGATGGAGTGCGCACAACCTGCGCATGGGCGAGAGGCTGCCCTGGACCAAAGGACCTGATGGATGGTCGTCCGATCAAATCGAGGTGCTGCCTGGTCATCAGATCGACATAAGGTGAGCTCCTTTCCCTCGATTCCAGCGACACTCACACGATGACGGGATCTCATGCTGACCTCTTTTCTCCTACTACTGTGTTGTCCACAATAGCAGGCAAGTCGCAATGACGCTCGAACCCGGGTGGGAGTGGGTCCCCGGCGACGACTGGCGCATCGACTGGGGCGGCAGCTGGTCCGCCGTCGGCGTCGACGACCAGGGCTACGTCTACACCGACTCGAGTTGGCAGAAACCCGCCAGCTACGCCTACGGCCACGGTGGCGGAATCCCGGACTACCCGCCTTCTATCTTCGACGTGCAGGGCGAAGCAGACGAGTCATTGGCGGAACAGGACGCGCAAGATTCGGATGTAAGAAGCACGCTGCCCCCGCTCAGCGCGGGCGTGGTGGACCACGATCCCAAAATGAGAGCTGAGACGAGGAGGAGGAGGTGGCTGAGGCGCGCGGTTCGGTCTTCTGCCTGAAAGCCTCACCACTGTCAGAACGTGTCGCAAAGCAATCTTGATGCTGTGAAAGAATGAATGTGATTGCGTGCAAGAATTCGACTGATTTGGCTGCTAAGTGCTGGTCTGGGCTAACCCATACAAACCCTGCACAGCTCTCCGGAAGAAAGTGATATTGTAATCGATCAGGCCGGTCTGCTTGGCATGCACGTCGGAATGCATGAGTGCGATCAGCGCAAGCCGGTGATTGATCTGCCAAAAGCACAACGACTGGTCGGGTTGCAGCCTTGTCACTGAGCTAGCCCACCGTTGCACCGCGGGACCGCTGGCCGATTTGGTGGGAGTTGCAGCACTGGAGTCGGCAGTGGATTTCGACGTGTCCTTTGAGATCCTCCCCAGCAGAAAGCGGCGTGCAGACGAGGGAGACGTGGACAGCTGGAACGCCGAACCCGAGGCTGATGCTGCCGACGACGTCTGCTGCTGCGATGCGGTACTGGCGGACGAGTCGGATTGAACGCCAGCGTAGAGCCCGGCAAACTTGGCCAGGAAGCCGGCATAGTCGAACACGAGGTCGAACGATGCAGCGTCAAACGGTGCCGAGTCGGATCCAATGTATGTACGAGTAGGTAGGTCAAAGAGGAACGCATTCTCGAACTTGCACGTCGAGCAGATCGAGTCGCACACCTGTTCCATCGACTCGGCCAGGCTCACATTGCGCCGAAGCGTCGCGACTGCTGGTCGGGTGGGTTTGCCATTACCCTCTCCATCCGCCGCTGAGGCCGCTTGTCCTGCGCCAGCACCGTTTGAATTGGTTTCCACCTCAAAAGGTTCTTCGGGTTTCACCTTGTGCGCCAGGCTCTGCTGCAACTTGCTGATGGCTACAAAGACGCTCGTGTCGTAAATCGACGTAGCGTGGCAGTGCAGTCTCACCGCCTGGTCCAGATTGATCAAGCCGGGCTCAGGAGCGACGTCGGATCGATATCCTCCGCCCGAGAAGCTGGAGAACTCCGAGGCACTTGCATCGTACCCACCTCCTCCTGAACTCGAGTTGCCTCCGCCCGCTGCTGCTGGCGAACGCGAGAAGCTGGGATCTTTGCTCTTGCTTCGACTGCGATCTTTTTTCGACGACGATTTGGCCTCCTTGGCGGCAGGTAAAGGTTCTGGATACGACCAAGCTTGAGCAATAAAGCTGGGGCTGCTGTCGACCAGATCGTCTAGCACTTTGCCTTGGATGGTCGAGAGCGTGTCTTGCCTGTAGTCGTTCGAGTAGCCGTCAATCTTGTGGACAAAGACATGGAATTCGATGGTTTGGTTCTCGGCGAAAGCGGAGAGGATGACGGTTTGCAGTTTGGACAAGGCTTCGTAGTAATCGTCCTGGGAATCAATCACAAACACGACTGCGGAAACATCGGTCCACGCAAGCAGCTCGGGCGTATTTGCTGTTATCGTGCCTGGCGCTGATCCTGATGCGATATTTGCCCCAGCCGCAGCATACGCAGCACCGTTGTGCGACTGTGTCGGAGCAGGAGCGTTTCGAGTAGGAACCGGTGGTGGTGGGCCAGCACGAGCACCTGTTGCGGCGGACAGGGGAATACCCTTCTCGAGTCTCACGTCGCCCAAAAGCACGCGACTGGGAGTATCGATGATGCGGATGGGCAGGAAGCTGTCGGAAAGGATGAAGCTGGGTTTGGTGGTGGATTCGAGAAAGACTGTGTCATCTGGATGCAGTTCGTTGTAGACGACGTTGAGGATGGAGCTCTTGCCAGATCTGCGCAAGCCGATGACGGGTACTTGCAACCGTTTTGCTTCCATCCTTGGATGCGCTGGCTAGCAGCGATTATCGTCAGTCGATGGCTTGCTTGCGATGATGATGGTGGTGTTCAGAAGGAAGGGTGTATGCTGTGTGTGGTCCGTCCGCTCTCTCTGTGGCTGTCACGCGCGACTGCGTTATCTGCTGCGTCCGTTTTCTCTCGAAAGTTAGATGCAGCAGCGCAGTCACTCCACATTTCCACCAAGTTTGAGTATTTTTTCTCTCCTTTCGACCCTTTCTTTTCTCCTTCTTGTTTTCCTTCACCCTCGTTCGGATGGCGGGCAAACAGCTACTAGATCGCAGCGGCAGCTCACATTGCCCAATGAATGCATCGGAGGCATAGCATCTGCTGCGACACAACGTTTCAGTGTCAGTCGACCCACTTGAAAGGTCGTCTCTCGGTCCACCATGGCTCCGCTAAGAAAGGCAACCGTCGACAACAGCACCACAATTCGTGCAGCATCCCGCAACAAGCAGCGCTCTCAGCCCTCCAATCGAGCCGCCGATAGCCCCTTTGGCTCCTCAGCAGGTACAACGCTCGCTTCGTCGCTCTCCTCACTCTTCTCACCGCAGCCGCACGGTAAAGATGCTGCTTTGGCATCCTTGCTCGCCTCCAGCTCCAAACCTCCGGTCAGACTCGGACAGGCGTCATCTGGGCTAGCTGCCTTTGGATCGTTCACGAATTCGCCGTCACAGCCATCGAGCACTTCATCTCCGAAAACCCTCGATGAGAAGCAAAAGGACAAGCGCAAAGATGTCAACGCAAAGGCTGAAGGCGACTCTGCCACGGCTTCCACGAGTCAAGCTGCACAGCAAGAGCAATCTTCTTCGAGCAGCAAGCAGGCGGCAGCAGACGCGCGCGTGCAAAAGCAGACGACGAAACCTGCTTCTTCATCGACCACCGCCCCCGTTGTGCCCAATGTGCCCGTTGGTCGGAAACCGGTCTTTCGCCCCGTGCTCGCCAGTTCCACGGCGGTATCTTGGCCGGACATGCCCGTCGCAGGGTCCAAGACGGTACTGCACACTCTGATTGAGCTTCTTGCTCAGCCCGACGTCCAGGCTACACTGTACAGAGATCTGGGTAGGAGATCACGCTTGCGCTCGTCGAAGCGGAACGATGCGAATACACTTGCCGACCAAATGGATGTCGACGATGGCCGGGCACCAAAACCAGACCAACTTTCGCCCCCACAAGTGCTGGCAGGAATCAACAGCATCACCCGCGCCATCGAGGCTGACATCGCCAGCGATCTTGCAAAGCTGCAGACGAAAGATGGCAAGCAAAAAGCCAAGAAGTCGACCGACGTATCGCCACCGAGCGTCAAAGTTGTATTTGTCTGTCGACACGACGTGCCTCAACCCATGCTCGTCGCGCATCTGCCCGTGTTGATCACTGCAAGAAACGCCGCCTTGCACGCCTGCCACCCTGGTGCCGCTTCCGATCCCGTCGAAGGCGTACTGCTCTTCGCCCTCCCCTCGGGCTCCGAATCCCTGCTCGCAAAAGCACTCAACATCCGAAGAGCATCCGTCGTTGCACTCACCACCGCTTTCAGCTCTGCACCCCTTGCACACATCCTCTCCGCTATCCAACGCGAAACGGGTTCCACCTGCCACCTTAGAGCAACCTGGCTCGAGACGGCGATACGCTCCGCGACGCAGTCCTCGAACACCCACGCGTTGTTGCCACTAGCACAACAGCCGACGTCGATCAAGTTGTTGCGAACAACCCAGCCGGTCGACCTGAATGCTTGCAAGGCTGCGAAGAGGAGCAAGCGGAAAGAGCGGTCGGCGAGCTGGAAGAAGCGCAAAATAGCAACGCTGCAACGGGTTAAGGATTTGAAAGCCCAGCTCAAGGCCAGTAGTCGCAAACAGAGGCCCAAGAAGGCTGTTGCTCGCAACACCCTCGACTAGCGTCACACGAACACATTGTTTGCAATACGAATCGATGAGAAAGAGCATCTTGATCGAGGATGAATGGGAAAGCGATTATCCACAGGCACGACTGCGTAACCTGGTCTCAGAAAGACAGCAAGAGAGTCTAGTCTACTGTAACATTGCGGGCCGTCAAGTCTCGGCATCGTGAAAATCGTCCTCGTCATCATCGTCATTGGTATCATCCTGCTTCCGCGCCACGTCGTACCCCACCAACTCATTCTCCCCATCCAACGCCTTCCTTCCCTCCTCGGTAAGCTTGGGCCTGCCATCCGAAATATCGGCATCGAAAAAGCGCGGCACAAACGTCTCCCCCTTCCGTTTGCGCTCAGCAGCCACATTCCGCTGCCTCTGCTCAATGTCCTGCTTATGCTTCGTCGCCTCGCTATACTTCTTGGCCAAAATCGCGCTCGTGACAGGCTCCCAGATCTTCCGACTCTCCATCTCATCCTGCGCCGACAGTGGCCGCACCGACTTCGAGATCGGATCCACATCGTTGACGTTGAGCAACAGCCGCGCCTCCTTATCCCCCTTCCTCTTGTACGTAATCTTGCCCTTCCAGGACCCCTCGAAGGTAGCCAGCACCTTGTCCTGCGGCACCTGCTTGGCGCTCGTATACTCGTCCGCATCGTCGTTGGGCCCATACGCGTAAATAACTCCCTCCAACGCATATTTGGCCTTGGTGATCCAGCTCTCGTCCTTGTACTCGACAATCGCGCGCAACCGCGTACCATCATCACCTGGTCCCTTGTCCCTCTTGCCGCCGCGACATGTGATGTAGAGGTTGTCGCAGATAGCCACCCATAGGCTGCCTCGCAGCAGACCATTGATCGATGCAGTGGGGTGCGTGATCTGATACTCTTCACCTGCGGCTCCGCACTTGGCATTATCAGTAAGACGTAAGAAGATGCCCTTGTTCTGCTCGCCGGGGAACACGCGGATGCTGGTGCCTGTGAACTTGGCGCCCAGCTGGTCGACGCCGTACAGCTGCACGCCGGCCTCCTTGGCCTCGCAGAAGAAGGAGGAGATGGGGGGATGGTGGCTGACCTGTTCGGTCAAGAAGCACAGACGTCGCTTGCCGCCACGCTGCGTGCTGGAACCAGATGCCGAGGCAGCATCGTTAGCGGTGGCGCTGGTGGCAGCAGTCGATTCACCATCGTCGGTGGCTCCCGATGGAGCAGTAGCTGCTGCAGTTTGCGTCTCAGAGACCGAGTTGGAAGCCTTCTTGCGTCCAAGCAGCTTGGAAAGCGACTTTTTGGAGCTGGTCGAGTTGGAGCTTTCCAGGCTCATACCGCGGATCGAACCGGGCCGTGATTGTTTATCCTGCGCCTGCACCAAGGGCGAAGGAGGTGCGCTTCCCTTTCCAACTGACATTGTGGGTGTGCGAGTCAACTCGCCGGCAAGAGGCAACGGTTCCGGGCTGTCGTTGGCGGTTGCTTGCACGGGGAGGATGTGCGAGTCTGTGAATCTGACGGGTTCAAAGTCCCAATGGCAGCGGAAGTGTTCTCCAAGGACTGAGTTGTAAGGCTTGCATACTTTGCCCTCGACGTACTTGAGCTCTTTGGTGAAGGTGAAGCGGAGCACGGCGAGTATGCGGTCGAGCGGATCGTCGAGGTCGGCGACTACGGTGAAGTAGTCGCCGCGGTCGAGGTAGTTCCAGTACTCGAGGTTAGGCACGGGTTCCAGCAGGTTGGCAGGGAGCGACATGCGGATGGCAGCGATATCTTTGACGCCTACCATGCGTTTGAGGATGCCCATGAGCGTCTTGAGCTTGCCCGAGTCGCTCTGATCCTTGTCGGATGCCGCGCCGAGTTCCTCCTCGTCTGTCATCTGGAGCGTCTCTGGTGGAGCGGCGATCTCGTCTGCGGTGGCATCCTTGTCGCCTGTCGCCACAGTTGCGTCTGTAGCTGACGGCATGATGAAGAGCAGTGGTTGCTATGAGATCGAGCTGGTGACGAGCCAATATCGAGGCGATAGAGCTAAACTGTGCGCCGTGTGTGTATGATGGCAGAGTTCTCGAGGACGTCTTGATGCTGATCAACGGCTCTGCAATCGTCCGCGCCCTGCCCGTCTCGTAGAGGGGTAAGAGATGGGCCGGACAGGTCGAGCGTCAAAGGTGAACCAGAGAGGGAACGGGTCGCCCAAGGTAGAAACGCAAGGAGTGTTATGTGACGAACAAAGGTGACCACCAGAGCAACAGTGTAGCCAGTAGAAAGAGAGATCAATGCCAAGGCGGTCACGGCCAGAGAGCAAGGATCGTGGTGGTGGTGGTGGAGGGGAGGAGGAGGACATAGATCAAGCTGAGTCGGAGTGAGCTTGAGTTAGGGGAATTACGCACGGTCGTCTTTGACTAAGCGGTGTGAATGCAGTCAAACAGATGCAGTGCGAAACTCCACCTCTGACTTTGCTCCTCTGCTCTCAAGTCGGCATGGCCTCACAGATTCGAGTATCCCTGTCCACCGCTTTCAATGCACTCCAAGGTCGGCTCAGCTTGCTCAACGGCGCCATTCGCGATAGTGATGAACGAGTCAAATCACAAACAGCGCAAACAGAGTGTGCAGGGCGACCAACTCACGGACCAGTCTGCGGGTATTTTTACTTGTCCATCTGTGCCGAGTGGAGAGAGAGACAGGACAAGTGCGAAATGTGATACAAAAACAAGAGCAGCCAAGACGCAGCGCGGGGGAGATTGCATGAGCTGTGACGTTTTCAGAATCGGCCCATCGCCGGCTCAACTCAAAGGCGAAAAGGCTCCACGCTCGACTGCACGTTCGCATCGAGAACGTGCTGAGAACCGCGGATTTTTGGCCCAGCTCTCAACGATGTTAGGTTCGGTTGGCGGAGAGCTTTTTGAACGCGGATCCGGCCGACAGAAATTACTTTCGGCTAACTGCGCGTCACGTCGGCTGTCAAAACCGATGTTGTGTGTTGTCGCTTTTGCAGAACCTTATTGTAGCTCCCACCACCACCGTCTTCTCCACCATACTCCATTCTTCGCAAGGTCATCTCGGCGGGGCATTGATCAGGCAGATCTCACTTCTGCGCTGCGCATCGTCAACACCGAGCCTGTTCCGTCGCTATCGGACGCATACGCGCCTGGCTGTGCCCTGACCGTGCCCTGGCTTCCCGAATTAACTCGGGTCTGCGAACATCGTTGGGTTGCCGGATCGGCAGAGCAAGCGGGCCTGATCGACTCGTAAGATCCCGGCGTAATATCACGGCGAATAGTGTAGGATCATCTCAATACCGCAGCGGGCCGATCGCCTTGTCCGACTTGCTCCCTTTGCATTCACTGATCCTGCGTCGGGAGCGTCGCATACACGAGCTTGCATCGAAAATTACCTCTCGGAAAAACCTAGACTCATCCGTACTCATCCGATATGGGGGGCAAAGACTCGAGCATGGCGCTTTCGAGGGCGTCTCGCGATGCTGGCGCCTCCTCCAGCCTCCCATCGGCCTCTCGCACCGGCGCCACCGCCCCCTTCTATCGCCAGTTTCTCCCGGCGCAGCTCTCCAACATCTCACCCAACGACTCGATACCGTCGCTCGATGAGCTGTCGACGCTCGCAAAGCACCTCGGCAGGATCAAAGCAGAGTCAGCCGCCCGCCTTTCTCGCCTCGAATCGCGGTCTTCAGATCCAACCCGACCCCTCTTTTTCTCGACACCCAACGACCTTTTCAGCCCTCCCGGCCTCGCCAGTCTCTCCAATGCCGCTCAGAGCCTCTACTCAGATTCAGCGGGGCAGACAACGCCTTCCTCCTCCTTCGCCAAAAGCCAAAGGGCGCGCGAACGCTCTTTCGCTTCGCCTGCACCCTCGAGCCCGGCTTCCAACCTGAACGGCTCGACGAACGCCGGCGCTGCTGGAGCTCTCGCGTCCAAGAACAAAGTCAAGGTCAAGCGCGAAAGGGACAACGACAGTGCTCCCGCAAGCTCCTCCGCCCTCTACTCGGATTCGAGATCTCCCAACAAGCTCGGAAGTGCCGGCGGCAAGGCCAATCCTCGAAGCAAAGCAGCACGAGCGCACAGCCTTGACGTGGGTGGAGATGACGAGAGCATCGCCTCCACCGACCCAGAGTGGGATCTTGACGAGGACATGCCAAGCCGACCAGGACGGACATATGCCAAGAACAAGAAGCGCAAACGAAGAGACGCTGACGCCGACTCGAATGATGACGACTCGGGTTCCGAGTTCGAGGCTGGCGCCTTGCTCGGCGCGGCAGGTTCTGCTAGGGGCACTTCCATCTCTAAGCACGTCGGCTCATCCGCTGCTAACGCTGCAGCCCGCTCAGCGGCCGCTTCCGCTTCTGGCACATCATCAAACGCCATGGGCACACCCAAGATCCCCGCCATCGGAATGCGTCTCAAGGCAAATACGGGCACCGGCAGTGCAGCAGCTGCAGCCGCCCAAACACCGCCTGGCTTCCCACGAAAAGCGTCCGATACTACGCAGATCTCTACCAGGCGCAATAGCGTCTTGCCGTCGCCGTCTCCGTTGCCCTCCACACCACTCAATCAGCCGGCCTCGGCGGTGGCTCCTCCGATCATCTACCAGCCCGCGCCCGGATGGGAGCTACCTGCTCGCACACCAGCCACCTTCATGCCTGTGCTGGAAAAGTCGCGCAAACCTCGAGCCTACCCCACCAAGCCGGGCGAGGTGAACGAGGACTTTGCCAACAAGGATTGGAAGGAAAAGGAGCGCGAGCGCGATCGTCTGCTTGAGCGAGAGAGCGTCGGCCCAGGCACGCCAGGTGGCCTCGGTCCAGGCCAAAGCATGGTTAAGGAAGCCACCACGGGCAGAAGAGGAGGGAGAGACCTGCAGCAGACACCCATCAACACATTCTACAACTACGCCGACGCTTTCTTCAAGACGCTGACCGAGGACGACCTCGCCTGGCTCTCGAGCAAGCCGGACGACCACGAACCGTTCCAGATGCCGCCGCTCGGTCGTCATTACAAGCAGGTGTGGGAGGAAGAGGAGGCTCTGATTGCGAATGGGTCTGTCGATGTGTATGGCAATTCCATCTCCGCCATTTCCCGCTCGCCGTCCATCAGCCTTGGTGCTGGAGGCGGTCTTCCGCTGGACGCCAACGTGCTTGCAGCAACAGCAGCAGCAGCCCGCAACGGCATAGCAGACAGCAGCGGCCAGCACTCTGCGCGTGCAGAACTCGAAATCCCTCCACCGCCGCATTTCAAGGTGAAGCAAATGTCAAATCAGCATCTCGGGTTGGAATCTCCTGCGGTGGTCGACGCTCGTAGCGGCCCACTGGCCGAACGTCTCGTTGCCTCGCTGCTACCTTCGCACGGCGAGAATGACAGCGATGATGCAAACACAAGCGCTGCTGCTGCAGCTCGAGGAGATGGCACGTCTGCTCTCCCGTCATCGATGCTCGCGAGCCTCAACGGACACGCAGGAGCCGACGATGATGAGGGCGATGACGACGATGCAGAGGGGGAACCCGACCGGGATCTCGACGGAGTGGTGCAGGAACAGGACATGGCGACGTTCGAAGAGCGCATCGCCAAAGAGCTCAAGGCGCTCGAAGTGCTCGGAGCCGACGAAAACCTCGACTGGTCGACGCGAGCCGACGACGAGATCTCGACCACGCTGAGGATGGTGCAGCGCGAGTTGGCGCGTCAGCAAAAGGTCAACGGCATGCGCAAGGATCGGCTGTTTGGCATCGCAAAAGACCGAATGGCATACCAGGACTATCTCAACTGCCTCAACTCGGTCGAAAAGGAAATCGAGCTCGGATGGACCAAGCGACTGCGTCAGATCAAGGCGAGTCTCAGCAAGCGCAAGAAGGGCGGACACAGCTATCACGACGACTCGAACCTCACGCAAGGCGCCAACGGCGTCCAATCGGCTAGCGGCACACCCCAACCTGGAAGCGCGCCGTACAACGGACCGGTGCGCCCACAGCTTCCGGAGAATCTGGTCAGTGCCATGGACCGACGCGAGAAACTGCAATTTGCCTTTAAGGAGCTCTTTGACGAAGCGAAGCACGCTTGGCAGACGCCTACCGAGAGCGTCTATGCTGATTTGCACTTGGACGAGGTCGAGTGATGTCCCCAAACCGGGACGCAATCATGCAGCGTTTGTTTCCATCGATAGCCTGAGTCGAGGTGTAGCCGCAAATCATATCTTGCCCATTGTCTGCTCCTTAAGCTTGCAGGCCGACGAGCCTGCGAGATGGTGGTGATGAGAAGGAACCAAGTGTGCCTGTGACCGGCAATGTTGGCCAACACGCGTCAGGAAAAAGGACATTCGCGCATACGAGTCAATCAAATTGAAGCACTCAAATGAATACAAGCTTCGAGTTGTACTGTATTGATAAGGGTCACGCATCGACAGCTTTGAATTTCGAAAATTTACTGAACGCACGGGCTTTGGCGGTGTAGCTGGCTGGCTGGCTGGCTGGCCAAGAGCTGACGAGCGAGAGAGCGAGAGAGATCTAGCTGGCTGCTTGGCTCTCCGTTCCGCCTCACTGTGCGTGGTGTTTGGCGACCTTCTGGCTGCGTCTCGTACCCAGCGCAGATCATCGCGTCGATTGTTTCCATCTCTCGACTCTTCTTCGACTTTCCTGAACACCACCACAACACTTCTTTTTGATACTCACATTCACACCTAGTTGGCATCGGCATCTACATTCTTCGTTTCATCTCTCCATCGCCTTCACATTCGCAGTCTGGGACGCGCGAAGTCAACTGCAAAGAGAAAAACCGAGTGTTCATCGACTTGGCGCGGGTTGTGGCATACACACGTCCAGCTTTTGATCTCGACACGCACAGCAACTTCGAGCTACCATTGGCTGAAGCGTGATACGAGCGAACGGTCCATACGCGCGATTCTTTCAAGGCATACTCTCTTCAGCAAACAACAGTTCACTTCCAGCAAAACTCATACATCGCAAATATGGAAGCCGACGAGCAGCTATTCCCCATCGCCATACTTATTGACGAGCTCAAATCCGACGATGTCACCCTCCGCTTGAACGCCATTCACCGCATTTCCACCATCGCTCTTGCACTCGGTCCCGAGCGCGCACGCGACGAGCTCATCCCTTTCCTTCAGGACTCTCTCGATGACGAGGATGAGGTCCTGCTCGCTCTGGCACAAGAGCTCGGTTCCGGTTTCGTCGAGTACTTGGGTGGCCCATCATATGCTCACCTCTTGCTCGGTCCTCTTGAGAACCTGGCTGCTGTTGAGGAGAGCGTGGTTCGTGAAAAGGTAAGTTGCACTCCGAGATAGAGGCACTCGTGCGGTCATCGGCCGATCAGCGCATCTGGTTCAGCCGGTACGCTTGTGACTCATCTTCTCTGTTCGTATCTTTCTCTCGGGCATTATATTGACAATCGTACAACTCTGTCTCATTCCGACATTGCAGGCGGCCGAATCGATCGTCAAGATCGCCGAGGTCCTCTCTGAAGCTCAAATCGAAGAGCACTACATTCCCTTGCTCAAGCGACTCTCCGGCGGCGATTGGTTCACATCTCGAACCAGCTCCACCTCGCTCTTCTCCGCAGTCTATCCGAAAGCCAAGCCCGCCACACAAGACGAGCTCCGCAAGATGTTCACCGCGCTCTGCAACGACGATACCCCCATGGTCCGACGCGCCGCCGCCCGCGATCTCGGTCCTTTTGCTAAGAATCTCCCGAAAGACCTTGTGATTTCGGACATCATCCCTCTCTACCGAAAGCTCTCCTCCGACGACCAGGACTCGGTACGTCTGCTCACCGTGCAGGACTTGATCGCGATCGCAGAATCTCTCAGTCACGACGAGTCCAAGAACTACCTCCTTCCCTCGATCCGCAGCGCCGTCCAGGACAAGAGCTGGAGGGTGCGATACATGGTGGCGGATCACTTTGTCAAGCTGGCTTCTGCTGTAGGCGAGGACGTGGTACGAGACGAGCTGGTCATGGCGTTCGTCCACCTTCTTAAGGACAATGAGGCTGAGGTGCGAACAGCAGGTGCGGGTCAGATCCCTGGCTTTGCCAAGCTAGTCGACCAGGACATCATCTTGGCGCGCCTCATGCCTTGTGTGCGCGATCTTGCCAGCGACAACTCGCAGCACGTCCGCGCTGCGCTGGGCATGCAGATCTCTGGCCTGGCTCCGCTGCTCGGCAAGGAGGCGACCATCGAGCACCTGTTGCCACTGTTCCTCCAGCTGCTCAAGGACGAGTTCCCCGACGTGCGTCTCAACATCATCTCCAAGCTGGAGCAGGTCAACGAGGTGATCGGCATCGACCTGCTCTCGCAATCGCTGCTGCCTGCCATTGTCGAGCTGGCAGAAGACAAGCAGTGGCGCGTTCGACAGGCCATCATCGAGTACATCCCCTTGCTCGCCAATCAACTCGGCGTGCAATTCTTTGACGAGCAGCTGAGCAACCTCTGCATGTCCTGGCTCGGCGACACGGTGTTCAGCATCCGAGAGGCGGCGACGGTCAACCTCAAGAAGCTCACAGATGTCTTCGGCGTCGAGTGGGCAAGACAGACCATCATCCCCAAGGTGCTGCAGATGGGCACGCATCCCAACTACCTTTACCGCATGACGACCATCTTTGCCATCACAACCATGGCGCCTTCGCTCGACACGCCCGCCATCACAGGAGACGTGCTCGACACGGTGCTGCCCATGGTGAAAGACCCGATCCCCAACATCCGCTTCAACGTGGCCAAGGCCTTCGAGGTGCTCTCGAGCGTGCTGGTCAAGACGCCCGAAGGAAAGGAGGTGATCAAGGCCAAGATCACACCCGCGCTCGAAAAGCTCAAGGAGGACTCGGATGCCGATGTTCGCTTCTTTGCACAGAAGGCGCTCGACACTGCCATTCAGCAGCAAGCGTGAGCAGCTGAGCAAGCCACCCTCTGAAAGAAAATGAAATGAAAATGCAAAGAATAGAGAAGAAGGAATCCAGTCTCTTTTTGTGCGTCGTTCGCCTCCCCTTTTCTACCATACATGCTGCGTTGTCGGTTGGTGTTCTTCTATGCAATCCCAAAAGGTGTCGATCCTTGGCAAGGTGTCGTCAGAGTGTGCCTGAAAGCAGGGAGATTTTGGAGGGCGAATTTTCAAGCCTCAATTTTTCAACTGCTTTTTTTGGAGCTTCTTCACAGAGCGTCATGATTGGAACCGGACGAGGCTGCATGCAGGTTAACGATGCACCAACGAAGGATCACAAACAGTCCGAGGGACAAGAGTATGATAGTTCGGTGTATTCAAAGGACGGTTTAGTCACAGAAGACTGGCGGCAACGACACCCTTCTGTGCAGAGACCGCCGCATCGGATGTAAAGAAGTGACGGACAGTATTGAAGATTCGATACCACGGGATTTGCGATTTAGGCGCTCTCAATGGCCTTGATGTGCTCGGCGGAGTCGCCCTCGCCTGTGCAATGGGAGAACGAAGATATGGAAGATGGGCGAACATCAGCGATGTGCTCTCGCTGGACGGAACAAAAAGAGAAAAGAGCTTACCTTCGTGCTTCTTCAGAATCTGTTGTGTCCAGTGGGCGACGCATATCGAGCAATAATGGACGCAACGGAAGCGGAATGTTAGTAACCTTCGAGTAAATCGCGGCTCAAGTAACGAACTATGTAGCGAAAGGAAGACGTACCGCAAGAAGGGCGTCGACGTAAGCCTGCTGGGCCTCCTCCTTGGAAAGACCCTTGTTCTTGTTCCATGCCTCCCATTTGTACTTGCCGGTCAGGTCTGTTGAAGTATGCATCGGTCCGGACGGAAAGGCATCATGTCAGCAAAAAGTGCCACTACAAGAGCGCGATCTCTGTCGCTGAGGTGAATGGAAGGGCAACATACCGAACATGCCCGGCTTCTTGGTGTTGACGTCACCAACGGTGGCCTGCTTGTAGCTGTTGTCATGCACATGATCGAGATCGTCGATACAAAAGACAAGAGTAACCGCACTGGTCAGCTTTACAGCACATACTAAATGAAGCAGGGCACAGGCACATAGAGCCAGACTTACAGGCCGTAGAACTTGAGTTGGTCATCCTGCGAAGGCTGGACGGGGCCATCCTTGGGGAGCGAGCCGACGATGGACACGGCCTTGTTAAACTTGGCTTCGACAGACATGATTGTGGAGTGTTCGTGGTTGTTTGAGGATGGTGGAGGCCCTGCCGTTAGTGGAAGATGGAGGTGAAGGCGGAGGCAAAGAGGCATACGTCGAATTAGGTCCTCATGACGTTGGTTAGCGCTGTTTCACGCTGTTGTTGGCCCGAGCATTCCGCAGCATTCACCAAAAATTGGTGCAGCGAGCCCAACACTCACGAGCCTTTGCACTCTCCGTTGTCGATCCAGATTTGTGTGTGGAGAAAAAACAACAATAATTAATTGAGGGAAGCAAAACGTGTGGGAATTTCATTCGCACGACAAGGGCTCGATCACCCTTTTCAGGTCGAGGCGCGCGAATGTGCCTCTCTGCCTCTCTGCGTCTCTGCCCCTTCGCCTGACTCACTCTCGCTCTTTCCCGCTTGCTGACCGAGACATCGCTTCTCCGACCATCCAGCCTCGCCAAAGCTGCTGCTGCTGCTGCTGCCTCCTCCTGCTCAAAGGCCGCTCGCGCTGCTGCCTCCTAACCGTCGCCCACACAAGCGCTGCCCACTGTCGCTAGCGAGCGGGCACCCGATTCAGAGGTCCCCCCACTCGCCCGCTAGGCTCAGTCTAGTGGGGTGCCCATCGAACCTTCCGGTTTCCTCTTCCTCCCGATCTGCTTATATCGAGCATCTGTCGTCGTCCGTCAAAGCTCTCCTCCTCCCTTGAGCATCGCTGGGTCTAGGTGCTTCCTTCGCCGTCTCAGCATCACAACGCTTGCCGTTGCAATTCAGCTACCACCTTCACAGCAACGGTGAAGAGCTATATTGAGCTGAGATCTACTTCCAGCAGCACGTACGCAATCAGCGCTCAATCAGAGATAGAGAGAGGGCGCCGCTCGTCAGACGCTTCCTGCGCACCGCCAAGTTGAGAACAAGCCTGGGAGGCGTTCCGAGCTGCTCGACAGAAGGAGAAGCAGCTAGCACAGCGCAACACTCAAGCCCACTCTCTCTTCGCTGGTATCATCTCGCGGCGACCTTTGCACTCGAGAAGAACTGTTGGAGAGAAGAGGCTCGCCCACCGCTTCGCCAACTACGCGAAGTGCAGCGGGATAGAGACGCGCGCCGCTTCGCAAACAATAGAGCACGCAACCCAAAACCTGCAACGCACTCGTATCTGAGAGCGCCCAAAAACTGGGCAAGGCTACTCGGTACGATCTCACATCCAGAGTTTTTTTCGCGCCTTGGATGGCAGGCGGGCGGACGGAAGGCCAAGCCATGCTCGACGAACACGTTCAAGGTAGCACGTCCGACCCTTCGCCTCAACCACCACCACACCCACCGACCAACCCGGCATCCACTCCCACTTCCACTTCCACTCCCACGCCCGCTTCGCTTCTTCCCACCGTTGCACCTGAGCAGCCCGAGCCTTCTACCTCTCCAGCGCAGCCTACGGATCCTACCGTCCCACCACCATCACAACCACAACTACCGCCGCGACAACAACAGCAGCAGCAGGGGCTTCTGGACCGCTGCGCTCGTGATTCGTCATCCTCACTTTCGCCGGCACCGTCGTCGACATCCTCAGCTCCTTCTCCAAAGGCTCCTGGCGTGTCCTCTCAGGTCATCCCAAAGAAGCGTAAAAAGCCTCAGCGTGCCTCCTCGAGATCATCCACCGCATCTCGTCGCGCCAGATCCTCGGTCGATTCAGCTGCGACCGCCTCCGCGTCTGTCCCACGCGGGTCTGCCCTTCCCGCGTCGCGATCAGCTGGCCCTGCAACAGTCGATCCGAGCGCAGCCTTCCCAGCCCCTCCGCTCCCTTCGCACGTCGTTGCCGGATATAGCGCCGCACCACACCCCAGCTCGCCCCTGGCAAGGAATCAAACGCATCTTCCTCACCGGCAAGCACCCTACGCGGCTCAAATCCTAGCAGCTCACCCGCCAGGCTCGACTGATCTTCAGCCCCAGTATTATCCACGAGGCGCCACACAAGCTGTAGTACATTCTGCTCTCCACTTTTCGCCCAAGACCCAACAGCATCCGCACCCGCTGCCGTGTCACCAGCATCCGCACCCGCACCCGCTGCCGTCGCACCCGCACCCGCAACACGGCTTTCACGCGCCACAGACACCGCAAATACATTCCTCTGTCCCTCAGAGACACTTCGCACCCGCGCAATCGGCACATTCTTCCCCGCATCGCCAAAACTCTGCGCCCTACCAGCCCTCAGCAACCTCGTCCCATCCATCGGCTTCGGGTCCCTTTCATTCCGGCGGCTTTAGCAGAGAGCATCCACAGCTGAAACACGCCTTCACCTTTCACCCTTATCCTCCACACCAACCGAGCTCGACTCCCCAATTCAGGATGGACAACCAAGCTCAGATGGCTCAGGCTCAGGCTCAAGCGCAAGCACAAGCCCAGCATCACATGCAGATGCAGATGATGCAAATGGCACAGGCGCAAGCACAAGCACAAGCACAGCAGCAGGCTCACAACCTACGAAGAAAGAATGCGCAGGATCTGTTGGTGGGTCAAGGTTTTCGTGGATTGAAACGCGGGCGTCCTACCGATCGCAGTCTCCCTCCCTCGTTGAAGCGTCAGGTGCCCGAGTCGGCCTTCTATTCTGACCTCCAACGCATGGAAAAGAACCTCGACTGGACCGTGGCGAGGAAACGCGCCGAGCTCACCGACGGGCTCTCGCGGCCTCCCAAGATTAAGCGCACATTGCGCATCTTTTTGAGCAACACCTGCGCCAACCAGCCGTTCCAGCTGGCAGAGAAGCAAAAGGCCAAAGACTCGAACGCAAGCGGCGCAAATGCTGCTGCAGAGGCACCTGGTGGCGACGCTGGCGAGGTCAAGACAGAAGGCGACAAGGAAGCGAGCGACAACAAGGAGGAGGACGCTGTGCCCTCGTGGACGCTTCGCATCGAGGGTCGTCTCCTGGAGCCTTCGTTCAAGTCGCGTGCCAACACGGCCCTGTCGGCACAGGCGAGCATCAACCGCACCGGCGCGCACAAGTTCAGCAACCTGATCAAGACGTGTGTCGTCGAACTGATGCGCGATCCCGCCCTGTATCCCGATGGCAGCAACATTGTTGAGTGGCACCGTCCCGTGCCCTCGGTCGCGCCTGCGAGCGGTATGCAGGCTGGAGGAGGAGCGGGAGGTCTGGGCGGTACGCAGGGCATGGAGGCACCTCTGGTTGCCAGCGCAGAGCCGGCATTGGATGGCTTCGAGATCAAGCGCAAGGGTAACGTGCCCACCAAGGTTAAGATCGTGCTCTACCCCGCATATACACCAGAGCGCTACTCGCTGTCTACCGAACTGGCTTCATTGCTCGACATCCGAGAAGAATCTCGCGCCGGCGTCATCTCGGCTCTATGGTCGTACGTTAAGGAGAAGAAGCTGTTGGACGAGACGGATCGCAAAAAAGTCAAGTGCGATGCTGCGCTGCGCTCGCTCTTCAACACAGACACGATCAACTTCCACCACATGCCCGAGGTGGTCAACCGTCACCTTCACCCTGCGCAGCCCATCGTGATTGAGTACTGGGTGCGCACCGACAAGGCTGAGTACAAGCACTCGACCGCCTACGACATTGAGCTCGACCTCGAGGATCTGGCGATTCGACAGAAGCAGCACAACGTTCTCGCCCAGTTCGACACGGCCAACGACGCCACCTCGCGCGAGATTGCCGAGCTGGACGACAAGATTGCGCAGGCGGCTGCTACGATTCGCAACCGTGTGAGCGCACGCGACTTTTTGGCTGCCTTTGCCAGGGATCCGCAGGGTCACCTTCGTACGTGGATCGCAAGCCAGGCGCGCGACCTCGATGCGATCCTAGGCAACAATCCGGTGCCGGGCGCTGGCGGAACCGTGTCGAGCTTTACGGCGGAAGAGATGCGACGCGCCGAGACGTTCCGTGGCGCATGGGTGGACGAGGCTGTCATCGTGAATGAGGCGCAGAGGCTGGCGGAGAAGCTGCAAGAGTTGCAGTCGCAAGCTGTTCAGCCGCACCCGAATCAACCGGGTGCATGAGACCGACGCTCGAATTGTCGCTGTTCTTTCAATCGCATCTGTCGTCTTTCCACAACTTGAGCCCAGCGCGTGTCTGTGAGTGGATGTTCGCGTGTCGCGGTTGATCTGCAGGCTGAGATGAAGGGACAAGTTGTTCATTACGCTGTGACAATGACAAGAGAAGCAACATTGCTCGGAAACGAGAAGGGGGCCGGACGACTGATGAAAAATGCATGCAGAAAACTAAGAAGGGATTGACAAGACCAGCACATGATGATCACTCGCGAAAGCGAACAAACGCCGAGGCGTACGAGACGGAAGAGTCATGAGGAGTAGTACATTCGCTACTCTGCTCGTAGCTCGTGAACCTGCATTCGGACTTGATGTTGCGTTTCGCCTCCAACTCTGCCAGCGCTGCAAGCAGGACACCAATCGGGTGTCGACCACACACTGTGTTCTTGGTCGAGCTAAGGTACTGTGCGAAAGCGAGTCGTGCCTGTTCGGCTGTCTTGGCTTCACCGCTTTCTTGTGTCCACGGATAAGTGATGGCCAAGATTCCCGTTTCGTCCAGCTCCCGAATACTCTGATGGATCGGCTTAGTCTCCAACAGTGAGGGCGGTGATCTGTTGGACAGGTGAGTAGCTAGAGTCGAACCCGAAGGCTTGTAGTGTGTATACCGAAACCTCAAGCCCCAATGGCAAAAGTCGCTCGACACCACGAAAAAGTTACTCGGATCCTCAAGATAAGGCGCCAGCAGCTTCCCATACACGTTCTCTTTGCTCGTATTGATCGCTCCCACCAAGATTGGCACGATCTGAATACTCCTCCCTTGAAACACCTTATAAATGTACGGCAGGTGCATCTCGATGCTATGCTCATCCTCGTCCTCCGTCTGGGACATGACGCTGAACTTGCCCGTCGCTTTCAAATCCTCCGTAATCTTGCGGTCAATCCCCAAGTTGCCCAGCGGCGTCGCGTACTGCTCGCACGCAGAGACCGCGCAGCCGTCGAGATAGACGTGGTGCGAAGGCCCGAGGATGAAGACGGTTGAGATGCGCGAGGTGTCAATGGTGCGATAGGCGTATGCGGCTGCGGGGCCGGAGTACGAGTAGCCTGCGTGTGGGCCGATGATAGCTCTTGATGCCGGGACGGGTAGTGGCAGCGCTTCGGTGGAAGGAGAACGATGACAGACGGAAAGCGGCTGGGGAAGCAAGCTGGCATCAACGTCTTCGAGCCATTTCGAGAGCGAGGCGTCGAGCTCCTCGGCGTCGTCGGTGTACCAGCTACCGGCATGCGAGGCTGCGCGTGTCGGAGCCATGGTGCGCGCTGAGGGAGTCAATGTGGTGGTCTGGCAAGGCTCGATATCGCCGCCACACTTGATCAATGCGTGGTGGTGGTAATCGGGAGGATGGTGGCTAGGAGAGCGTCGGATCGGATAGCCAGCAGCCGAAGCCCAAGGCTGCGTTTTGACTCAGCGCAATCGTTCAGCGCACGCGACTCACGTTTGCGGCGTGGACCCTGCAGCTCGACGTCAGTCATCTTGACCTCGCTGGCTCGTGCGTGAATTTCCGTGCCTCTGTTAAGGCGGAAATTCATCAGAGAAATCTTATCTCATCTCGAGATCTTAGCCCGATCCCAAAACTCGAAATTTGTGGCCCAACGGTGCACGTGAGCTTTCAAGCTCGGCCGATGTCCCCCTGGCTATTTGGCACGGAAGAAAAGCGTCCTTCTCAAATATCAGTTCAGAAGCCTGAGAGGGCAACGAGCCCATTCGTGACTGCGCTCTGCAAGCCTATGAAAAGTCAAAATCGAATGCGCGCTTCACGAGGTAGCTGCGTGAGGCCGACGTCAAGCCAGATTCTTGCTGCAGCTGAGCAAGCAAGCAGGATGCAACAGCCAGCAGTCCACACGCAACGCTCGCCCGGGATTCAAGATTTCGAGATCGTCGTCGATACTGTCATCCCACCACCAACCACACATACCTCCAAAATGGCTTCTGCTAACATTTCCAAGAAGAGAAAGGTAAGGCTTCGATAGACATCAAACTCCGCTGCACAACTCTGCTCTACGGCCTTTTCCACGTCTCGAGGCAAGCATGCTTTGCACCGACATGGACGTCTACACACACGCACATACATACGGCTAGTTGGAAGGTCGTCCAGCAGTACGCCATCTTATATGATCAGCTTAGCTCTTGGAGCATGGACTCATTCAATGAAATATCGATACCCAGCAGCATTGGCCGAAGGCGGACACACGCATCACGCAGCATAGCAGCATCTATCAGAAGAAAGTACCATCCAATGAATGGGATATGGGGGCGACGATTGCAGCTCACCGCGAATCCGTGATGACTGCGGGAGACGACGCCACCCCTAGGCTATCAGAAGGATCATCTTGTCATCTAAACTACAACTCGATGCTCGACTCCTATAACAAAGCTGAACGCAGATCACCCACCAGCTCCAGTCTGGCTCGTGCCAGCACAGATGGCTCAACAAGCATCCAGAAATACTGCTCAGAAGTCCGCGCATAGCATTCTACCCACCGCCTGCACCGCTACCGAAATTTGCACACGACCAGTCCACAGCATCTGCCACGAACGGCCCACGCGACTTGCACCTCGACGTTTCTCCTGTCACCACTTCAAGCGCACCTTCTCGAATTCACAAGCGACGCATGTTTTGTGACGCGGAGGTCCAACAGAGCAGAGCAGAAACAGCCGTGCTCCCCCCTTGCCAAACTCTCACCGACACAGCATTCTGACCTTCTCATCTCTTGTCTTCATCTCTAGTTTGTCGCTGACGGTGTTTTCGCCGCCGAGCTTAACGAGTTCTTCACTCGTGAGCTTTCCGAGGAGGGATACTCCGGCTGTGAGGTCCGTGTCACGCACGCCCGCACCGAAATCATCATCCGGGCAACCCACACCCAGGAGGTGCTCGGCGACAAGGGTCGCCGCATCCGCGAGCTCACCGCTCTTGTCCAGAAGCGATTCAAGTTCCCCGACAACTCGCTCGAGCTCTACGCCGAGAAGGTGCAGAATCGTGGTCTCCACGCCGTTGCCCAGTGCGAGTCGCTCCGCTACAAGCTCCTCGGTGGTCTTGCCGTCCGCCGTGCCGCCTACGGTGTGCTCCGCTTCGTCATGGAGTCTGGTGCCAAGGGTTGCGAGGTGGTCATCTCGGGTAAGCTGCGTGCTGCCCGTGCCAAGTCGATGAAGTTCACCGACGGATTCATGATCCACTCCGGTCAGCCCGTCAAGGACTTTGTGGACGAGGCTGTTCGCCACGTTCTCATGAAGCAGGGTGTTCTCGGTATCAAGGTCAAGATCATGCAGGGCTGGGACCCCGAGGGACGTGCTGGCAAGCCATTCCCCCTCCCCGACGCCGTCACCATCCTCGAGCCCAAGGAGGAGGCTCCCATCCTCGCCCCTGTCTCCGAGTCGCGACAGGCCCCCGCCGAGGTTGCCGCCCCTGCTCAGGCTGCCCCCGCTGCCGAGGTTCAGCCCGAGGCTGCCTACTAAAGCAGCAGCAGCAGCTCTTATCCCCCTTTTTACTCTCGCCCACTCTCTTACCCCAAGCTTCCCTACATTCCCCCCTTTTTCTAGTTTCTTCCGCATGTTGACCTTCATTCTGAATGCGCCTTTTTACTGGTCTCACCTGACCAGCCGTTTCAGC
Organism: Sporisorium exsertum; assembly: GCA_928724755.1. Classification (NCBI taxonomy): domain Eukaryota; kingdom Fungi; phylum Basidiomycota; class Ustilaginomycetes; order Ustilaginales; family Ustilaginaceae; genus Sporisorium; species Sporisorium exsertum. The sequence goes on along the minus strand of CAKMXK010000032.1, from coordinate 437,699 downwards.
GGACGTTGTATGTTGCAGTAGCGTATGTAGATCTTGCGTCTTTTGTACTACGTGCACGTTTCGCAATCTTTGCGACACAGGTCGCAAGGACGCACAAAAAATATCATGATCGGCCATCGTGCCGCATTGCATCTCCTTATCTGTTGTGTGCAAGCCTCGCTGCAATGATATCTGTGCGGGGCAGTGGTCATGTTGAGAGCTGCGTCTGATCATGCAGATGACTAGAGGACCTCGACGCTCATTTCGATTATGTTAGACCGATCTCAAGTGCGGTCGTAGGGAAAATGGGAAGCTGCTGCGGTCATGTCGGGACGCGGACCCGCTTCACTTTGCAGTCGAATGGTTGCACCAGTCGCAACAACAGCAGCAGCACTCCTAGGTCAAGCTGCCTATTTCGCGTTGACAGAGTAGGAAGACCTGCTCAAGTCGTTGGCCAGTGTCATCATCGCGCGTGTCTGATAGAAGTGGTGGATGGGTTAGGAGCACACGACACGGGGTGATCGCACACACACGCAGCGAGTGTCGCCAGAGCTGGAAACTCGTACGAACGTCCACGCACAGCTGATCGACGCTGTTTGCTGCTGCCTCGCTTTGGAGCGTTCTCAAAGCCTTGTTCTCTTTGAATATTTTTTCGGGGACAGCCTGTCAATTGCCCTTGGTCGGAATACAAACGTTGAGAAGAGAAAATACAATTTCAGTGCTGGCTGGAACCGATTTTGTATTGGCTCTGAGAAAGGCAGCAGCTGGCCAGTGTGAGAAGAAAAGAGCCAAATGCAGCCAGAGCAGAGCAGAGCAGAGGAGCCAAACGAAGAAATGCAGAGCGAAGAGAAAGGGCGCAAAGCTTTGTGGTCGTCGTCGTCCTTGGCTCGTTTCGTGTGAGAGCGACCCAACAGTAAGGAAGCGGCTCCAGAACCATTACTTCCTTACCACTCCTCCTTACCCTACGCTTCCGGTGTTTCGTATTCTCACACCTAGTTCCTATCACGGAAAGTACGTGCCATTCTCCCGGCCACCACATACCAGCAAAGTACGCCCTTGCATTCGCCAGTCCGACAGCAGCGGCAGCAGCAACGACATTCCAGCCTTGCGGCCACCACTCTGTTGTGTCGACGTTCAACACGGTAGAACGAGTTCTAAACCTGCACCTGTCACCTGTCCATTTCATCGCTACAGTCTACGCCCGAAAGGATCAAAGACGACCGTACGCAATGTCGGTCGCAAACAAGAACCCTTTCGCCATCCTTGGTGGTAAGTGTCAATGCCTCGCACACATCTGGAACATCAATAGCGCGCAACTTCTGCTGCCGTGCAGATCCACAGGGTCTCGTCTGGCTCGCCTCGGACTTGGTGCGCCTTTTGTGCATTGTGGCGGCAAAGCCTCTCCAATGGGCAAGCGCTATCTTACGACCCTAGAGAACGTTTGACACTGACTTTCGTATCCCTCTATGCTTGATATCCATGACCAGACGACGGCGAGGACGTCGCTGCCCCCAAGGCCGCTCCCGCCAAGGCTGCTGCCCCCGCCGCTGCCCCCGCTCCCCAGCGCAACATCCCCGGTGCCGGCAACCAGCGCCGTGGTGGTGTCCGCAACGGTGCTCCCCGTGCCGCTGCCGGAGCTGACGCCGTCGAGGGCGAGCAGCAGAAGGATGCCCGTGGTGGCCGTCCCCGCAACGGTGAGAGCCGCGGCCGTGGTGGCCGTGGTGGCCGTGGCCGCGGTGCCCCTCGAGGCCGTGCCTTCGACCGACATTCGCAGACCGACCGCGTCGACTCGCAGAAGGCTGTCGCCCAAGGCTGGGGCGGAGAGGATGGCAAGAAGGAGCTCGACAACGAGGAGAAGGCCGAGGCTGACGCCAAGGCCGAGGGCGCCGAGGCCGTCGCCGCTGGTGCTACCGCCACGCCCGCTGAGGCCGAGAAGGTGCCCGAGGAGGAGGAGGACAAGACCATGACGCTCGACCAGTACCTCGCCTCGAAAGCCGGCAAGAAGCTCAACATCGAGAGCAAGGCTCCCCGTGAGGTTTCGGGCGACGACTCGGCCTGGTCCAAGCTGACCAAGCACGAGAAGGAGGAGGCCGACTACTTTACCTCGACCAAGACCCAGAAGGCCAAGACGAGCTCCAAGAAGGAGGGCAAGCAGCTGCTCGACATTGAGCAGACCTTCAACCAGCCCGCCGTTCAGCGCAGCGGCCGTGGTGGTGCCCGTGGCGGTAACCGTGGTGCTCCTCGTGGAGAGCGTGGCGCCGGCCGTGGCCGTGGTGGCCGTGGTGGACGTGGCAACAACGCCTCGGTCAACCTTGCCGACAAGAACGCCTTCCCCTCGCTTGCCTAAGTATGGGTTTTGTGAGAGGAGACCAGGCGGCCAGCAAGCTTTTTCGTCGTCCCCGACTACGACATGCCGATGAGGACGACGACCATCAACACCAACGATTGAAGCTGCTGCCAAACTCCTTTTCATAAGCGGGAACTTGCACGCGTTGTCCTATTACAAGACGTTCACGGTTCTCATGCTCCTTTATTCGACGTACACCGCTTCTCCCTGATTCGAGGTTGCCCTCCGCTCTCGTCCCAACCGCGCCCAAGCAACGGATCTTGGGGCGTGAGAGAAGCTCTCCCCTCTGAATCAACATCCCAAAACCAAACCTCTCGAAGAAAACATCTTCTGCGCCCTACACATACGTCACCTGACTGCAACCCAACCACCCCCCCAAAAAAGCAGATTGTATTTCCACTTTCTATTCTTTCTCGCTCGCTCTCTCCTCGTTGTGATGTGTTTCTTGCTTTTGCCTCGAAGAGACTTTCCGGACCATACTACAGTAGGGCTTTGTGGTGGTAGTGACTATTGGAGGATGCCTGAATGTCAACAGGCTCGTGAGTCGTGAGTGAGAGGACCCTGCTTGCCAAGAGGAAGGGTTTTCTTGATGTGGTTGTTCATGCCAAGATTGAGTGCTTTGCCTTGCGAAAGAAAGAGGTAACCTTGCTAGTGACTCGACTGCGACCAGGAAGGTTGCTTCAGGGCAAGGACTGCGGGATCAAGGAGCAGCCATTGTACAGTACGGTCATAGTTTACTGTGCGGCATTCACATCAGAGTCGCTTCCCATCCTCGGATGGTGGTTATCCAAACACCGGTGGCGCAGCGATTATAGGGCATCCGTATCCATTCCCTCACTAACTTACGTCTCGTTCGTATGAAGCGTTCAGCGGATCGCAATGACGCTGCCAACGAGCGCAATGAACGTCATCGGCTCGCGACTTGGAGAGCAAGTTACTTGACAGGTTGCCTTCTCTGCCTTGCCGCGGTTCAGGGGTTCGGAAATTTCGCGCCTCGAGGTGTGTTGGTCTCGTCTAGCTGTGGAGGAAGCGCAGAAAGAGAGAAGTTGATTTTGCTGATTTACTACTGTGCTGGGCTGCAGGCCTGTGTTTGATGAAATAGGGGCCATGCAGCTCGACTTTGGAAAAGCTGCCAAATTGTGCGTTTCCGAGTTGGCTTGGGTTCCACTCTCCTCGCTCGCTGCGCTTGATGTCTCGACCGAGCTTCATCTAGCAGCTTGCCACTCATCATATTCTTGCTTTCCTACCTCCAGCTCGTCCCGACCCGACTCAACTCGATACATTCCAAAACGTGTCGCACTTTCGCACGTAGAGCTGAAGTTCAGCTTGGAGAGCGGGCTCTGCGACACCACTCTCTCCATAGACATCCTCCATCACGACCCTTGACGAACTTTAACGAGAAACATCCTTGCAACGAATCATCAAAACGCAGACTCACCACCACCACCATCCATAGCATTTCCCCCTCGACGCCGTGCCGTCATGTTTGCACCTCCCAATCCTCATCCCTCCAGCCGCCCGACATCGGCAGCGTCACACCATGCTCACATGCACCAGCAGCCATACGAGCAGAATCTCCCTCGCAGCAACTCCTTCTCCTGGAAACCAGAACTTGGTCTGCCACCACCCCCAAGCGAGATCGATGCTCTGGGCGAGTCCCTCGATCATGCTCTCGTCAATCACTCGAGACCTGCGTCTCGCGCCCAGTCGATCTCCCCCGCTGCTCGTACCCCTTCCCGTTACGATCTCGAATTTGGCGGTCTCGACGATCCAACACAGCACCGCGGACGAATGCAAGACCATATGAACATGGTCACTAAACATCCCAAGGTCAAGATCGATGTGTTTCTCTCAAGCAACATCTTTGAGGCGGGCGCTGCCATCAGCGGCAAGGTCGAGCTCACATGCACAACGAGCCAGAGACTTCGCCTCGGTCAGATCGCCGTCGAGCTCGAGGCGGTAGAGCAGCTCACCTCGCGCGACCATGCAGCTACCCAGCTCTTCCTCTACAATCGCACCATGTTCCAAGGCGATGATTTACCCCCTTCCAATGCCGTCCTGCCAGCAGCTCCCGTCAACGGCTATTGGACCGCCCGCAAAGGTCGCACTTCCTTCCCCTTCAGCTTCCGTCTCCCCTCATCTGCTCCATCCTGCGTCACGTTTGCAGGCAACGCCTCCCTCAGATATGGCCTCAAAGCGACCGCCCAGACGTGGTACAATGACGAAAAGATGATCGTTACGGCTCGACGAGAGGCTTTCGTCCTCGAGAAATGGGCCGACCAGCTTGATCCCCGTTTCCGCGAGCCAGTCGAGGTCGTCGGCGACACTCGTCTCTTCATGGGCGGCAATGGTGCCGTCTGGCTTGAAGCCGCTATCACAGAACAGCTCTTCTGGGGTGGCGGTCAGCTTCACATCCGGTGTGGCATCAAGAACAACACGAAGAGACACCTCAGCGGCATCAAAGTAGCTCTCGCCCGACGACTCATTTTTCCCGTCGGTAGCGCGGAAGGTTTCCATGACAATCCAGACAAGCTCTCTCTTGAGCCGCGTATCACCGAAGTTGTACACGACCAGATCTTCAAGGGCCGAGAGTACGAGTTTGCTCCCCACGCCGAATCCGTTTGCACTGTAGCGGTTGATGTTCCGAGAGACCTCCGCACCATTCGCAAGACGCGGCTCTTTGAGGTGCGAGCCTTTGTTTTCGTCAGCCTCTTGCTTGGCTCGTTCGCCAAGGACCTCACCATTGAGATTCCGATTTACGTCGCACACACGGCGAGCGGGCAACCGTCGGCTCAGAAGACCGTCGACCACCTTCACAGTGGACCTCCCATGCATTCGCTGCCTCAACGTCCTAGTTCGTCCATGGGCCATGGCGCCCAACATTACCTTCCCAATCCTCATCATGGTCATCACAGACAAGGACACGCTCCACACATGGACGCAGGCATGCTCGAAGTCGAACGTCTGGCCGCGGAGCGAGGATGGTCTCCGGCGCCCATCGCGTCCGCTTCTGGATTGCACCTTGCAAGCTCGAGACCGGCCAGTACCGCACCAGGCATGATCCAGCTGCCGTCCCAAGCTCAGCCGTTCTCCTTGGGTCCCGATGGACACCTGCAGTGGAACCCGGCGGTCAACAGCTGGAACGCCAGCAGACTAATGTCGCCTGCAGCTGCTTCAGGCCACTCTATCCAGCGATCCGTCAGCGCCGCACCAGGTGTCTTCCACAATGCGACACCTTCACAGTCATATGTAGCACCTGTAGACCCTGTTGCAGCTTGGACAGCAACGCAGCGGGCCATGTCGACGTCTCCAGCTCCCGCTGCACAACACGCCAATTTTGCTGCCGCCTCCCCTCCTCAGACCGCAACTACGCCTTTCCCACAGATCGCAGCTGCACCTGCCGTTGATCGTCGAGCTTCTCTGCCCGCTGCAGGCCCCTACGGCAGTGCGCTGCCTCCGCACGTAGCATATCAGGGTGCGCCGCAGGAGACACTTCCGCCGATGCCGGAACCGCAAAGCATCCTTCACGCTGGTCCAAGCGTGCAACAGTACGCTGCTCCGCCGCCCCAGTCGCAAACCCCGTCGTACCTGGGAGGCGGAGGAGCGCCGCCCATCGCCGGTCTCGCAACCATCGAGGAGGATGGCGAGTCTCAGGCCGGCACGGTGAAAACTCTCCATAAACTGCCTACGATCGGCAAGACGGGCACAAAGGGTGCCAACGGCAACAGCGTCTCGCGCAACAACATCGAGCACTTTGAGGCCATGGCTGAAGCAGAGGAGGATGAGGAAGAGGTCAAGAGGCAAATGATTGCGATGGGCATGCAACCGGACGAAGATGCCTTCACTTCCAGCCAACGCCAGCTGCAGGACGAAGAGACCAAGGCACCCGAGCAAGGACCTGAATCGGTGCGTGATGCTTCAACCAGTCGACGGACCGAAGCCTCCCACGCTGCTTCCATGGGCACGTATAGACCCAAGGCTAGCGACATCTTCCAGCTCGCTGCCGCTGCGGACGCTCCTCAAAGCCAACCTGCTGAGCTTGCACAGAAGACGAGTGAGCCGGTCCAATCTTCACTCGCGAATGTTGAACGATCGCAACCTGTGCCACACACTACAGAGATCAAGCAGAGCAGCGAAAACCGCACTCCGGCAGCTCGTTCTGTCGTGTCACTGAGACGTTCGTCCTCATCTCAGGGAATCGGTCTGCAAGCGCTCGAAACCAACTTAGTGCGATCCACCACGCCCAAGATCACGACGTTGGCCAACGTGGCTCGAGCCGAAAGCACTTCCAGTCCTCTAGCGTCCGCTTCTGCCGTGTTTGACGATTCGACGAGATCGCGCAAGAACAGCGCGTTGCGTGCGGCTGCGCTTGCAAGAGAAGAAGCCGAGCGCAAGAGTGCCGAAGAGCAAGCACGAGCGGCGGCGGAGCGCGAGAGGCAAGTGCAGGCCGAGCAGGCCGGACAAGCGGCGGCTGCAGAAAAGGAGGCTGCACAGAAGGAAGCTGCGAGAATGCGCTCGGCCGAGCAGCAGAGGCTGGAGCGGGAACGAATCGCGGAGCACGCACGCCAGCAACGCGAGCTTCGAGAGCAGCAAGAAGAGCAGCGACTCAAGGCGGAGGCTGAGTGCATCCGGAGGGAGGAAAAGATGAAGCGTCAGGAGCAGGAGGAGAAGATCGAGCGACGATCGCGCAGGGCAGCAGAAGCCGCAGCGGCAGCGGCAGCTGCTCAGGCGAAACCTGTGACAGAGGTTGCCAAGGAGTCACGCCGCATGGCCAACATTGCAACCATCGACGATGACAAGGCTCCTAGCATAATTGCTCCTTCTGTTCCCTCCAAGACGACAGCGCCCATCTTGGCTGCGCCTGGCAGAACGAGCGATCAAGACCGCATCGCGCTCAAGCAGCAAGCCGTTCACCGCGTTGACGGCTGGCTCTCCAAGGCTGCTAGCCCCAATCCATCGCACATGAACTCGCCGGGCACTCCCAGCGCCTCGGTACTTTCGGTGATGCGAAGGGAGGAGCCCGCCGTATCTGCCTTGCGTGTCGCCGAGGTTCGCTCGCCTTCGCAGGTGATCAACCCGCTTTGGGAGGGCGAATCTACTCGCTCTGGACAGATGCGAAGCGCGATGCCAAAGTCCCGCACCATTGCCGATCTGAATTCATCCAAGGTGTCGGCTGCGACAGCGGTAGCATCTCAACCGGACGAAGAGCCCATTCCACAGCTGTCGGCTGAACTGAGAGCGCTTGTGGATAGCTCCGACATTCGACCCGCTCGCAAGTCGGGGACAGCGCTCAAAGAGCACCCGATCAACCGCCGTCTGTCCGGTCTTGGATCGAGCGACAAACCGAGCGCGGTTGTGGTACCGAGTCCTTCTGTCACGTCAGTGTCACCGCAAGTCAAGCGCGAGCGTCACACTTCAATGCCGTCATGGCCTCGACCTGGCTTGCCCAATTTTGGCGCTGCCACGACTACTCGCCCTGCTGCGGCTGCGGCTGCGGTTGCTGCTGCCGCCAACGCACCCAGCGGGACGGAGCGTCGTCTGTCTCGCAACCCCGAGGCACGCGAAGTGGGAATTCCATCGCGAGTGGAAAAGAGGCTGACGGCGCCCACTTCGGAAGGAAGAACGCGTGGAAAAGAGGAGTCGAGTTATGATGTGCGATCGGCTCGTGGTGGTCGAGGAGGACGCGTGGCTTCGGTTGCGCAGCTGTGGTCCAAGATTGCTGGCGACGACGAGGTGGAAGCGGCTGATGCCAGCCGAGGCTCTCTGGCAGCGCCTCAGGCAGGTTCGGAGCCTCGCAGTGCGTCGCCGTCCAACACGTCGACGGTGAAGCCCAAACCGCGACGATCGTCGTCGGCGACTGGAGGCGCACCAGCGCTCGATTTCAGCAAGAAGGCTATGACCTCGTCGGCGGCGGCATCGGTGGGCGTGACCGCTATCGCTGCTACATTTGGAGGAGCAGGCAACGCGGCCAAGCCCGAAGCGCTCAAGAGCTTTACAGCGCCACAATTCCTCAACACCAGTATTCCCAAGCCGGTGTTTGCTACAGTCGGCGACCAGGCTGCCAAGCCAGAGAAACGTCCACTTCCCAAGCCGGTTCTGCAACCGGGTGCGGTCCCTGCGCCGCAGCTAGTGCGCCCGACAGCTATGCGAGCACAAAAAGCGCCGGCTTCCGAACGCAAATCTTCGCGCAGGATCAGCACACAACTCCTCTCAACGTTTGAAAAGAACAAGCCAGCAACCGCAGAGCCAGGATCGTCGGTGCGCGAGATGATGAGCAAGGTGGCGGTCGACTCGACGATTCTGGGCGCACTGCAGAGTGGGGATAGTGCGGGTGGGCACGACGTGTCGACGCGGCGATGCGCCGATGGCTCCGAGATCAAGATGAGCGGCCGAGGCACGACGAAGGCGATCGGCGAGACTAAGCTCAAGAGTCTGAGAGCTGTGTGGGGCAGTTGATGCGGCCTTATTTCTTCGATAGCATTCTGATCTATCCGGATTCGTCTTTTGGAGTCTTGCACATCATCATCAATGGACCCTCCTTGCACCTAGGTTGATCGTATCTGGACACGGCAAAGATGCTTTGCAGCAGTGAGCTAGAGTCGCGTGCGTCAGACGCAGAAATCCGTCCCAAACTGCCCGTTGAAAAAGAATTTTCGATCTCGACTCCGCATAGGGGAGCAGCAGTGAAAGGGCTCTGTGCAGAGGAAGAAGAATCTTTTCGAGGGCTTCTTCAATCAGGCCTATCGATCTTGATTCATTTGGCCTCGTGTGTTCCTGCAGCTTGAGCACTCTCTCGCTGCTTATCGGTCCTCTCTCGGCCTCTGCTTTGTAGCGGGGAATTTGCCTGACTCATTTCCAAAGGTGGCGTTCACAAGTCCATTCTCATCGAGGTTCGACTCCCTTCTTCTTGACCACCAACATCAACCCAACCCGTTTCCACTTCTCATCTACCCCTTCTATTCCGCCCAGCTCGCCATGTTGTCAGTACAGCAGGCCAACGCTTTGGTCTACTCGACCCTATGCGGCTTCATGCTGGTGGGCCTCTACGCCGGCTACAAGGTCCGCAATACCAATGACTTCCTGGCTGGTCTCCGAACGCAGAGCGTCTTCCCGCTCACGCTCAACTGGTTCGCATCAAGTTAGTATCGCGGCTCGTTCCCATCTTATTTTGAAGTTTCCATTCCACACACCCCTCATCGCATCCCACCGCTGCAAACAGAGGACTCGAAAGGATGTGATTCAGCTGCATGCAGCTCCAAGCCATAGTACAGGTACGTTCCCTTGGCGACCCCCCTCTACTCGATCGTAATCGGTCTATCTCTCCCCCTTCCCCTCGTCACCTCTGTGGCTCGACGCCTTTTCCCCCTGATTTGATTTTGGCCCTATGTGGCATGTCGGCCTTCATTGCCCCGATTGGGTACACGGCCCGAGAGTTTCAAAAACGCACTTCCTCTCGCAACAAGGAACGCCACCGATGCACATCGTCAAGAACGCCCTGTTCGGCAGATGCGATCCGATTTCGTCTACACCGTAGTGGCTTCAGGAAACTCGCAGGATCAAGCTACATATTCGCCGGGTTTCTCTCGCAAGACGCAACGTGGACGTCACGCCCCATGAAGACCAAACTCAATCAGTTTGGCATCAGCTACGGGTGCTTGCGTGTCTGGTTTGCAATCTCTCCTTCGCCGTGTCGTACGATTAGGCGATGGTGCGATTGCAAATCCTTGGGCCGGGTTGGTTGTGGCTTACAGCAGGCTTCACAGCTTGCTCGTGCGTCGGACCACCGACTAGATACGTTGGGCTGAGATTATACCGTCATCGGCATCCAACGGCCTCGCCACTGTTCTGTCGCCATTTGCCAGTTTCTCGGCAAATTTGCGAACAGAAAGCAGTGGCGGCCAGGATGCTGATATTACCTGATCGAGTTAGGACTCGCGAAGGGAATGCTGCATGCCTGCTTTCTCCATCCTATTCCAACAATGTACTCCCACCACCTCTGTACAGTCCTGACTGGCGGTTGGGTCACTGCGAGACTCATGGCGGCGTCCCTGGTGCTTTTTGTCCAACCGTCGTCCTTCGACCGATACGGATGTTCAGAGCGCAAGGGCATCTTCTCTTTCTCCAGGAGTCAACCACTGGTCAGGATTCCACCACTCTCTCCATCTCTCTCCTGCTTGATCGTTTCGTGCTTGGTGCAAGCCGTCGTTATGGGCTCGACGTTGAGAGCGGAAGAAGCAAACAGATAGTCAATCGATCGGTGCAGGTCTTCCTTGCGAACGGCGTCATGCCTTCCGATCGAAAGCTGTACCGTCACAAGGTCCGACTTGGCCGATCTTTGCCAGGCCAAGAGAGCTCACACGAGCGCACTGGCCTGAACGAGTTCGCTCGGTCTAGTCTACCTGTCAACCTTTTGGCTGTATCTTGCTTCAAATCCACTCCCCAACGTCGAGCCTGCACGATGCTTGTCATCGTCCGCTGACTTACATACTCACCCACGCATTTTCATTTTTCGACCTTGTCCTCTTACCACAGACATGTCTTCCTCGCTTCTGTTCGGCTACCCTCAGCTGGCTGTCATCCCCAATGCCGGCGTTCTGGGTCTCGTTGCCTACTGCTTCGCCACTGTCGCACCTCTGTGGTTCTTCGCCTGGCTCGGACCTCTGATCCGACGTGTCTGCCCCGACGGCTTCACTCTGTCCGAGTATATTCGACGCCGCTTTGGCTGGCCTGTCGGTGTCCTGTCCGGCCTAATCTTTGTCGGATTCATGTTTTGCTTTATGCTGGTCGAACTCAACACGTATGGCTCTGCCGTCAACCTGCTTGGTGGCGTCAACCCGACGGTCGCAGCGCTGATCGTGGCGATCAGCACCACCATCTACACCGCCTACGGTGGTTTCAAGGCTTCGCTCTGGACCGACAACGTCAACGCGGTCATTATCTTGATCTTCGTCGTGATCGCTTCGATCGCTGTTGGTGTCAATCTGGACATTGACCATGCGCGCGTCGAGTCGTCGGGTCTGCTCAAGCCGCAGCAACTTGGTGGCGAGCTGTGGTACATCTTGCCCGCTGCTATTATCTTCAGTCAGATGTTCAACCAGGGCTTCTGGCAGCGTGCTTTCGCTTCGAAGAACAACAGGACGCTTTATCTCTCGGTCATCTTTGCCACCCTCCCGTTGTTTGCGGTCTGCATGCTTGTGGGCATGGCGGGTCCCCTGGCGTGGTGGTCGGGTCTCTTCAACGGTCCTACGGAGGAGGACGACGGTTCGCTCACGTTCTTCTACATTCTGGCGACGCTGCCGGACTGGCTCACGGGCATTGTGATTGTGCTGTGTGGCTGTCTCAGCTCGTCGGCGTACGACACGTTCCAGTCGGCGCAGATTTCGACGATTCAGAACGACGTGTTCTTGGGACGTCTCAACATTTGGTGGTGCCGTGCTATCCTGGTGCTCATCAACATCCCCTCTGTGGTGCTGGCCGTCAAGAACATTGACATTCTGGAAGTTTTCCTGATTGCCGATTTGGCTGCTATCGCGTGCATCCCGGCGTTCTTGCTCGGTCTGGTGCCTCAGCTGTACTTCCTCAACGGCGTCGATGCTGTGGGTGGTGCGGTGGGTGGATTCTTTACGGTATTCGTTTTCGGAACCATCTTCTACGACAGCGCGTCGAAGGGTATTGCGCTCATCGGGCTGCCTGAGGGCCTGTACGTGACAGACTACAGCGTGTTGGGCGCCTTCTTCGCTGCGCCCCTCGGCAGTTTGGGATGGACGTTTGTCACGTGCGGTATTCGGGCCGGTGTGACGTGGGTCTACTGCAGGTACACCGGTAGCAAGTTTAGCGTGTTCGAGTACCGCGAGTTTGACGTGTCCAAGTTTGCGCTGCCCGAAGACAGACCCGCTGATTTCCATGGTATCCATGGCAGTGGGAACCCGAATGACGGGCGCAAGTTGGATGAAGGCTTGGAGGATGCTCCGCGGTTGAAGCGGTATGCGTCGGAGGGTGCGTCTAGTGGGGAGTTGGGTCCGGCGCAGAAGTGAACGTGCGGCTAGACGGGTGCCCAAGTTTCAACACTTGAATCGACACCTTTGCTTCACTCTCCCGCATCTGCAGTAGGAGATTGCGTTTCTATTCGCTCCATCTTCAACCACCTCTTCCTCTCTCTCTCTCTCTCTCTCCTCCTCAAAATCTTCGTCTTTCGACTTCCGTCTTTTCTTCTTTCCCCCCTTCAATCTTTGGCCTGCTTTGGTTTGGAAATCTTCCTGTTCATTCACAAAAAATGGGTCCTTCTTCTTTGTGGAAAGAAGGTCTTCTTCCCCTCTGCCACCTCTCTCTGCGGTTGTCAATGTCATTGCTTCCTCTTCTTTCTCAGGCTGTTGTGTGTGTAATGATGTGTGAACAGGCTGATGTTGGGCTGAGTGAGTCGAATACGAACCTCACAGTGCTCGTTGGGGTGCTCTTGAAATCATGCTCTTGTAGCAGAACCCAGCACAGACGTTTTGACGGCTCCTACTGCGGCCACTCCAATGGTGTAGCATTGCATCGTCAAACGAGCGCTTTAGTCCAACAACCCCTGCTCGCGCTGCTCGCGCCTCACGTCGAGGGCAAGATCCATCACGCGCCGAATCTCGGCGCGCTCTGCAGCTTGTTTCGGGTCGAGGGTGGGTTCGTCTTCCACAAAGCTCTCCTCGCCGGGTTGCTTATTGACGTTGCGGTTTGGGGCGACGGTGTGCGCCGCTGATGCGGAGGGTGCGGTGGCGGTGAGCTGTAGAGTGGTGGTGTTGCGGGTACGGCGGGGAGGGCGGGAGCCGGTGGCGAGCGAGGCGTAGCGCAGGATGTGCGAGAGTTCGCGTTCTCGCGTCTCGATGGTGTCTTCGAGATCTTCGTCTGCCGCAGAGGGGGTGGGGTTGGTGGAGGTGGTGGTGGGATGGAAACGCTGACCGAGGGTGTTTGGGACATCGACTGTGTAGGGTGTTCTTGAAGGGAGGGTTGGTTTGACGTCGTTTGCTGCCGCTGCTGATACTGCCGGTGTACTGTTTGCCTTGGTCCGCTCAACAATCGTCAGGTCACCTAAGAGGTTTGATATCCCCGCAGCGTCCTTCTTCGCCTCAACAACAGTCCTCGTTACGACGGGATCAGATGAAGCAGGGACGCTATCGAGTAACGTCGGCTCGGCATCACCGAAATCCACGCCATGCTCGCGTTCAATATCCTCCAACAGCTCGACCTGCTCGTACCCGGCCGACGACTGACTCGTGAGCTTCTGCCACTTTCCACCCAGCGCCCCACCCCCTTTTGAGGTCTCGCCGTCCAGCAGCCCGATCTCCTTATCCGACAGCACCCAGCGCAAGATCCACTCCGACCTCGCATAGCACGCCTTGCTGCAAAAGTAGTCTCGCAAATCATCGTACGTATTCCCCGCCTCGCCCAGGTCCAGATCCTCCACCGCTTTCACCGACTTGTTGCGTAGGTTGATCCGAAACCTTCCCCTCCCCGCCTTACTCGTCGACGGCGCAGCATTGCCGCAAGGAGGATACGCGCACTTGCCCGCCAACTTGCGCTCTTCGAGAATCTGCCCCCACGACGAGGAGGAGAGAAAGAGCAGCGCCTTTTTGAGTTGCTGCAGCGAAGGCTGGTGATCGATCAGCTGTTCCTGGTAGTACAGGATCACGCGCTGGCGTTCTTGGTTTGAGAGGATCGAGGTGGTGAGCAGCTGGATGTCGGTTGGCTGGATCGGCGAGTCCGCGTTGGTGCTCGAGTCGAGGAAGGGCTGCATCGCTTGGATTGCCACTTTGCTTCGTAGGCCGGAGGCAGCAGAAGAGGGCGGTGCGACTGAGGACGTCGATGCGGACGCGGAGGCGGTGGAAGTAGCGTCGGATTTCGGCCGCTCTTGCACCTTCATTGAAGCTGCTGAGCCCGGGATGCGGTTGACGTCGGTGGGGGCTTTACGGAATTCGGTTCGAGGTGAGCGTTCTTGTTGACCAACGCTGGCCCGAGGGCCGTCTGATACGCCGACCATGCTGTAAATTTGGTGGTCTGATGGTTGTGCAGAAGGTGAAGAAGCACGGCTAGAAAAAAGTGTCGAAGATTCGTCTTCAGGGTCCATTTTTTGGTCGAAAGTGGAGCTCGACTCAGCCTTTCAACACAGCGCAGCAACCAACTCTTTCCGGCGACTCTTCACACGCACATATCAGCGACGGAAGACCCGCTGTAGTCAACTCTCCACTCACTACTCAACAACACCCTGAGCGAGCCACAACACACACCCAAAGGAAACCGCATCCACCTGACGCAATGCAAAACATGTTTCACTAACCCCCTTCTCAAGACAGCAGCTCATCCAACCCTAAACCAGACAACCCCCTCCTGCTCCGATTCACCTTCCTCCCCACCAACCACGCCGCCACACTCGCCGCCGACACCATCCCCAGCGCCCGCAACACCACCGCTACCACCAGCGCTCGTCTCACCGCACTGTAAAACGCACCCAGCGCCATGCCGCTCCAGTTGAACTTGCGCTCCATGCGCGTGCCCACACTCGACTCCCACCCTCGCACCACGTTGCGGTAACGCCAGCCAAAGAACCAGATCCAAAAGTTGACGTCCGGGTACGAGAAGCGCGGGAACACCGAGGTGAGGCTCGGTGCGAGTGCATGTGATGCGGGCGGCGGGTTGAGGTGGAACTCGTCCCTCACGCGACCGATGACGCGGTTGACCGAGACGAGCGGGGCTGAGATGAGTTCAGCTGCGGTTGGCATCGAGCTGGATGCGGCGTCTTGCAGAGGTGGCACCGAAGCGAGATTCGACAACGATCGAGACGGGGACGTGGGTTCGGCTGTCGGCGTGGCCGGCGTCATGCCTCCCGAACGGAACGACGAGTGACTGTTGAACGTCGTCATGTGCGACAAGAGGTCCAGCGTCATTCCCAGCGTCAACCCCCACAGCCTTAACTCTGGCCGTGCCTTGCCCTCCTCAACCCGCGCAATGTGCGATCCCGCCTTCTCGGTGCCGTAATTCGATGCGTCCGCCAGTAAGCTCGCCTCCTCGTCATTCTCATCATACTCCGCCACCGCCACCGGATCGTTGGGCAACAAGATACACTTGAAATCCATCTTCCCCACCAGCGCACGCAGCACCCATCGAACGAGCGGCGACTTGGGCGCCAGACGGCTGCTGATATCCACCGACGTCGTGCCCCATTTCGGTTTGGGCGTGTAGAGCAGCGAGAGCGGGATCCAGTGTGCCGACGCCACCTCGCTCGGCTGCAGGTCCGGCAGCGGGCTGAACGGCGATGTCTGCACAAACACGTATGGGGAGAGCACCATCAGGAGCCGTTTGCCCAAGCTGGTGGTGATCTCGCGGTCATCGAGCTGGCCTACGCAAGAGAACTCCTTCTCGGCCAGATCAATGCCTACTTCTTCCCACGTTTCGCGCATCGCCGTGTAGAGCCCGTTCTCGTCACCTTCCTCTTTCCTTCCACCAGGAAACGCGACGTGCGCAGACCAGTTGTCGCCAATCCGCGCAGCTCGCTTAATGTACAGAATCTCCGGCGTCCCGCGCTGCACCCACGGTTGCTCAAAGAAGCTGCTCAGCGTCGAGGAGAGGTCAGCCACGGCGACGCTGGAGGCGAGCGAGGAGACGCCTGCGTTTTGTGCTTGCTCGAGCGATGCCTGCGAGACATGCACGCCCGAGTTGCCCAGATCGTGGCTGCTGCCGCTGGCGTCGACCTGCTGCTGCTGGGCTCCGGCGTGTTGGGCTTCCGGATCGTGATGCTGTGCGAGCCACGCTTCGTCTTCTGGTGTAGGTCGGACTCTCAGCAGAATCGCAACTGAGGCTCGACGAGGTTGCGTCGGCGGGCTAGCGATGACTCGAGGCGGAATGCGTGAGATGCGAAGAAGCGCATGCGAAAGGTGCGTTAGGATGGCGTTGTTGCCGTTGACACTTGATGAAGCCATGGTGGGCGTGGATAAATCTCGTTTCGAGATCGAACCTGGTAGTCGGTGTTGTGCGGGTGTTGTTCGTGCAGCAGCGAAGCTAAGAGTGAAGGGAACAAGTGACGAGATCCGGACAACGGCTGCAAGCCGTCCCGCTGTCGAGGCTAGTTCGAGTATGGCTGCGATGATGCGATGTAGGTAGAGGCGAGCATGCGATCTTTTCGCGTTGCGAGGTCAACGAAGGCTAGATCCGGAGAAGTGGGTTGCAAAAAGACGTGCGGGGTGATCAAAGATGTGGTGGCTTGAAGTCAACTAAGGAAGATTGTTGGGCATGGCCTGACCGTGGATTTATCGATTGCAGCCAGAATTCCAAGTCCCGCACGTCTCTCTACCCACGCTCTCGCTTTCGCCTCGACTTTCCGCCTCTTATTTTGGGCTGCGAGTGTGACAGCCTGTCAAGACCGTCTTATCCCGCACCAACTGGCTTTCAGACTGCTCGCCCCACAAATCCGGCAAACGCAAACGGCAGCCGCAGACAGATAGCCGGGCATGTGGCGCCGTCTCACCTCTCACGCGGGCCGGCGCTTATGTTGCCGCTCACGAAGCAGTCTCATGTCGCCTATCCTTCTGACACCTCACGTTAGTCCGAGTAACCACCATTGACTACGTGCATAGCTGAGCATACATAATACATCATGCGGCCCCACCTCCCTATCATCACGTGTCGTCTTCATCCTCGTCGTCGAGGATCGCCAGTCTGCGCTTCTTCGGACCGTTCGGGCCGTAGTACTCGGCGATGGCCTTGTCGAACTCGGTCCTGACCTCCTCCAGCTCCTGCGATGGGAACGGCACGTCTTCTTCCTCATCACTGTCGGCAAGAAAAAGCCGCTTTTTGTCCACTCGTCGATTGATACGTTGACTCGCATCCTGCAGAGGCTCTTTGGTCGTCTTCCTGCGTCTCTGCTTGGCATTGCGCAGAGCTTCAAGCGCAGACGACTTGCCATCATCATCCGCCTCTTGCACGTCGTCGACAACCGAGCTCGTCGGCGGAGTCTCTCGGCCATCCAAATCGTCTTCGTGCTCGTCGCTCGAGTTGTCAGCATCGGCCATTCGCAGCGACTCGTTGTGCATGTGTTCGTCCATGGCGAAAGCAAACTCGTCGTCGCTGTCATTGATAAAGTCTTGCTCCGTGCGTCTCATTTGCTTGCGTGAACCGCTTCGCTTAGCTGTGGGCTTGGATCTCTTCTTTCCACTGCTTCGAAGCAGTCCTCCATCAGCCGCAGCGTCATCGCCCGTGACCAGGCTCCGATTGGCCCGAACGCGATCAAAGTAGTCGCCGTCTTCGTCTGAATCGCTCAATCCGCCGTTCCAGCCATCCGGAAGATCAGCCGGGTTGATCACATCGCCGTCTGCGTCCCCGCCGACTCGCGGCTTGCGCACACGCATCACGAGTGCTGTCAGCTCTCGACCGTGCGTGTCGAGTGGCTCTCGAATGTATCGCTCGATGGCTTCGATCTTCTCGTTGAGGTGGCTCGGTAAGATCTCCTTGGGCACCGTCCACTTCCAATGCACCGGCTCGTCGTCGTTTGCCTCGAGGCCCACCAGTCGGCACAGTAACTTGAGCTCCGGCAGCAATGATGCATCCGTGCGAAGCTCGTCGTTGCCGCGGTAGGCGAGTTCGTAAGGCTGGAAGCGTTCAACGGGTGATTCGTTTTGCCTTTCCAGTTCGCCAAGCAGCATCGTGCTGCCGTTCTCAGCGCCATCCTCACCGAGGATAGAGGTGGACGATTCCGCCTGGCGCTGTGCCTCTTCCTCCTCGTGTCGCGCAACGAGCTCGGTGCGCATGGCGCTCGCCATCTCCAAAGCCGACTTGACCCACAGCACGGCCTGCATCTTTTCCTTCTTGAGCAACAACCCGACCGCGACTCCGATCTCTTCGTCTGGTGCCATGCCGGGACGCACAGCGATCTCGGCAGGCATCCTCGGCGGCTTTGGCTGACGAGGAGGTCTTTTGCCTGTGTCATAGATCGACTGCTCTTCGGGAGTCAACTTGCTAAACTTGCGCAGAATGTAGTCCATCAACTTCTTGAGATTCGGTGCCGACGTCGGTGCACGTGCTTCGAGGATCCTGATGGCGTCGCCGCTGATCACTTTCCGCAGAGCCGCGCGGTGACCGACCAGGAAGAACTGACGGTAGTCGTTGGCCTTGATTGCGATCCGATGCATCACAGTGACGAGCTTGTTGAGTTGGTCTTCCATATCGCTATAGTCTTGCCAGCGCGCCAGGTAGTCGATGCAAGCCTTGGCCAGCTGCTTGGTGGCGAGCTTGCGTTGAAAGTCGGCGAAGCGGAACTCGCGCTCCGACCGTGTCTCTTTCAGCTGCTCCTTGATCTGCCTTGCTTCGTCTTCGTTGGCGTCCAGATCGCCATCTTGTCGAGAGCGGCGCACCTGCTTCTTGGCCTGCACGTACATGTGGTCTCGATTGGAGGCGTAGCGCTCGAGCATCTTGGGCATGACATACGCAAAGTTGATGATGGTGTCGAGGAAGGCGAAACTCTGCGCGGTGTAGGAGCGCACGATGGCATGGCAAGCATCCAATGTCTCCCCCATGTAGTAAAACTCTGCTTGCAGGCCTTCAGCGACGTCCCTCTCGCTCTCCTTTTTGCTACTGGCGAGCTCGTCGACAAGCCGAAGCAGTACGATCCAAAGCTGAACAGACGCGACAAACTCGAGCCACGCTTTCGACTCTTGCGCCTGGATCGTACGCACCAGCACCATGCGGAAAGCCCACGGCTCGAGCCATTGACTGACGAGCTCGAACGGCCAATTTTCCTCCGCCTCTTCGGACGGCCGTTCGCTTTGTTCCTTCTCCATCTGTTGCTGTTCTGGTTCGAGGAGGTTGAGGGTTTCTTGAGTTGAAGCTGGCTGGGCGGGTGCCGCTGTCTTGGCAGCCTTGCGACGATTTGCAGCTGTAGCACGACGCGAAAGGAAATACTCGAGGAAGAAGGCACCGAGTTGCATTATGCGGATCCGCGCCACATCCAAGTCGCCAAGTTTGTCGCGCTCCGATCGAATGTCCTTCAGAATCGATTTGGCCAGAGGCTCAAAGCCGCACTGAACAAACGTGTCCGCCCATCCTTGCAAGACAAGAGCGGCTTCGGCGGTCCACTCGGACTTGAGTTTGGGCGCGCCCCTCTCTTGCGCATCCTTGCGCCTCTGAGCCCGCCGTCTCCCTTTGTGCATCGCCTCGTCTGCCAACTGTGCGACCGACTTGACCAAAGCCGATTGATTTCGAGCAACGCGACGCTCGCCATCCGGCCCGACAAAGTTGATCGTAGTACCGAAGCGCGAGTGACGCGTGGGTAACATGCCCGAGGCCGATGCGCGTTTCATCTTTGCTTCTGTTGCCAGACTTTCAGCAAGGGCGGTGCTCGGTCTTGCGCTGGGTGTGACTGCTCTTGATGAAGAGGCGGCTGCACTTGCTCTGCTTCCATTCCCGGTCGTAGCGGTCGTATCGGTAACTGAGCTCGAAGTGGAGCCGGGAGCGATCTCGGCGATCTCCTTAACCTTGGTGCCGACAAAGATGTGAAAGATGCATTCGGATGCGATGGCGTTCCACGCGTTAAAGTTGGGCGTCTCAGCGCTGCTAGCCAGCATGAGCAGCGTGTCGAGGATGTGATGCTTGTGCATCGAGTGAACGAGCCTACTCTGCAGGTTGGCATTCGACAGCTGGTCGACGCTGCTGAGACTTGTGGTGATGGGATCGCGGATGGCCAGCAAGTTGCGGAACAAGTGCAGGCACATGCCGATGATGCCAGTGACGAGACTCGACCTTTGGTGTTGCTTTGAGGCCAGGTTGGGAAGCAAGAGGTAGCGCATGACGACGCCGAGCACGTCGTGCTGTCTGTCAAGAGACTGGCTGCGAAGGATGACGGATTTATAGGCGATCAGGTGCTGGTCGAGTTTGGCGATCTCGCGGAGCTCGTCGGATTCAAAGCCTTGCTTTTCCTGTTCACGCAGCTCGGCCACGCCGTCGAAGGGCCACGTCATTGCGGTGAGCAGATCGGTACATGCAAGCGCGATGGCATCGCCTTCTCTTGCCTGACCGGCACTCTCAAGCAGAGCGGGCACGATGAAGTTCTCGAGCACCTCGTTGTCTGCAAAGGCACGCGCCACCTTCCTCGTCGGATCGTCGTCATCGAGTTTCCAAAGCTTGCGGAGCGATCGCAGAGCGCCTAGAGCCCGTGGTCCACGCTTCCATCGTGTATAGACCTTGTCGTCCTCCTGGTTCTCAGCCTCGTCCCCGTAGCCGTACTGGCCGATTTGCATGCAGAGATCCCGGGCGGCATCGCGGATCTCTTCCTTGTCCGGCTCGTTGGCGCCGTCGTCGAAATCGTGGCTTGGATCGCCACGGTCATTGCCGTATTCGTCTTCGCTGATGTCGGTCATGAATCCCTCATCGCCCTCGAGATCGTCAGAGTAGTAGTCGTTCTCGGACGCCATCTTGAAGAATCCGGCTGGCAGCCGTAGCTTGGCTGTCAAGTCCGTCTCGATTGTACCCTCACGACGACTAGAGTACGAAGCTCGAGTACGCTGTGCGATGTTCTCGATTAATGTGTGAGAGGAGGCGGTGTCGTTTGGGGCGATGTACTGAGTCAAGTGTGGAGAAGCAGAGGGAGGCCTGATTTGTGGAAACCTTTGCTTCGCGGAATTGCAGCTGGAATCCAACACCACTCAACGCGGCGCGCCTGGAACGCGTCGCTTCTTTTTCTCGGATATGTGTGCTAGCATGGTCTAACAGACGCATTGTTTTCAAGCGTGTGAGCGTCTTGGGCGTGGTCAGAACCCCGAACTCTTCCTTCTCGTGCTTTGCCTTCTCGAGCTGCACCTGTCTGTGATGGCGAAGTCTCGACTGGCATCTCCGATGCTGTGGCAGCCCCAAGGCTGCGTCGGATGGCATTCTTGTGCCTCTGGGTCATCCACGGCGCAATGTCGGATTTGAAACGCTTGGGAGGCGTCGTGTCCGCGTCATCATGGGCTGAGTGCTCAAAATTGGCTGTATCGCGGTCGCGTGGCGTGTCCTGGGCGGTTGAGGGCATTGCAAGGTCCATTGAGTCTGGCGCACTGCCGTGAGCGCTTCGATGGGCATCTTGGGCTTCATTCGATCCAGCTGCCTGGTCCGCAACGCCGAGGGCGGGATGGGGAGGCAGCGAAGCTGGTCTGACCTTCATTTTGCGACCCTCGGTGGCGGCCTCCGCCACTGAAGACGGAAGAGGAGAGAGTGACCTCGTCCGCTGTGCGCCATGGGCCTCGTCGAGATCCGGTCGACCTTTCTGCGCTTTCGTTATTCCCTTATCCCCTTGCGTGGCCGAGGCTATTTGCAAGATGGTCTCTGTCAAGGTCGCGGGTCGAGCTAGGGCCGAGCTGGCGCGTTTGCTCTCTGACTTCCTCGTTCCTTGCAGTGGAGAATCTGATTGGGCCTGCTGTCTGCTGGCTTTGCCCCATTCAGTGGTCGATCTGCTGCTCATGGTCGTCAATCTGCCGAAGCTGCTCAGAGGTGTATATCGAACTCGGGCTATGGATGATGGTGGCGAAAGGCAATCCCAGAAGCATGCACGTCATGTTCAAGAAGCTTAGGAGTGCAAAGACATCAGGAGAGGCCGTCAACTCTGCTAGTGAAGCAAAAGCTGATGGCGAGCTGCTGAGCTGCATGACTTGCTTGTACTAGGAAAACTGAGGCAAACGACTCAGCACTCGCTCGTTCTTTCACAACGGAGAGACGGAAAGATTCCGAACAGCTTCTGCGACGTCTCGTCGGACGGCCGGGAAGTTATGGAGCTTCCGACGGCATCGACCCTCAAGTTCACACGCCACTCCCCAAGGTGGCTTGGACAAGAAGAAAGTGAAATTCGCCGATGTGCTTTCCCACGGCTGCGCAAGCGAGAAAGCATCTGGGCGATCTTCGGGAAGAAATGAGCAAAGCGCAGACATGCACGCACTTCTCTTCCGTGATATCGAGCGAGGCATGGACAAGTCGCCGATCCATTGAGAAGTCCAAGGTCAAGATGAACGGAGACTTCCGTCGCAAGAAATTTTTCCTAGCTGTTAGTTACCGTGGCTGCAGAAATGAGACGGCTTGCATAGGAAATTCGCATTCGGTTCTATCAGAGCGCTTGCGACAACGCTCCAGAGGCTGCTCCAGGATGAGCCCTCTTGGCTCCTGGACGAGCGTCAGTTCCGCCAGCTGATGGCAAAGCTATACGTGTGCATCATCGTTGCAGGGAAGGTCGACTGTGGACGTTTCTTCTTCTTTTCCAACAGCTTGTTCAGGCGGCGAAATGCAAATTGTCCGGTGCCCCGCACCTTTCTTTGCGGTAAATCTTTGTTCCATGCTACAGTGGACGACCGACCTCAACTAGACTGCCTTTGACTGACCTTGACGGAGGCGCTCCTACCCGAAGAACCGAGGACCGAATGCCACACATTTCCGTACGAGGCTAAGCATGCATGCATAAGCTCAACGCTTTCTGACCCACACAACCTTGCCATGTTTGTTCGTGAACGAAGTCGATCTCGACGTCGGATTCGCGAGTAACGGTGGGGCGCGATTTCGACCAGGGCATCATCGCCATGCCACCGACGCGGCTGGATCCCGTAGCCTTTCATTGACTGCCCTGTCGACCCAGTTCCTGACTCGATCGACCTAGATTCGCCTTGCGGGGCTGCAGCGATGCAAAGCTCTTTTTTTGGGGATGCTGTATGCGGGCTGAGATGCTGGTGAGCTTGGCTGCAACGATTCTGTATTTCGCCGGTCGTTGGCCTGTCTCAAAATAATGAAGTATTTTGGATATTCAAATGCAGTTTAAATACAAGCAAATTCCAGGGTTGAATTGGTTTCAAGGAAAATGCGGGGGAGACGGAATGAATATTACTGTAGCCTAGACGAAAGGCGGGCCGAGCGAAGCAAAGCGCCCCAAGCAAGAGCTGAGTGTGACTTGCAAATGCGTGGTCGGATTCGATACAGACACGGAGCACACAAAAAGGAACAGCGTCGTCGACCAACCCCCGCACTTGCTCGCTTTTCGATCGATTTGTCGATAGTTGCATGGGGTTTGCCGTACCCCTCTTGCGTCTTCCCCGCAATTTTTCCTCTTTTCGGTCGCTTCTCTCCCTGCGTGCCTTGTGGTCGTGTTTTGCTGCTGCTGTTGCTGCAAGTCTTGACTTTCGGGCGACGACGATTCGCATCTCGCAGCGACGCTCAGTCATTCGTCCGTCCATCCGCGTGTGTCTGGTGTGTGTCAGGACGCGGTCCTTCATTTCGACTCCTCGAAAGGGATTCTGAGAGAGGAACCTGTCGGAAGTCAACCGCCGCCGCCGCCGCCGCCGTGGCCTCACTGCTGCTCCTGTGCCGTGCACTGCCGTATCCATTTGTGGGAAACGGCACACCGCTGACGTTCTCCGGTCGAGGCATTGACCCTCTCCGTACAGTTGCGTGTGTCTCGAACCCTTGCTGGTCGTAGCTACAGTACACAACGATCCCACGGCTCGACCCGTCCTCCGCGGCACCGCGCCACTCGTGCCGTTCGTCCCTTCAAGCAGCCCATCAACGCCTCCTCTTGATTCCGTCCGTGTTGCCGTCGCGCTTCACTCACATCCACACACATTCAATCTTTTCTGGGCGCTGCAACCTGCTAGTGTCCCGTGTGGTTCTTTTTGACGCCATCCCACCATCTCGTCCTTCCGCCTTCACTCTCTACCTCGACCGATTTCCAGAGAGAGCCCATGTCGTAACCGTGTATCCGGCTCGTCTTTACGTACACTACCGGCATCAGCTCATTTCCGTCAAGCCTCATCAACGATATTCGACTTGTTCGTCGTTCGTCAATCCACTCGCTCATCTCCGGCCCAAACCCACCAATAAACAACCACTAGCCTCGTGCGTCATTCGACTGTCGTCGCCACCGTACATACTCTTTGATCATCCTGCTTCGGTGCAGCCATCCGGCCGTCGAACAAACTCGGCTCGAATCCTGTTTGCCACGCCTCATTTCGGTCCTGGTTAGTGCAGGCTTACGCAAATCTAAGCTGGCCTTTGCATTTCGGTTCACAACGTGCGAAAGGTGTCTTTTAACGCTGGCGAAGCAGATCGAATCCTGGGCGTATCCACCAAGGCCCAACTGCTGAGCACTCTTTCACCTAGCGAATTCCGCCTCCACCGTTTTCAGCTCCACTCCGTCGGCTCAGAGTCGGTCAAGCCGGCAACACTCTTCTTCGCCCATGCCTGCATCCGTCGAGGTGGCAGCGCCGCAAAGCATCGACATCATGATGCCCAAGAAGCGTCAGCAAGGCTTCGAACCCGGCGCCATCAGCCGCCACTCTGCTTCCGGTATCGGCCCGACTGCCACCGGCCCGTCCGCCACCGGCTCGCAATCCGCCCACAATACGCACTCATCCGGTCCAGGCTTTGGCGCCAACAGCTTCTTTGGTCCCTTTGGCTCCAACGGCTTGCCTAATAGCTTCATCGACACCGATATCCTTCTTAACGACGACCTGTGGAATCAGTTCTCGCCCGCTACCACGAACAACTCTTCCGCCGGCACCGACATCACAGGCCAACACCAGCCGTCGGGACTTGAAAACAACGCGAAATCCGACAGTTCCAACGACCAAACGTTCGGCGAGTCGTACGTCGACATCCCTCACTCGAGCTCGCTCGACATGTTTGGGCCCCAATCACGCACGTTGGGAAGTGTGCGACCCACGCACGATGCTCTGAGCCGTATTAGCAAGGATGCCTCCTCCATGGACGACGCCGATTCTCCCGACGGCTCCAACGGCGAGACCACCTCAACCATCGCCACCAGTGTCATCTCGCCCAGCTCCGTAGGTACCACTGTTGGCAGTCTTCCGAAGGGCACAAGTGCTAGTCGTCACCATCGCTCGACCAGCAACGCGTCTTCGACCAACCGATCTAAGACGGCCCGCAGCTTGAGTCGAAGTCGCACTCGCGCCGCTGCTTCGGAACGACGCACTGCCGACCGCTCTCCCTCTCTCGAAAGAGGAGGCGTCGGAAAGGCGCCATCCTCGCGAGCTCGAGTCAGCCGAAGAGCAACGGTTGGCCCAGCGGCACTCGCTAGCAACCTTCAGTCCAACGCAAACCCTCCAGCTCCCACGCGATCATCCTCGTCGACCGCTGCGAGCAACGCATCAATGGGGCTGTCTTCAAGCTTACAGCCTCAGACTCATCGCTGGAGTCTGTTTGGAACTCCAGATGCTCCCAATGGCAGCAATCTGCAGCTCACCTTCGATCGACCATCTTGGAATGCGCAAGGGCAGCCAGGCACCACCTCCGCTTCTTCGTCCTTGCCGTCACCGCTCAATTTCCATACCAGCATGGCACACTTGAACCTGCAGACTCCACCTGTGCATCACCTCCCGAACCGGCTTCACGAAGACGCAAACTCCGGTCAGAGCTTCAATCCGTTCCTGTTCCCGCCTTATACGCAGGCCAGCGGCCATGCCGGCGCGGCAGCTGTGGACAACCTGGCCAATCTCTCTTCCGACCTTCAATCGCAGGGCGCTCCCCATGCATCTGCACGATCTAGCACAACACCCGATTTCAGCGAGGTGAGGGCGACGACCACAACCAAGGCGCGACGGCCCAGCAAGACGGCTTCGCAGACTTCGCGGGATAGCTTCGCCAAGGAGATCAAGCAAGAAGCCGTCAAACTTGATCTCAAGCAAGTCGGCACCGAGGAATCTCAACCGGGCGAAGATGAGGAAGAGGACGACGGCGGTGACGACGATGACGGGCACCCCTCTGGTGCTGCCGGCGGTAAGAGCGAGGCAGAGGCCAAGAGGCTGGCTGAAAAGCGTCGCAAGCGTCGTGAGTCGCACAACGCCGTCGAGCGCCGCAGGAGAGACAACATCAACGAGAAGATCACGGAGCTGGCCACGCTGCTTCCTGAGGCGATGCTTCTCGATGCCATCGCCACCTCGACCCAAGGCGGCAATAGCGGCACTTTCGCACCCGCTTTGGCTGCCAAGGCTGCGCTTGCGGCAGCGGCAGCGGCTGTGGCCAAAGGCGACACCGTGCCAGACAGCTCGGAGGGCCAGCACAATCTGCCCAAGTCATCGACAGAGGCCTATGCCGCTGCGCTGGCGCCCGTTCACGCCAACAGCGCAGCCCTGGCCGCAGCACAGGCTAAGCCCAACAAGGGCATCATCCTACGCAAGAGTGTTGAATACATCAGGCACTTGCAGCAATTCCTCGATATGCAGATGGGTCGCATTGGTTTCCTCGAGGCAGAACTTGCCCGGTCTCACCAAGCACTAGCGGCATCCGGGATGCAGGCGCCTCCCACGACGGATCCGCAGCAGGGCCTCGGCATGATGCATGCATTTTTCAGTCAGACTGGCGCGGGCAATGGCGCCGGCGAGGGATTGTTTGGTGATAACACGCGACAACAACCGCAACAGCAGCAGCAACACCACCATGCACATGGTCAGCCTTTCCAGCAGCAACCTTTGCAAGACTTTAGCCCCATGAATCTGCTCAGCCTGGGCATGCCGATGGACCAGACGAGCCAAGCGCAGCCAATGCATCAGAGCAGCCTTGGCATGTCGCATTCGAGCTCGGGTGGACACGATGCGATCAACAACGCACCTGCCCTCGCTGCATGGCTGGAAGGCTTTGATCAGCGCACGGGGCTTCCCCGTCGTTCGTCCGTCGACCCGATCGAAGAGGAAGAGCACGAGAGCGGTCAAGAGGACAAGGAGCTCAGCCGTCGCGGGCAGAATCAGAGCTCTCGCCTCTCGCACGATGCCCACGACGAGCACTGGCGAGGACGACCGCGTCACAAGATCAGCCGCAGCCGCGCTCAGGTCCAGGAGGGAAGCTGGCCTGATCTACAGCCTTCCGAAGCCCAGTCTCCGATGCAGCTCGTCTCGGGAGAAGAGGGTGCGCCCACAGCGTCGTTTGCTGATATGGGCGAGATGAAGCTCGACTTGTAGATCGAGTTTGGGTTTACACCAGTCAAGAAGGCGTTCCAACATCAGAATCAGAAAGTCCAGTCAGAAGCTAATCAAGGTTCTCCACCAGATTGTGTATTAGTATCCAAGCTTAGGGTCTTGTTTCGTCTTAATCGAGTTTCAATGTGAATGGCAAAGAATACGTCGGTGCGCTGGACATGCTTGTGATCGTTGTGAGAAGTACCTGGACGTTTGGATTAGGCTTCCGTTGCAAAGTGAGTGAGAAGAAGGAAGATCTTCATTGTCAGATACGCAGGCTATATGCGTGAGCTGACTGAGTAACGAGATGGATTCCAGGAGCAGCGGAACTAGATGGAGGCTAGTACTTATACTAGCCTCCGTACAGAAGTGGACGGAGCGGAGACTGAACCGGGCCAAAAAGGGGCGTCTGGAATGTGCTCTCTCGCGCGAGAGGGACTCTCGTGCGAGAGGAGCATCCAGGCGTAACATTCATGCTCGATGTTTGAGGTTGCAAGCGCGCTGACCTTTGAGCCCGATTTCTCCACAATCGGAAAAGCGCGTCTTCTTTGATGAGTCGCACGAGCCAAACGAGTCTCACTGCATCTTCTCACACTTACAGCCACCATCATCTTGTCCGTCACACTACACCGACAAGAAGCTCTTTTAGAAGCCCTCTTCTCTACACATCTACGAAGAAGCACAGCCAGCAAGGAACATTTCCCCAAACATCGCCTCCGTCTGGCGAAAGAGAGTCCATCATTGACACAGCACTCTAACGATGACGTCCATACCCGAGGCACGCTCCTCATTCAACCTCAAAGTGCTGCGGCGGCACGACCCTTCCATCGTTGAGATCGTTGAAACGGCCTCCTTTGTCGTGCTGTACAACTACAACAATGGCGAATGGACCAAGACGGGCGTAGAAGGCCCTCTCTTCCTCTTCCGACGTCGACTACCGCCCTACAACGGCTTCTTCCTCATGAACCGCAACGGCGTGGAGAACTTCAGTGCCGACGTGACGCCGGATGACGATCTCGAAATCACGCCCGAATTCATCATCTATCGACCGGAGAAAAATGGAGATAACGAGGTGTACGGCATTTGGGTGTTTGAGCCGAACCAGAGGATGGCGGTTGGGGATAAGTTGTTGAAGCTGCAGCAGATGGCGGAGGCGCCGAGCGAGGAGCAGATGAGGGTGGCGGATCGCCCGTCGAGCTCGATGGTGCCTGCTGTGAGCGGGGAAGGGAAG
The DNA here is from genome assembly GCA_928724755.1 of Sporisorium exsertum. Taxonomy (NCBI): domain Eukaryota; kingdom Fungi; phylum Basidiomycota; class Ustilaginomycetes; order Ustilaginales; family Ustilaginaceae; genus Sporisorium; species Sporisorium exsertum. The sequence continues at coordinate 409,204 of CAKMXK010000032.1, read as the reverse complement.
CAGGTAGGTGCGCCGGCAGCGGGGACGCAGAAGAATGCTGCGAAGGCGGAGCAGGAGGGGAAGGCGGCTAAGCAGAAGGCGAATGGAAAGCCGAAGAGGGGTGCGAAACAAGCAGCGGCGGCGGCGGCGACTACAGCAGGAGAGAAGAGCAACGACAGTGAAGCGACAGTGCCAAGTGCAACCGCAGACAACGTGGGCGGCACACAAATCAACCTCGACGATCTGTTCGGTAGCAGTGCACCAGCACCAGCGCATACAGAACCCGAACCGACAGAAGCACCTTCAGCCTCGACGCAAGAAAGCAGCGCAGAGCAAGTTGCTTCGGATGGCACGTCGCTTCTGGACTCGATGTTTCAAAAAGCTGTCTCGCTCGACACCACCTCTGAAGCTCCCAAATCCGCCAGCGCAGAGCCAACAGACAATCACGCCCAAAATCTTCTTGCGCTCCTTGGTGGCAACACATCGTCATCGCCCCCAGCCCCTCCAGCCGTCACCACCGACTCCGCTTCCACGCAAGCAAAGCTCCCGACAGATCAGTCAACGAGCTCGAATGAGAAAGTCGGCGCACCGAAGATGTCCGACTTGATCGAGCGGGGTATTCGCGACCGGATCGGATTGGGCGATGACGGCAAGCCTTTGTCGAGACGTGAATTCGTCACTGAGCTGCTTAGCATGGTTCACGTAAGTTCGACGCTACATATTGTGAGAGAGTGGGTATCGGTTGCTGACCTTCTTGTGCTTGGGATGGAAAACAGACGAATCCAGAGTTTGTGACCGAGTTGTACGAGTCGTATCTCTCGCGTGTCTCTTAGAAGCTTCGGCGTTTGGACCGAGTAGGGTGTAGTCCGACACACACATATGATGCATTCGGAATCTCACACACACTTGCACATCAAAATGGGAACCATTCCTCGCGAAGCATGACCGTTCTGAGCTTACATGCCAACAACGCGGTGTAGATGAACCCATGATCCTACGCAAGAGACGTACAAATACAACCTGCCGATGCAGCCCAACAGCTACAATTGTCGACTAGTCCGCGCCGACCGTGTCAGGGGTGCATACGTCCTTGTCGGCACGCTGGCTTTGCGCGATGAAGACTGCGACGACTCCGGTCTGATGGGCGATTTACCGGTCTGAGAAGATGGGTCCTGAGCTTCTTCTTGCGCTCCCTCTTCATCTTCTCCGGATGCGTCTGCCTGTGCTTGTGCTTCTACCTGCGCTTGTGGTTTGGGTGAAGAGAGTGGAAGCCGAGGTGGTGTAGCTGGTATGTCTGCTGACGCGGTTGCTTCTGCAGAGGGCGAGTGTTCGCGAGCTGACGTCTGTTGTTGCTGCTCGCCTTGTGGTGGTTGTGCCGGACTTTCGCCTTCTGCGTCCGGTTTGTGTTGCACCAACACGTCGACCAGCGCACTATACCGACGAATCGCTTCTTCAGCCTTGATCAGCCGATCGCTGAGCTCAATCGTCAGCGCCCGCGTCCTTTCCATCTTATCCGCAAGTGCCTGCGTATGGCCCTCACCCGCACCAGCCCTTGCACCACTGTTCATCTGTATCGACGCACGAACGGTCTTGTTCCCCCCCTCGTTCTCCTGGTCCTCGATCTGGCGCGTATAGTTCGACCCGAGCTGATACGTGTACACAGCATCAACCTCGAGCGAGAAGCAATCGCGCAGATCGTCCAATTCGCGCGGCGTAGTGCGGTAGTTACGCCCAACCGTAGAGCTGCAGCCTGCACAGCGCAAGCGTGCGAACGTGGAGCCAATGTCTTTGCCCGGCTCGGTGGATGTTTCGTACGAGCTATTTTGTACGACGATCTCGCTGACGTCTGAGAGGATGACGTAGCCGAGATCAGGGTCGGTAGCGACGAATGCGAGCGAGTCTCCGAGTAGCCGGAAGCATGTACGACACTGAAACGTCAGCGGGTTGGGCGGGGATGTGTCGGAGTCCGCGTCTGCCCCGTTAACGTACTGCGCTTTTTGTTCGGCAGCAGCGGTTGAAGCAGCCCGACCGCGGCCTCTGCCTCGACCTCTGCCTCTGCCACGCCCGCGTCCCCGCCCTCCTGCTGCTGTCGTGGACGGACTCTTGGGTGGCGCCATTTCCTCGTTGTCTTCGACACCGGAGCTGAGGTGCGCTGCTGTGCCATTCACGCCATTTGCCATCGCTACTGCGGAGGAGGTGGCGGTGGCTGCGGTGGCTGCGGTGCCGGCAGGGTATGTCGAGTACGAGGGCCCTGGCATAGGCAGCGAGCTGAGAGGTCGGGTCATGGAGGTTCCGGGTACGTTGTCATAGTAAGCACCACCGCCGACGCCCGTGGCGGGTGTAGGCATGGCCGATGGGTTGTCAAAGTCGTCCGATTGACGCGGCCGTTTTGCTATCGGAGCCATTGTCGTGAGTATCGCGAGTTGCTTGGCGGCGTAAGGAAGCAGAAGTAGAAGCGGCTGTGGAGTAAAGCAGCAAGCTGTGGAGAGAGCATGCGGAAGCCAGACGCGTTTTGACGGCTCTGCTCTGCCATCCGAGCGCAATTTCGCAAGGCGCGTGCGAAAGTGTTGGTCTGCTTTGTTGAAGATCGACCGATTGAGCTCCAAAATCACCGATCGAGCAACAAAAGAAGTCGGTGCGTCGGCGGAGGGCGATACTTTTAGAGTGTGGATTCCTCTCAACTTTTGGCTCGGCAAGACTGGCAAGGGCGCGCACGGACACAGCTGTGCTTTCGGCAAACCAACGGCGTCTCCTGTGGCTGATGCTGCTGCCAATTCCTTATTTCCGGCTTCGAAGAGATCTTGCCTCTTCATCATTGCCATCACCATCACCCACCTTCGCCATCAACGTCACACACACAACACCTCGCAAAAATGGTAAGCAAGCACATGATGGTTCCTTCCATGCTTCCAGCTTTGCGAGCCGCCTCGCGCCGCCCTGGCCTCGGCCCCGCTTCGTCGTCGTTGCTGCCTGCCGCTAGGGGACTCACCACCTCCTCCTCATCCTCTTCTGTCTCGTCAACTTTCCCTGCTCGATCGAACTTCCGATCTCTCCCCGTCGCTGGTGCGACTGGCTCGGCTGTGTCGTCGATGCTGTCTTCTATGCGTGCTGCACGATCGTTTGCTATATCTTCGGCCACAAAGGCTATCTCCAAAGGCGAACAGATCCCCAACACTACCTTCATGTACGTCCCTTGGGCTCCCGAGCTCGCCGACGGCACCGCCTGCGGTGTCCCCACCAAGGTGCAGACCCACGAGGCTTTCAAGGGCAAGAAGGTCGTCATCGTTGCCGTTCCCGGTGCCTACACTCGTAAGTTTTTCCCCCTCCTCGCATTAACTCTGCCGTTCTGAATAAGGCCCTAACTTGCTCTCAATCTTTCCTCATGCAGCCACGTGCCACGTCAACCACATCCCTCCTTTCATCAAGCAGGTGGATGCATTCAAGGCCAAGGGAGTCGACCAGATCGTCGTGCTCGCCCAGAACGACCCCTTCGTCATGTCCGCCTGGGGCGTTCAGAACAAGGCCGAGGACAAGGTCATCTTTGCTACCGACCTCAACCTCGAGTTCTCCAAGGGCATTGGCTCCACCGCCGACCTCAGCGCCATGGGATTTGGCCAACGCACTGGCCGTTACGCTTTGATTGTCGATGACCTAAAGGTCGTCGATTTCAGCGCTGAGCCTAACCCGGGCGCTGTCGAGGTTTCGGGCGCTGACCATGTCTTGGCTAAGCTTTAGATGCCATTGTGCTTGTAGAGTTCTCAACCTGTTCGTTGCCTAGCGTGTACATTTCTAATGTCAAATCAATTTTGCTGTTCGTCGGCTGAATGTGAAGCGATGTTCCTCCTCACGCACTGTCTCGCATCAGTTCAGGTCATGCACACATTCACAGAATGCGATCGTTCTATAACATTGACTCTGAACCAACCTTTACAAACCAACCACTCTTCTTCTACACCCCCTTCCCCACCTCTAGCGCGGAGAACACCTCGGCGGCCCACTCGGCTTGGAACTCTCCAGCATCGCCTTGATCGTCTGACTGCCCGCAAACACGACACAAATGACCCCAAAGAACAGCATGGCATAATTCAGCGCCTTGGTCGCGCCCCTTGTCGCGTTCGCCTTGAGATGCAGCAGGGGCGGGTAGATAAAGCAGAGCGGCACGCACGCGACGCTGCCAATCAACGAGACGAACTTGTCCAGATCATTGGCGCCCGCCCACGCCGCCAGACACGATACCGCCACGACCAGGAACCGGAACAGATTCTTCTCGGTCTTGACCTTCCAGTTGTACTTGCCGCTCTTGGTGAAGATGCCCTTCTCGAGCACGGCGAGCGCCGGAAACAGCTGCAACGGCGTCGAAAGCAAAATGGCGATACTGTAAAGGAACTGCATCGCCTGCACAAAGCGCGACGTCTGCGGCAAGTTCGTAATCACCACCGTCTGGATCTCCGACCCAAACGCCATATACGACAGCGCCCCCGCCGACGCAAACAACACCATCACCCCCGCCATCACCCCCGTTAACGCCCTCGGAAATTTCTCCGGCTCCTTCATCGACTCCGTAATCGGAATCACCAGCCCAATCCCCTCGAACGTAAACACAGCCGTCCCGATAAACAGCGGGAAATCCTTGCTGTTAAACATCACCACATCCGCCAATCCCTCCCTCGCCACCTTCCCAATCTCGTACCAAAACAGGTAAACGATGCCAAACAGTATAAAAGCGTCCGCAATCAGCGCCGTCGTCGACAGCTTCGCAATCCTGCGGATCAACGACAACGGCAAAAACACGGCCATCTGCCCCAAAATCAGCATCCAGATCGGCACCAACGTCTTGCAGTGCGTCACCGCCAGCACGAAAGCCTGCATGTTTTGCGCCACAAACACCGTATACGCCGCTACAAACCCGAGCTGTGACAACACGATCGACGCCAAGATGGCAAGACGCATGCGCGGACCGTAGAGGATGCCGCCCATGTCACCAAACGAGCCGGGGCAGTTGAGGTTGGTCTTGACCAGCAGCAGGAACGAGACGAGCGAGATGATGGCGACCGAGCACAGCGTTACCGTGGAGAAGAGCAGACCGCCGTTGTGGAATGCTTTGCCGAGGAAGAGGATACCCGTGCCGACAAACGACTTGAGCAGCATCATGACCGCGTCAAGCACCGTGGCTTCACCGCGACGACGCTCCTTGCTCGCCTTGCGCATGCGCGCTTGGGTGTCGCTTCGCTGCAGACCCCTGCGTCGACGGAGCAGACCCGAGCTCTCGGCGTCGCCGTTGCCAGCCGCTCGACTGGTGCCCGGGATGGCACGCGCATCGTCGTCCTCGTCGTAGTCGGACTCGTCCTCGTCGCTCTCATCGTCCTCGTCTTCCTCCTCGAGGAACTCTCCCGCAAAGTGACCGTACAGGCTTAGGAAGTCGATGAAGCTGCGGAGCGCCCTTGGAGGAGCACGGCCCTGCTGTTCGGCCTGGGTGTTGACAAAGAAGCGTCGAAATCCGCCTGGCTCCTTGATGCCCTGCACATCGAGCTCCGGGTCGATAGTAGACGTGCGAGGCATGTGGAGACTCTCGCTGCGAGTGCGTCTTGCCGAGACTCGACGGTTCTTGTGCGCCCAACGGTAGACATCGTCGGTAATGGCTCCACCCTGCATCTGGTGCGGGCCAATGTAGCTCTCATCTACGTCCTCAAAGACGATGCCGGAGGGAGAGTCACCGCTGGCATCGGCACCGGCACCAGCAGCAGCAGGGTTGGGAGTGGACGAGCCGCGAACATTTTCGCCTGTAAAGCTCTCGTCCGTGTGCTCGGAAGATGGGATCGAGGAGGCCGAGATCGAATCACGATTTGCGTCTGGACGAACGAGGTGCCTTTCGATGATGCGTGCCTTGCGCTCGTCCGAGAAGGGTAGAGAGTCCAGGTTGTCGAGGTTGCTGGGCGTCGAGAGGCCCGAGTCGGCGTTGGGAGGGGCAAGCGATGCGCTGTCGCGGGAAGGCGGCTCGAAGGAGATGGTCCTCTGGAACGAGTTGGCGAAGTTGGACGAGTCTTGACGCTGCTGTTGCGAGGAGGAGTAGAGATTGAGCGGTTCTGCTGAGGGAGAGCCGACGCGAGGAGGGATGTTGGGCAGCGAAGGCGATGCGTGACCCAGGCCATCACCAAGGGCTCGCGCAGGGGATCTGATGGGTGTCGAGGAGTAATCATCTGTGGCTCGGGCGCGCGGCGAGGGGATGGCCCTGGCCTTGCCATTGCCGTTCGGGTTGTTCGGCGTCGACATGGTTGGGAGCGAGCCTCGTCTGGGGTGAAGGAAGATGTAACTTTGCTGAGCAGGCGTGCGGTCGCAGCGACAGCAACAGCAACTGCAACTGCAACAGCTTCGGTGTCGAGCTCGACGCAGGGGAATGGGTGACTGATACTTAGTCGGAAATCCCGAGGGATGTGGTGGAGAGCAAGGTTGAGAGCAAGTGGGCCGAGCACAAGTAAATGCGCTGCTGTGTCGTGTTGCGGTTGCAAGAAATTCGAGCTCAAACCAGCTTTTTGACACACGCGGTGCTGAGAGCGCTTTCCACCGACACTTCCGAAAGTGGAATTCCTCACAGCCTGCCGAAACAAGAAATTGGATTTGAAATGTGTGTTGTCGCAGAAGGCAACGTGCTGCTGGACTCGTTGACAAACTTTTCTCACGACGCTGCTGCTGCTTCTTTTGTCGGCGCTTTACCATCCGATGCCTGTCGGCTCACCAGCACACAGAGTGACATTTGCTGAACCCGCTGTGGAGTGGTCGAGTTGCTGTCATCATTCTTCGATTTGAACCAAGTTCATCTTCGCTTGTGAAGCTAAGAACCCACAACTGTGGGCTTGGTCGAAGAGCGCAGAAGACAGGCACCATCCATGACTCTCACGTTGCGGTGCCATGTGCAGTCGATGTCCTAACCCTGCAGGTGTGCTCGTGACCAGAGACGGGCAAAATTTTTGTGTGCAAGTGTTGATATTTATGGCGTAACATTGTTGGAATTTGCGACGTCGCCTTGGATCTTGCAGCCAAATTCACCGATGTCGCTCAGATCGACGATTGACCTTCGCTCGGACCCTTGAACCTCTTTCTCTCATCGTCTTCACAAGCTACGAAGAGTCTTCTTCCTGTCACCACACGCCGCATACGACTCGTCATGTTCTCATGATCACGAAGAAGCTCCAGACCGAGCATACATCGATATCCACCATGTCCGAAGACGAAGCACAGCAGCTCATACACAGGCTGCTCCTGCAGGCCCTTGCTCGACGTCTCCCCCCAGCCAAGTGGCTCTCTTTGCTCCATCAGCTGGTGCGACGCATCGAAGCTGCGCATGAAACAACCACCGACGGTGACGACACTACGCCACTCGCGGCTTCGCAGGCTGCTGACTGTCTCGTCAGGTACATCCTCTCGCAGTCCTTCATCGATCCATCGCTCATCGAATACCTCCAAGCGCTCATCTACGGCAGCGCAAACCGTTCTGGCATCACTCCGGATCAAGGGCCCGTCACAGACGCCATCACTGTCACACTTCACCTTCTTGCCAATGTTCATTCGGCAGCATCCAACGTACAAGCCATCGAGAACATCTCGTCCGTCATCGGTCAGGGGCTGGTCATGACTTTCCAGGCACCCATTCCCTTTCGCATCTCCAGTCCAGCCTTCCTCACCTTGCTGCAGCGCTATTTCGCATCATCAGCCTCCGATCCAAAATATAATACGTCAGATCCGCCAGCAGAGGAGAGCGGGTCTCAGCCCAAGGACAGCACAAGCGCGCCTGCAGCTATGGCCTTCGTTATCGCCAACCTTCGTCTCCTCTCTCTCGCTGCCGATCCCACCATTGCTTCTCCTCAAAACTTGCTCGCTCCACGCGTCGCAATCACCGTCCTCGTCAACATCGGTCAAGCACTGCTCGCACACGCCATTCAAAAACTGACCGCCGCGCAGACGACAAAGGATCACAAGCTCAAACCCGATGATTCCCTCCTACGTCAAACGACATCCACGGCAAAGACGTGCGTCTCCGAGATCGAAGCCGTGCTACAATCCATGAACCCGGCATGGAAGGACGAGATCGCACTCCTCCGCTCCCTCACCAGCCAGATCGGCGTCATCCAGCAGCTCAGTCAGACACTTGCCGAGGCGACCACGTCCAAGCTCTCGACACGCACACCCAAGAGGAAGGCAGAAACGCTGCAGGATACACAGCAGAGAGCGACGTGGGACCACTTCCTCGATGTATCGACGGTGTCTGCAGCAGAGAAGCCGCCAGTGGAGCCGGAAATGGCCTTCCTCATGCACTTACTCGTCGACCTGCACACTGCATGGGACAACAAACTGGACGCTGTCAAGACGCTGTTTCTGGCGAGAAGGAATGCAGCCGCGCCGTCGTTGACGCTGGAAAAGTCACTCACGGCTTTCTACTTTGAACTGCTGGTCGCCGCTATCGAAGGATGCGCGACGGTGGTGGAGTCGCCTCCGGCGTTCAAAGGCGCCCAGGTCTATGTTGCCATCTGGAGACACGCGCTGTGCGGGATGATCCCCGAACTCGTCCTCCAGCTCGAACATTGGCTCGATCATCGGCAGGACCTGCCGCTTCGAGGACAGAGACTCGAAGCGCCGCACGTCCGCCTCGAGGGTGCACTCCGCGCGGCATTGCTCGTCATGGCGAGTCGACTCGACACGTGCGAAAGCGCCACCGGTCCGTTGCACGCCCAAACCAGCGCCACTACCGCTGCTGTAGGTGGAGACGAGGCCGGAGCGGTCAACGCGAGCATGACGTCTGACGTATTGGGTCTCGACACGCCACCGTTACAACCAATCAAAGCCTGGCTGCTACGTGCATGCATCGAGCACTCGCTCGCACGCCCCGAAGCCATCGCAGACGAGTTCCCCGACGGCCACAAGCTCGCATCCGAAGTGCAAACCCTCACGCAATCCCTGCGCATGGACGCACAGCTCGAAGGGCTCGCGCTCAACACGCTGTTCGAAACGCGCGTTTCGACAGACGATCCGCTCGAGCTGCTCCACCGCGTTGCGTCGGATCCGGGCACGCATTATATCTTTGCGCGCCAGCTCGTGTGCCAGATGCAGGCGTGGTTGGAGGCGCGTGATCTGGAGAGTGTGGCGCGGTGGTGTAGGGCGTTGAGCGAGGATGTGGGGGAGGGTGGCGGGGCGGTGTTGGATGTGGTGATGCTGTATGTGGATCCGGTGGAGGTGGTGGGTTTGTTGGGAGGGATTTTGGATGAGAAGGATGTGGGGCAGACGAGTGATGAGCCGTCGACGTTGGGGAGTATTTTGTTGTTTGTGCAGTTGGTGCGTTGGAGGTATGAGATCGCGCCGGGACGGATCTCGCGGTACAGTGTGCCGAGTCACGAGCTGGAACTGGGCGCGGCGTCTTCGCAGCAAGATGTGAGTCAGTCCAGCCGGCCTCCGTTCCTGGCAACGTACTTGGCATCCTCGTCGGCATGCTATCCGCTCTCCGTGCTGTCCGAGGAAGAACGCGGGCTGGTAGGGGGCTGGATCCACGCACTCTTCGGCAACGAGGGCATCTCGGACGACCTCATCCAGGCCTCGCCCCCTCCGACCCTCCTCCGCCTCTCCCCGCTGCTCTTCAGCCAGAGCATCGCCGCGTGCCAGTACGGCCTCATCGACCTCGAGACCCTGCGTGGCGGGCTGAGCTACTTCCTCCAGGACCTGCTATCCTTCGCCCTGCCCGGCGCACTCGTGTGGCTGCTCTCCGAGATCGTGCGGACGCCTCCGCAGCCCGTGCTGGATTTTCTCTCGGAGTCTGGGCTGCAGGCGGCGGTGGTGGATGTGCCGTCGAGCGACGGTACGCTGGCCAATGGTCTACAGAGGGGCGCGAGTTCGCGGACGGTGCATCTGGAGGTGTTGGCGCTGCTGGTGGATACGGATGCGTGTCCGCAGAGTGTGAGGGAGCTGATCGCGGGGGCGTTTAGAGAGTTTGTGACTGCAGTCGAATCGGGAGCAGCGGGGATGGCCCAGCTCGCGGCCGGGTGCGAGACGTTCAACCTCGCTTCGCTGAAGGCGCGGATGGACGGGGCGGGGGTTACGGCGGGGATGCTGAGCAGCGGGGGGGCGGGTTGGCTGCGGACGCTTGTGGGCCAGCAGGCGTCGAAGGCGGAATCCAAGGTTGTGCAGGTGCTGCTGTCAACTCAGCGGGGTGCGGGTGGGGTTGACCGGTTGACGAGCGCGCTAGGGAAGGGGGAGTGCGGACAGAACGGTGCAGAGCAGAAGGCGCTTGCTGCGTGGCTTTGTTTTGTTGCGCCTGCGTATGGTGCGGGCAGCATAGAGGTGTCGCCAGTGCTGCGGTTTGTGCAGCGGCTGGAGTTGGGGGTGATGGAGGATGTTGAGGCGGCGGTAAGGGTGGTTGGGCTCGTACTGGGGCTGGTACGGGCGGGCGAGGTGCAGCGTGGGGCAGATGATGCGGCAGCTGGGCTGTTAGCGCTTGTCAACAGCCCTGCGGGCGAGGCGGGGGTGAAAGCTGCGGCTCCATGCACGACGGAGGGAGCAGACTTGTTCGACGACGCGCCGTCGACTCCTCCTCTACCCTCCTCCCACGCTCCTACCACAGCCTCTCGAACCACCAACAGCACGGCGGACACCACGATCCCGACTACGGCAGCACACCTGCTGACGAGTCGACGATTTGCACCCACGTCGCGGCAGATTTGCGATATGATCGCGTTGAAGCTCGTCAAGTTGAGGAATAGGCGCAAGGCGAGCAGGGGTGTGTGGGAGAGGGTGGTGGATGCGGTTGGGGATCATTTGGAGGGCGTGAATGAGGGCGAGATGGGTAGGAGCGAGGGCAATGGGGGTTTGAGCAGATGGTTGGCGCTGTTGCAATAACTGGTTCTCCTCAGGATCTGTGGGTGTGAGGACAATCACTTTCACTGCCATCGCAAGGCACCGCTTCCCACTCGATCTACGTTCTTGAAGCCACGCTCTCACTCGGTGCAATCTCACCCTGCACACGACAAGTCACACTTGCTCAACCATCCCCCAAAACGGATTGACATTCGAGTGGTGTTCACAACCCCATTTGCGCCTCTCAATTGACCTGATGAATGCGCATAGGTAGCGCCAGTTCGTCCCAATCCGCAACGACGACGTGGTGGAGTGCGCCTCTAAACGTATACGTCACGCTGAGATGCTTCTTCTCGCCCATGACCGGATCGTGGAAGCCGAGCAGGTTCGCCTTGGACCGGCCGCCGGGCACGATGAGCTGTCCCTTGGTGATGAGTGCTTGGAGTGGGACCTTTACGTCCCATACCGTCTCCTCTGTTGTGGCTGCTGGTTGAGCGACGTCGCTCCAAACCCGCTCTGCTTCCGTTTCCAACTCATCCGCCGAGGGGCGCGAGGACAGCAGCAGGGAGGTGGGCAGCTCGTCTCTCCTCCCGTACCATGCAGCTACAATCACCAACCCTGCCCGCCCCATCTCCGCCCTCGCTTTCTTGACCGCTTGGTCCCTCAACACCTCCCGCGCCTCCACCGCCGCCGCCCTACGCTCCGCAATCAGCTCCCCATTCATCCGCCGCAGCTCACCCAACCTATTGCGCAGCCGTGTCTGCTTTCGCGGCTCCAAGTATCCCCAGTGCAACGCCGTATATGCTGCCGCAGGAAGCACGGTGAATGCGACTACGAGGTCCGAGCGGAATTCGGGGGCGAGGAGGATGGGGAGCAAGATCTTTTGACCGAGGCGGTTGAGTTTGATGCGCAACGTCACGCCGCCGATGGGGAGGGCGCAGTTGAGGCCGACGGAGAGGCGCGTGGTTTCGGTCAGTCGGCGTTCGGCGGAGGTGAAGGCGCTCACGCCAGAGCCGGTGCCAAGGTTGAAGCCGGTACGCAGCTTGACGCCGCCGAGAACTTTGAGTGCATAGTCGAGGGAAAGGTTCTGGTCCACGGGCGAAACACTTGTCTGCACCGTCCACCCTTTGCCGTCGTCAACCTGCTTCGTCAGCCCCACGGACACCGCCGCTGGCTCCCGCCTGATCATCCCCCCGACATCCCGCCCCCAGCTACCAACACTCCACGTTCCACTCCGCACACTCGTGAACCCTGTTAGCGTCGACTTCGCCGACAGCCGCTGCCCATAAGTTACGTTGAGCGTCGGCGGCAACAGCGGGGTCTGCAGCGTCGACTGCCACGTGAAAAACGAATTCGCATCCAGCGTGTACTGCCCCTTCGTAGTGATGATCTGCGGACGCAGGAACGAGAGTGTGATCTCCGTAAACAGGCGCGGAGACCAGTGGGTCTTGACGGTGCCCACGAGATTGCCGCCACCGAGACCATTGCGGCTGACCATCTGGCCGGAGAAGGTGGCGGAGGTCTGGTTGGTGACTTGGGTCTCGAAGCCGTGCTTGCCGATGAGCTGGGTGCAGTTGATTCGTGTGATTCGGTCTGCTAGGGAGACGGAGGGGCGTGCGAACGAGGCGTTGGGGGCAACCATACCTCCTGGAACGGGTGTGGGGGTGTCTTTCGCTGCAGATCCTCCCGCTATTGCTGCTGGTGGCCGCCTGGCAAGCCGACTCGCCGGAGCAAACAGCGCAGACGCATCAACATGCGCCGTAAAATCACCTTTACTCTTCACCAACGCCTCCGCATCCGCAGCCTGCTTCCTCCTCCTCTCGCGCTCAAACTCCGCCTGCATCTCCCCCACATTCCTTCCCCTCACTGCCACAGACCAGGTCGACTTCAACCCCTCCTCTCCAAAGTAGTCATAAATCGCCCTCTTCTCGGCATCCGACAGAATCTCGTACGCGCGCTGCACCTCGCGAAATCGCGATTCAGCGGCGCTCTTGCGTGACGCATCGCTGTGCTTGTCCGGGTGCAGCACGACGGCGAGCGAGCGGTAGGCGTCTTTGATTTGTTCGGGACTGGCGTCTGTGGGCACATTGAGGACCGCGTACAGGTACTCTTTGTCCGTGGAGTGGTTGGTGGCGGAGGAGGGGTCGTGGGCGTCGCGGAACGGTCGGCCGCCGAAGAGCGGTTCTTCGTCACCGCCTTCGCGGGGGAAGGTGCCCTGTGTGCCTGCGGAGGGGGATTGGTTGTAGATGTCTGATGCTGTGCCGGTCTGACCGTGCGGTGCGGCGGTGGGTGTGGTCTGGGTGTTGGAGCTTGGGGATGCGGAGGCGTGACTGTTTGAGGAAGAGGTTGAAGAAGAGGATGTGTTGCTCGAACTGGATCCCGACCCAGCCGAAGACGGACGCGAACCACGAGAGCCACCTGGCACAGCTCCACCTGGCCCAGCTCGGTAGGGTGCATATGGATCGTCGTCTTCGTCGATTTCTTCGACTGTCGCTCTTGCTGGAGGCGGCATTGTGGCTTGAACCCGTGAACCCGAATAGACGTGTCACGTCTAATGATGATATAGATGGTCGATGAGAAGGTATTCGAAGCAAGCCCACTCTGACTTGTGGACGGCGTGGAGAACAAAATTAATTTGCCGAAAGCCGCGACAAGTGGGGAGAAAAAGAAGGCCGTGCGTGCGCGATTGGCTCAGTCTTGCCTACAGGACATCTTCCTTCCACACCATCAGAGCCTGCAAACGATCTCCAATGCTCAACAAATGACAGCCAGCAGCCCCTTCTCCCCCTTCCCCTCTCACAAGCGGAATGCAAACAATGATACACATCCTTATAGCACAATGAAAACTAGCTACAAACACTAATCGCGCAACGGCTTGGCACCACCCACTACACGCCCCCTCACAAACACCGTCCCGATATTGCGATCATCACCTGTAAACATCCACTTCTCAAACACGTCCGGCAGCGTATCGTCCTCTTCCACAAAGCAGCCCGGATTGCCCGTGTACCCCGAAGGCCCCCAGTGACTCGTCGTCTGCACCAGCAATGCATCGAACTCCTTGCCCACCTCGAGCGACCCGATTCTGCTGGCCATGGCGCACACCTCGGCGCCGCCCAGCGTAGCCAGGTAGAAGAGCGTAGCGATGCTCAAGGGGCCCTTGGTGAAGTCGATTGCAGCTTGAGGCGCGGTGAGCGACGACGCGGGGTCTTGGACGGATTCCGAGACCTCGGCGGTGTTGAGGTTGGACGTCGCGATCGAGTGCGGCTTTCTCGGCTGGTACTGGCCGGCCACGGGTGGACCTGGGTATCGTCCATCGATAACGGCAGCGCCGGCAAGCGGTTGTTGTGCCGCATGGGCAGCCTGCTCGTTCGTAGGCGGCGCTGTAGCCGCAACCGCGTTCTCCTCCTCCTTGGCCTTCGACTCGGCCTGTGCACGTTGGAACGCCAGCACCTTAGCAACGACACTAGCCTCCCTAATGGCCGAAAGCATACCCAGCCCAAAGCCGCCCGAAACATCCGTACCCAAACCAACCTTGATACCCATATTGAGCATCTCTCCCACACGAGACGCTCCCGACCGCAAGTTGAGATTGCTCGTGGGGCAGTGAGAAACGCCACACTTGCGCTTCTTGATGATGGCCAACTCATCGGCATCGAGATGCACCGCGTGCGCCAAAATAGTGCGTGGGCCCAACAGCGAGTAGTGGTCGTACACCGAAGTATAATTCTTCGCAAAGGGGAAGAGCTGCTTGGTAAACGTGATTTCGCCTTCGTTCTCGCTGAGATGCGTCTGGACACGCAGCGTCGGGTCGCGAGAAAGTAGCGCCGAGATGCCGGTGAGCATGGCGTCCGTGCACGAGATGGCAAAGCGTGGCGTCAAGATGGGCTGGACCAGCGCATTGTTGAGTTCGCGCTCGCGTTGCCTGGACGGCGTCGAGGTGCCGCTCTCGCGTGCGGAGCGGACGCTGCCACTGCTGGCCTGCCTAACCACAGGGAGGCTCGTCCTGGACGTCGAGGAGAGCGACTTGACCGCGGGAGCTACCTTGGCAGAAGAGGGACTGCCACCACCGTCCGACGGCGGCTTGCTTCCCGTAGGCGACATGAGCTCGTCCATGGTGGCGCTAAGTCGAGCAATGCTGGCATCCATCTCGGGCGAGGTGCTGTGCAGATCCGCCGGACTCATGGACGGCGAAGACACATCAGGCGGCTGCCCATACGGCCTGAGGCTCCTCGTGAAGCGCACAAACTCTTTGGTATCCTCGATCGACTGGGATGCGTTTTTCTCGATGTAGTCGATAGGAGAGTTGCGGTCCATCTGGCACTTGCCGACGAAAGCACGCTGGCCGCGCTCGTTGCAGATCTCGGCCAGAATCTTGGACGCCTCGAGATGCAAGCTGGCATAGTAGCATGCGGTGGTGGTGCCCGAGTCGATGAGACGCTGCACCACAGACTCGTACGTCTTGCGAGCGTACCTGGCGTCTTCGAACCTCCTCTCGCGAGGGAAGGTGACGTGCTGGAGCCAATCGAGCAGCTCGTACTGCTGACCGAGACCGATGTTGGGCACCTGGCAGGCGTGGGTGTGGGTATCGATGAAGCCAGAACAGAGGAAGCTGCCGGGAGGAAGGCGTGTGAGTTTGTACTGGCCGTGTCGCCAGCCGTGCTTGTTGAGGACGTGCTTGATAAGCTGCTGCTCTCGTTGCGACACTTCGTCGAGATGGCTGGGAGCGTTGGTGGTGGGGTGACGCGAGGGCACAGCGGGGGGAGGCATTTCGATGGATGTGAGTTCGGGAGCATCCGGCAGCGTAGAGCCAGGAATGGGGACGGGAGTGGAGGAGCGGTCGTCGACAGTGCCATCGTTGCCGGGCGTGCTGGTAGAATCTGAGGTGGACGACTCTGCGGAAGAAGCCCTGCCGGAGGTGGACGGGCCAGTAGCGTGAGGGAACTGCCGCTCGAGCACATCAAGGTCTTCGAGGAAGCGAATGACCCCGCCCGAGCCTACGCCGAGGACGCCGCGTTCGATGATGCTGAGATCGGTTGCAGACCTTGAGCTGATGATCGCCCCAACAAACACTCTTTTGGGCAGCAGATGCGGTGCAGGCATGGCTGGTCGGAAGTTCTCCGACGCCGATGTCGGCTGTGTTGCGTAAAGGCAGCAAAAGAGGAAATTGGCAGCAACAGCAGCATTGATTGATGTCGCGGCGCGGGTGTTGAGAGCCGGTGGAGAGCAAGGATGGAGGTGAGATGCGAAGCCAAAAGGCAAGAGAGTTTCCGGTCAGTAACAAGAACCATATGGAAGTGAGTGACATGGCCTCTCGTTGGATGTACTCACGTGTCCATTGCTGCCAAACGAGGGACGCAGATTGGGGCGTGCAAGCGTCATGATGGCTGCGTTCCGGTGATACAGCGAGTGAGAGTCAGAGAAGAGAGGAGCAAAGCTGCTGCTGCGTTCGTCGTTCAGGCAGTCAGTCGGTGCTTCCGATGGGAGGCCGACTGATGAAGAAAGCGGCTGTAAGTGCGGATGAGGAGCGATAGGGAGAGAAGGAGGCGGTTGCTCTTGAGAGTAATTCGCGCTATCTGTCACTTTTCAGCGTGTGATCCGTGCAGAAACAGAACGTGGCTTGGCAGTCGCGTTGTGTGTTCCTTGCTGCCGCTGAGCGAATTTTTTCCCCTCGAGAATTTCCGACGTTCAGAGGCTTCGGCCTAGGCAACGACACGGCAAGCAGCGAGATAAGCCCACGTGCGTGGTGTTGCTATCAGGCGAGATAGCGCGCGATTGAGAGTGAAGGCCTTGCTTTGCGGTCGTCTCGTCTACTGGTCGGGGCTGATGATTCCGTTGCTCTATGGAATAGGAGATGGAGCGAGTTCGCCCTTGACCTTTTCTTCGTGCAGGAGGAAGAGGGAGGGAGAGAAAGGGGCAAAGGGCAAACGGTCTCAGAAGCGGGCGATGGGCAAATGAGCTGCTTGCCTTTTGGTCGAGATTATATCTGTCCTGCCTTCTGCGACGGGGCATCTGCTTTGATCTGGTCATGTGAGTTCTTCGAAGGGTTCCTGTCGCCCACGAACAGTTACACAAGCCAATCAGCAACGGGCCAGCCAACTCGACAGCGATAACACAATCAAGCTCACAACACACGAAGCGGGGTTGGTGCGGGGGCAGCGCAACTGCACAGCGCAGAGATTTTTCTTTTTCGCGGCGATCTCCGAACTTGAAGTCCCTGCATCGCAGAGACACTAGAAGATTGAGCATGTTTCTTCTCTTCCTCTCTCTTTTGTCGCACTAAGAAATGGCACCTAACGTTACTGAAAGCTCCTGCCGAACGAGACCCACCTTGGCTGTTTGAGCAGTGACGATGGCACATCATTACCATCGCTTCGACCGCGTTTCGGTCTCTCGCGCTTAGCTCAAAGTCTTTTCATCTCGGTGGCAACTTGAAGTCGGAGGTCGACTTTTGTGCTGAAAGCAGGGCTTTTTGAAGGAGGAGCCCAGACGACAGAGCTTTCGGCACGAGGTTCCTATGGTGGCATTAGAGAGTGTCGACGAGTTGAACGACTCGGCAACTACCTTATGCTTCACCTCATGCTGTGGTCGCCGTGGTAGAACCCGGAATATTCGGCCCGCTGTTGCACAGGAGACACATGCGGTGATGTCCTTAGCTATGGAGCTGCCTGCAATCTGCAGCTCTTGCCGTAACGAGGTGCATACCCCTTGCTTCCTCTATCGGAGAAGGCCGAACAGCATTCTTCCCGACTTCTTCTCTTCCCGTATCCCGAGATCCGCCTTGCGTGCCTCCATAGGATCGGGCAACGCTGTCCTAGATCAAGGCAGAAAGGCCTCATCATTAGCTGTCTGCAGGCTACTTACCGTTCTCTTCGGAGTCATGCGCTGTTGTCACGGGCTTGGCTGATAATTCGAATGCTGATTTTTGCGTTGATTATGCAGACTGAAGAATAAGGCTAGCTGTGCAGAAGCTAGGGATATATATGAGTACAGGCGAAACAAAGAAGGGCACAACGACGTGTTGTTGGCAGCCTCTGGCTCTGCTGCGTTGTAGTCCCGAGTCCAAGTGGTAGCGTGGATGACAAGGGTTCCTTTTTTTATGGGAATGAGGTGCGGGTTTGAGTTTGCTATTACGCAACAGCTCCTGGGGATTGTGCTTCCGCCGCAACCGCCTTGTCCTTGGCCTCGTCCTTGCGTGCCAACTCGGCTTCACGCAGCTTCTTCTCAGCAAGGTTCTTCATTTTGAAGTAGTCCTTGTGCAGACCGCACTCGGTCTTGCCAGCTTTGTCCTTCCACCTGCCGGCACGCTCGCCCGAGTCGCCTGCGCCGGGCAGCGCCGTCGAGTGCCAGTCGCCGATCGACTTGTAGCCCAGATCGAGCAGTTCGTTGTACGGCACAGCGTTGGCTTTGGCGTAGGCGTCCACTTGGCCGAACGACCAGTTCATCAGCGCGTTGACTTTGACCAGACCCGTCTCGTCCACCTCGACGGCTTTGAGCGAGGCGCGGTCGGCGCCCTGCGATCGACGGCGGCCGGTGAAGACGGCGCGGACGCCCAACTCCTCGTACGATCGACGCGCAGGCTCGACCTTGACCAGGTAGTCGTACGTGTCCTCGTCCCTCTCCCACAGTTGCGGGCCCCACTTGTCCTCAAACTCGCGCACCGTCTTGGTGCCCGGCGGCGTGTAGACGTGCATCTCAGCGTTGTAGTGCTTGGCGGCCTTGTGTGCCAGGTCGAGCGTCTGCGGGAAGTGGTAGAGCGTGTCTACAAAGATGAGCGGGACCAGGTGCTTGGCGGGGCGCCCGGCTTTGGCGGCACGCTGCTCGCTGATGCGCGAGATCATGTCGACCGTGATGCATCCCGTGATGCCGAAGGCGGTGGTTTGGTAGAGTCCGGGAAGGTTGTCGATGGCCCATTCGATGATCTCGGTGGGGTCGGCCTCGCCGAGCTTGCGGTTGATGGCTTCGAGGTTGTTGATGACATGACGAATCTGCGCCTCTTCCTCAGCCTGTTTCGAGGATTGTGCAATCTGGTTGGAAAGCGTCATGATGCTGCTGGATGTGTGTGTAGGTGGCTACGAGTGAGAGGTTCTATGAAGATGGGGGTGTATGTGCAAAGTCGGGTGTGCCCTAGTGACGAGATAGACAACAGACGGCGGCGGAGGCGACGTCGAGGGATCTCGTTGCTTTATAAGTGGCAGGCCGAGTGGTAAAGGTCCACCGGGACGAAAGGATGAGAGTTTGGATGTGGATGTGGGTGATGGATGTGAAGGAGGGAACGGAGCAAGGATCAGGTTGTTACGAGGGAAGAGCAACACAGACACGCACCAACGGACCCACCATCCGACGCCGAAGGACACACAAAACGAGCGTCAGACGAGCGAGGCTTTCATCAGTCAGGATCAGGGCTTGCCACTGAAGGACCAGGCGAGGACAGGCTTGCTCGGGGATAGGCAAGCGCAGTAACAAGATTTGAGCAGCTCTTGTTTGCAAAACCGAACGGGCGGCAGCAAGAAGAAGAAATGGCTCTTTGCTTAGGGTCGAGGAACCATGCTGCGGAAAAACCTCATTCAGCACTGCACAGCTCGGCGCTGTTTTGCCGTTCGACACACAGACACACAGCGACTCGTTTGCGCCGCTCATCGCCGTCGCCTTCTCCAGCGTGGTGGCCGTTGGCCGTTGTTGACCATCTGCAGACAAGTCACAGAGAGCTGAATGAGCATGACTGCAAGTGACGGAGCCACCGAGCCACCGAGCGGGCCAACAAAGCCGGCAGGCCACTTTCTTCTTGATGATGTTCGTCATGGCGACGATCGACGGTTCGGCAAAGCAGCAGCAGAGCAGTCAAACAGCAAGGCCGGGGAGTTTTGATGGCTCCCGGTACAGTGGAGAGCACAAATGGACGGCAGCGAGGAAGAAAGTCGCGAGAGGTAATCCTGTCACGTCAAACACGGAAACGATGGCGTGCTCCACCTTGCTTCTCCACAACTGGAATTTCGAATTGCCTTGTGTCTGTCGTGCGATATCGGCTGGAACAAACCTCCTGAATCGGGAGATCAGCAGTCTCGGTCAAAGTCTCGTGCATTTCTCGACGCGGCTGTGCGACCGAGGCGCGTCTGGAGTGTTGCTTTTTGTCATTTTTTCAAGTGGATGGGCGAATATTGCTGTGATTAACTTGTGCGTATTGTGTGGTGCAGAGGCACAGACAGTGTCCAAAAACCGCATTTCTTGGATTTCAAGGGGCATCGAGTGACTGCAATAGCATGCACAGCTTGCAGACTCGCCTCTGTCGCCTTTTTCTAACTGCTGTTTGCTTGTGCGGCCGTGTGCCTCTGCCAAGCATGAGCCACTGTTTATCACGTTTCGCACATGCAAGCAGCGCATTTTAGAGCACGCAGGCCAACTGAGATTGGCATTCATCACCTTCTATCGACCATTCCGATGCTAATCGTTTTTCTTGGCTTGCCGTCTCAACCTTCTGTCAGAGCCGGGATGGGACGCAACTCGACAAGGCGGCAGGTAAATGGACACGATAAGGACGGGCGACTTGGCGTCGAAGCATCTCCTGTTCGCTGCTGCACCTCGAAATCGGACCCTGATACGTCGCCGAAGCGCTCAAACTCAAATAATGACAAAGCTGATTCGAGGATCCAACACTCTCGTCCTCTTGTGTTGTTTCTCGCTCTCTGCTGGCATTGACACTTGTCGCCGTCTCCACCACAACCTCCGCTCTTCACTCCATCGGTGACAGCACATCCACTTGCCTCCAATCGGATGTCGAGCTGGCCATGGACAACGCCTCGGTGAGCTCGATGCCGTCTCACGACCGTTTCTGCCATCCACAGCTCCCTCCGTCCGCTTCATCCTCTACCATCACTTGCCCTGATCGCTCCTTCCCTTCGATTGGCGCTGGTGGCAGAGGCAATAACATTACACATCAGACCTCTCAGCAACCGGCATCTTCGGGCATCCATGCTGGATCAATAGCATCATCTTCATACATCTCGCATCGCAACAGATACCTGCTATCCCCCGACGACGACGACGACGACGACGACGACGACGCCATCCACAGCAACGCACCTAGTCCAGCCGACTCGCGTTTCGACAGTCTCCAAGACCTTCTCGAAAGAGCAGGTTACAAGGAAACGCGCGTCGTCACCCCCGATCGTCAATCCCTCGCAGGCATGTTTGCCAAGAAGCTCGCCACTCCACCACGCAAGCCCAGACTCGTCGATGATTTCTCTTCAGATTCACCCTCGCTGGCCGCCAGCGAGCTGAGACGCGCGATCCAGAAGAGCACAGCGGCGGGCCGCTCAACACCCAAAGCGGCGGCGACGAGCAAGAGCTTGCCATCGCGCAACTATAAGCTGGCCACCCGCGACGATCCACCGTCTGCTCCGCCGCTGCCCACTGCCCAAGCTTCATCCTCGAGCTGGTTTTCCAATATCTGGCTTTTTGGACCTGGCACCATCTTCAGTGATGTTACCGGCTCTGCCAACCCATCCGACCCGCCGAGCAAGTCGAGCAAGCAAGACGCTGCGACGCAGCAAAGCGAGCTCGTCTCAACGGCATCACCACCAGCATCACCATCCGCATCCACATCAACACCGACAGCACGTGCGCCGCCTACGACTGCCAAGCGAACAGCGACCAACAACCGCGTCTGGACAGCCAGCGTCGCATACAGATCCGCCAAATCTCGCACTGCTCCCGTACGCAAAAGCGCGGCCATCTCTTCCGACGTGCTGAGCAACGATGCAGCCGCAGAAGACGCGTGGAAGGCGTTGCACAACGGAGGCTCCACCGGCACTGCCAAGCGACGTCCCGGTCTGGTAGATGTCTTTTCCAGTCCCACTAAGAAATCCGCTGGTGGTGGAAAGGCGCGTGAGACTCAAGGCAGTCCTAGCCGTCAGCGCAAATGGAGACAGGAGCGGGCGGCATGGAGGGAGTCGTTGGGCGATTTGCAGGCCATGATGGATCAATCGCGTATGCGACGCGAGGCTGCTGCGGCTGCGTTGGCCACAACTGCAGCGAACGAGACGGCTATGGTGGTTCAAGGCAAGGCATCCGCAAGCAGCGGCGGGGCCAGCGATGACACTACTTCCGCAACACGTGCGGACGACGTCGAGTCTGCACCGATTCCAACAAAGACCGACGACGACGCCGTGGCCAAGCTGCTATCCGGACCCGCGCTGCCGTTCCTGTCCACAGACCCGGCTGTTGCGCCTCGCAACGCCTCGTGCACCCGACCCACGCATCTCAGCATGCGACGTATGAAAAGCGTCGAAGTGCTCTCCAAGATCATGCGCGAGCGTCGCACCGTCGCCACGGCCGCCCCCTCTGACGCTCCCTCTCTACTATCGCAATGTTCCTCGTTCGAAGTGGACACGCAAGCCGGCCAAATCAGCCCCACACTGAAAAAACGATCGACTCCGCCACGTCTCACCGTTTCGTCGCCACGCGGTATCTCGTCGCCCAAGGAACTCGCACTCGAGGGGCAAGAGTTTGAGCCCACGTCGTGGTCTCCGTCCAAATGCCAAGGTGGGATCGTCATCTCGAACCGCAGGGTGCAGAAAAAGCCGCGCTCGAAGCTGCGGCATGTCTCGTCTGGGTCGGATCTGCGCTCGGCTGGGGCGGGGGAGGATGGGCTGAAGATCAGTCGAAGGGGTAGGAGCAAGAGTAGGGGGGCTGTGGATTCGCCGAGTAAGACGACGGCGCGCGGACCTGTTGCGACGCTGATCCGGGGTTCTGTGGGTACGCTGTCGAGGGGCAGCAAGGTCGCTACCCTGCGAAACAACATCAGTGCCTTGGACGATGACAGTGTGTCAGGCGGCGTGGACGATTCTCCAACGCGCAGAAGATCCGAGCGGGTCCTCGCGCTCTCGCATACCCGCAACCAACCGCAACCGGACGAGGTAGATGAGATCTTTCGACCGACACTCCAGAGAAAACACTTCTCAGCACGCATCACGCGCACCAGCAAGATCATGCGCCTCATCGAGGAAGCCGAAAACATCCCCTCGATCGCCTCCATCATCACCACAACAAAGGAAGCACCGCGACCTATCAGCCGTCCTCGTCCCATCTCCGCCGTCGCTGGCAGTGATGATGAGAGCGCAGGCGGGTTATCTAGGTCGCTCAGCCGCAAGAGTCGCGAACGCATGCATACAATCACAAGGGTGTTGGGTCAAAAACAGCCTCTTGCCTCGTCTTAATCGCAAAGCATCTTTTATACCAGATTCTTGTCACATATACTCGTTTGCAATGTCTCATTCGTTCCGTTTGGCCTATCGCCCACGCGTGATCATTGTATCGATGAGCAAAAGCAGAAAGTGTCCATTGAAAAGCGGAATCCATCCATGAAAGCCAAACGCAAAGAACTTAGCACAGCTCAGGATAAACTTTCTTGGTTCTGCCGACAATCTTCTTCACGTCCTGCGACCTCGCCCTAGTCGTAATCAACAGCGCATCAGGCGTATCCACGACCACGACATCATCAACACCCAAACACGCAATCGGCCTTCCGGCCGCGGGGATAATCAGCCCACCCGCCTGACTCTCGGTCACGACCAGCCTCGAATCACCCAAGATCCTCGGCTCACCCTCCTCTGCCGGAATGAGATCAGCCAACGAGGCAAAGTCCCCGACATCATCCCAACCAAACGTCGCGGGAACCACCGCTACTTTGCCAACCTTACTCGCGGGCTCGGCGA
The DNA here is from genome assembly GCA_928724755.1 of Sporisorium exsertum. Classification (NCBI taxonomy): domain Eukaryota; kingdom Fungi; phylum Basidiomycota; class Ustilaginomycetes; order Ustilaginales; family Ustilaginaceae; genus Sporisorium; species Sporisorium exsertum. Next base: position 385,676 of record CAKMXK010000032.1, on the reverse strand, counting down.
CCGCATGGTCAATGGCAATCTTAGGCAGCGTGGGCCAAATCTCGGCCATCACCGCGTCCCTTGCATCCGAGTCCCAAGCGGCCGCAATGCGCGTCAACCCCTCCCACAGCTCCGGCACCGTCTCCTTGAGCAAATCCAACAACACCTTGGCCTTAACCACAAACATACCGCCGTTCCAGCGGTAGTCACCGGTGGACAGATACGCCGACGCGGTCCTCGCATCGGGCTTCTCCTTGAACTCGGTCACACGGCGCGCATTGGGCGCGTCGCTGACACTCAGCTTCTCGCCAAGCTTGATATACCCGAAACCCGTCGAGGGGTGCGAGGGGGCAATACCAATCGTGACCAGATACCCTGCCTTGGCCGTCGCGACCGCTTCGGTCACCGCGGACTCGAACGCATCCCTACCCGAGATGATATGATCAGCGGCAAACGAACCGAGCACCGCCTCGGGGTCGCGCTCGAGTAGCACGGCCGCCGCCAACCCAATCGCAGCCATCGACTCCTTGGGCGACGGCTCGGCCAGCACGTTGGCGTGCTCCAGCTGAGGCAGCTGCGCCGAAACCCCGTCCACATGCGCCTTGCCGGTGACGATCATCATCTGCGACTGCCCCGCCAGGGGCAGCAGACGGTCCCACGTGCTCTGCAGCAGCGTCCTGCCTGAGCCCGTGAGGTCGAGCAGGAACTTCGGGTACGACTCGCGCGAGAGCGGCCACAGACGGGTCCCCGCCCCGCCGGCGGGCACGACGGCCCACAGGCCGAGCTTGGGCTCTTCGGCCAGGAGCGGCGCGGGCTGAGTGTGCGCCGAGGCGCCCATAGAGAGGTGCGGCGCGTGGAGCATGTCCATGGAACCGTTCTTGGGCGGGGAGGACGAGCGACGGTTGAGTCGAGGCATGAGACCGGGACTCTTGAGCGCGGGGGACGCGGTGCCCGGGGTGAATGAGTTGTAGAACGAGTTTCTGCGTGCGGTGGCTTCGTTCTTGCTCTCCATCTCGTCCATTCGGATGTGCAGTCGGGAGAGCTGTCAGTTGTGCGAGAGGGCAAAGGTGGCATCAGTCTACACAGCTTTTCTTTGTATGTATCGCTACTGGAAGCGGCAAAACGTACCTCCTTCTGCATGGTGAGGATGCCCGAAAGCACCTGGTCCAGAGCGGACTGTTCAGAGACGTTGCCCATTGTTGGCGAAGAGTGCACGTCGTTGGCAGTGAGATCGTGCAGTGCCTGTTGGTCTTGACCGCGTGGGATGCTGTCGACGGAGCGCGGATCGACGGGAGTAGCAGCGGTGACAGTGAGGTTAGTCGGGGTGGTGGGGGATTGATGCGCGACTGTTGTTGTAGAAGAGGTGGGGATGGTGAGGTGCGAAGGGGTGGCGCGAGGAGAAGACATGGTTGTTATTAATACCAGCCGAGTGTTGATGGTGGACAGACGAGGAAGGGAAGGAGAACCGAGCAAGGAGCGCAACCGTCAATGCTGCCGTCGATCCTCGTTGCTTTGTGCTTCTGCTGAGAGCGGAAAGGGTCCGGTCGCTGTCGGCAGCCGAGCGATTCGAGAGTGTGGCTGTCTGGCTGGCAGGCCATTTGAGTGACCGAGACAAGCCGACTTTGGGTTAGTTGTTCTTGAGAGAGAGAACGTGAGCGACACCGACGTGGAAAGCCAGGACGGCACATCCGCCCTTTTTTTTTGTGAAAATGTTTCTGTTTTAGCGTGGAAAACCTTGGACGGTAAAACAAAGGCGCAAAAAGAGTAGCGGCGTGGCCGAACCGCGCTAAGTCGGAAAGCTTTTCAGCATGCAACTCTGGCTCTGTCTGGTGTGCGCCTGTGTGCCTCGACCCTGCAGCAGAACAACACGCAGATCAGTTGCGCCAAAAATAAATGATTACTATTCTATACTACTGTACTTGTACAGTATTTCAGCAGCCACCACCCTCAAATTTGCACATGCACTGCTCGCCGGCACAGCTGCAGTTGCAGCAATTCCATGCCATGTGTCTGCCGTCACCGATGCTTCCAATTTACCATCTCGACGTTGGCCCTTGCTCGGCATGCTCACAACAAACTTGGTAGAAGCTTTGAGTGTTGATGTTGATGTTGGTGTTGGCTTTCGGGATGCAAAACAAACGAAGAGGCAGCCGAATCAGGAACCCTAAAACGACGATATGACACGCAAGAAGCGTTGCTTGTCAATGACGGCACTGACGCTGGACTCGCGAGGTTCTTGGGTGAGTTGCGCATGAATTTGGGGATCGACCAGCCGCGGCGACCTTTTTGTGTTGCGCTCACTGCCACTTGGTCGTCTGTCGATCAGGACGAGGACTTCCGAATCCGCAGACAGCAGCGTGCTGCCACAGCCACGACATGTGGTACATGCTACAGCAAATGTCGAGCTGTCGAACGGCGTCATCATAAACAGTGCTCTTGATCACGGTGCGAGCGTCGTTCGGGAAAACTGAGGTGAGTTACAAAGGATTGGAGCTTCGCTTGCTCAAAGAGCAGAGGGCGGTCGATCAGAAGCTCTCGACCCAAACGCAAAACGCAAAAGCCAGCACTCGACCAGACAGAGAGGGTTGTCGAAACCACGAGGCAGCTCGCCACCTCCTCTGCAGACGCAATCTCGACTCTCTTATGCACATGCAGCTTCGGGACCGTCTCTTGGCCGTGAACTGTATCGTTCCCGTGCGTGAGGGTCAGCAACACCGCATGCATTGATCGTCGTCGACAGAGCAAGGCGACTCGAACTTTTCTGTGCAATAGGCGCCATGTGCCACTGCAGCGACAAAGACAGAAATCCACAGTCCAGAGTCCGACGCCGAGATGCGCCACCACTTTTTTCTTTCCCCCTCACAAGATCATCCGCGCTGGTAAGATGCAGTTCGTCGAGCAAGATGAGTTGATTGCACGTTGGTGGTGACAGATAGTGTGAAGGTATGAATCTAGTGGCGTGCCCACGTTGACAGCAAGTGCAGTTTTCGAGTTTGTGAGTTGCCAAACTGGGACAAGGGTCCGTCGCTGAGGGGTGCAAAACAGTTTCATCAACGATGCTGGTCGCACCGATATCTTGCCGTACAGTATCGACCACTCTCCGGTCCGAAACATTCGTGCATGGCAAAACTCAAAACTCGCCAACTGTCAACGTTCTCATCGTCTCTGACGTGAAAACAGCAGAGCATGGCAAAAGTCATGGTTCTTCTAGCCGTTACCGAAACTAGCGTGGATTTAGGCTCCCAGACTAGCGCCATTTTTGTTTTAGCCTATCGAGACAAGAAGTTTTTTACCGGATCCTCACAGCGCGCGTCTACTGTAGCCGGAACCAGCAGTGACAGTGGCAGTCTATCGGAACGCAGCCTTCCATCTGCTAAGGTTGGCATGTTCCCTATCAAGGTGCTTAGCGCCAAGCGAAAAAGTAGTTGAGTTTTTTGGCTTCGTTCCTGCCTTCCGCTCGTGCGCTTTCACGGTCAAAGCGACCCACCGGATGCTGTCAATGCCCGGTCTGAGGCGTTCATCAAGCAAGTTGCTTCGCCATATGAATGTTTGCGAAGTGTTGGTTGTGTCGAGAGAATCAGCGATAGCGTCTTTTTGTGGGAGGAAGACTCCACTGGTGTGGGCTGTGGATCGCATCTTGTGTTCGACAAGAGATCACCGATTCGCCTTCTTTGGTTGCGCACAAGAGCGCCTTCTGACGTTCCAGGACGTCGTGAGGTATGCTTGCCCTCCTCTCTCTCTCTCTCTCTCTCCTCACTAGCCATGACCTTCTACGCGCTTTAGCCGCCTGCGCATGCCCTCGACGTCGATCGCAGAAATGATCGGTAGCCATTCCCCGGAAGTGTTCGTGCCTGTCGTTGTCTACCCAAGCATTTCGGGAGCACAATGCCGCTCGCCCGCCCTGCATCTGCGATTCGAGACGGCTGCATCGGATTGAGGGACCCTCCTTTGTTCAGGCACCGATCCTCGTTTTCCTCGGCCAAGACCCGAAACTGTCCATTGTTCCAGGTGCAGCCGGCCAGTAGGGGTTTGCAAAGTGACAGGAAAGCTGATTTGCTCGTCTCATCATCAATGGAGTTCCGCGGTTCTTTTGAAATTTGGAACAACCCGAGCTTTTCTGGTCGTCATCGTGCTTGTTTGCGATCAAGATCGTCAGAACGAACCGCCGCGGCTCTGAGACAAGGATGTGCCGTTCCTGCTGATCATTTGCTTGCTTTGGGCATTTGCGAATCAGTTTCGAGGGTCTCTCTGCGCCCGAACCCGAACGCGAACCCATTGACGCCGTCCAATCGTCGCCTCCCATGAAGCTGTCCTTCGTGGTTGGTGAAATCGGGTTAGGAGAGTTTTTTGTGTTGCAGAAATGAAAACCGAAAAAAGGGGTAGCAAAAAGTCGACAGAAAAAGATGCGGGCGAATTTTGGAAATGTTACGTCGTGACAGACAACAAGGAAAGCCTTTTTGCACACAAGCTGTCATGATCTCGGCACAGTATCGGGTTCGCCAATCGGCGTGTTGGTGTGGAGGAGACAGGGCAGAAATGGGCGGGAAGCGTGTGTGTTGGATCGGCTGCATGGCCGAACGTTTGCAGAGCGTGGGAAAGCGTTTCGTTCAGAGTCCCTCTGTGGCTCGGGCAGTCGAGATCCGTGCGTCTTCGTATCCAACACACCAAACATCAACCAAATTTGCTCACATCTACGATCTCGAAGACAAAAGGCTGCATCATTGCTGTTCGATACCAGTCGCGACGACAATCACCATGCAGGCCTAGACACGAACCGTTCGCCGGCTGCTGCACGGGTGATACCTCCCGCCATGTCGGGCAATATAGAAGAGCCCGGCTCCTCGGTCTCGATACATCACGAGCAGCGACGTATCGGGCACATCTGCGCCATCCTTGTCCGCAATCTATCGCTTCGGCCCACTCGAGATCGCGCCCTACAAACACTCACCTCCCAAAGGCCAGGAGGATCGAACCGATATCACACCACTTCGGATGATGCCGATCTGACGCTCAGTCTCACGCGATCCAACAGCAAAGGAAAAGCAAAAGCGGACAGCTCTCGTCGTCGTCGTAGAAGCGCGAGCTGGAGCAGACTTGCCGAGGACGGCGCATCCTCCGACGATGACCAGCAACAAGATCTCGATGAGTTGGAAGCCTCTCCCACCAGGTCGCATATCAACAACAGCCGTAACACTGCAAGAGGCCGCTCTGCACTCCTCATTAATCATCGACGCACTTCCGATCATGAGCTTACAACGTCCTCCTCTTTCGCATCGACTTCCGTGGCCTCACATAACGTCGAGGCAAGTCCGCGTCCCATCCTCAAGCGAGCTTCTAGCCATCGCGATGGCAGGGATGCACGCGGAGGGTCGCCGTCAAGCACAGACGCCTCGAGCTTCCTCGACGAGTTCGGCGCCAACACCACCATGCTCTCCCGATCCGACTCCCGCAGCTCCTCCCACTCGTCTCACACGATCCGCAGACCCTCGCACCGAGCAAGGACCACTAGCATGGCCTCCTCAACCAGCGTCCGCAGCGTCCGCAGCGTCCGCTTCGATGAGAGTCAAGTCGGGTCTAGCGACGAAACCAGACGTCGATCGCGCATCTCAGGTCGGCTCAGCGCAGCATCGCGCTACGCGCTCTTCTCTCAAAAGAGTATCACGCAGATCATGAAGGATCGCATGCTCGAATGCTATGTCGAGATGGCTCTCATTTCTGACCACGAAGATGCGCTTGCTGGCACCAACAAGGATGCCGGAGATAGAGATACAAGCAGCAATACGGAGCGTGTCTTTTACCGCTCTTCCAACTCGAAGCCAGGCTTGCATCACTCTTGGGGCTACCAAGGCGGTGACCCGATCACTCCAGAGCGCGATTTCGCGACACATTCCGAAGCATTCACAGACGCTCGAACACTGGAAGCGTCCACGCTCAGCATCAAGATTTGGGCGAGAGCACCTCCGTCAACCTCGGGCGATACTGGAACACGTCCAGCTGCAAAGGGCGTCAAAGGAGACGGTAAAGGGAGTTGGAAGCTCGTGTGTCAGACAAGCACGGATCTACGTGACCTCGAGCCCGTGGCTGGAAATACGCAGGATGCAAGCATGTCGCTTCCTCCCAACTCGATCTTGCTCGGCCTCGCGCCCGGAGCCAACTCGCTCTCGGGTCATGCGAGCTTGGCTGCCTCTGATTCGCGCAGCGGTCTGACCTCAAATGTCTCGGGAGAGGCCAAAGATGGACCCAAACTCACGCGGAAGGTAAGCGAGAGGGAGGCAGAGAGGACGCGGCATATCCTCGAGAGCATCGTTTACTACAATGTGCCGCTCCAATCTGCGCGGTCAGGATTTGCAGGCAAGGGTGATGCTGATGCAAGCGATGGAATGTCTCCCAAAGACAAGCGGAAACAAGACAACGGGAAGCTTAGCCGCCCTTCGATTTCTCGCCGCCGTTCGTCGCTGGAAGGCTATGCGTCCGACCCGGAGAACGCTTCGAGTCGCAAAGCTGGCTCTGCTCCATCACCGGAGGACATCACTGCATTGACGTCGTCCGCATCCAGTTACGTCACTGTGTCGCCTTCGACCGCTGCTACAACACCAGAGATAAGGCGGCGAGAGCGGCGCAAGGCCTTCGAGGACGAGCAGAGGCGCGTGCTGGAGCTTAGTCTGCGCGAGACCAAGATGATGCCGAGCTACACCCTCGACGACGCCAAGCGCCTTGCGAGGAAGCAGACGGAGCTGCGAGAAGCGCTCGCCGAGGTGGAAGAGCTGAGGTGCATCGATGGAGACACACTGCAGGACCCGGAAGGCTTCGTGCAGCTTCGACTCAAGCGCGAGCAACAAAAAGCGCGGTACGAAGCCGTCAAACAGATGGCCAAGGACGAATCGGAGGATCTGGATAGGAAAAGAGCAGAACTGGCAGGGAGGAGATCGGCGCTCGAGGCTCGTCGAGCCGCAATTCAGGCGAGCAAGTCGCTGTTTGACGTGGCTGAGGCTACGGCAGGGGGGCTTCGGGAACAAGTGCAGGTGCTCAGCGACGCAAAGGCAGAGATCGCACTGCAGCTACACGTGCAACAGGCGTCGTTGCTGCGCGACCTCGAGACGATCTTCCCCATCGAGCTGTCGGATGCTTCGTCACTGCTGTTCTCCGTGTGCGGTCTTCCCCTGCCGAATGCAGTCAGCTCGCTGCCACCCTCCGAGCTGGCGCACGAAGAGAGGCGGTGGAAGGAAACGGTCAAACGGCAGCTTCCCGCGTCGACGCGGCCCGTCTTCCACCCATTCGACGACGACACGGTCAGCAGCGCCTTGGGACTCGTAGCCCAACTCGTGGTACTGCTGAGCACGTACCTTGCCACACCGATCCACTACCCTCTAGCCACGGCGGGCAGCCGAGCAGTCGTGCAGGACGGCATCTCGCTCATGAGCGGTCCGCGCGCCTTTCCGCTGTACGCCAAAGGCATGGAGCGGTACAGGTACGAATACGCGGCCTTCTTGCTCAATAAGGACATCGAGCAGCTGATGAACGTTCATTCGGTGACGGTGATTGACATTCGGCATACGCTGCCGAATCTGAAGAATCTGATGGTGACGGTGGCGGCTGCACCGCCGACGAGTCAGTTGACGCGGAGGAGTCATATTGGGAAGACAGAGATTGCGTTGCGCTCGGCGCCCGTGGAGGTGGAGACAGATGTGGAGATGGGGACAAATGGGAATAAGAAGGCGGGCTTGGGGATCGGGCTTGGGTTGCCGAGTCTTGCAGGTGGTGCTACTGCGAATGGTGGGCAAGGTGGGCAAGGTGCGAAAAAGGAAGTCGTACCGGATGCATTGGTTACGACGCGCGTGCTGGGTGCGCCTTCGACGGCGCCTGCTACGCCTGCGACTGCCAGCGGCGCCATTGCGTCCGTGTCGAGAGCGTTTAGCTATTTCAGTGGTGGCGGTGCCCGATAATGCCATTCGGCTTGATAGTCCCTTACGATTGGGAGCTGCTGCACTTGACACAGTCTCGCGTTCTGCTCGGAATCAATCATTGCAATTTCGACATCAATGAGATAGTACATTATTGAGCTTCATTCCCGCGCTTGTCAAGCTTCTTCTTGAGCTCAGCGTCGAGTGTGGCCTCGTCGTCGGTTTGACGTGTCGAGTAGCCCTTGTTGGCAAGATCGCGTTCGATCTGTTCGTCGTGCGTTCGCTGCTGTCCAGTTTGCTCCAGTGCGACGTTCTGCAGTCGGGAAAAAAAAGGGGAAGATGCAAAAGTCAGTATGTGACGACGATAGCAAAAGAGTGAGAAGAGGCAAGCGAGAAAACGTACGCCGTCGTGTCCGGGAGCGTCCTTCATGATTTTCTCGTTGAGGTTGTCGACGAGCTGGCCGCCGTTGGCACCGACCACTTGGTGGGTCTTCTTGAAGGATTGGTCTGTGGTGTTGTTGGTCATGTTGGATACTGTGACTGTGCGAGATGTGCAAACGTGTGATGTGGCAGTGGCTGGGATGGACGAGCAATCATGTTGAGAGGGGACCTTATATATGCCTTTCTCTAGCTCAGGTCGACAGAAGTGCAAATCACCTTGTGACGTTCGTTACGCAACTCGGCAGAAGAAGCAGCTTAACCTTGTCCTCACACGACCGGGCGCAGCAGAATGCCACTGTCTGACTCAGAAGCAGCTCATCAGTCTCCAGTAAGTTAAAATGCTTCACTGCCAGAGCAGAGGAAGACTGCCGTGCTAGCCGAACACAGCTGTCGGCCACGTCAAAGTGCGCCAGATGAGTCGTCGACGTCGATGGTGAATCAGCCGTGCTTTTTGCTTGGACCCTGAAAAAGCTTTCGTTGCTGATCTAACAAAATCCAAAATTCGCCTCCACTTTCTGCGAATCTTCTCGGACGGTCGTCAGCTTCATGACTGTGACTGGCTCGAGCTTCGTCGCATCACAGCTCCACACCTCATCATCGACTTGCGACTCAATACCAGATTTGACTCTGCAACGGCAACGATGGACGGCCAGACATCAAGATCCAATCCGGGCAGCGGAAGCACTCGACTGCCCGGTCTCGCCGGCACCGAGTCCGAAAAACAGCTCACGCAGCGCGAGCTCGCCGCACTCAAGGCGATCAAGCGCAACGTCGACACAACCAAGTACGCCGGCTGGCTGCTCGGTGCTTCTGGAACATGGGTGCTCCTCTCACGACGAAAGCCACCTCCGCGAATGCTGTCCAAGGTCGGATGGAGTGTCGTGGGCGGCCTCGGCGGATCCTTTTTAACATTGCCGATCGGGATTCTGCTCAGCCGCGGGGTGTTGAAGGATGTTGAAGACCCGCAGCATCTGAGGAAGGTGTTGGCGGGTGCGATCGAGGAGCAGAGGCAGGGCAAGCGGCCGCAGGTGGGCGTGGCGCCGCCGAAAGGGTTGAACGGCGAGTCGGATGTTGACCCGTCACAGCAGCAGCAAGAATGGGGAGGCGAGCAGACGGCGCAGAGTTATGGATCTTTCGATAAAGGTGGTGCCGCCGCCGACTCTTTCAGCGCTTACTCGGTGCCTCACGCGTCTTCTCATACGCGCAGGAGCACACCTTCTGAGCAAACGTCGGCGAATGCGGCGCCCGACGGCACGGGCCCGGGCACGCGTTGGGCCCAGCTCCGAGGCGAACGCGGCGTCGAGCCTAGCAAGTGGGAGCGTATCAGACAGGACAACGCTCGTACTGCCTATAACCGGTCCACCTCGGCTCGAGAGGAGCAGAACAACTCGGAGGATACCTCCTCCTACAACAACAACTCATCGAGCTCCCCAACCGGGCAGCAAGCAGGCACGTCATCTTACCCAACTCGTTCGGCGCCTCGATCCCGTGATGAACCGGTCATGACGCTCTCCGGAGCGGAGGATGATCCACGCTGGTCGTCGCCCGCTACCGATTCGCCACAATCGAGCGGCTGGGGCAACGACGAGTTCCTGCACGACCCCGCCTCTGCATCCAACGAACGTCGCGACCACTCCGCCAAACGCGGGTACGGAATCCTGTCGGTCCTCGAAGAATCCCCTCCCACCTCGGCTGGCTATCAAATTGAGTCAGACGCACCCATCCAAGTGGTCAAAGGCTCTCTCCTCGCTGCGCTGGTCGGCGGCGTCAGCGGGTCGATTTACGGCGTCCTCCGCGGTCGTCAAGGTGCAGGAACCGTGCTGGGCACACGGATGGCGTTCAGCTCCTTTGCGCTTGCATTCCCGTTCTTTGCGGTGCGGGAGTACATCACCTCGCCCGTGCTGAACCGCACATCCAGCGGTCCGGATCCCGCAAACCGCGACATGCGGCTGCGGACCGTGGCGGTGAATCGACACACGCACAATCTTGCGGCTTCCGGGCTGGCGGGCGCCGTGGTGGGGGCGGGCGCGGCGGCGTTCACGAGGGGCCCGGCGGCGGTGCACAAAGGGATCATCACGTTTGGCGTCATGTGTACAGGATTGCAGCTCGCGGGGAACGAGGCGCGGATTGTTAGGGACGCGCTGATCCGGCCGTTGCCTCGTGCTGTGCCTGTGCAGACCCAGGGAAACTCGAGCGATGCGGCGGTATCGGCTTCTCAAGCTGCCGCGCCGTTGGTCGACGTTCAGCCGACGCATGCGCAGGAAGGAGCGGTAAAGCAGGGACAGCAGGAGCGAGAGGCGAAGGTGGGCTGGCTGTCGAAGGTGAAAAACGCCATGCCGATCCGGAGCGTCTCGGATGAGGAGTACGAGGTGAAGCTCAAGGAGAGGCTGAACAGTGTCAATCAGAGGATGGCCGATGTGGAGATGGAGATACGCGAGATTGAGAGCTTGTTGCAGCAGCAGGAGAAGAAACAGCAGCAGGCAAGTACTTAGGCTGTCAATCGTGGCTTTGGATGTACTTCTCAGTAGTGCGTGCACGCATTCGTACTGGTCTGCATAGGAAGATTAGCGCGTGAAGTGGTGTGCTTGTTCATCCTCACGAGAGGTAGGATTTCGGCGAGCAAGTTGAGGGCATGGGTGAGAGAAAGTCAGAGTTGCGAGTGAGGTACAAATACATGGTTAACTGAGTTGTGAAGGAAAGCGTAGACGTTTTCTAGAGACTGGGTTCGTCTAGGTCTTCATCCCTGACGCTGTGTTGAGAAGCACGGGAAGAAAGGCGTCAGTAGGCACGTTCGGACATCTCAAAAGTGCGGTGTACGATGACTTACCTGCTTGTGCTTGGGATCCTTGCTGCAAATCACATACAGCCTGCCCTTGCGACGGACGACGGAGCACCCATCGCAGAATTTTTTCACCGAGCTACGAACCTTCATACCCCTCTGCTGCTGCTCCAACGTTTTGATCACCGCAGACGACCGGGCGACTGCCCACGGCACAGGACGAGCTGATTCGGACCAAGATGTGTTGAGCGTTGTCGATGCAGTTCCCGCTTTGGGGAGAGCGGACGAGCAGGTTGAGGAAGAGCAGAGTCGAGCTTGTGCTGACGCAGTGGCAGCTGTGCGCCTGGTGAAGATGCGAAGGGCAGGCAGCATCGCAGTAGGTTTGAGTCGATTGGGTGAGGATGCTTGGATAGGAAAGAGGTTGTGCTTGCGGTGATGCAGAGATGATGGTGATGAAGAGTGAGATGATGGTTTAGTCAGGTCGAGAAAAGCTGGAAAGGCAGAGCTCGACTGTTGCTTGACTCGCGCGATAGGAACAAAGGCGCAATTTTTTGAAAAAGCAGGGTCCAACTGAAATTTGTATGACACTCGGATCGCAGCGTGCTGCCTTGAATATTTTCCAAACAAATCAAAGACATCAAATTTGACCCTCAAGCACCATCGTCTCTTCTCCTTCATCCCATCCTCAACAGAGTATCCACTCGAACAAAGGAGAGCAGCATGCCGACAGCTACAGGTAGCCAGTCCGTGGCCGTTGCCGCTGCTACTCGTCCATCGATGCTGGCATCCGCTTCAATCGCGACCTCGGAACAGCTCGTCAAGGCGCTTCGTGTGCCTCAGCCACCAGCCAATGGAGTAAGCAAGATTGACATTGCACTCGAGGCATGGCAGTCAGACAGCTTCTTCGTTCCCAAGAAAGCGGAGCTGCTATCTCAATGGTCCCTCGAATATCTCTGTTCCTCACTCAGATCATCGTCATCCGCCCAACCCCCCGGCACACCCAGCAAAGGGAAGAACAAGGCTAAGCAGCAGGCGCCTTCGATCACGGCCGAGCTGGACTTGAAAGCATGGCAGCTGCTTTCGAGCATCGTCACAGCTCAGATCGGCGCAAAGTCGGATCTATCAGAAGCAGCCAAGCAAAGCTGGCTCTCGCATCTTGCCAACACACAACCTGTGCTCAGCTTGGCCGGCTCTTTTGCTCGTCAGCTCCACCAAACAGCAATTCCCTCACTGGATGAACGAGAGTCGCTGCTTACGGCCGCATCAATATCTTTAGAGAAGCTCTTGCCTCCAGCCACGTCGAGGACAGCGGCGACCAACATCGAAGCTGCTGCAGACTCCATCCAAGCCTGGCTCGACTTTTTTGGCCAGCCTCGCAGCACTCTTGAGCAGCAAACGGGCCACGCAGTCCTTCAGTCTATCCTATCTACGTGGACGACCACCCTGCACTACGGATCCAATGCCAAGCGAAACCATCAACACATTTGCAGCAGCGCAATCCCATCCCTCCTCAGAGCTCTCCACACACTCAGCACTCGTGATGCCGACGCCAAGGTCGAGTCTACGCAGAGATCCACCCTCCTCGACGGGGTCAGACAGATTGCTGCTGAGTCGCTTTTCACCGAAGATGTCCAGCGAACGCTTTTGCAAGCGGGCCGTCAAGCCGAAATCACCAGAGTGCCTACCTGGAAAGAGACCAAAGTGGCTTCCTCAGGACTCGTATCACAGCTTTGCGGCTTTCTCCAGGATCAGCAGCTCGCACAAGCTGTGTTCAGCTCTCTTTCCCTGCTTACTGATCTTCTCTACACAAAGCTGGGACGCAGCGAATCTCTCAACTCAGTCGCCTCCTCCAGTAGCATCTCCTCGGGCTCCGTGCGCGACTCGCAGCTCTCTCTTATCCGCAAGACGATGCTTTCCCAGTGGTTCTTCCCACTCCTACCTCACCTCGCCACATCGTCAAGCAGTCAGGTGGAACGAGCTGCAGCGCGACGAGGCTTGCTTCACGGCATCGAACGGCACAGCCTCTACATGATCAGCTGCGACGAGGTCCAAGAGTGGCATTCGCTTTTCGGCACGCTTTTCGACAGCATTCGCCACGAGCTGCGCCGCGTCGTCACAGATACTTCGCCAGCCGCTCAGGTCGAGAAGGCCAACCATTTTGCCTGTCTTGCTTCGCTCTGGCGATTGGACAAGTCGGTCGTTGAGGGCGATCTCACCTCGATCTTTGCCTTGGTCGCCGCACAGCCCGTCTCGAAACAGGCTCTGTGGCTTCCGGAAGAGTTGCCCTCACCGACGCTCGCAGCGCTCGACCTCTTCCGTGCTGTCGCAGCGATCGATGTGCGATTCAGGACCGTCCCGACCCTCGTCAACACCGTTCTTGGCTGTATCCCGCTTGCGACCGAGCTCACCGCGAAAGTCGAGAGCGGTGCAACGTCTACGTCGCTGTTCACGTCGCAGACGTTCCTGGCCGAGCTTGCAAAGCTCTGCCGCGACAGTGTCACGGCGATGCAGGTGTCTGACCTCGTCCAACGGCTCACTGGCTTGGCGCAGCGTTTGGATACCCTTCTGCAAAGTGATGCTACCCCCAGAGCATCCAAGAAGGCACGCGTCCCTTCCAGCAAACCCATCAAGACAAACCAGGCGCAAACAGAAGCCGCCACCGCGCTGATCGCACAGCTCCAAATCGCAGCTCAAGTTCTGCAGAGCGTCAATATCGCCCCCACTTTCCGCGCTCGCTCCATCGCTGCAGCGGAAGAGCTGCACAACGCCCTCATTCTTCCATGCATCGACGCGTGCCTCTCGTCTACGCGCACAGTCCAAGCGTGCGGCGTAGCGGCTGCTGCGCTGCGAGTGAGGCAAGCGCTGCTTTCCGAGAAGTGGCGGTATGACCCTTCTGAGCCCGTCAAGCTCGACGGATCTCTGCCGACAGAGAGCCTGCCGTGTCTCGAAGAGGCGTTCAACGAGCGGGCTGATTCGCTGATCGATCTGCTATCGCTCGGCACTGCTGGCACGGCGGAGGTCAATCCGGAGCTGTGCCAATTGCAGTTTCAGATCATGCAAGGTCTACTGCAGCGCGCGGAGCGGGATACGTTCCTCGAGGTGGAAGACTCGCGATACTGTCGGTTGGTTGCAGAGGATGCAGGGAAGATTCATGACCTGCTTCGCGAACTGGCGTGGGCGGACAGTGGCAGTGCGGGCGCATGGAATGGCTGCCCTGTCCGCGCGCGTAACCGTGGCGAGCTGATGCAGATCCTTTGGATGGCGATCGTCACTCGGTGGGCCTCACTGTTTGAGGCTATCGCGGCAACGCAGACTATCGAGGTGCTTGCTAACACGGTGGTGGAGACGGCAGAGCCAAGTGTGCGAGAGGGTGGCGTGCAAAGTGGGATGCGAAACATCACGACAACTGCGCTGCGCAACGCGTCTTTCCTCGAGCTGCCCAGGTGGCGCAAGCACATTGTTGCGGCTGTGCAGCAGCAGCTCGCATCTCAGCAGAGCTTGGAGCGTCGACTCGCAGCCACGGCGCCACTTTGCGTCACCCCGTCGGAGTGGGTCAACAAGGCTGCGCGCGGACCTGTAGCCAAAGCACTACTCACACTCGATCGCGAGATCGTCGTTGCTCGGTCGACTGCGAAGGTGTCGATGGAGCAGTGGATCGAGCTGCGCGGTCTGATTGCTAGGGTGCTGGAGGAGTACGCTACGGAGACCGACGTCAGTGATGAAGATCTGTTTGGAGCGCTTCAGGCATTTTGGGCTTCGCAGGGCAGCGGTGCAGGTGAAACTCAACAGCAACAGGCATTGGAGCGCGCATCGCTCGCCGCCATCCACGCTGCTGTTCGTGTGCTGCTCGCACGGAGCAAGCACAACCCGGCCACTCTTCAGCGTCTCTTCACAGCCGCAAAGGAGCTTCGACAGGAGGCTGTGGCAGAGTCGATTGCGGACAAGACTCGGGTCACGTTGAAGATGCGTGCTGCGCAAGAAATGGTGGCTACTCTTAACACTTCTGGTGAAGCTGTGCAGCAGGACGGCACAGCCGCTCCTGCGGCGAATGTCCAGGCGATTCTAAACGTGTCGTCTGCTCAGCTGGAGACGCTCAGCGACGTGGCTCGGGTGCTCGATGTCGCGCTATTCCATCTTCGCGAGGTTCGGCTGCTCGTCAGTGGCGCTGCTGTTGATGGCGCAGTGAAGGGAGAGATGACGCAGGTGCTGTCGAGGCAGGCTGTGAGGTCGCTGTGCATCCTCTTTGGGCGGGCGAACGTGTTGACGGCGACAATCGATGTGGGCGCACGACAAAAGATTCTGCGCCCAGCAGCGGATGTGGCGCTGGAGCTTGTGCGAGGTATCGACGCGACCGGTACGGTGGAAATCAGCACTGCTCTGGCTGCGTGTTTGGCGTATTCTGCACTGATTGCTTCACTACCTGGTCTACAGGAGCAGCGACGCGTAGCTGATGGCTTGCAACGCATTGTTTCGCGACTGGAAGCTGGACAGTACGACGGAATGCTCTCAAAGCTGTTGGTTGCACTTCGATCCACTGCTTCTGCCAGCATCGCTGTCGATGCTGTCGATGCCAAGGAAGCCGCAGCGAGGGACGGCGACGAAGCGGCTCTGATCAGCACCGTCGGACTCGTGCTCGCCAACGCACCGGAGGGAACGTCCAAGGTGGCGCGCACGCATCTGTCGCACTGGCTCGCCATCCTCACCAGCAGCAACGCGCTGACCAGTGGCGGACGAGTCAAGCTGCGCTCGATGGTGGCGTGTACTGCAGCGGTCGACCAGCTGTGCAGCAACCACGCGATGCTGCTGCGGACGCAGGATATGGGGGCTGTGCTGCAGCTCTTTTCGAGTATCGCTGGACCGAGTATGGCGGATGAGCCGTCGCAGACGCTGGTGGAGATGCAGCCCGCAGAGCTGGGCAGGCTGAAGACGCGGCTGTTTGATGCGGTGCTGTCGACAGTGGGCTCGCTGATGCGGTTGCGGCAGGACCTGGTGCTCAGCTTCCTCCCGCAACTCGGTCTGCTCCTTGCACGGCTGTGCACGCTCTTCCGCCGCCTACGACGTCACCCGCAAACGGGCACAATCGAAGCATCCGGCCTACAGCGGCGACAGCTGCGTCGCGACCTCCCCGTCTGGCTTGACCCGGTCCTCGTCAACCCGCTCGACGCAGAACACCACGCACGTGCACTCTCCCGTCTGCTCTCCACCCTCGTCGTCAAGAACGTCTCCCTCAAACATCGCTCTTCGTCCGACCAGAGTGCGTTGCCGGGCAAGGCTGAGTCGCTCGCGCGACCGTTTTCGAAACATGCAACGTACGTGCTGGTGGCGTATTTGCGGAGTTTGACCGCTCCGCATGGAGTGGTGCCTGCGGAGGTTAGGGCGGAGTTGGAGGTGGGCATGTTGACGTTGTGTGGAGTCATGGGGGTTCGTCAGAGGGATGCGGCGATGGTGGGGTTGTTGGATGCGGCGGGCAAGGTGTTGTTGAAGAGGATTTGGGGTGAGTATGAGAAGCTGAGGTATAAGGGGCAGTAGGGGGTGCGCTTGGCACGAGTTGGGGAAGAAATGGAATGTCAGAAGCGGTGCACTGCACAGGCAGGGGATGATCGGTGTTGAGAGTGTGTGTGATTGAGAGGGTATGCCAGTGAATGAGAGTGTGTGGAGAGATTCATTTGGTCGTGCGAACGGCAATGGGAGAAGTGTCGAGCCGAACGATAGGTTCTGGACGTTTAGAGAACAGGATCTTGCGCTTGATGACGTTGACCACGTCGTAGTAGACTGCTGTCTGCGGTTCTTCGCTTTCCTCTTCCTCTTCCTCATCGTCTTCGTCTCGCGCTCCACCCTGCTGTACTGCGTTTTCCTCGATATTCGTCAGCCCAGACGCCCTCGCCACCGTCCTCGCTTGCACCGGACTCTGTCGGGGCGGAGACGAGCTGAAATCCAGCGCATCCCGTGCGCGTTTCGGCGATACCGGAGGCGACGAGCTGCCCGCTTCATCCACTCCCCTCTTCGTCGCCCGCTTCACCGTCCCCACAGCCTCCCCTGCATTTCTACCCACATTGCTCGTATCCAGAAGCACCGCTTTGTCGGCACGCATCTTCTTCTCGAGCACAGCGAGCGGTCGAACGAGGTTGAAGAACTTCCCCTCGAGGCGGTGGTGCGAGATCATGAGCACGGGCCGATCCGGTCGTGTGGCCTCGAAGCTGATCGTACCGAGGGTTTGACCGCCGAGAGGGTTCTGGTTTTCGATCTCGAGCGAGCCTTGGAGTTCGATTAGGATGAGTTCGCCGTTCGGGGTTAAAGCGGTCAGTGGGGAGGGGGCGAGAGAGCGGAGGGTGGATAAGGAGGAGGCGGCTGTGGTGCAGGGAAGGGTGGAGCTGCTTGAGCCTGCTACTGGGAGGTTTATGTGAATTCGCATTATGTGGATTGATCTGGAGGCGGGGTGTACGGTATTGAGAAGAAAGGGGGAAGGGGTTGAGGTGAAGATGAGGAAGAGAACTTGAGCAAGAACGAGAAGGTTTCGAGATGACGAGAAGAGTGTTACTTTTGACAGAGCGCGTCGCGGTAACGAGACTCGTGTAAATGAATGAGAGGGTTCTCGCTCCATCGGGGTACTCAATCGGGGAATTAGCGTGACCTCCGACCGAAGCTCGATCGAAACATGTCAAGAGTCGGACGACCCTGCAGAGTGTGAGAGTTTTCAATCCATCCAGCCAAAATAGCGCCTCATGATCCGCAGTTTGGCAAGCTCGCTAGCAGAGCCGCACCGGCAATCCCGCGCCGTTGCCATTTCGCAGCTTGTCGTGCCCATGGAGCTGTCGGAGTGGCCGGAGCAAGTGCTGCGCAGCAAGAGCCACATCCGAAAAGCTCCTTCCCATCCCTCGTTGCGTCGGAAACTTTGCCGGTCTTTCTGCCAGCCAAGACTCTCGATCAGCATCTGTGAATCTAATCTTAGTGGAACGGGTGCCCGGATGACAGGGCCGAGTCGCTACGCCGTGACCCGATCAAGGCTCGTCCGAGGCAGGCCATGTGCGTGCGCGTCTGCTCTTGCGACTTTATTTGAAGACGCTCGTCGAGACGTCTCGAAGCCAAGCGCAAAGCGAGCAGAAGAAGTGCTGTGGAAAGTGAAAGATTGTTGTTTTTGCGTCGGTGGCTTGTTGAGCCCGTTTCGCTCGCTACACTTGCTCTGCTGCCGCAAATTTCTGGTTCATTGCTCGGAAAGCACTGAAAAAGCCCACTTGGGGCAGAGTTGCAGCTGTAGCCAGCCGACTTGGCCAAAAAGTTGCTGATTTTTGATGCGAGAGCCACTGTCGTCAGACCTGGAAGGGGTCCAGCTTCCAAGAGCCTAAATCATCACGGCTGCCTGCGGAGTCGCACATGCTGGGCCACGTCTGTTCGCTCGTCTTCGTCTCTCCTCTCCTCTCCTCAGCTCAGCTCCATCAGCAATCCTGTCGGCTGTTGCCGTGACGCAACCAACGTCGACCAACCATCAATCTACCATCCAGCGACAACAAGCGCCAACCGACAAGCAAACATCCGGCTCTTCGGTCTTGAACGATAGATCAATCCCTGCTTGGCACATCCAACACCGCCAACTCATTTCGATTGGCATTCGCCGTCCTGCTTCGTTGCTCAGCATCCATCTTCAGGCAGCAACTCCCTTCCTTGCCTTCCTTTTGGTCTGAGCAGCTCATCACCTGTTGCTGCTCCATCTCCTCATTTGGATCATCCTCCTTGCCCAAGATGATGAATTGATTTGCCCTCACATCGGTCTTCGCCCGCTGTGGCCGTCCGATCGGACCCTTATCCCATTCAGACGCTTCACCAGTATCCTCCTATCGGCTTCTGGAAGCGTCTGTCACCTTGCAGCCCACCACCTTTGCCCTGCTGCCTGTCTTTCAGCATCGCCTCGAGATCCTAGTCGCAAGCATCCCCTCTAGCTTAGACCCGACATCATGGCCGACAGCGCTTTTCTCAAGTCGCCTCGCTTCGACATTGATGAGGAGCCCGGCGATTCACACTCTTCTTCAGGCCAACAGTGGGTTGGCGCCTTCGAGAGAGTCCTCGGCGATCGTGACAGCCTCGCCAGCGAACGTCCCACTCGACCCTTCGCCAAAGCCGTCGCTTCTACCAACCCTGTCATCGGTGCACGCGAAAATCGGTCGCTCTCGGTCCGTCCCACACCTCTCGAGGACTCCGTTAGTGAACCCTCACGATCCACCTCCGCATCTCGAGCTGGTAGCACACACTCCAGCAGCCATGGATCTCCCTCTCTGCGCAGCGCCGAGCCTTTCGACGCCCCGCCCATCCAACACACGGTCGTTGCAGACCAGCTTCACTCGGATCCCGCTCATTCTTTGGGCACCTCCGAACTAGGCTCTACCGGCAGTGCCCTCACTCGTTTCCGTACAAACTCGTCCAGCGGCAGCGTCTCGCTCGTTTCCTTGCCTCCCTCATCGGTAGCATCTACACAGAACGCCTCGTCCCATACCAGCTCCGGGACCTCTTTACAGCCTCGCGCCAAGCTGGCTCCCGCCTTCCCTCACGTCGGTCCTCAGCTTAACGACACGGTCGAGCTCAAAGTACAGTCGCAAGGCCCAGCTTGCATCTCTGTCAACGTCCAAGACTGCCTCCGCTTCGAAGAGAGCTACATCAACCACGCCCCCTGCGTCCATCACGTCATGGTCACCAACCGCAACACGGAGCGAAGCGCCGTCGTTCGCCTCGAATCCGATCTGCGCCAGGGGCTCACTTTCATGCGTCGAAAACGTTCATCCCCGAACGAGTTCGAACCCGTCGCCTGGCCTTCGAACAGTCTCAACTGGGCAAAGAATGGCGGCTTCATTCCCGACAATCTGCGAGGCTGGAGGCATGTCCTCGGCAATCTCGAAGTGGCAGACTCGTTCATTCTCGATCCACAACAAACCA
This sequence comes from Sporisorium exsertum, assembly GCA_928724755.1. NCBI lineage: Eukaryota > Fungi > Basidiomycota > Ustilaginomycetes > Ustilaginales > Ustilaginaceae > Sporisorium > Sporisorium exsertum. The sequence continues at coordinate 365,654 of CAKMXK010000032.1, read as the reverse complement.
CCAAGGTCTACGTGCAACTAAGACCCGTCGCCTTTGTCGAAGAAGCCGAGGCAGAGCGTGCCACCAGTAGCTGGCCTTACACCGTGCCTTCCTCACCATCCACGCAGGACACTGCCAATAAGCAATCCGACTTGCTTGCCTCGCCTGCTCCACCCTTGGCTCGTCCAGACGCGAGCATGGCCGTCTCGCCCGTCTCGACACCAGCTGCATTTGGCGAGCACCAAGATGGCTTCAGTGCCGCCGTCTCGGACCACGACAGCACCGGCAGTGCCATTGAAGAGTTTGGCCTCACATCGCCGCGCTCAGCGCCCGAGTTGCACGGCTCGCGTAATGCTGCCCGCACCCAGTCAGCTCGTCCATTACATCCTGCTTTCGGTCTTCGCGGCACCATCACGATCTCCAGCTGGGCCATCCCCACAGAAGACAGCGAAGATGGCGCCGCAACCGACCCTGCTAAGGCACCTGGTCACAAGAGCGCACAATCTGAGGCGGCTGCCTCGCGCCCTACTAGCACCTATAGCTCGCAAGCGGCGTCTACATCTGCCGATTCTTCTGTCGTTTCTGCGCTTCGTTCGCAACCTGACGATTGCAACGTACAAAAGATTCGCATTCCTGTGGCTGCGCGGTGTTGTAAACCGTTCATCGACGCTGCCATCACTTCAGCTGCCCACACGAACCTCAACGCAGCAACGCAGACCAGCAACGGCTCCGCCATCTATCTCGACTTTGGCGATGTCATCGTCGGCCATTCGCATTCCCAGACCTTGACGTTGCGCAATCTGTCCGAGATCGACTGCTTCTGCCAGCTCAAGCTTGAAGATGCCGACAATATGCTCCAGACACCGCCCATCAGCTTGACCCAAGCCGATACCGACGAGACCGTTCCTTCCGTCTGGGCTGGTGACCAGGGCTCGCAGTCCTACGACCCTTTGATCCTCGCTCGCCTCGAATCCAAGCAGATCAAGGTCTCGCTCAAGCCGCAGGAGCCGTGTCGTGACTACGAACAGGTATTGACCATCAGTTCGCTGCATAACTCGGCCAATAGCATCCGCGTCGTCATCAGGGCCAACATGCTCGGCACCGCAAAGGACGATGCTCTGTCCGTCACTCCGGGAGACTACCTGGACTTTGGCGATTGCTACGGAGGGCACTGGACCAAGCAGCTGCTGGTGCTCAAAAACAATGCAGATGTTCTTCTCGATGTATCCTTTGGAGTGCAGAAGGGCTTCCAGGTCATGTTCCAACTGGCCGAGTTGGCGCCACAGACGGAGGATGACACGCCAGACCAGGAAGAACTTCCACCCAGCGCCCACATAAGCGAGCTTTCGCTTTCATCAGCGAATACCGACGACCGAAGCCGCATTTCGTCCGCCGCAGACGGCAGCAGTGCCGAATTCGGTGCCGAAGGTGCTTCCAATGCGTATGACAACAGTCGACAGTCGGACGCTCGGGGCGAGAAAGGTGCTACGGCTTCTGAGCTCGCCAAGACTCCCACGCATCACGCGCACGTGCCCAAGGGATCTGCAGCAGTGGATCCACCTGCTCTCGAGCTGCCAGCCACATACAGCACCGATCCTTGCGAGGTGTTTCGAGGTCGGAGGGGGAGTGCTCAGACAGATGAAGATGGCGTCGATGCCTCCTCGGTTGCATCGCAGGCGGGATCCAGAGCCAATTCGCCAGTGCGTCCAGCTGCCAACCTTCCCTCGCAGCCCCCCGTCAGTGCCGCGCTCGCATCTTCGGCAGCAGAGTCGGCGCGACCGGGCAGGGGCGAGACGCCGCACCTGAACCTCATGGACCGCGTCCATTCTGGTCGAGCGCAGTCACTTGCCTCCGCCGCCAGCGACTTTGATCAATCTAGCGTCTCGACCAACTGGCATAGTCAGAACTCGTCCGATTACGCCCGCGGCCGTCCCGCCGAATCGGAACGCCACGACGATGCCAACTCGGCGCTCTCGGTACATACAGCCTTGTCGCAGGATAGTCGGCCGGGTCCGTACACTGCTAGCTCGTCTCACGCTGGTTCCTCGAGCGCCTCGGCCCGAAACCACAACCGCAGCTCGACGAGTGCAGCCATCTCTGGATTGCGCAACGTCGAGCACGCGCAGAGCAACCAGCTGGAAGAGCTCATGCTGCGACCTGGTGGCGAGTACCGCGTTTTTGTGTCGTATCGGCCCGAGCGTGTTGCTTGGGATGCTGACTTTACTGGAGGCCGACTTGTCGAAAAGACATTCCGCATCTCGCTGGATTACTCGCGTGCTAAACTTGCCAACATGCGAAGCCGCGGAGGCCGTGAGAGGAGGACGGTCATCTGTCACAGCCGTACCTGCACCTCGTTCATCTCAATCGCTCCCAAGATGATCGATCTTGGCGAGGTGCAGGTGGGCACACGCAAGTCGGCCAACATCTCGGTCACCAACAGATCCGAGCTGACGGCGCGCGTCGACTTGCGCTTCGTCTCCAAGGTGCTCAGCATGTACCGCGACGAAGTGGCCATCCCTGCTTTGCAGACGGTCGAGCTCAAGGTCGAGTCGTTCCCGCGCAGAGTCAACGAGACCTATCGCAAGCAGATCACCGTAGCCAATCTGCTCAATAGGCAAGGCGATCAGATCTTTGAGGTGCGGTCTCGCAATGTCGACAAGCAGCGCATCAGCTTCCATTCGCTCTTCTATCGCATCTTGACGCCGACCGGCGCCAACTATGTCGATTTTGGCGACGTCGACATCAACTCGATGCGTATGCGCACCTTTACCATCGAGAATGTGTCGGACAAGAAGCTGTCGCTCGAATTGAGCCCGGCTCATCCCGAGGACGTCACGCTCTACATCAAGGCCCCGCCCATCGACGCGAGTCGCGGCAACAGCCCTAAGCTCGAGGCGAAGACGGGTATCTCCAAGTACAGCGAGATGCAGCTCAACGATTCGCAGGCTTCCACTGCAGAGGTGTCTGAAGGCACAAACGCCGGTCGCGCAAATGGAAGCTCAAGCAAGCCCAAGCCGGGCAAGCGTTCGATCAAAGGTGCCGGTCTGAAGGAGCGCTTCCTCGAGACCATTTCCGTCGACTCGCCCACTTCGGTGCGCACCGAGAATGCTTCGTGGAGACTGGCGCAGAAGCATAGCCACTACCGCAAGAAGGAGGATGGCAGTGTCATTTCTACGCAGCGGAAGGCCAATGGCTCGGGCAAGCCTAAGCCGACCATCAACCTCGTCTCGGCGCTCAAGAAAGGCGGCAAGGGCAGAATCACGGTCGGCTACGGCAAGACGGTCGCCTTCAAGGACCGCACGCTGATCAGCGAGTTTGAATATCTTGACCTTGCCACCGGTCCGCCTGTTGATGCCCGGCGCATCCCAGCCAAGAGCAAGAAGTACGCGCTGCTCGAAAACATCACGACGGGCGGCAAGCCAAAGAGTCTTGGTCAGACGACGGGTGCAAAACATGCAGCCGATGACGAGAACAGCAACGGCGGTAGCAGCAAGCCCAAGTCGGGTTCCAAGCCCAAGTCGAGCCAGGCTGCTAAGGACAAGACGGTAGAGGCACGATCTGGGACCTCCTTGTCGCCTGAGATTTCAGCTGCCAAAGCTGGCTCCGCGGTACCTCGCCTGCCTTCGCCTCTCGCCAAAGATATCGTCGCTCACTATGTCTCCCAACCCAATGTCTCCAACCAAGACGCTGCTCACTCCAGCTATGGTACCGGAAGCAAGTCGCAGCCCGCTTCAGCCATTCGTCAGCACGGCAAGAGCTCAAAGGAGGGCAAGGCTGGAGACGCGACGGCGCGTGTTCACTTTTTGCCTGCATTAACGGGCAAGCGCAAGGCACCTCCCGTGCTCTCGAACCCCGTCGATGTGTCGCGGATGTCGCTGGAAGATCTGCTCGCCGCCGTCGAGGCGCAGACGAGCACGCTCGGCTCTTTCTTCCTCGGCAGCCCGGAGGCTGAAGAGCAATTTGTGCGAGCCGAGATCAACTTGCGACGTGAGCTGCAGAGCTCCATCGATGCTGGCAAGCTGGTTCCACTAGAAGTGCTCGAAGTGGCTCCACGCTCTGAAGGCCAGGTCATCGCTGTTTACCATCCGAGCGGCAGCACGCGACCCCACATCCAGGGCAATGCGCGCAAGCAGGACTCGCGCATTTTCATGCGCTTGATCGACTTTGACATGGGCATCGTTCGACAGTCGGACGAGTTCTCGGGCATGGCGGAACTCGAGGCAGACGAGCTGCCGGTGCGCGACCTGATGCTGCGAAGCAACACGTGCCGCAGCTTGCTCGAGCTGGGTCAGCCGCACATCAACTTCGGACACATGGAAAAGGGCGACTCCAAGACGCGCAAGATCCTCATCCAGAATCGCAGCGAGTGGGCGCTTCGTTACTGTATTCGCAAAAGTGGCAGTATCGCTAGTGGCGACATCAAGCTCAGCAGCGGACGCTACGGCGTAGTGCCCGGGTACGGCAAGCGTGAGGTCGAGTTTGTCTTTTCGCCGTCCATGTCGGGACCGTTCCAGGAGAAGCTGGTGGTCGAGAATGTTGCGGATCGCGACAACGACCAGACGGTGGTGCTCAAGGCCAACGTGCGCAAGACGCCCAACTTTGCGGTCGATCCGGGTGCGATCAATTTTGGTGCGTGCACTCCGGGCAGGCTTTCGACGCCCGAAAGCTTTGTGCTGACCAACACGACGGCCAAGTCGCGCTCGTTTGTGATAGCCATCGATTCACACGATCTGCTGCATCAGCGTTGCCTGATCAATGTGGGGTTGAGCACGGCAAGTGATCACGAGGTGAGGGGCACGCTGTCTAAGGAGGAGGAGGAGGAGATCGAGAATTTGTCTCAGAAGCTCAAGATTGCTAGTAGGAAAGGGAACGCGGATAAGGTAAAGAAGTATGAAGACCGTTTGACGGCGCTTGGGGTCAAAGTTCCGAGTTTGTCGTCTGCGGGTGCTGCGTCGACGGATGTAGAAGGGGCGGCGGCGGCGGCGGCGGAAGTGGTGCCAGGCGAGGACACGACGGGAGGTGTTCCTGCGCAAGGCGATGGTGAGGCGGGCAAGCAGGAGGCTGCTGCGACAGCGGCGGTGCAGGATGGCGAAGTTGCGGCCTCGCGTGCTGGTGCAGCTGGGATCGACAAGCCAAAGGAGCTCAAGCGCATCTCGTCGACAGTCACCTGCTCTCTGGGCCCGAACCAATCCAAACGGCTCATCCTTCGAGTGCAGCCAAGCGCCGTGCAATCCGCCATCCCCTCGAACACGAGCGATCCCGCCGACCGTCGCACGCAAGACAAGTCCGGCATCGAAGAGGTGTCGGTGCCCGTCAAGGTGCACGAAGTCAAGAACCAGGACGAGACCAAGACGCTCGTTCTCATGGCCACGGTCGAGTTTGATCTGCATCCGTGTGCGGTCAATGGTGCGGGAGTAGCGAGGAGAAGAGAGGAGTTTCCGGCGGATGCGGTTGTATTTAGTCCCGAGTCGTGATCTCTCGGAGCTGCAGCAGCAGATCCATCATTCGTGGTGTTGGCCTTGGAATTTTTTGTTTTGTTTGTCTCGTTCACGGTCTGGGTGCGTTGCGTGTGGTGGTGTGAGGGGGTGATATGGAGAGTGTGAGGGAGGGACAGCGGAGGGCAGTGAGTTGATGTGCGATGCGTCGCATGCTGAAGACGACTCGATGATGATGTTGATAAAGGCTTCCCATCTGTTCTTTGAAAAAAGGGGGGGCTATGCGGGCGGGGGAGCAATTTTCCCCTGCGACGGGAGTTTGCGTTGCTCTTCTCCGAGGTAGAGGCGTTTGAAGAGCACCACTGTCGTAGCTACGAGCAGTGGGAATGAGATCATTATCGTCTGTTGCGTTCGGCGTCACGGTAGGGGCGGATTCAGTGGTGTCCGGACCGACGGGGAAGGAGGCGTGTTGAGTGAGCAGGGAGAGAAGAGACAGGACGTTAGTGCGAGTGCTGGACGATGAGAGGGATGCGAGAGGTGTGCGTACCCTGATGCGTTTTTGCTCGGGTGTGAGTGGGATTCGTGGCGGCATGGTTGGATATAGGGTCCTGGGATACAGAGATGACGTGAGGGACGATGTATGGATGAGGAAGGAAGAGGAAGGAAAGGTGATTCGAGTTCAGGGTCCAGTCGAGAAAGACGAGGTTTCCCGACTTCCGAAAAAAAAACATGTCCATCCCGATTCCGTCCATTCCCGATCCCAGTGCAGCACTGCCCACTTTCTGCTGGCTGACATGCCGTGAGCAAAGATGTCAGCCATTGACGGAACAACTTCTACCGCTGCCATGTAACCGAAAGAGGAAGGAGCGCGGTGGTAAGAGGGCAAAGCGAAGTGGTGAGCGGCGAAAGAAAAATTCTCCCGCGTCTGGACCGTGTGATATGTCCCATCGAATAGCGCCAGCTCCCTACTTTTCCCTCTCTCCATCTGGTGACCCATTTGCCTCCTCTTGCCTCGACGTTGCCCGCGTTGGACGCCGCAGTGATGATGCAAGCTCTACAAGCCCCGCTCAGGAGGGACGCCGGGCTATTCGAGGTTGGAATGCGTTCTACCAGGCAGCGGATCCTCCACGGCGCAACTGGAAGCAGCTGCTCCATGAGGGAAGGAGAAGACTAATAATACCAATGCTGTCGAGCAAGACGTTGCTCGCCATCATCACCTTCCCTCGTCTTTCTCTTCTCTTCTTGTCTCTATATCCTTCATCTTCGCAAGTGACAGTCGTTGATCGATGCCTTGACTAGTTCCCGATTTTCCGCATCCACCATCTTACCTCTTCTCTAGCTGGTCTGGAGAAACGACGATCACTGAACCCCCTGGCTTCACGTTTATATCATCGCAACAACGTTGCTGCAGGCCGAGTCTCATACTTTAACAGCTTTCCCCGACAATGCACACCACAACTGACGGACTCGGAATCGCCATCGGTCTCGGCATCCCTCTGACCGACGAGCTTAGACTCGACGATACTGCAACTCAGCAGAAATCAACCCACTCCGGAAAACTTGGTCTCGGGCATCCCACCCTCAACCAGCAGCAGCAGCAGTTGCTGCGATGGCCCTACACCACACGCTACCGCAGCAGTGTCCCGGGCACACGATACGACAGCTCGCCGACACTGAGCAGCTCTTCTGCCTCCTCCTCGTCCGATTCTGAATTCAGCGCTAGGGCGCGTAGGGCGAGCGGGTCGGCTACGCACGATGTGCTGCTGAGCTACTTCTCGCCTACGCTGTCTGACGCTTCCAGTGCCGATGATGGAGCAAAGGAGACGAGGAGGGTGTACCTGCTGTCAAGCGGGCTCAAGAATCCCAAGACTGAATTCCGAAGGAGCAAGTCCGAGACGTTCAAGTTCCCGCTTCCGCCGAGCAAGGCTTTGCTGGCGAAACGCCAAGGAGTGCCGCTCAAGTCTGCTATGCGTTCGACGTCCAAGGACTTTGTTACGACGCGGGTCAGCAGTCCGCCACTGCGCAACGTCTCCGCGGGTGCATGGAAGAGAAACCTGCAGACATCCCAGCTGTCGCCTGCACTGGAAGAGGAGGGGGAAGCACGTCAGGGCTGGTCTCCCTACTCGTCGGTTGCTCCCACCCCACGCCAAGCGTCTGGTCCACACAGGTTCAGTCTGCTGGGAGAGAGTCAACCTCCAACGTACGCTCAGTCCCAAGTCTTGCCCTCATACACCTCCTTACCCTCCCTGTCCACGCCAGCACCCGCCTCGTCAGCCTCCTCATGCTCCTCCCAAACGCTCGTCTCCGACAACGACACAGACTCGGGCGCGGAAACCGACGCGTCATTCAGCACCGATGCTGCCAAACTAGCACGCCTCCACGCGAGCCTCATGCTCCTTGATCGAGGCGTAGCCGAACTCCCGCTGTCGTTTGCGGATCTCCAAACGGGCGTGCAGGACGAAAAGTTGCAAGTGGGCGGATCGGTGGAAGAGAAGATGGCATACCTCTGCGGGCTCGGGTACAGATATCGTCGCAACGCTAGCAGCAAACATGCCCGAAAGGGGTCCGGCGATTTCGCGAGTGCGCAGGAACAGCAGGCGCAGGTGGGCGCGTGGTGGAGCGATGGCGATACCGACGATGATGCGCAGGCGGAGGATGGGTGGAAGGAGGGGAAGGTGGAGAGTTACGCACCGACGGTGGTTGGAGTGAAGGAAGGGGTTAGCGTAGTTTCGAACAGTGCATCTGCTGTGACTTCGAGTCAGTGCAGTCCGATCTTGAGTGGGTTGCTCGCTGGATCTGTCACTGCTATCAACGGAGACGAAGATGCGGAGGGAGATGTGACGGTTCGGCCACACACGTTTCTCCCCGAACCTGCGGCGTTCGAAGACTTGCTCGGCGAGGATTTCAGCTATCTCGTGGATCAGGAGCTGTTGAACGACATTGATGAAGATATGCAGCTGGGAGCGGAGGAGCCTCGTGTGTCGTCTGCGGTGGGTGTTGTCGCAGAGAGCGGACTGGTGACGCCACCTCTTACGACGCCCGAGCTAGGTCTGGATGGAGTGTCGCCGATGCTTTTGGATCAGTGGCCATCCCCGCCCTCTGCTTCAAGCAGGACTCGTTTCAAGGAGCCATCAGCCTCGCTCAAACAGAACGAGCTGGCCGAGATCGATGGGTGCCGGCCTTTCTCGAGCGGTTCTTCCGTTGGATCTTTGCGCTTTACTCCCTCGCTCTCCTCTTCCCAGCCACGAAGCACGATGACCAGCTCGACCTCTTGCCCAGCATCCATGTTAGAAGCATCTCCTTCCACCGAGACCCAACCTCAACCTCGACAAGCGGAGACCGAGGAGGAAGAAGTAGCGATCGCACACGCGCACCGAAAGACGATCTCACCATGCTCGGTGCTCACTCGACCACGACCGTTGCGCAGCAGCGGGTCGAACAACTCGCTATTCTCGTCCGCCTCGTCGGAGCAAGTGAAGAAACGGGCGCTGACGCAGTCGGTGCTCACCCGCCCACGTCCCATTCCTTGCCGCAGCGTTGACAGTCATCATACGTTTGCCAACAAGTCTACGACGCTGCCTCGAAAGAAGGCTTCGCAGCCGCAGCCGCAGCCGCAGCAGCGCAAACCAAGGTTAGACTTTGCCATGCCCAAATCCGCTTCGACGACGACAAGCCTGGCGACGATACAGCAGATCAAGGTACCGCAACGCAAAAGCTCGCTCGACGTGCGGGCTGAAGCACAGCGGCAGCTGCGTTTGGAACACAGTGACGAGGATCTCCATCCAAACAGCATCTGCCGCGACCCGAAGCTGGCCGAGCAATACCACTCTTCCGCATCGCCGTACTTGCGTTCCTCCGCTGCACTGCCGACAGTACGACACGAGAACGCTATTGACACTGGGGACGGAGAACAAATGTGCACGTCGGCAGGCAGCGCAGCCAAGGCCCGCCGTCGTGGCGCAACGATGCCAAAATCTCTGTCGTTGCCGGTCCTGTTCACAGCGCGAACACCGAGCCAACGCGCTAGGGGTGAGACTGGCATTCGGAATGCCAGTAGGAGATCTGCTGTTCTCGTGGGACACGCCGATAACGACGAAGAGCGGGGGGAAATGTATACGGTTGCACCGCCAAAGCACGGCGTTCTGGTGGTGCACGAGGAGGTTATTTCTGTTGGTATCGCCCTTTGAACATTCTTTCCGTTGCTACGCTCTTTCAACAGCCATGTCGATGCAATATCCATGTATGATGTTTGCAATGCAATCTGAATTGTCTTTCAATCTTTCATGCCCCTCGTCACCGGTGTCAAAAACGACCTCCTCGCAGAGATCACAAGGTCAAACCTGAACATCTTGAAACAGCCCGAACATTCCATCATCAAGCTACAAAAGCTGGTGTCCCCAAACTCAGATCTGACCAAGAATCGAATCGAGCTGACCGTCCAACTTGCTCTTCTTCGTCTTAACCCCACTCTTTTCCTTAACCCTCTTAGTCTCCACCACGATCGGATGTCTTTTCTCCCCGACCGTCGTTGCACTCTCCGTCTTCCCCGCCGCTGCTGCCGACTGCTGGACCTGAACAGCCTGACCCCACTCCCGCACTTTGCCCTTCCGATACAGCTGCAGCTGGAGCTTGTTTGTAAAGTAACTCGCATACGGCTGCTTGAGGATCTCGGTCGAATGCTCGATCACCGTTTTTACGAGCTTCTCCTTCGAGTAGCCGTCGATCGTGAACCAGAGCGCGTCTGCGAGACGCGAGCCGTACTTGTCACCGCAGAAGGCGGGGAGCGACTCGATGAGGGCCGCGGACAGCTTGCGACGGCGCGTGGACTGGGCGTAGTCCATCGCGGTTGATGGAGCAGAGCCGTGGTGGGGTGGCGGGGTGAGGCCCGAGATGAGAATGTGCACGGCTGTTGAGTTGCGTGCAAACGGTGTTAGTGTCGGGAGGGTGAGCAGGGAGTCGAGGACGAGTGCGCTGCCCCAGGATTCGGGGGTAGGGGTTCGGGAGGTGGTGGGTGTGGGGCGGCCGAAGGTGCGTTTGGGCGGAGCGCGCGGTGGGGCAGCTGGACTGGGTAGTCGAAGGAGAGACTGGAGGAGCAGGCTGCCTTGTACTGTGGATTCTGCTGCCGGAAGCTCGTAGGATGCATCCATGGTCCATGGTGATGCTTCTTCTTCCTTGGTCGATCCTTCACCGTCCTTCGTCTTAGTGGGCTTCTTCTTGCTGTGCTTCGCCTTGCCGTCACGGCCGCGTTTCGACCCCCGTCCCTCCCCGCCGTTCTGCTCGCCCTTTTTCAAGTGCGCACCGTAGGTATGCAGGTACGCCTTGCGCGTCTTCAACGCTAGCACTGCAGGCACAAGTAGCTTGACTCCATCCGCATCCCTCTCCTCTCCATCCTCTGTGGCTGCATGAGACTTCAACCTGAACGCGGCAAGCACCACATCGCTGACCGCCTTGACCAACTCCTTTTCCTCCTCTTGTTCCGTCTCCTCCTGAACCACCCGAATCACGCGGTCAACAGCAGCTTGCATGCAGCCCACCATCTGTTCTTTCACCATACCCGTTGCGATCTTGGCCATCTCGGCGATGGCAGGCAGCAAGTCTCCACGCGAAAGCCGGCGAATAAGCATGGCCACAATGTGATTCGCAGCAGGATGGACGCAGAGCTTGGCCATACGGTTGCGAACGTAGACGTCAAAGAAGCGCGAGGCCGTCGAAGCGGGTGCACGTTCGAGAGCGAGCTGCAGGGCGTGCGATGCGATGCTGTCCCGAAGCGACGTTTCGAGGTATACGTCTTTCTTTGTCTCTTCTTCGGATGCCGGAAGCGGTGGAGAGGAGACAAACCCGTTCAGCAGGCTATCGACGAGCGTACCCGCCCACTGCTTGCCATCTTGTAGGGAGTCGAGCGAGTCCGCTTCGGCTTCAATGAGCAGCTGCAGAAGTGGGGATGCCACAGCATCAGTGGCCCACCTTCGGACGACGTCGACGTTTGCATCCTTGAGAATCTCTTGTCTGAGCGAGGTGGCTCGGTTGTAGAGCAGATCGGGGATGACGACGAGTAAGTCCTCGGACGAAGCCGCTGCTGCTGCTGGTGTGCCGAGACTTCCTGCAGTCGGTGCCTTGCGGCTGCGGAATTTGGCACTGCGTTGAGATCTCAGATCCGAAGCGGCTGCTGTGTGTGCAGACGAGGCAGGATCTGTCTGGATGTTGCGACCCGTCAGGACGCAGAGCAGCGAGCGAAGGACATGCGATGCAAAAGGGTCTGTCACAAGAGAGGTGAGGAATTCCTGATCGGACGAGAGCTCATCGGCGATATCGAGAATGAGTTGGGTTGCGCTGCGCAAGATGCCGTCCTCGTTGACTATGGTTGCAGTATCGCTAGCATATGCCGACGATGCCGCTGCTTTTCCATTGGATCCGTAGAAGTGTCGCTGAAAGTGCTGCTGCGTTGCGTGTTCGAGAGTGACGGCGGGCTGAAGAGTGGCGAGACAAGCTTGTACGACGTGGCTGGCGAAGCGATGCTTGGCGAGAACTGCAAAGTTGCCCGCGAGACGGTCGACAAATACTCGCAATGGCTTGGCAGGCAGGCGGTGGAGGATACCCTCGACAATGAGCGATGTATCCGGGTCGGTAGACAGCAGAAGCTCCTTACCATCCATCTCCTTGAGCGTGGCTTGCAGAAGAAGCGCTAGCTCATCGTCCTCGTCTTCCGCGTTGGCATCTCTCGGAGCCCCGCCGGCGAAGCTAGCCGCAGCCAGCGCGGTGAGAGTAGACTTGGACGCATATCCTTGCGACTCGAGCTCGACGACACGTTCCCAACCGCCTCGCAGATACGCCTTGAGCTCGGCGTCGACGTATCCAAAAGGCGCCTCGTGTTCAGCCTTGCTCGGCCTGTCTCCTAGCTTGACCCAATTTGGCTGACCCTCTTCAGCATCTGCGAAAGCCTCTGCGTCGTCGGCGTCGATGGGGATAAAGTCGGCCTGCGCTTGGATCTGATCGGTGGATGAGGACGAGGATGAAGCTACTGGCTGTGCATCGTTCTGCTTGTGCTGCTGTTTTTCTTGCTCTTCTTGCTGCTGCTGTAGCTTTCTGAGCTTCGAAGACTTCTTGCCCCTCTGACGAACCTTAGGCGGCATGTTGGTGAGCGACAATGTTCGAGAGTATAGGAGCGATATGACCGTGATTGTAAGGAAGAAAGCGAAGATGTCGAATGGACCCTTGCTTTTGTGAGGCGGAGCGAATTTTGAGAAGAAAGCGTTTTCTTTTGTCGGAAAAAATCCACGCTGCAGCAGCAAAGCTGGCTTACGTAATACTTCACTTTGTTCATGCGTCGCCTTCGGCTTCGTTTCCTGCTGCTGCCTTGCCATCAAAAACCTTGTCAAGCAAAAGCGGCGTCCTTCTCAGTGAAATCGAGGCGTCAGCGGGTCGGATGGTAAAGCCAAATTGCCGCGGATTGAGACAGATATACAGTAATGAACAGCGTCGGGAACAACAAAGGGAAACAAGCATGCGCTCTGATGACATCCCAAGTTCAGCAATCGATGCAACTTTGTACTGTCTTGCGAGCGCGGAAGGACCTGGGGCAACGTTGAAGATCAACGAGAGCTTGAGGCCCCGCCGGCGTCAGAGCCTGGCATGGTAGCCGAAGCGTTGGCGGCGATGATCGCTTCCACGTCAAGCGCCCCAACATTTTGCGCGTGAATCTCATTGAGCTTCTTGACTATGCTGCAACTCAATAATCAGATGCAGCCGTGGCGAAGAGTTAGTAGACTAAGCAACAGGAAAAACTGTGATTGAGCTAGCCATCCAGACAGCAAATGTACCTACCTTTCGCGGCCGCGAACGCGCAAAGCCGGAAAGTCGAGGAACTCGTCGACATGAAGCTCGGACAGCGTGATTTGTACGCCGAGAAGCAGTGTCTGAAATTTGGCATGCGTACGTGGTCGGTACATAGGAAGAATGCAAGATAGTGCCATGACGCGAACTTACAAGCTCCTCAGTTGACCATTCCTCGGCTGCATCGCCTTCGCCTTTCCTGTAATGGAGCGGGATGAAGTCCCGCGGCCGTGCATCCCGAGTAGTATGAAATCGAGGAAAAGAGGCCGGCTTTTGCTGACAAGGAGAATCAAGATCGGTGGCCCGCTCATTCCGCAGAAGGTGGGCGACATCGACTCACCTCCTCTGCTGCCGCACCGGAATTTCGGGTAGGGTCGTTGTGGTAGTGCTGCCGGTTGCGTTGGTGGCGACGGTGGTGTTGATAGCGGCAGTGGTGCCAATATTGTTGTTGGTGTTGCTGTTGTCGTCAGCGTCACTGTCACTGTCGACACTGATGACCTCAAGCTCCTGGCCGTTGATGTGGGCGCGGGCTCGCGCCCGCGCCCGCGCGCGAGTATTGTGGACGTTAGATGTGAGCAACGACTCTGACTCATTGTTGGTTGGAGGTGCGGCCGTTGAATAAAAGCGCACCAGCTGCTGGCGCGGTGCTCTGCCACCGGTGCTCTTCCTGGCTGTGATCTTTGCTCTGGCCATGATCCAAATGTGGTGGAGTGTGCTGGATGTTGATGAGGGGCAAAGAGCAAAGTAGAAGGAGATGGTGGATGAGAGCCAAGATGCGAAAGATTCCAGTACGGCGGAATGAAGTCAAGAAGGCTGAGTAAGAAGGATGGTCCAGCACAGCAGACCAGGATCAGCACGGGCCCCTTCGCCGCACTTTGCGGCGACACGAATCGACGCTGCTTTTTTCCTTGACTGTCCAACTTTTTGACTGGAAAAGTGCCGAGTAAAGTCTTGCGCAGCAGAGCTTGTTTTTCTCTGAGAATGATGGCTGCTCAGCTGCCTGCCCCAGCGTCTCGCTGCGCTCTCTTGATAGACTCGGAATTGCCGAAAGAGATCTGCGAATACAAAGGCCGGTATTGTACTGTACAGTCATTGTTGCTCTCAAAAGTCTGGAACTGGACGTCCGTAATAGATCGGCCATGGATACGGCGAGTAGATGTGCCTGTGCCAGATGTTCAACAAGCATGAGAGCGCGGGAAGGAGTCAGCGACGGAACATGTCGTCGAAGAAGAGCTCGACCATTGCACGGCGTGGTTACTCACTTGTCGTAGACAAACGCGTCTGGGTCGATGAGCGACGTCGGATACCGCATCGATTCGGGATATGTCTCGGCACTGAACGGCAAGTAGTCAGAAGAGAAGTAGGAAACGGTCAGATCTATGCAGTCGACGGTCAGGAAGCGAGGGCAGCATACTCACATGACGAAGCGCGTATGATCGTTTTCGTCTGGATTGATGGGCTCCTTTGGTACGACCAGCTTCATTGTTTGCAACTCGGTGTCGGTAACGGTATACCTCGACACCCTGACGTACGAGATCCTCTCGAGGCCGCGGAAGCCGAGATATTCGCACCATCGTCCGAAATCTGTAGGCTCCACATCCTGGATCTTGCCGTCCTCGAACAGGATCTTGTACGGTGCCGGCCTCTCTGCGTGCGGCTTGGTCACCACGTATCCCAAGAAAATGGCCGGGTGCGGATATGCCTCGCTCAAGATGCGAGCGATTTCGGCAGTCTGCAACTCGCGGTCGAGCGGATCCTCTTCTTGGCCGTTGTGCGACACGATAACATGCGTCGGTGTGCCATACAGGTCGATGACAGCATGAATCGCAGGTGCCAGCTCACCGCCAGGGGAGGGCAGCAGATGGTGAGTCGAGTTGATGATCGGAAATTTGGAAAAGAGCGCCGCTCCCCAGGTGTTCTTGCTAGGTGCAGGGCCAATGTCCGCATACATCTTGAGATCCTCGGCGAGATACTGGGTGAGGTCACGATTGCCAAAGACGGGTCGATGAAGATCGGACTCGACGAGGCCAAACAGGTCCATATCGAGCGTCTTCATGATCGAAGCCATGCGGCGCGAGCTGTCGCGCATGTGCTGGTCGAGTGCAAAGTGCACTGTCCACATGCCTGCCGTCACCAAACGATCTTCTGGATGATTGGGGACAATGGAAGAGGCGGGAACGATGCGGAAGAGCGGTACCAAGTTGCCAACGACTCCGATCAGCGCCATTAGTAGGCAAATGTAGTATGTGGATCCTGACCGCGATGTCTTGCTGCTTGCATCCGCTTTGGCCGTCTTGCTGTTTGACCGCGACGACGATGAAGATGCTGCATCTGTGGAGCGCTGCGAGCCGAGACGGTATAGATCGGTACGGCGGGCTTCGATCAGTCCAAGCCCAAGTAGGAGAAGCTGAACAATCAGCATCAAGCCCGTACGCTCCCTCATAATCTTGCCGCCGGGCACGAATGCATACGCAACCGTCAAGACGCCAAAGAACGTGAGCACGTTGGCAACGAGCCATCCACACAGCATGACCTTGATGGGGTCGTGACGCATGGCCGCCGAGATGATCGGGAAAGCAAGTGGTGGTAGGCTAAGCGCGATCCCAATGGCGCCGATGAAGGAGCTCCAGTCGTCTGTGAAGTGGAGGAGTGCTGCCGAGCCACACTGTGCAAGGAACAGACCCAGATGGTATCCAAAGGTGGTCCAGCGTGTTGCAGCGAGCGAAGCAAAGGCCATGGTGACGAGGATGATGCAGCCATGTGGGATGGCTGTGGGACCTTTGATCGGATAGCCGGTCCACCCCCAGGCGATCATGGTGCCTGTATCGGTAAGGAATGTATGGACCGCGTACAGCAAGGCGCCGACACCAGCAGCGGCTGCCCAGAAGCCACCTGCCCCCTCGTCGCTCGTTGGTGCGCTATCGGTTAGACGGGTCTGAAGTCCTTGACGTCGTCGAACGACCGGCAACTGTTCGTATTTGGGACGAAGCGCAGTTTCTGCTACAGCAAGGAGAGCAAGGCCGAGCAGAACGGCGTTGTGCCCTCCGTTTGTGGAGTTCATGAAAGGCCAAGCAGGATTGTTGCTGTGATTGGCGTACTTGGCTAGGTTCGAAGCGAGCAAGCCGATGAGCCAGATGCCCACCTTGACAGGCAGTTGGTCAGTCTCCCACGCGGCACCCCACTCGAGAGCGAGCAGCACGGCGAGCAGTGCGTTGGAGAAAGCGACAGCAATGAGACGAATGAGGGCATCATCAATGCACCAGCTTGCCTGACCGACAAGCGAGAAGAGCCAGCCGAGCGCCTTGGCCTGCGAAGAGACGAGTCCAACGGTGGATGCGCCGGTGGAGGATGTTCGACGGACGCGAGAGCGAAGGGCAGGGACAGCAAGGGTCAGGCCAAGGCCGATGACCTGTGAGACGAGCAGTGCCTCGTGGCCACCGATGGCGAGATTGTAGACGCTGACTGCGGAGGGAAAGGCAAGTAGTGCAGAGCTGGTCGTCAGGAGCACGTTCTCTTGCAAGATACCAGACCTGGTTGAGCGGAGCGGAGACTCACAGTAGAAGATCATGGGATGCAAGGCAGTGAGGGCCGTCCAGAAACAGAAAGCTGATAGAAACAATGCCGTGAACCGAAGAGGGAAGATTAGGGATGTCAGTACGGCCGACCAGCTGATGGCAACGAGTGGCGACGCGGCTTGCACGTACCAAGGTAGCTGTCCGAGACGAGCGAGATGATGGCTCTGAGACTTGTAGGGCTGGTGGGTGAATGTGCCTTGTTCTGGAGTGCAGCATCGACAGCCTCATCGTCGGTCTCGGTCTGCTTTTGTGAAGCGAGTCCGTGACTGTGAGCCAGATTCATTGACGGACCAGAGAGGTGATGTGAGGAATGAAGAATATGATTACGACCGTCAGCGCAAGTTCGGTAGCCTAGACTGGGTCGCTTGTTGATATAGGAAGATGAAGAAAGATTCAGAAGCGAGGCAAAAGATCGTACCCTTCTGATGGGATGTCGGCACGAGCGACCGACCACGCGCCGGACTCGATGGCTTGGCTCCTGCCTCCTCGGATCCAGGCGCCGTCAACGAGGCGTCGTGCTTCCGGCCCATACTTTGCCGTGTGGGCGGTGGCTGCGGCTGCAGAAGATGCTTCGGGAAGGGGTGCCTCGACAATGTGAATCTCGAAGCGAGCGAGGTCATATACGCTCGCCGCATCGAATAGGAGGTCCTGGAACAAACACCGAGGATGAAACAAGTCAGCAACAAATGGTAAGAGCGTGTCGTTTTGTGGCTGAAAAGACCTACAAAGATGATGAGACCCCACTCAAAGTAGGCGTAGTGAGAGTAGGCGCCTGGAATGCGAAGTACATTATGGCGGTAGAAGAAGAAGCCCATGAAGGGTGTGCACGCAAAGAAGGAGAAGCATGTTATTCTGCGCATCTTGCGAGCTTTGGTCGCGAGCCTGTCGTCTGATCCTGCTGTTTGCTGTCCAATTTGCGGCTGAGCGAGGCTGCCGCTGGTGATGAACATCCAAGGTGGTGTGAGTGCAAGGTAGGCGAACATGGCCATGTCGTGGAAGAAATGGTCATCGGTGCTGGTGACATAGACCCAACCTCCGCAGGCGAGGGTTCTGAGTACGCCGACAAAGAGCAATATGGCTGCTTTGGGAGATCTGGTGGGTGTGGAGAGTGAAACGAGTAGCGCTGAGAGAAAGACGAGTAGGAAGCGTGGGCCGGCCATGAGGGCGATTCCGACTTGGAAAACGTTGCGCTCCGGATACCAGTCGCCGATGGTCGCGGAAACTGAAGGCCACCACTCGTCCGGATACTGCGCAACATGGTTCTTGACGACCTTTTGGTAGTGCAGAGACAGAGCGGTAAGGAGGGCGCCAAGAAAGGCGATGAAGCCGAGGACGGTGTGGATGTGAGAGACGAGGCCACCGGAGAACACCACCAAAGGTGCCGGGCGTTTTGACGACGACGAATGTACGTCTGATGGCATCGTTGAGCGCTCGACAGTGAGCGGCTCTTTGCTGCTGCGCCAAGGAACGAAGCTGGGAGATGATGGGGGTGAGATGAAAAGAAGAAAAGGCTTGAGTGATATTTCCTACCGCAAAGCGGTCGGACCCTGTTCAGAGAAAGGCCACTCGGACGCCTCTTTCCGGCGCACAGGCGCGCTTTTCATTTACCATCTTCACACAAAAAGCAGAAAAGACGGGAGTCGGCAGTCGTCCAAGCCGACTCGGGTTGAGATCTTCTTTGCGGCACCTTCGTCTCGTGGCCCACCTTGCCTTGAGGCGATCGTACAATGATTCGTCTGCATCGTCGACCTCCAGCAGCAGAGCAGAGATGGGCTTCTGCGATGCTATGTCCTTCAAGCCTGTGGGAGAAGGCAGCAACGGAGAACCCGACTCTAGCATACCTTTAACGGCGCATCCGCTCAATGCTTTCTTTCTTCTTGCACGGTCGTGAAGCAGCCAGCGGCATGACAGCGGCAGTCGAAATGTTGGACCTGCGGGCTCAGCGCAAACGTCCTGATGGCGTCCGGAGGTGGCACCGATGGAAGCTGAATGCAGTCGACCGCTGGGAAGCATGCTCTCCCGTGCGGCCATCTTTCAGCACACTTTGCTGATTCATCGACCAGACCGACGTGACTGACCTGCAACATGGTAGGCATCCGCAGAAGGATCGTCGTGCCTGTCTGTTCAGTGACGATTGGCGAGACGTGACATTCGGCAGGAACGACCCCTTACCGCTGATACAGGCAGGGTCCATCCCGACTTTTTTTTTTCGCTTTAAAATAATCTTTATTTAAATAAATTCAGCTTGACAGCAGCAAGGCACCTCGTCATTGCTGATGTTCTCTGCCTCTTGCAACACGAAGCAAGCCTAGCTGAGATGCTGTAATGAAGCTCTCGATGGCGAAACAAAGAGGGCAGAAGCATCAGACGACTGCCCCAGCGTATCGAGCGAAAGGCAAGGTGGAGCCAACCAAAACACTGGCACACAGGGACCTCTTGGCGACCGTCATGGTCAAAGAATCGTAGGTATCCGAACAAACATCACACGCCATCGCTAAAGCACACTCATCCCAGTCGTTGACTCGGTTCTGCATTGCCGTCGTCGCTCCTCGTTGCGATGCGCTAAAGAGCTGCTTGGTGTGGAAGCTAGCGGCTGCGCTGGTCAGCAGCAAATATCCGTTCTCTTCCCCTTGCATGCAGATTGGCAGGTCCACACTGCGGCTGCAACCTCGAGAAGGATCCTTGACCCTGCAGTCTGTCTCGCGTAGCTGTTGGATTACCACTGAAGCCTCATTCGTCCTGCTGGCAGAAAGAGAGAAACGCTCGACCAGTAAGACGAGTATCTCTCTCGGGCAGGCGACTGGTCAACGAAGGGCAAGGCAGGGCAACCTCTCGGACTGCTTCAGAGACCAACACTACGCGCGACGCGCTCTGCAATCGTTCGAGCGGCATTCCTCCCCTCGCGAGGTGCGAAAAGCACAAATTCCTCACTCGGTTTCAAGACTGACCTGGTGCGGTTATGCACGACAAACCAAGACATCCATGAAAAATCTTCTCACATGTCCGAGCGGTTCGCAGGACCGACCACTGCCAATCAAAATGACAGAGCTGTTCGAGACTGTTGAGGCTGCCATCGTGCTCTATCATGTTAATCAGAGTTGGTCATGCCCATCAGCGTGCGGGAACGAGCTGGTAGAGCTGGTATAAGGGAGTAAGATGCGAGTAAGGACGACGAGCGTGAGGGGCGAAAGAGAGATGCTCGTTTCCGCAAGGTCGGCTGACGGACGAACGCCGCCAAGCGGAAGCATGTCTGCAGCATGGATGGCAAGGCTGCGGAATTGCCGAATTGCTCTCGGTGCTGACTGAGCTCATCACATAGTGTCTCGAATCGCTTCGGCCCAGCCGCGTACATACCTTTCCTGTCAAGCATGGCGATCCTGCTCTGCGACGCGATGCTTCGAGAGATCACGACGCCCTTTGGTGATTCGACCAGAACACGATCAAGCTCGGTAACGCGAGCCTTGGCAATCCATGCTTCATCGTAGCGTCGGCTTCTGCCTTGTCTGCCTGCCTGCGTCCCACTGCCATCGTGCAGGCTGCCATACAGGAATTGATGCCTCCTTTGCCGCTCGCATCAATCAATTGCTACTGCCGCTCCTGCTGCTGGTACCCTTCATCCGGTGCTGCGTTACCAGCACCACGAGCCGCATCTGATAGCATCCGCCAATCTCTTGCTCCTTCCACACCATCCCAACCAGCGTGTCCTATCCTCACTACCATCACCTTCGCCGCTTCCTCCCCACGCTCCTTTCCACCCTCTCCACTCTTGCTCCGTTTCTTTCTCTCCTCCTCCTTTACAGACCCTGCCTATACTATTCTCGCCAAGCATCGGCATCATTTAGCTCGACTTCCAGCACGTCAGGAATAACAACATCCAGCTTTAGCAGTCCTGTCCATCCGCTCAAACACGTACCAAAACACAAAAAAACGCTGACAGGGCTCCCTAACCCTGCAATGTTGGTCTACATGTCCCAATACGTCGATGAGCGCTCAGCAGCGCCTTCCGCGGACACCGTCATCTCGTCGAACAAGTCTCTCACCTCCAAATCAAAAAAGGGCAAGATCAACTTCGTCTCCAAGGCCAGCCTTGCCATCTTCGATCCTCGCCATGCCATGGGCATCGACACTGGCCACGACTGGTACGACTCTGGCTACACCACGCCCGACTCTCGTTCTTCCTTTGACCGTCCTTCGCACCGCAGCACTCGTCGCAGCGAGGACAATGCGCGCCATCATCAGTGGTCTACTAGCCCAACCCCCGAGCTCGAGGCCTTCACCGCTTCCATGGATGACTACTCCTACGACTCGGCCAGCACGGCAGCCAACACCGAAATGACACGACAGCCCTCGGCTTCGTCCTCCGTGTTTGAAGACGACCGCGACATCCCAGAGGCATCCTCGCGAAGACGTTTCCTCTCACGCAAGAGTGTCGCTCCCGCCAAAGCCCCCGTTCCCACCGATGACATTCTCTTTTCGCCCCTCAAATCCACACGCAGCACAGGCGCAGGCGCAGGCGCTGCTTCTACCTCTAATATCTCATCCTTCTCTCGCTTGTTTACCCGCAAGAAGAAAGACAAGGCTGCATATCCCGGAGCAGGACTTGCGTCCAGATCCACCCCCGACCTCTTTGACGACCTTCCTCAGAGCGCTCCTCCCACCACCCTCACCTTTGAACAGTCTGGCTTCCGATTCTCGCCCCAGCGGAAGGGCTTGGACAGCTCTAGCCTCTACGCCTCTCCCCCGTCCCTTCCCACCAGCCCGGAGCGTCGACCACTTCGCATGGCTCCAGACTTGAGCTCTATGCGCGCATCGCACTTGAGCAAAAAGCAGAGCATGCCTGCTCTTCGTCAAATCCGAGAGGCGCACAGTGGTGCCAGCGCTCCTCAATCTCGGTCCATCACGTTTTCCAGCCCCGAAAAGAGGCAACGACCGAGGCAGTCCGTTGCGACCGCCGCGAGGAGTAACTCTTTCGACGTCGCCCCTGCTCTGCCTCCTTTGCCCAGCTTCGACACTTCATCACCGATGATCCCGCTCGAGTTTACCTGGGACTCGAAACGCCGCACTGCGCGCGAAAGTCAGATGCCATCGCTCGGCTCCAACAATCGACCCGTCAGCCGCGTCGTGTCGAGCACCGGTCGCGGAGTGCCTAGCCCTGGCCTCAACCCCATTCGCCTTAACGACGTTCGCAAGTCGACCATAACCCTTCGCAACGAGCCTGCTCTTCGCTTGGCCGATGATACTAGGTCAGCTCCTTCCAAATCCACCGGCCCCAGGCCAGCTGCCTCGCCCAGGCGCAACGCGGACAAGAGACTGTCAATGACTGAGAGGGTGGTCGATGGTTTGCTCGATCAGAATCATGGCCATGAGGAGCCCGAGATGCGCGCAAGCAGATCCGACATGGAAGTGCGATCGGCTCGCAGAAGGAGTCGCAGCGTCGACGCTCGAGCGCTGCCCTCGCTCAAGCTACACGATCTCGCCAGCCCTCCGAGCTCCAACAGCCATTCCGACTCGGTCTTCCCCGCCTTTGTCCGTCATGCTCCCGTCGCTCCTGGACTAGCCAACAGCCCACAGCCGCGCTTCTTCGCCGAGGCCGATGCAACTAACGCGGTCACCCCAACGCCGACGCAGGTGCCATCCTTCAGCACATCCGCTTCGTCCTCAACGAGCAGGTCCAGCGGTCAGAGCGCGGCCCGGAGGCAGTCTCCAGCTCGCGCAAACCCTCATCATCAAGCATCTGGCGAGACGCACCAGGCTAGGCGTGTCAACTTTGCTGGACAGCGAACGAAAGCTGTGGCGGTTGCCAGCCCGCTTTTGCTGTCAAAAAGCCCTCGTTTGGGAGGCCGAAGCGGCACGCCTCTGCCTGTTGTCAACATCATGCCTCCTACTCCTGACCTGGGTGCCAGCCAGCAAGACCAGGAGCGTCAAGGTGCAGTGCTTCAGCAGCGTCACGAAAGCGTTGCTGCTGAGCAGACGCCAGCACAAGAGCCTGTAGCAGCAGCAGCAGCAGCGGTTGTCCCCGCGAAGGTCGCCAAGGTATCCTCAGCCAATCCGTCATCGACCAAGAGTCAAGCCGCTCCTTCTCGACAGGGAGCATCGACACGCACGCTAAAACAAGCCGTCGAGCGCACGAGCGCAGAGACTGTCGCCGCTCCGGCGGCTGCAAAGCATGTCCAGACGGCGCACGTCGCGGCGGTGAGCCCCGAGAGCGTGTACTCCCCTGCTTCTGTCTACTCGCCCGAGGCAACCGATGGCGTGTTTTCTCCCCTCCATAGCGGCCTCTTTGGCGATAACGAGTCCTTGTCCAAGGAAGAGATGCAAATCATGGCCAGCTCTGTCGTAGCCGAGCTGAGCTACGTGGGTATGCCTCGCACCGACAGCGTCACGAGCGAGCTTTCCGAGGCAAGCAGTGCACGCAGCAGCTCTTCGGGCGCTTTTGCCTTTTCGCGCAGTTTGTCGAGCTCCTCCTTTGTCAGCGGTGGCACTTTCAGCTCTGCTTCGAGCAATGCTGCCGAGAGCCCGGAGCGCAAGATGCCGTACATGACGAGTACCACGTCGTTTGACTTTTCGCCCACCAAAATGTCGAGCAGCGCATCGGTCGCTTCCACTGCTGAAACCAGTGTCTTTGGTGGAGAAGCAGACGTGCGCAGCGCGATGACGGTCAAGGCAGAGCAAGGCAGTGATGCATCTGAACTGCTCAACCTGAGCAAGCTCAAGATGCCATTCCAGCTCAAGGGTCTGTCGTTGGAGACGGAGACAGCCTCTGCAGCAGCGGATTCGAGCGACTGTGAGACACCTACGCTTGCCTCGTGCCGTCAAATGGGTGCCGATGTGGCTTCGCGTGGAGGCACGCAGCAGGACAAGGCACGCACCAACAGGCAGCTGGGATTGAGCATGGACCTCAGTGACCTGGCTCAGGAGCTGGGTCTGGGTCGCCTCAGCCAGATCGGCCTCGCCCATCTCAAAGGCGTCGAGTTGGTAGCTGACAAGCCTGCACGTCAACAAAGTGCGACATTGGGAACGGTGAACGCAGCAGCAAGCGTCAAGAAGATCTCGCCTGCCAAGCCGCCCAAATCATCTGCTCGTGCTGCCGTCAACGCTGGCACTGCTGCGAATGCTACTGCTGACGCGGGAGCTGGAGTTGGAACGGGCACAGGACTGCCGCGGTTCGGGATGGGTATGGATGACATTGCCTCGTCCGCCGCCATGTCGCCGCTGCCAGTGTCGATCGCTGGACGATCGCCCCAGACTCCTCCTCGCACCCAGATGCCGCTGGTGGAGCCCAAGGCTGGACGCAAAGTGTCGGCGTCCGGGGTTCCCAAGGCAGACGGTGGATTTGGGTTGGGACTGAACTTTGTTGAGTCTCCTTCTCCGCAGGCGCAGCCTCGCAAAGCTACGATTGCTCCAGGCAGCTACGGCCAGGACGTTGTCGAGCAGACTCACATCATTCCTTCCCAATACCAGCAGCAGCAGCAGCAGCAGCAACAACAACAACAACAACAACAACAACAACGACAACCAGATGCTTACGAACAACAAGAGGAGGAGGCCGAGTGGATCGGCGTCGCAATGTGATGGCGCCATCCCTGCCTTTGTCCTTTGTCATCTTTTAGACCTTCGTCTTTATACCTGCAATCGGCACTTGATGTGCCCGTGTACCGCGCCTTTCTGATCGTTCCGATGCTTTTGTAATACTGTATTTCTAGTTTGCTCTCGGTTTTGTAACCCGCTTGTTCCGTCAGAACGTCGTCTGTGACCTTGTGTGCGTGATGCAGTCTTCTTCAAGCTGATGTTGTGTGGGCAAGCGAGACAGTGTGAGGTAGAGAGAGTCAGAAAGGGGAGAAGCGGTCGACTCGCAATATCGTTGCAACAGAGCGAACGCGTCGCGTACAGTGGGCAAGTGTTGGTCTTGAGGTGCAGTTTCGGGCATCCGAGATGTACGCTTTGCTTTTGCGCCATCTTTGCATCGGTGCATCTTCCATCGTCTTCTGCTTTCTAGATCCTTGTTCTCGATTTTTCCCTCAAGGCATTCAGCACTGCCATCACTGTCCCGCAGAACATAAGCGATGCCGCTCCCTCGATACTCACTAGACGATGGCGGTGATGGGGACGAAGAGTTCCAAGAGTCGTATGCGTCGAACGCTGGTGCATCATCGTCTCGTTTGCCACCAACTTCATCGCTGCCCTCCGGTGCAGGAGGGTTGAACAGCAGCTACTCGCAAACGCCGTCCATTCCAGGCGGTCGTTCGGCCTCCCCTTCATTATCCGCATACGATGTGCCGTCGAGCCTGGACATTGATGCGCTGCTCGAGGACGGTGCCACGACAGCGCGCAAAGGGCACTCCGCCGCTGGATCGATCGGCTGGCCGTACGCGCCCACGTCCCCCATTGCCCGCTTGAACGCGTTTGAGCAGCTGACACTGTTCATGGCAACACAGAAAGCGGCACCCGAACTTCTCCCCTTCCCGACAACCCCCTTCGACCTGCTCATCGGCCAAATGGAACAGCAGCAGTCGATCTTAGACTCACTCCTGCATCTCTCGCACGCACCCTCTTCAGGCATTGATGCCGAGGGGGCGGACGAAACACACGCAAATGGAGCAGGAGGCGTGGATGAAGACGAATACCTGCGCCTCAACTTGGTGCAGGTCGATCTGGAGCGGTGCAAATGGCTGTTGAAGCAGGTTGTGCGGTCGAGGATGGATCTGCTGCAGAAGTATGCCGCGTTTGTGGTGGGCAGGGCGAGCGAGAAGGCCAAGCTGAATGCTACCGAGGTGCGGTTCGTTAACGAGTAAGTTTGCACCCCCCCATTCTCATCTTCGCTCTTCGTGTCATCGTGGTGAGAGTAGCTCTTTACTGACGGAAACTCATCTTGGTGCGGGCGAACAGATTCTGGCAGCTCAAAAAGGACCACTTTCACTCGGCAGTACTGGGTTATCTACCGGAGCAACTACACGACCTCAACGCAGGCCAGCCAACCGACCAAGACGCTCTCACGCAACAAGATGCTCAGCAACCGAGTAATAGCAGCAACATGGGTGAGTCGTCGCGCTGCCCAGCATTCTAATTTGCGCTGCTAACACTCGACTAACCCATCTTCCAAGTTGTGTTTGTTTCGGTGCGGCAGTTCCAGGACCAGATTTGGACGCACCCGTGTTCATCCGCTGTTTGCAGGATTGCGGGTCTATCGCTCTTCCCGAGTAAGTCTCTGCACGCATGTCTTCTGGATAGAAGAAGGGGTTGAAGCTGACTTTCTATACTTTTGATCGACGACAGTAACGAAAAAGCAACGCTGAGCACAGAATCGGTGCATCTGCTGCGATACAGATCGATACGACATCTGGTGTACCAAGGCTTGATTGTTCTGCTGTAGATCAGCCGAGAGACATTGCATTTCCAACTGTGTCAGTGACGAAACGACCGAGCCCGTGCAGGCGTGGATCTCAGACGTCGGTCATACTAGACTTGAGATGTAGAAACGCTTTGCTTATCCACTGTGAAACACCGGCACTATCTACACAAGCAAGATGCATCACCATCTTCGCTTTCACATTAACCACTTACTACTACTGCTTCTTCTTCTCTTCCTCCTCTTCATCATCGTATTCGCCCTCCTCCCTCTCGTCCGCAACGTTGCCCTTGATCGCTCGCAGCATGATCCTCCACATGAGCACGTACCAAAACACATTAAGCAAGAACAGCAAAAGCATGGGCGCAAAGATCTGGTACTTCATCCACCAGACCAGCCACCACCCCTTTTCGGGTTCCCACTCCCTAGCGTACCGCGGGATGAGCTCGAACTGAGTCCACACGGACTGCAGGGTGACTGCCGAGAGGTAGATGCGGAAGTAGGTCCAGATGACCATGAAAATGGCGAAGATGACGACGGTGACGTTGTCGAGGCCCATGTAGTTGAGCGCCTTGCTGAAACCCAACCAGGTATCGGGGATGTCCATGCACACGAACACCGTGGTGCCGATCATGGTCAAGTTGATGAGGTAGGACCAGCCGATGAGCCAGAGCGTCACGAGGTGGTGAGCGATGAGCTCGTAGTAGTCCTTCCTCGGTTTCTCGAGGCGCAGCAGCATCACGAGCGCCTGCTGGAGCCAGAAGCTAAACTGCAGCAGATAGTAAAGCTTCAACTCGCTGCGCATCTGCCAGTGCGGATACTTGAGCCAAAGATGCTCGAGGTTGAACCACCAGCTGTCTTGGAAGCTCATGACATAAAGACCCAACGCAGCGGCACTGCCCCAGTAGAGCACCGCATAGCCCTGCTCGGTGAAGCGCGCCTGCTTGGACTCGCTCTTGATCCCCCACCACTTGGCGAACGGCTTGAAGATGTAGAGCGTCGTCGACTGGCGGAGGAAGCTAAACACGATCACGTAGAACACGAGGAAGAGCAGGTCGTTGTATCCCTTCTGATACCTCGCCTCGTAGCTGTCCGTGGAGCGGGGGATGAGGTTCTGGAGTGCGCGTTGGATGCCGTCCTTGGGCGGGAGGCTGTCGAGAATGACCTGCGACTGTGGCACGCGATGCGAGAGCATGAGGAACGGGGCGATGGGATTGTTTTCGGGCGTTCCAATGAAGAAGTTCCAGTTGAAGTAGGCGAGCACGAAGATGGCAGCGAGCTGAAGTGAGGAAGCAGGTGCGGTCATCCATCGGAAGTTGGTCAAGTCCTTGATGAGGCCCTGTGAGCGGTAGATCTCGTCATCTTGAAACTCGTACTTGCCCTTATTGGCGCGCGGCTTGGATGTGGACGCAGCGACGGGATCCGTGATAGCAGCGACATCAGCAGCAGCAGCAGCAGCAGCAGCAGCATCGGCGGCGGCGATGCGGTCTGCTACAGCAGGATCCGCAGTCTCGTCCTGTGCGTTGGCATTCTGTGGGACCTGAGCAATGGCCTCGGAGAAGGAAGGAGCACGTTTACGGCCTGTGCCCGGTCGTGTAGGCGGTGGTGCCGTCGACATATTGAGTTATGAACGGGATCGAAGAGGATCGATGGAGGTAGCAAAGAAGGAAGAGTACAACACTTGGAAAAGCATGACAGCAGTCGATATTTTTGTAGTGCGTGTGTGTGTTTTTCTGCACCGTGCGTTATTCTGGTTGGCGCGTCTAAGGAAAAATCGAAATCCTGGGCGTATCGCGTTCAGACGCAAAGACGAAACGCTGAGAGAGTAAGCCCGCGGACTGCAGATCGGGAGATGCGAATTTGGAACAGAAACAGGCGATTCTGCTCGTCTGTTCTGTCGCTGTCTCGTGGCACGCCTGCTGATCATCGTAGCGGAATTGGGGCTCCGAACTCGCTCACACAGCTTGACCTGACACCTGACCTTGAACGTTTTCTTTCTCGAGAAACCCTGGCAGCTCTCCCGCGCCTCCTTTGTCTCATCTGCACTGCACAAGACAGCCAGCACCACGGTTCACAACGAGAGAGCAATTTTGTCTCGCGACGTGACCATTCGTTTCTCGAAGCACTTGAAGGGCACGCTTGCGAATCTTGGCAGGTATGCTTTCCGTCTGCGTCGCCGGCAAAAAGAGTGAAAACCCCAAACAGCTGCAAAGATTGACGCGGATCGGCAGAGCATCAAGTCTTGTCTTTGAATTTGTATTGAACGCTTTCAAATGGGATCGGCGCCAGCGTGAGGGCTCGACTTGAAAGCTGAAATGTGCTTTCAAGTTTCAGGTTGAGGAAAACAGAGTAAAAATTCGGGGGGTGTTGGTCTTTTGTGTCACTTTTTTCTTTCTGTGCAGGACACAAAGGGCGTATTGCCTGGTTCGGCGTTCATAGCGATCGCTCCGCCGAAGCTGTATTCGCAGGCTGTGTCCACTGGCAGAGTGCCGAGAATAGTGGCTGATACAACAAAGGTTGCTTACAGTGATTGGATGCAATTAGGAAGAGTTCGGGTTGTCAAGCCAATGGCTCCCAAAGCTGGTAAGCCTACTGTAGCTCGATCTCTTGAATGGCATCGTGTGCATTCAGGGCGAGACAAGTGCACTACTGTAGCTGCCCTTTGTATGACGATGAGGGAGTGAAATGTGCGAGGGTCAAAGTGGCATGCAGCGGCGGCCGGGTCAAGGCAGCAACCGTCTCCGACCGTCTCCGCTCAGAAATGGAGGACTATTTTATGCGCCACACGGGCTGCTTCTGCTTCTGTGCTGTGCTGTCTCACAAGACTCGGTTGGCCCCTTTCGCGTTTCACTTGCATCTCGTCCCTCCTCACCTCATCATCGTCCTCATCAACACCATCATTCTTGCCTTTCCATCGTCGTCCATCGCTCCTACCGCGCGTTCCCCACCTTCACCCTCTGAACAAGACGCCGCACACCTTTTCTTCCTCTCACTTCCCTACCTTGTCCCCGTTTCAAGATCTGGCTCATCTCGGTTTTCCACCAGCGCTTGCCCGTCTCCGACTCGCTGCTCCATCCGTGTCCCTTCCTTGGACAGCCCACATTCTTTGCTCGTAAACACGCCCACTAAGGCATCCCGTCCTTCGCCAAACCATCTCGCCCCATCGATTAGACGCCCAATCACAAGGATCCTTCGACCTCGACATATCAAAGTCGACAACCACGCACCTGCCTCCTTGTCGTTGGCGTCATCTCCAAAGTCGCACATTCGCCTCCATTGCACGTCGCGTCAATCCGCTACGCTTCTTGTCGACGACGACCATGAAGGCATTCACCTATCTCCTCTTGAGCGCGCTCGTTGCCGCTTCCACCGCTTCGGCTGCGCAGCATCAAGTACGAGCACGTTCGGATCATCATGCGCACATCGTTCCACGAGCACCTCAGCCTACGCCACTCCTCCCCGGCGTCAATGGTGGCAGCGATGGCGACTCTAACGATTCAGGTTCGGCTTCCGTCACGGGCGCTCCCAGCTCTTTCGACCCCTTCGGACAGGCCTCGTCGAGATCCGCTGCGGCTGCCTCTTCCTCAGCTGCGGCTGCTTCGTCCTCTGCCGCTGCCGCTGCATCCTCTTCTTCAGCGGCAGCTGCTGCTTCAGCCTCGGCCTCTGCTGCCGCAGCCGAATCGTCGTCCCTCGCTGCACACGCTTCGGCGGCCGCGTCCTCGAGTGCCGCCGCTGCTGCTGCGTCATCTTCGGCGGCTGCCGCTTCGCGCTCTTCGGCCGCGGCTGCTTCGGCCAGTCTCGCGTCGGCTTCCTCAGCTACGCTCACCACTTCGTCCGGTCTCACCACCACGCTCACTGCCACCGTTGTTGCTTCGGCCACCTCAGCCGCACCCACGCCCACAGGCGCCAAGGAATCGAGCTCCGGCAGCGGATCCGGCGGCGCCAGCACGGGTCTCATCATTGGTGTCTCGGTGGCGGGCGGGGTCTTGGTTCTGGCTGCGTTCATCTTCCTCTACTTCAAGTTTGGCACGCGCAGGTTCAGCAACTTTGACGACGGTGATGCCGATATCAAGTGGCCCGAGCTTAAGCATGATCCGGATTCGAATGTCATGCAGCCTCTTCCTGCGCGTCGAACGGGCGGTGCTGGATTCGGAATGGGCGACGATGATTCGGACAACGAAGGTGGTGAGCATGATGGCAATGGTGCTGAGGGGGTGGGGGAAAAAGGTAGGGACAGCTTTACAGGTTCGACTACGGCGCTTGCTGCTGCTCCGCCTGCGGGATATGGTGTCAACGAGTATCAGCCGGGCATGGAGCATGGATACGGCGTCGATCCAGCAGCGGGGTATTACCAGGACCACCACATGTACGGTGCTCATCAGTACGCGATGCAGACTTCGCCCGGTACGGCTGGCGGTGCATACCCGGATACCAGTGCCAATCCGTACGGTGTCGATCCTTATGCGCATGCTGGCATGCCGCACCCGCAACAGCAACCCCAATACCCGCATGGTCACTACCAGTGATCTGCTTTGTTCGTCTTATTGTGCATACCTTTTCCTCTCACTCTCTTTTCGGTCCGTCGGACATATACGATCTTCCTCACTGCGCCTATTATATTGAGTGCCTTGTAACTGCCGCTGCCACACTCGCTCGCTCTTGAAGAGTTGAGAGTCGGATTGGAGAATACCTACTTTATTGCATTGATAGATGGTGGTGTGGTTCGGTTGACGGTTTTGGTGATTGTGTTTGTGGTTGCAGGGTTTGATCCTCCTGGGTATCCTGGCATTCGGCGTAGGTCTGGCTCGTCTGGCCGTCCGCGGAGCATAGACACTGTCGATCTCTGCCATGCTGAGCCACGGCGAGCCTCCACTGAGCACGTTTTGACAGGTCGCGGAACGAAAATCCGAAAAAGGAGAAAAGAAAAGAAAGAGCTCAGAACGCACGTCCTCTTTTCCTTCCACCTTTCTCGCTTACGCTGTGAAGAAGGAGAGAGCAACACTGCGAAGCATTTCCTTCTTTCCTCAATACCATTTCCAACTGGCATCACCGCACGCTCTGGACTTCGTTGGGCACCATGTCGTTGAGGGTAGCTACACGCGCATTGGCAGCGCCGGCTAGCCATGGTTCTTCGTCTACAGCAGCGCCAGCGAGAAGGATGCTTGCTTCGACGTCGACTTCCTTTTCATCATCGTCGCGGTTGATGTTGAGCACGAAGAGTAGCGCTCAACAGTCGACGACAGTGGGACTGGCCTCAGCAAGAGTGTCCACTTCATTGCTCTTCAAGCCTGTTCGATTTCAGACACCTTCCGCACGGAGGTTCACATCTTCCAGCATCCGTCTCAATGCCACCTCCAAAGCATCTGACAACAAATCTTCCACCAACAACGCAAACACCGAAGCAGAAAGTGGAGACTCAGATGCCCCACCACCCAAAGCCTCCCTCCGCGAACGACTCAAATTCCTCACCCGACGCTACGGCTGGTGGGCTCTTGGCGTCTACCTCGCCGCTTCCGCCGTCGACTTTTCCCTCACCTTTGTCGCAATCCACCTGCTGGGAGCAGAACACATTCGCTCGCTCGAAGCCTCCATTCGTAAATCCATCGGTCTCGAACAACGCGATTCTTCGGATGACGACGACACTTCGAACACCGGCAGAGGTGGAGGCAACAGCACCATCTGGACAGAAGCCGTCCTGGCGTATACGATTCACAAGACGCTGTTGTTGCCCGTGAGAGTGGCATTTACGGCCGCAGTGACGCCGAGCTTCGTCAAGTGGTTGGTCAAGATGGGATGGGCCAAGGCGAATCATCAGGTGAAGGCGCAGGTCGGGCGCAAGGCTGCGGATAAGGCGATTCAGGATGTGATAAGGCGCAATGCTGCAAAGGAGACTGCTAAACATCAGTAGATACATCGAGTAATCGTCACCACTTTTTCAATCAACATTTGCGATCCAGTTTACGCCAAGCCCAACTCCGATGCCCGTAACACCTTCGTCTCTCGGGCGAAACGATTGCAAGAGGATAGGTCACGGCTCGAAGTCAGCAGAAGACGGGTTCTCAACACTTCTCGAGGCAAACCTTAGTCGCCGATCTTTCTTCGCTTGAACCGCCTTGTCTCTTACCCCCAAGTGAGGCGGAGCGTGCACCTAGCAGAGATCGTACGTGTGGGGGACGAGTACGGATCCTCAAGCACGGCACATACAATAAAGCCGATTGCAAGCAGGTTGCACTTGCGATCGTCTCGAGTCAACATGCGCACGCTCCCCTCTTTCAGTCGCTTCGAGAACTTTCTCCATCGCTTGGCGCGACTGCATCATTCGGATCGCTGAGAACCGAGACACCAATTCCATATTCCGTCACCACCATCGTCGCTGCCACAACCAAGGCCGGAATGGAGACGGCGAACAATCAGAAGCCCATGGAGCAGCAGGCGTCTGGAGACTACTTCATCTTTGGTCGTCGACTTTGGCGAGGTCTGTTCTGGTCGTTGGAGGTCCGACCTCGAACGGATCAAGTCTGACCCTTCACTACTTTGGGAACCGACTGTGCATCGCAAACCCTCTGAAGACATCAATCTCATCATCACTCGTTCAGACCTGTCACCACTTCCGTTGCCTGCGATGCGATGCGTGCTGGTCCAAGTGGTCGCCGTGCGTCGCACTGGCATGGGCCAGAAGAGGTCGCACCCTCGAGCCGCTGCTGGGCCTTCTACCTTGGCTCTGCGAACTCAACGTCGGTAGAATGATCTTCGAGCAGAAGCGTAAGTGTCTGGTCTATATAAACGATGGTCTTGTCGTGTCCCCATCCTGCATCTCTTTGTCTTTTTGCTCACCACTCCTCTCCACCTCTTCTTCTTTCACAGTACTGTCTTCACCTCACTTTCCTTCTTCAAAGAGCAGCTCATCCTTCTTGTTCCTGGCGCTCTGCGCTTTGCGCGACGATGAAAGGTCTCATCCCGATAATTCTAGTCGCCCTGTCGTTGGGCAGACTCGATACTGCCAGCGCTTTCCCCATCGGCGCGTAAGTTGCGCTTTCCGTTCCATCTCTCTCTCTCTCACACACACACACACGAGCCCTTACACTTGCGCAATGAATTGCATTCTGACAACTCCTCTTCGTCGTCTAACAATGTGAACAGTCCCAGCAGCAAGCATGTTGCTCGCAAGGTTGATCAGTCGGTCGGCAAGGCCAACACCAACCCGACCAACGGGGAAGTGTCAGAGGACTGCTTCCTGCTCAGCGCTCTCTTTCCGGGCATGTCCGGCTCCACGTCATCCAGCCCGGACACGGACACTACACCTCTAGCAAACAGCATGTCGTCTCCATCCAGCCCAGGCGGTTCGACTTCGACCACGGACACCACCACGCCTGAGACGCCTGAGTCTGAATCTGACACATTTTCGACGCCTGGTTCGGCTTATCCTGGTACGCAGGGTGGACCTGGCTCTCCCGGCTCTCCTGGCTCTCCCGGCTCTCCTGGCTCTCCTGGATCGAGTGGCTCTTCTGAATCACTTGCTTCTCCTGAGTCGCTTGGCTCGTCCGAATCGCCTGGCTCTCCCGGCTCTCCCGGCTCTCCTGGATCACCTGGATCCCCTGGATCCCCTGGATCTTCCGGATCAAGTGGCTCTCCTGGATCAAGTGGCTCTCCTGGATCGAGTGGTCCTGGTGGTCCTGGAGGCTCTGGTTCTCCTGGTTCTTCGGGCAGTCCTGGTGGACCTGGCTCAGGTGGCGAAATCGGTCCAGAGTCCTCGGAATCGTCTGAATCGCCTCATTATCCTGGAGCTAATGGCGCTGGCGGTCCTGGCTCGCCAGGATCCGAAGGCAGTCCCAGCTCACCTGGCAACGGAGGTTCGTACGGTTCTCCTAATACTCCCGGTGCTCCCGGTGCTCCCGGTACGCCTGGTTCTCCTGGATCGCCTGGTTCTCCTGGATCGCCTGGTTCTCCTGGATCGCCTGCTTCTCCTGGATCGCCTGGTTCTCCTGGATCGCCTGCTTCTCCTGGATCGCCTGGTTCTCCTGGATCGCCTGGTTCTCCTGGATCGCCTGGTTCTCCTGGATCGCCTGCTTCTCCTGGATCGCCTGGTTCTCCTGGATCGCCTGCTTCTCCTGGATCGCCTGGTTCTCCTGGATCGCCTGGTTCTCCTGGATCGCCTGGTTCTCCTGGATCGCCCGGTAGTCCAGGGTCGCCTGGAAGTCCCGGTTACCCGGGTCATCCTGGCGCGCCGGGCAGCTCGGGCAGCCCTGGTGGTCCTGGTGGAATCGGTGGCGCTGGCGGCTCAGGTGGACCGCCCGGCTCACACAGTGCTGGCGAAGACTGCAAAGAGTCGTGTTCCACTACGCCAGGCGGTGAAGACGGAAGCAGCGATGGTGGTGGTGGCGATGGCGGCAACGGGGGTCATGCCTACCACAGTGAAACTGGCGGCAATGGTGGTGGTGATGGTCCTGACTCGGCTGATGCGCCATCCAGTCCTTCCGGCCCTCCTGGCAACGGCTCCGACATGGACGACGACTGCAATAGACACGAGAGCAAGCGAAGTGATGGCGCCGACGAAGACGTTGATGCTGAAGGTTCTTCTTCCAGTCACCCCGCTACACACGGTGGCATTGGCACCTCTACGACGGGTGGCGACGATGGAGGCGGCGACGGTTCGTCCATGCCAATGGGTGAAATCTCGTCCGGTGGCACGCCTACGTCGTCTTCGCCTTCGACTGACGGAGGTAGCGGCGGCAAGGCAGACGGTGATGACTGCGACAAACCTGCAGACTCTGGCCCCCCTGTGTCGAAAGGCGGTATCGCGTCTGGCAACACCTCGTCTGGCTATGGCGGCGGAAGCGACGCGGATTCTCCTTCTCCAGGCGTTTCTGGCGGCAAAGAGGAAGATTGCGAAAAGGACAAGTCGGGTTCTTCCACTTCTTCGAGTGACTCCTCCTCGGGCGGTTCAGGCGGTGGTGAGGAAGAATGCGAAAAGGACAAGTCGAGTTCTTCCACTGGTTTGACGGAGTCTTCCCCGGGCGGTTCGGGCGGTTCGGGCGGCGGTGAGGAAGATGACTGCCAGAAGGACAAGTCAACTTCTACCACTCCTACCTCTTCGACCGGAGATGCTGCAGGTGGAGACGAATCTGGTTCTTCGCCTGCTAGCGGCGGTGATATGGGTAGCGGCTCTTCGCATTCATCTAACTCTTCCGGCGGTAGTGGCATTGGCAGCGGAACTGATAGCAGCGGCGACGAAGGTACCACACCTGAGGGCTACGGCAATGGCGATGTCAGCAGCGGCGGCGACAGCGGCGGCGGTGGCACTGGCACTAGCGGCAGTGGCATTGGCAGCAGCGGTGGTGGCGACATCAGCAGCGGTGGTGATAGCAGTGGTGGTGAAGGTACCACCCCCGAAGGCTACGACAGTGGTGGCGGCAGTAGCGACAAGGATAGTGACAGTGGCAGCGGTGGTGGAAGCAGTAGCACTGGCCAAGGCAAAGGCAGTGAAAGCTGTGGCCCAGCCGCGCCGTACAAAGACATCGTCAAGATGTTTAAGCCGCCGGCCTCTACTGCTCAGGGTGTAAGCTCTGGGGGAGGTAGCGCGATGGGTATCACTTCTGGCGGCCCTAGTGCTGGAGGAGGTAGTGATAGCTCGCCTTCGTCCTCGTCGCCTGGTGACTCCATGTCGTCGATGCCAGGCACGCCATCCGGATCCAGCTCGAGCGATAGCACCGACGGCGCACCTGCCACCCTGACCGGCTCTTCTGGCAGCAGCGACGACACGTGTCCAGCGTCGAGCAACGCCACAATGACCTTCTCCCCCTGCGACTTGGCCGCACTGTTCGGTCAGATGCAGATCACAGCTTCGCAACTGGCCACGTTCGAAGCGGGCCTCCAAGGTCTGCTTAGCTCGCAGAAGGCGACCTACACCGTCGACGGCAAGCGCGTTTCGGCGGATCAGCTGGCTCAGCCGGTGGACGCGGGCATCACGGGTGCTCTACGGGTCGCTGGCGCTGCTAAGGCTGGAGGTGCGGAAGGTGGAGCGGAGGGTGGAGTAGAGGGTGGAGCAGAGGGTGGAGCAGAGGGTGGAGCAGAGGGTGGAGCGAAAGTAGGTGCGGCTGTTCACCGTCGTGCGCTCGTTGGTGAAAAAGGTGATGGGGTCGGGAAGGGGATGACGGTCAACGCTAGGAATCGATTCAAGTACAAGGCTCGACGTGTGCTGTTCTAAGCGCCCACATCATCCCACCGTTTCATCAGCCGACACTATCACCTTTCCATCCCCCTATAACTTATGTTTAGTCAATCTCTTGTCGTGTGTCCGTTCTTGTTTCCTTGCCTCGTCGTCGCCTACCACTGCCTCCTTCTCTAGTTTCTTTTCTCTCTGAAGCACTTTCCTTTTCTCTCGAACACTTTCCTTTCCTCTCCCGATCATTCCTCTCCTCTGTAGTAGCAGTGCAAATCTCAAAGCTCCGTTTGCCGCTCTGCTATGTCTCTCGCATGTGAGTCGACTGTGAACATTCCCTCCTTCACTACACACGCTTCCGTTGCTTTGGCTCGAGACTCAGCTTGCAAAGGCGCTCATTCAACCCTTCTCAATATCACATCAAGCAAACTAGCAACACCGATCGAATGTAACTTAGCGGAAGAATCATCTCTTTAGATTTTTTGGGGGGGCGTGGTTGTGGTTGGGAGGGTACAATGGGATCGCATCTGATACCAGGATGCGTGTGTGCGTGTGCGTGTGCGTGTGTGAAATGCTGAAAATACACTGAAGGAGCTGCTCTCGCAAGAGGAAACAAACACCATCAAAGGAAGGAAACCGTCATCCGATAGCTTGCCTGACCAACCGCCGCGATAGTCAGACGACCCAAAGAGAACCAAAGTCGCATGATCGCCGGGAAGGGGCAGGGAAGCGTGAGAGAAAAAGAGGAGACGGTGGTTGGTAAACTGCAAGACTGCCGACAAAGGCGTGGGCGATAGTATGCAGGATGGGTGACAAGATGCAAAAAGGAAAGGAACAGACAACGGAAAAGAAAAGCTCCGACGCTTTACTTCTTGGCGTTGGCAGCCTCCTCCTCCTTCTTGGCGATGCGGGCCTTGACCTTGCCAGCGGCACGGTGGGTACCACGAGCCTTGCGGAGAGTCTCGTAAGCGTTGAACTCCTTCTCCTCGGCAGTGATGGCACGGGGCTTCTCGGCCTCGACACCAGCAGGCAGGGGAAGAACCGTCTGGACCTGGCGCACAGCCTCGACGTTGGAAAGGTCGACCTTCTTGTCCTTGTTCTTCTTGGTCAGCTTGGGGATGACCACAAGACGAGCCTGGTACGCCTTGATGCGCTCAACGTTGAGCTTGAGGCTCTCCTCGGACTTGTTGCGGCGACGGTGGTCGACGGGGATACCGACGGAGCGGGCGTACTTCTTGCCGAGACCGGCAGCCTTGACCTCCTCGATGGTGAAGCCACGGCCGGAGCGCACCTTGGTGTTGTATCGGAGGGTGGGGCATCGGACGGCGGGGCGGAGAGGCTGGACGGGGCGCAGACCAAGCTTGGCAGCCTTGGCCTCACGCGCATTGCGTCTCCTCTTCTTGGCACCGGGCTGGTCGAACCAGACCTTGACCCGACGCTGCCAGTCCTTGCGGAAGTGGTTGTTGTGAAGGATGTTGTTGTGCTTCACGGCCATCTTTTGTTGCAGAAGTGCAGAAGGTGAGGATGATGATGGTGGTGGCGGTGATGGTCGAGGTGATGAGTTTTGAGTCAAGTCGAGGAAGTGAGGAGAAATACAGAAAAAGCGGAAAAAGTCAGTCTCGTGTCTTTCGAGTTTGGCTCGTTTTTGGAGAAATCGCAGCAGAGGTGGTCGAAAGACAGCAATTGGCTTGGCGATAGCACTGCACTATAGTCGGGAGAATTGTGTTGGCTGTTGTATCCTGAGCGAGAGCAAGACAATGAGGACCAGAAGATACGCTTGGCGCAAGAACGGCGATGTCGCGGAAATGCCGAGGTGAAAGGCGACGAGGTTGACTGAAAACACCGTGTAGCAAGTATGTTGTTGTGCTCTGCCGAAGGTCAATGCGTAGGCTGTGGCCTGGTGGGATATGGCAAGAAGGACACGCTGGTGATATCGCATCACCACAACGGCCTCGCTATTCGTTGCACATATCATATCCTCCTCTTCGTTGTCGTCAATTGCAGATGCCCTTTGCACCGAGACCGAACACGCAGAACGTTGAGCTTCCGACAGGTGCAACGATTGTGCGCGACTAAGCAAAGCATGCCTGCAAATCGACCATAGCTACAAGCGCTGCACTGACAGGATATGTGCACCCATCGAAGCCGAAGTTGCCCCTATTTGCCGACAATCTACTTGAATACGGCTTCCACCGGCAAAGATAGTCAAGGACCACTGAGAGCGACGACGGGTGTTCGAAAAACGTTGATGGCATCACTCGGTACTGGGATGATGCGTGCATCTGCCTCTGTGATTGTCGATGCATTTCTGTCCCTCTCCATCTTGCATTGTCGATTGCTGAATTCACATCGCTGTCCCGTGTCGATGATGCCTCCCAGCTACTGGACAATCGTCTCTGTCATGCTTTACGGCCATATGCTGCCCTGTTCTGCGTGCCGAGTGCTATCTATGCGACAGTGTCATGTCGTTGCTGTTGGGGGTAGTCGATGCTGTATCATGCTATACTATGCCAATTCCGAAGTTGCTGTCTGCCCCACCTGCGCATTGTGCTACTGACTGTCGCGAAATTCTGTTCAGCCGTTGTGCGTAAGATACGTACTTTGAAATGATCTTGAGGGGATGGATGGTCGAAGATGAAGGTCAGAATGTGAAGTTGATGGCGACCAAAGGCTCACAGCTCGCTCACTGCGCTGCCAAACTGAAATTCTCACTGACATTGCACAGCGGTCTCGCTCGCTCACTCGCTGCAGCGGCTACAAGCTTGACTTCGCTTCCGAACCTCTCTCTCTGAACGCTCCCTTGTTGGCTGCCACTCGCTTCCGCACAAAAGGGGATCAAGAATTTCCGTGCAATTTCGCAAAGGTATAGTTTTGCCTCAAAGTCACGTGCCTCACGTTGCTGCGATGCAAAATATTTCAGAGCGTCACATCGCCGATCCAAACTCGACTCGGGACGTAGCAACGCCAGATCTCGATACGGTCTCGAGCCTCTCACTCCAACGCCTCCCTTCCATCGAAGGACGACAAGATACAGCGCACAATACTCACTTATCAGAATTGATACTCACGCAACATCAATGGCGTTAAGCTTCGCGCCTGACCTGTGTTCATTCCGTACAGTGAGACAGTTCGCTGCCATCGTCGAGGTCTCCAGCCAGCCGAAAAATAAGTGCCGTTGTTAGGTCGTGTAAAGCCCAAAGCCGCGGAGCAGCGCGGGCTGTCGATCCTTCTGATCGGTGTCTAAATTTGCCGTCCTTGCCTCTCACAGACAAACGTCGTACAGCGTTCGAACTGTCGCTCTGTCGACCGGCCCCGTCTAGCATGGTGTTCGGAAACGAACATAGCGCTGAGAAAGCCATGCCTAGGACTCGTTTCTCACTGAGACCTGCTACATTGTATGGCGCTTTCTTGCAACACAGCAGACCGAAACGCTGGCAAATTGATGAGGAGCACGTTGCGTGATGGGTGGCGGCATCAACTCCAACGTGGGCGGCGCGCTAGGCTTCTTTTTCGGAATTAATGTATGCCGTGACTGTGTAACGCTTCTGCACAGTTTGCCGGGTTGATGAGCGTTTCATCTCGGTCTATGGCCGAGTCACTTTCTTTCGAGGCTATTCTTCCAAACCATCTTTCTTCCTGACACCTTCCTTCTCGTCAACGAACACATCCATCTCCTTATACCTCTGTACATTCCGCTAGCTGCCCGAGATGGTCAAGACAGTAAAGGTGGAAGTCGACACGATCCTGTTCGACATGGACGGGACGCTGATCGACTCGACGCCGGCAGTGAATGCGACATGGGCCTTGTTCGCACACCAGTACAACCTGGATCTCGACTTTGTCATGCAAACCTGCCACGGTTACCGCACGGTCGAGAACCTGAAACGCTTCATCCCCTCGATCCCGGAGGACCAGCTCGACGCCGAAGTTGCACGATTCGAGTCGAACATCCTCGACGTCGCGCACGAGAATGCCGCGAAAGGCGCCGGTGGCTCCATCGTCGCCATGCCCGGAGCCAAAGCTCTACTCTCCCAGATCAACACCACGCGCCCCACCTCCGCCGTGGAGCGCGGGAATTGGGGGTGGGCCATCGTCACCTCCGCCACCCAAGCGTACGCCCAGCAAGGCTTCGCCTCCGCAGGCGTCAGCGAACCCCCGCGCGTCTTCGTCACCTCGGACCTCTGCACCCACGGCAAGCCCGACCCCCAACCGTATCTCCTAGGCGCCTCCAAAACGGGCCAGGACATCTCCCGCTGCCTTGTCGTCGAAGATGCCCCTGCCGGCCTGCGGGCGGGCAAGCGCGCCGGTGCAAAGACGCTGGCACTCCGCACAACGCATGACGGTGAAAAGATGCAAGACGAGGGAGCGGATTACATTGTTGAGGATCTCAGGAGCGTTACGGGCGTGCAGTGGAAGGAGGACGGGTCCGGGTTGATCTTGACCATCCAGGCAGAGGAGCCGGAGAAGGGCGAGGCCAAGGGGATCTCGGAGTTGGCTAAGCAGGTTCAGCTGCACAACGATCCCACGGCCAATGGTCACGCATGAGTTTGTAGGGGGACAATCGTGTAGAATTGCTCGCTATACGGAATCTGAATAATCACGTCACTGTGGGAACAAGTCTGTGCACTTCGTACCGAGCCCCTACCTGCACCTCATTCTTGCCCTCGAAGTGCACCACCTTTGCTCACTCTTTGACACGATCCTACCAGACTATACGGCCAAAGAACAGAGGATCCCGGTCTATTGCAAGCATAGAGGCCAGAACTACAAACCCGAATGGTGTGTGAGACTATTTACAAGATACCTTCTTTACAGAGGAGACTTTGGGAGAGAGTGTGTTGAGCAGCTGTCGCATCAGCTCCCCCACTTTTTCTTTTTTTGGTGCGCTACCAAAAATCACGCCGACGAAGCGCGGTCATAGTGCTCAGTCGCCTGAGCGGCACCCTTCTTGGCAGCCGCCGAAGGAGGCACAACATCCTCCGGGCACATGTCCTCATAGAAGAACTTGCCCTCCGTGGTCGGCTTGATCACCCCAGCCCGGATAACGTAGTCACCAAACGACTCGCCCTCGATGCGGTGCTGCGCATACTGGGGCACGAGCCTGTTCATGATCTCCAGGATCTCCTTCTCGTCCACTGACTCACGGTAGATCTTGGACAGACGCGTACCGTTATGCGAGCCACCGAGCGTCATCACGTACTGCCCGGGCGCCTTACCCACAAACCCGGCCTCGGCCATCCATGGACGCGAGCATCCATTTGCACACCCGGACATGCGGAACACCGTATCGGTGCTGCGCAGCCCATTCGCCTCGAAGATCTGCTCCACCTTGTCCATGAGCAGGGGCAGGTATCGCTCGGATTCGGCCATGGCCAAACCACACGTGGGGAAAGCGACACACGCGCTCGCCGAGAGCTTGACGCCCGAGTGCTCCCAGTTGTTCATCTTGTACTTGCGCAGGTGCGCGTCGATCGCATCCTTGTCCTCCGGCTTGATGTCCGACACGATGATGTGCTGGTTCGGCGTCAGGCGGAACGCGCCCTTGTGGATCTTGCACAGCTCGCGCAGACCCGTGCGGAACGGCGCACCGGGCTCATCCTTGACACGGCCATTCTCGAGCCACAACGTGCAGTGGTAGTTGCCCTTGTAATCCTGCGTCCATCCGTACAGGTCCGTGTTGGTCTCGAACTTGTATGATTTGGCCTCGGCAAGCTTGTAGCCCAAACGACGCTCCACCTCGGCCTTGAAGTTGTCGGCCGAGCCCCAGTGCTTGTCGATGGTGTACTTCAAACGCGCCTGCTTTCGGTTGGCGCGGTTGCCCGTGTCGCGCTGGATGAGCATCACGGTACGGCACGCATCCAACGTCTGCTCGGGCGTCACGAAACCGATCACGCTACCCAGACGCGGGTAGGTGGCCTTCATCGAATGCGTGACACCCATGCCACCACCGACGGCCAAGTTGAAACCGGCCAGACGCTTCGTCACAGGGTCGGCGATCGCAATCAAACCAATATCGTGCGCAAAGCAGTCCGTGTCGTTGCGCGGAGGCACAGCAATGGCAATCTTGAACTTTCGCGGCAAGTAGTAAGGACCGTAGAGTGGCTCGTAGTCCTGCAGCACACCGCCGACGAGCAGCTGCTTGGAGCTGTCGGTCTCCTTGTCGAGCCAGATCTCGTGGTAAGCGTTCATGCGAGGCAGCAGGTGCTCCGAGATCGACTTGGAGAACGCGTAGACGTCCTCGTGCAGCTCGCTCAAGTTCGGGTTGGGCGAGCACATGACGTTGCGGTTGACGTCACCACAAGCGGCGATGGTGTCGAGCATCGACTTGTTGATGCCCTGCATCGCAGCCTTGAGGTTGCTTTTGATAACACAGTGGTACTGAATCGTCTGACGCGTGGTGATCTTGATCGTCTGGTTGCCGTACTTCTCAGCAACATCGTCGAGCTGGACCCACTGAGCCGGGGTCACGACACCACCGGGGATACGCGCACGGATCATGAAGCTGTACGCAGGCTCGAGACCGGCGGCCTTTCGCTCCTCGAGCGTATCACGGTCGTACTGCTGGTAGGTACCGTGGAACTTGGTGAGCTGACCATCCGACTCAGCGATAGCACCGGTCGAGGTGTCCTCGAGCCCCTCCTTGATGGTACCACGCAAGTAGTTGGAGGCGATCTTCATGTGCTCGTTGGTGATGGGCTCGGGCTCGGCCTCCTTGACCTCGACCGTGTCGACGCCGAGCGCCTTCCACAGTAGGGGCTCCCAGATCTTGTAGCCCGTCTGGTAGCCGTCGGCATCCTGGTCGTCACCGAGACCGATGGGGGCCATACGGGTGGCCCCGAGCTGCTCGAGACGCACGTCGATGTCCTTGCCCGGCTTGTTGTAGTAGTGAGCATCTTCGGGCCGCGGCCAGTAGTGGCTGTCACCCATGGCAAAGACGGTGAAGTTGAGCGTGTCGGGTAGAGCGGCGTTGGCCATGGCGTGGAGCGCCTTGTAGGTGAATCGGCCGTTCTGAGGGGCTTCACCCTGACCGGCAGTCGAGGTGAGGAAGACAACGTTCTTCTCATCCTTGAGCTCCTCGGTGACAGGGTAGTCGTCCATGGTGAGCAGACGGGCAGCAACACCGCGAGCCTTGGCACGGACAGCCAGCTTCTTGGCCACCTTTTCGGCGTTGCCACCGTCCGAGGCGACGAGGATGAGCAGGGGAGGACCGTCGAGCGAGCCGAGCATCTTCTCGTACGCCTCCTTGGCCTTGCGGCGCTGCAGATCGCGGAGCG
Organism: Sporisorium exsertum; assembly: GCA_928724755.1. NCBI lineage: Eukaryota > Fungi > Basidiomycota > Ustilaginomycetes > Ustilaginales > Ustilaginaceae > Sporisorium > Sporisorium exsertum. The sequence continues at coordinate 322,056 of CAKMXK010000032.1, read as the reverse complement.
CGTTGCCCTGCGAGGCGGCAATGTCGTAGGAAAGCTCGGGACGAGAGTTGACGAGCGTGGTGAACAGGTTCTGGCGATCGAGGAACTGCTGGAGCTGCTCACGCAGACGCACACCGTCGAGACGGAACACCTCGGAGCCGCGAGCCTCGGCGCTGGGGTCCCAGCGGAAGAGAGGCCAGTAGCCCGAGTCAACGGCGAGCTTGGTCTCGCGCAGCACGTCAAGAGCGGGGGCATCGACGGTGCGGTAAGGGACGTAGGCGAGCACGACCGAGGGACCGTCGAACTTGTCGGCCTCCATGAGCGCGTGGAGCACTTGGGTATAGTCGGCGTAGATGGCGGTGCTGGCGACGTAAACGTTGCCGTAGTTCATGGCGTAGAGGGCAATGTCCTTTTTGCGCTTGTGAGCGGCCTGTGCATCTCGCTTAGTGTACGGGACGCTGTCAAAGATGAGCATGTTGACGTTGCGGCCCGAGGCGATGACGTGGTGTACACCACCCATACCGGCGTCGTAGGCCCATGCGTCGCTGCCGACGATCCATTGGCTCTTGAGCGAGAGATGGGACGAGAGCGACTTGATCTTTTGGAGAGCAGCGCCCGAGGTGGACGACTGGAGGAGCGAGGCGACCTTGTTGCTTGAAGCGACGTTCTTCTTGGCGTCCTGCTTGGCGACGAGCCACTGCGAGAGAGCCTCGTGCAGCTCGGTCGAGATACCACCTTCACGGAGCACATCGTTGACGGCACGGACGAGCTCATCGCGCTGCTCAAGCTGGGCGAGCACTTGACCAAAGGCATATTCGGGGCTGCGAGCAGCGGGGTGGTCGTCAGACTCCTCGTTGGCCGAGTTGACCACCGTGAGGCGGTCAGCAAAGACCTGCTCAAGCATGAGGTTGTAGGCCTCTTCGTGCTTGGGGACCTGGACGGGGCTGGTGCTGGGGGCGGCAGCGGCGGTGGCGGGAGCAGCCTGAGCGCGAGCGGCAAGCTTCTTGATGTCCCCGACGACGAAGGCGTGCTTGGCCTTGGGAGCCTCGAGCGCCTTGATGAGCTCCTTTGCGGCCTTGCCGCCATCATCGATGTGTCCGAGGATGCCGCTGATAAGGACGGAGGGGAGAGCACGCTCGGAGCCCTGGAAGGCGGCGGCAACATCGACAAAGAGGGGCCCGAGTTTGGTGGTCCTACGAACGCTCTGCTCGAGAACAGCGATGCGGTTGATGCCGGCGGGGATGGTGTCGAGGAGACGCTGTGGCAACGAAGGGCGCACGAGGCGAATATCGAGGACAGCGAGGTCGTTGTGTGGGGCAGTGTAGTCCTGGAGAACCTCGGAGCCGGCACCGAGCACGACTGCGAGGTTGGAAGCGTCGGAAGCACCAACCAGCTGGAAGGGCTCGACGGCGTGACCCACAAGCTCGGCGACATCCTCGAAAGCAGCGTCGATGGCGGACTCGAGGTCTTCAAAGCCAGCATCGCTAGCAGCGGCGCTGACGTGACCGTTGACATGACCGTTGGCATGGCCGTTGGCGTAAGCGTTGACAGCACCATTGACACCGTTGGCGTGACCGTTGACGCCGTTGGTCTTGGGAGCAGCAGCGGCATCGGTGCTGGTGGAAGCGGCAGCAGAGCCGACAAAAGAAGCGAGATCAACGTTGGTCACCTCCTCGACGGGTCCAGAGACGTCCTCAAAGAAGTGGAGAACGGCGCGCTTTGCCGAAGTGGCGATCTTGGTGGCAAGAAGAGCGTGGTCGTGAGCCTGCGCGGCGGTGGACGAGTGGAGGAGGACGAGACCAGACTGGCGGAGAGCCATGAGGTCGCTGTGCTCGCCGACGCTGGCAACATGGAAGACGAGGGGAGTGTTGACGAGTTTGGGGAGGTGAGGCACGAGACGGGTGAAGGTCTGCTGGTGTGCGTGGGAGAGGACCGAGATGAGACCATTGCCAGCGGGCTTGAGCTGGGTGAGGACAGAGCCGAGCTCGACATGCTGGTTGAGGTGCTCGAGCTCGAGCTGTGCGTTGAGCTCGGCGGCGTTGTCGGCGACGGAGGAGAAAGAAGAGGTGGAAGCTTTACCGGAAGGAGCGACGTTGACCAGGGTTGCCGAAGCGAGCGCGGCGATCCTGGCAACGGCGCCAGCAGCCGAGATGGAGCTCATGTTGTTTGGACAAAAGATCCGTGGGGTGGGGTGGAAGAAAGGAAAGAGCAGACCGTTACAACTCTTTTGGAGACGTGGTCTACGGAGACGAAGCAATGGGATGCTTCGATGTGAGAGTTAGACCTAGCCGGTGATCCTTGGTGGCAAGGATAAATGCCGCCAAGGGAGTGGTATGGCCTTGAAACCTGCGTGCGACTCCGGATCGATCGATACGAGAACTAGGGATCAAGACTCGTTTATGAGGGAGACGGACGGTGGTGGAGTGAGAGGTGAGGGTGAGGAAAGAAGGAGATGGCGGAGGCGGAGCGAAACCAGATGGAGCCTCGAGTGAGAAGAATGCAAAAAGGTGAGTGAATGACTCTGACAGCGGCGTACTGGGAAGGCAAGTGAGCGGCCAAGCAAGTCTCGGAACACAAGAAGATTGCCAGAGCCTGTAATGGCGGCTGCCCCGAAAAGCAGTTGCAGGATCTGCTGCTCATTCACACTCGCGCGTCAATCTAATCTATGAGACGATCGCATGGCCGCCAAGTCGCTCTTTTCCTTGGTTGAGAAATCTAAAGCCGACGCTCCGTCCCTGAAGAAAGGAGCGAGAGGAAAAGAAAAAAGAAACAAAAACAATCAATTGGAAAGCCGCAAAAGCTCGAAATTTCCGGAACGCCGTGTTTGTCCAGTAGCAGGTGGGCGGATTAGCAAGCAAGTCAGCCTGGCGCCTCAAAGCACACCATCCTTTTGTCGTTGCTAGTGTCAGCGAGTTCATCGTGGAATCCACCCCACAATGTTGCAGGACGTAGCTCACCATCAAGCTTCATTCCATTGTCCATCTTGCTGCTTCAACAGGTTGCTGCTGATGGCCCCCTGCTTGTCTTGATGGGAAGCGTCGGAGAGCGTTCAGGGTCCACGGTCAGAAGAGAGAAAAAAGGAACCTGAGATCAGCAGCGTCGACCTAAGCTAGCTGACACAAGCAATAGGAAGAATGTAGCCAAGAAGGCGTTCTCGGTCCGGACCACACAGGACTTGCTTGCCACAAGCAACCATCGAAGGTCCACCTGCTTGCGGCGTGAGGTCGACAGTCTCGGGCTCCAGAGAGCCTGGAGAGGGGCATGGCGAAGCTGTCAAGCGTGAAATAAATTTCGTTACCAAAGTTCCAACATCTGACTCTATGCGGAGAGCACGCCATCGCCCCATGCTAATGTCGCAATTTGATGCTTCTGTCATCTAATCTGGGCCTCTTCTTCATAATGCAATTTTGTTTTTTTTCGCGTCTTGCTCCGCGCCCTTCCCCGCCTTGCAAAGGGAAATGCAGTTCTTCCGATTGGCTCTCCACCTCAATCTTGATGTTGCTCGTTGCAGTCAGAGTCCATGCATTGCCGATTTTCAGGCCGATGAACGAAATTTAGGCATGTTATCTACAACGCTGTAACATGCTTATAATCTGTAGATCGCTTGGATCGAAATCGTGGTCCCGATCGCCTCCTGTGTCAAGCTATGCCATCTCGAGCGCAAATTTCTCGGTTGACCCCCTCGCATGTGACATTTGCTCAAAGAATGCCACATGTCGGTCGCAAAGAGAAACTACTTTCCATGGAACGCTTGTTGACACGATCTACAAGCCGTGAACCCCGCTTCTGCAGCAAAGAAGCTTCTCTGGTCAGCTGCACTGTCGATCCACAAGCATGCAGCAACATCGCTCCCTACATGCCTGCCATGCACATGCTGTAGCTAGTGCAGGTGTCTAAAGGTTGTGAGCTCACGGTGTGCAGGTCTTCAACTTCGCCTCTCTTTCCATAATTAGCAGCTTTGAGCTGCGTCTCGTATTGTGGTACATCAATGTTCTAAACGTCTAGAACGCGTGCGCTGCTGCTTTGGCTGGAATGGCGGTGACATGTGCAGCTACTTGCGTTCATGCACAGAGCTGTGTGTGTCTTTGGCGAGTTTGATGTTTTGGATAGAGTAGAAGGGTCCAAGGCTGTAGACATGTATATAGGTGCGGCTGCGCCGACGGTGCCAAGGTTGCTCCTCCCATCAACCCCCTCCAGAAGCAATAGCAGCCCATCAAATCAATCGACAACATGACACGCACACTCCTCACAGCGACCCTGGCAGCAGCAGCAGCAGCAGCAGTCACACTCGCCCAGCCCGCTGCGGCACAGAACAAGCCCGACTTCAACATCAACTCGCTCCCCGACAAGTGGGAGGCCAACCAAGCCGGCTCGAACCAGTGCGCCAAGTGGGGCGCTTCTTCCTCCTCGTCGCTCTGCCAGAACGTCTTCATCAACAACGCCAACGACTTCTGCCTGTGGGGCCCCGTGAACCCGAACTCCCAGATCGGCGCCAACGAGGAGTCCGTCGTCTCCTACTGTCTCAAGTCCGGCTACGGCACACGCCTGATCCCGAACGGCTCGATCACGGGTGTGCAGTTCCTCAAGACGCCCGACTTCCTCCAAGTGACGGGCGTGGGCGACTTTACGCGCTTGAACATCCAGAAAGGCGATGCGGGTGGAGAGCTCGACCCGCACGGCGCCGACGGCACGGGCAACCCCAAAGGCGGCCTCGTCTTCTCCAACAACGTCGCGGGCAGCGAGGGCAGATTCGTCCAGATCAAAGAGTGGAACAACTTTATGAGCGCCAACGAGTTTTCCTTCCGCGCAGCCTACGGTCCCAACGCAGCCGAGTATGCTCCGCACGTGTACGATGTAATGGGCGCATACTTCAACTCGAACCGCGGCAAGTTCGAGAAGGGCGTCTTTGAGGACTGCCAGGGCGACAGCGGGAAATACCCGGGTGTGTACAAGGGAAGCACGTTCCGTCAGGGAGAGGCAAAGACGCCTGCGCCTCATAAGGCTGCTCCTAGCTCGAAGTGTAAGGCGTATCCGACGGTGGCCAATGGTCCGGCGCCGCAGAAGGCGTATAAGAGAACGGTTACCAAGCCGTTCAAGTAGTGTAGCGCACCAGTCACTCGCTTCATCCTGCCCCAGCTCGCGACTATGCTAACATAGACCGCTCGAAGCTCTTGTCCGCATATCCTTGTCGTGTCGCATCTCCAATATGTCTTTCATGTTGCAACTGATCCCTCGTTTCCTCAACCTAGATTCGACTTTGAGCTGCCTCTTCCCAAATGCAGGTGGCGCTGTATCGCAAGCGAAGCAACTGAAGCTGTTGAATTGCCGAACCGGCCTTTGCTCGATCTAAAGTTTTGTCTGCGTCGACTCCGTTTTTTTTTGCGCATTCGACTTGGGAGCCTCAGGATCCACCCACCCTTCCCCCATGCCATGTTCGGTAACATTGTCTGGCACCATGCCGAAATGCCATTCCCTCTCGATGCCGCCTGGCAAAAACGACGCATCGCCGTTCAGTTCCTGCTTCCACCCTTGCCCTTGCCCCAACCGTGTATATTTGCTTAGCGAAGCCGTGCCTGCGCCAATGAACTTAGTGCGTTTCCCATCAGCGTCGTCGTTGAGGAGCACCCTTCCCATGGCGATGATAGTAGCTGCGTGGCTGCAGATGAGCACCCTGGTGATGCCGAGTTGGTCACAACGCTGCTGGATGAGGTCGAGGATGCGACGGGCACGCGCGTGCAGTTCCGAGATACTTTCGCCGCTGTTCTGCGGATACAGAAGAGGAGACCAGGAAAGGGAAAGCTCGGGCACGAATTCCTGCATGTACGCCGCGCGTGCTGGCGAAGGGTGGATCCCCGTATTCGGAGGGGCGGTGGGAAACCATTCGGCCAAGCCCGGTTCGGCTACGAGTTTGATCTTGAGTGCAGATGCAGTGGGAAGCGATGTCTGTAGGCAGCGGTAGTAAGGGGAGCTGATGATGAGCTGCGGCTGCTCAGCGACGGGGAGCGAGGCGAGGTAGTCGGCGAGATGCTGGGCTTGCTGCTGGCCATGAGCTGTAAGGATGGGGTCGCGCGGACGGTCGGTGGTGGGGAAGTTTTCGGCGCCGATCCAGCTCATGCGAAAGCCGTGTCGGCAGATATAGATGGTGTCGAGCATCTCAGGCAAGGAATGGCGACCAGCGACGAGAGACGAGTGTGAAGAAGAGGCGCTTCGTTCGTCGTTGGACCCTGAAAGAGCGTCTTTGACAGCTTTCGTCCTTCCGCGCTGTCCCGCTTCGCCAACCGCACGAGAGCGCGAGTCGTTTTTTTTTTTTTTTTTTTTTCGTGTTTTTTGTGACGATTTTTTGTGGTTGAATTTCTTTTTTCTTTTTTTGGCGCGGTTTCTTAGCAAAGAAATCAATTCTGAAATTTTCCTCCACACTCTTGGCCCAGAAATTGAAAAAGTAAGGCAGCACAGCGCGTTGGCATTCACCCCCTCCAAAAAGATGAACGCCGAGTCGCTGAACGACCTTCTTACAAGATTACCACAATCCTCAAACATCCTCCCTCGATCGAGATTTGGTAGGCTTGCATGGCACATTACGTCGAGTCGTCTCCTCGATCTGTCCTTGCTTTCAAGCTGATTCGCTAACGTACACCAACGCTCAGGCCGTCTAGAGAGTCAGTTGTGTGGGGTACTTCAGCGATTCGAGTCCTGTGCGAGTCGTCCTCGTCCTCTCGTGCTCACTACCAACTCCAGTGCCTTATCCATCGACAGCAAGTTCATGCTATTTATGCCGGCGCTGCCCTCGCCGCTCATCAGATCCAATCATCTAGCCAACATCACCGCGTTGAATCGTCTCGCCGTCCGATCGCCCATCTTGCATACACCTATATATACTCCCCAACCCGTCATCGCATCACCTCGTTCCATAGTAACGCTCTCTCGCCCCAACCTCGCCCAAGCCAGCATGCCTTCCATCGCCCAGATCCGCCAGCCCTCTCCTCCGCCTTCCGCCATGCTCCCGCCAGCCAAGCGTGCCAAGCTGGAATCAGCTGCTGCTCCCTCCACCTCGGCTCCTGTCGAGGTTGAGGCGGTCGCTGCCGACTCTACGTCGTACAAAGACGTCTCTGCTCTCCCCGTGACAAGCGAGAGTGACCGCGTCGACGACCTCGACCCCATCCCTGCCTGCACGTCTACGCTCGAGTACCGAAACGGCATCTTCCTCGCTCCCATGGTGCGCATCGGCACGCTGCCCACCCGCCTCCTGTCGCTCGAGTACGGCGCCGATCTGGTCTGGGGTCCTGAGATCGTCGATCGAGCCATCATCGGCAGCGAACGCAAGGTCGACCCGCACACAGGCGTCGTCGAATACCTCAAGGAGCATAAGCAGATCTTCTCGTGCCATCCCATCGAGCGTCCGTACCTCGTCTACCAGCTGGGATCCGCCGACCCACAACTCGCCTACCAGGCGATCAAGACCATCACGCAGGCAGACGACGTCGCCGCCGTCGACCTCAACTGCGGCTGTCCCAAGCCCTTCTCCACCCACGCCGGTATGGGCGCCAACATGCTCTCCACCCCGATCCTTTTGTGCAACACACTCAAGGCAATGCGTCGAGCCGCCCCGCCCCACGTAGCCGTGACGTGCAAGATCCGACTTCTGCCCACACAGCAGGCGACGCTCGAGCTCGTCGACAAGATCGTCCGCACCGGCGCCATCGAGTGCCTCACCGTCCACTGCCGCACCAAGGACATGCGTCCGCGCGAGCCTGCACTGCTCCACCGCCTGCGCGAGATCGTCGACCACGTCAACAGTGTTGCGACCGAGATGGGCCGTACCATCCCCGTCGTGTGCAACGGCGACGTATGGGACGCTGCCACCGCGCCCCGTATCAAGGAGTTGACTGGTGTCACTTCGACGATGATCGCACGTGGAGCCGAGGCGAATCCGTCGTGCTTTAGACCCGAGGGCAATCTGAGCATCCCGCACGTCATCGCGCCCAAGTGGGTGCGCTACTCGATCGCGCTCAACAATCCCGTGGGGAACACCAAGTATTGTTTGTCGCAGTTGGCGTTCAAGCCAGCGGAGGCCGGGAATGCCACCAAGCACATGTCGAAGAAGCAGCTCTCGGTCCTGCGTACGGGCATCTCGCAGGCGAAGACGCAGGAGGAGCTCGCGGCGGTATTTGGCGTAGATGCCGAGCAGGTCAAGTCGCAGGATGTTGAGAAGGACATCCTCAAAGATTTGAGGCAGGCGTTAGATGAGCGGATCAAGCAGCGCGCTACCAGCCACAGCGGCTCCGGATTCGACGGTCAACGTTTGGGAGCTGTGATCAGCAATTCGAACGGTGCATCTGAGCAATCGACCAGCGGCGGAGGGGGACAGCAGACGAACGACGGCCACGCCTCCGGCTCGAACCAGAAAAAAGCCACCTCGGACTCCCCGCAGCCCGAATGGAAGGAGATACTCGCCAACGGCATCGACGAGAACATCAAGGACGAAAAGTCCATCCTCTACTACGCCTTTTCCACCGTCGAGCAGCCCGCTTCCGTCCACGATGCCGCAAAGCCTCATGTGCGGTATGTTGTGCACCGCGGCTTCGTCAACGAGAAGCGCGACGGTGAGGCGGAGGGGGGAATTGCGGCGCAGAATCCCGCCTTTGGGTCGAGTCCGTGCCTGTTGACGACGACGGACGTGCGTACGCCCAAGGTTATGCAGCTGACGGAGCAGAGCAGCCTGCGCGCGCAGGGCGCCGACGGCAGTCGCGGCGGAGAGTGCGAGATTGCCTGGTGGATCGAAAGTACGCAGATGCAGTTTAGGATCTCGGGCACGGTGCATGTTCTGCCGACACAAGGACACCCGCTGAGGTCGCTGTTTCCGTTCGAACGCCTCTCGCCACCCCGGGCGCCGGGTGCAAACGGACAACACTTCGACTGGGACGCAGAACGCACGCGCATCTTCAACAAGCTTAGCCCCGGCCTGCTCGCCTCCTTCTGCAAACCCACTCCGGGCACCCCGCACCCCAACGCTGATCGGTTGCAGGGTGCTGAGCCCAAGGACAACGTCAATTCGCCCTGGCCGCTAGAACTGCCGCAGCGCGGGAAAGAGGAGAATGAGGAGCAGAGGCGACAGCTGGAAGAGAGCGAGAAGAATTTCGCACTGGTGGTGGTCGAGCCGTACAAGGTGGATGTGGTCAACTTGGCCGAGGACACACGGACGGTGTATGAGTTGGTGGATGGCGAGAGTGCGGCTACGGGAAGATGGACGAGTCGCCGTGTCGTGCCTTGAGCAAGTTTCGCGACGTTTGTGCTTTCTTTGTGCTTCTCTGTTTTGTTTGTTTGTTCTTTGGCATTGCATCCGTTCTCAACACTATCGTGTGGCTTTGGGAGTGCGACATCGAACGAGTGAGGTATGATGTAGCAAAGCTTTGGTGAGCTGAGATCTAAGGCTCGGTCACGCACAGGCCCGATTTTCCCCCTCCACTTGGGCCTGCGCGAAACCCTTCAACACCACTCACTGAACCCTGACCACCACCATCGTTTCTCGACACCATCATCACAAATTATCTCTTACACGACGGTCGTTCTTCGCTGTCACCTCGGCGGGCGGTCTCTTGATTCGCTGTAAATAGCCTCTGGCACCGCCAAAATGCATACTGCGTTTGACAGCTCTCCGCTGCTAACGGGCATCAAAGGCAAGCCGGAAGCCATCGTCGTCCACGGTGCCAAGCTCTTCGTCGGCACATCCACAGGCACCCTCAACGTCTATCGCACAGACCAACCATCTTCACCCGCAGAGACTCCTTCTTCGCCAACATCGCCATCCAAACACCCAACATCCCAGCACGGCTCACCGACCAAACCCGCCTCGATCCTCTCCTCCCGCGAATCCGTCAGAGAACGAGACGCCGCCGCAACGCCAATACACACAGCCGCGCAGTTCTCCAAACGATCGATAGACCAGCTCGGCGTAATCAAGGAGGCCAACCTGCTTGTATCGCTGTCTGACGGGTATGTCTCGCTGCACGACCTGTCGACGCTGGAACTGCGTACGCAGCTGGTGCAGACCAAGGGAGCCACGACGTTTGGCGTGGATACGTCCATTCAAAAGCGAGTGGCGCCTCAGCTGCCGGACTATGGACCAGGGCCATTGGGGGGGAGAGCTTCGAGCAAGTTCACCTTGAATGCGTCGGTCAGTTCGCGTGCTTTCCGTCCGGGTGCGGTTGGCGATCAGACGCAGAGTGGCGGTGCTGGCGGTGGTGGTGGAGCGACGGGTGCAGCAACGGGCGCGAGGAATCGATCGAGCGTGTTTGAAATCCCCTCTAAAGACTGGCAGGCTGCGAGCATGAGGGGCATGGACGCTGTTGCCCGATACCGCGAACAAGAGAGGAGAAAGGCTATGGAAGGTGCACGCTTCGGTGGTGCTTCAGCGGACGCAGACGGCCAAGGCGGAGTCATGACGCTAGTCACCGTTCTTGCCGTGGGGGTTAAGCGCAAACTGCTCGTATTCCGGTGGGTCGACGGCGAGTTCTGGGACACTCGCGAAGTAACTCTGCACCACACACCTCGAAGCTTGGCGTTCGTCACACCGACCAGGCTGTTTATGGGATACAATGCCACCGAGTACGGAACCATCTCCATCCCGCTTGCTGCCGAATCGACGGTTTCGTACACCCACCCTTCGTCCGGGCTCGGCGGCGGAGGCGCTCCCCTTCGTCGTGAGACGCACGTCCACCCGCCGGCCAACTCGGCATCGGGCCCGTTGGTGGACCTTACTTCGCCCAACCTCTCCTCGTGGCATGTTGAGGACTTCGACCTGTCCACTAGCAATGCAGCTACGGCCGAAGGGCTGCATGCGTCGTCGGGCGGTGCGCACCCGAGCACGACGATCCCGATCGCGAGCGCTGGTGCGGGGACAGGGTTTGGCGCGGCGCTAGGCGGGCTGGGTGGGCTGGGAGGATACATGGGGCTGAGCAGCAAGGGCAAGATGTCGGTGCTGCACGTCGATGGTGGGGAAGTGCTGTTCGTGCGTGATGGCACGGGCATCTTTCTTGGCGCGGATGGCCGGCCAACGAGGCGTGAAGGTGTAGAGTGGAGCGCCAGCCCGCTCGAAGTGGCGTTTGCAAAGCCGTACGTCTTTGCTGTGCTACCAAGCGGATCGGTTCCGGCGCTCAAGAACAGTTCGCTGCCCAACGCGAACAATCCTGTGCTGCAGATTCGCTCGGTCGGGACTCTGTTTGCTGTTCAGACGCTGTGCTTCCCACCGGCGTCTCCGGCGATAGCGTCCGCTAGCAGAGCTTCGTCGTCAACGTCTACCACACCGCCGCAGGTGCGCCTCTTGACGCCGTCGAGCAGCAACCGACCACCGGTCTATGTCGTCGTCACACCGACAGACCGTACGACACTCGAAAGAGAGGGAAGCACGATTTGGCAGCTAGAGATGCAGGGGTGGGGGCGGCAGATCGACGAGCTGGTGGAGAAGGGCGAATTCGAAGAAGCGCTCGGTTTGCTGGATAGCGTCGACAATGTGATCCTGGAGGACAAGGATGAGCGGCGAGCACACGTGCAGGGTCTCTTTGCCGTGTCGCTGTTTGCAGACGAGCGCTTCGACGAAGCTATCGAGATGTTCATGGAGCTCGACACGAATCCGGCTAAAGTCATCGCGCTGTATCCGCCCAATGTCGCAGGCGAGCTGAGCCGGAACAGGGACGAGTGGTTCCCCATCTTTGGCGGCAAGACGCCGGCCAAGCTGCGAGCTGCGTCTTCGGAGGCCACAGGCGATGCGAGCCCAACACCGAGCCATGCGACGCTGGCTACCTCTGCGACGTCTGCAGCGAGAAGCCGACTCGGGGCGTTGCTACCCGCTCGAAGGCCGCAGAGCGTTGTCGGCGAGCCTTCTGCTGCTGCCACGAGCAGCTTGAGCTCGAGTCCGTCCCACGCAAGCTCGACCAAGCCGAAGCCGAGTCGGACAGCGACGGGCGTCACAGCGGGCAACGACGCGGATCAGCATGCTGCCGAGACGGGCTCGATCCGGTCTGTGAGGACTGCACGCGACGCGCCGGAGATGAAGGCGACGGGTTCCGGGGGGAGTGGAGACAGCCGTGCAACTGCTGCTGCTGCCGAGTCGTCGTCGCGCAAGGCGCTCGATGCGCTGGGCAAATTCCTCGCGGACCGTCGACGCATCTTCAAGCCGATCCTGGAATCGAGTTCGCACCACGAGTCGAAGGATCACATGGCCATGTCGCAGATCAAGCGCGACACGCACTGGCTGCTCTCACTGCCCAACAAGCCGTTTGGCGAAATGGACAAGGACGAGCTGATCGCTGTAGCCCAGACGGTGGATACGGCGCTGTTCAAGACGTTCCTGCTGACCAAACCGGCGCTGATTGGTCCACTGTGTCGAATCGAGAACTGGTGCGAGGTGGAGCAGGTGGAAGAGCTGCTTAAGGAGCGCAAGAAGTTTTCGGAGCTGATAGCGCTGTATGGCGGGAAGGAGATGCACAGCAAGGCGTTGGGGCTACTCAAGCAGTTTGCGGAAGACGAGGAGGATATCGAGGAGAAGGTGAGACCGACGATCCAGTATCTGCAGAACCTTGGGCCGGAGTTTATCGATATTATCCTTGAGGCGTCGCACTGGCTGTTGGAGGTGGATGGCGAGCTGGGGATGGAAGTATTTACAGCGGATACGGGCAAGGTCGGGTCGTGGCCTCGACTGCGCATTGTTGATGACCTGAATCGGTTTGACAAGGCGCTGTGTGCGGTCTACCTCGAGTTTATCATCGACAACATGGGCGAGGCGGATCCCGAGCTGCACGACAAGCTCATTAGGTTGTATCTTCGACGAGCGGCACACCTTCGAGAGCAGTTGCAGTCTGGAGCGAGCGGGCAAGATCGAGACGACAAGGACGGTGCAGCAAACGGCGGGGTGCGCTCGACGGTGCAAACCGAGCGAGATGAGCTCATGCAGAAGCTGCTCAGGTTCCTGCGGATCTCGACGCAATACCGTCCGGAACAGATCCTGGTTCGGTTGCCCGCGGACGACGATGACAGGGACATGCTCGAGGCGAGAGCGTTGCTGCTGGGAAGGATGGGACAGCACGAGGGCGCGCTCAGCATCTATGTGCGCAAGCTGCAGGATTCGACACGGGCGGAAGAGTACTGTCGAGACGTGTGGCGATTCCGAGCCGCATCGAGGCCGAGCCTGCAAGAACAGCCGCAGCAGGCGGCGATGGGACGGCGCTCAAATCACCAGCAGAGCTTGCTAGTGGATCAGGAGCAGAAGCAACTCGCGGACCAAGAGGTGTTCTTGACACTGCTGCGCATCTATCTGGAACGACCCTCAAACGCCACGCCTCAACTGGACGCCGCTCTAGGACTGATCGAGCGACACGCAGCACGCATCGACCTGCGATGCGCGCTAGATCTGCTTCCCCGTTCTGTGTCGCTATCGCAGATCGCAGGATTCATCAACGTCAACCTGAGGGATCTGACACGCAAGCAGCATGAGGCGAAAGTGATACGCGAGATCCGCACGAATCGCAACTGGCAGGTGGAGGAGACGCTGTGCAAGTTGCAGGGGAGAAGGGTCAAGGTGGGCGAGTCGAGGACGTGTCCTAAATGTCACAAGCGGCTAGGGAATAGTGTGGTGGCGGTGAATCCGGTTAGCGGGGCAATGATGCATTACTTTTGCTCGATTCATGCTGAGCAGAAGGGATCAGGGCAGCAGCGGCCGTCTTGACCGGGAGCGATGGCGGAGGAAAAGCTCAGCACAGCGTGCACAGAAGCACTGCAAGTTGGCGTAACTAGGGTCACTCGGCTTGGCTGCGAAACAGCTCGCGTGACGCCACTGCGAGTCTTGTGGAAGCTTTAGGCTAAAGTAGCTCCAACCATGCTTAGCAGTAAGACATTTTTCCCAGCCAGGTTATTGTGCAAGCAAGCAAGCTCGCTCTAAAGCAGGCCGGTTGAGCGTCCCTATTGTGACACGGCCGGTGTCGGCGCTTCCGATAGCTTACAGCGATAGGGAGCGGCTCCTGATAGAGAGAGAGAGAGGAGTCAGAAAAGCTTCCCACGAGTAAGTTTGCGCAGCTTAGGCCTGTTAGGAAACCCAATCTTGCGCGCAAAAAATCAAGTGCGAATGCGGGGGAAGTAACTCGACGCTCTCGAGCTAGTGTGAGGTGAGTGCGGCAAATGGGAGCATGCCGGCGTCTCAGCTTTCCCGATTTATCCGTACAATGATCGACGCGACCCTGCAGCGAAGCACCTCATGAAGAGAATTTCCGCCTGCTTTAGGTAGGAAGTGCTGAGGACACAGACAGAGAGCTGATGACGACCTGCGAGCTGCAAATCAGAGAGAGAGAGAGAGAGAGTCAAACTTCAAAGGAGGCTTGCTTGTGAAGCGAAACCTTATCATCGGCAAAGACAAGACAGACTGAGCCGGAACAGTCGGCGCGGTGAGCGGTTGTTTCCAAGCAAAGAAGCTGCATTTTTGTCAGGAGGCAAAGCCCAGAAATCGAAAGCCTATTGTATTTGAGAACAAAGCTTTGAGATGAAAAGCCTTGGGAAGATGCGCAAGCTGCCATCGAGAGATCGCTGCGAGGATGTGCGATGATTCGGGGGGTGAACTTGCTTCCTCACGCTGCGCTTCAAAGAGAAAAGGGAAAAGGCTGTTCAGCTCGGTCTTTGACTAGTCGGGACGCTTCCGACAGCAAGGCACTTGGTCGTGGAAGCCTTGCTCTGCGCCTCTAACACAGAAGGTTGCAGCACTCTCCCATGCAAGTTGGCGCATGAGCAACTCGAGCCCAAGAAGACTGTTATCATGCGAGACTGAGGCATCAGAGGTGTGTTCACATGTGGCAGTACACTCGACGATAAGACCCGGCTGATCGCTAATTTCGCCGCCGGGCAGAATCGAGGCAGGAGAAGCGGTGGTGAGCTCAAGTGAGCAGACGAGGCATCAATCAGCATATGTGTCTCAATTGCCACTGAGTGATCATGACCAACCCTGCCACATTGCTTCATCGCGAAGAGATATAAGGGGCCAGTTTCGATCTCGAGCGTCGACCGGGAATGGCATCGCTTCTTGAGGTGGGCCTTGCTTCATCGACACATCCCATCAGATCCACTCTGCACAGCCTGCTGCCGAGACGGGACATCCGTACGCGATCCTCATACATTGCTCCATTCGTACCTGCATCGCCTCTTCATATCGCCTTCACCGGGCCCACCCAAATCTTTCCCACACTCGAACGCCTCCCCAACTTCTACTGCACAGCCCAGACACAAAACGACTGCACCTTTGTTCGCCGTTTCTCTCGCCTCGCCTCACGCTGCTTCTTTCCTCTCGTCGTATCCACACGATCTCCAGCTTCGTCGATATCAGCAGATATTGCAGTCGCGCGCGCGCGCTAAACGACATCGCTTGGAGGAGGTCGAGAAGAACTCAGCCTTTCAGCTTGCCGACCCCTAAAAATAATTTTACAAAAGATTAAAAAAAAAAAAAAAGCATTCTCCGAGACCAACACTTTCCACGATCGACTGCTCTCCACGCACTACAGCACAGCGACGCGTCTCTTTTCTGAAAAAGAACAACACTTGGGCCGCGCTGCAGAAGACGGAATTCGCCTAAAAATCGGATTTTTAAGGTTCAGCGGTCTCCTAAACCCACTTTAGACGAGACTGCGCTTTGTTTCGCTTGGCTCCTTCTGCAGCACAAGCGCATTGTTCTCCTCCGCTCGAGCCGCCGCATCTGCTGTGTGGGCGTAGAAGCATCGCTGCACTCTTGCACTCTAGCGCTTTCGAGTCGCAATCGTCTCTGCCGGAGAAAAAGACTCGGTGGCGAGAAAAGCGTGCGCTGGTTCGGCTTTGTGCTCGTCAGTTGCTCTTGGCAGCGTCGCATCATAGACTGCGCAGCCTCGTCAACGCGATCGCCAACTCTACCGACGTCCGCCCGTCCCGCCTTTCTTTCTCACCACCACCACCACCACCTTTTCTCCGCTCAACATCCCTATCACGCCTCTACGTCTTTACCCTTCATCATCGTATACCATCCTATTTCTCACGCCGTTTCCCTCGCGGAGACAGGCAGGCACCGTTTTCGCTAGTCGAAAGCAATAGAAACGTTGGACGTGGTCACCCGACGTTGTTCTAGCCTCCTGTCTCCGCGCTCTTCCTATCATCCACCCACTGAGACCCGCTCACCCGCCTCCTCGGGCTTGCGGTCTTATTCTCGTCATCTCTGTGTTTCGCTCCGTCTTTTTGACACCGAAGAAAACTCCAAAAAAAGTCATCTCACTCGATCCGCTCCATCCTCAGCGCTCATCGCTGAGAGCGGCAACCATCTTCCTTTTCCTCGGCAAGGCCACCTGTAGATCAAAAACGGACTTATGCCCAGCTTTGCCGAGATCTACGCGGCGTGCTTGTACACTGGTGGCGAAGGCTATCCGCTTTGGAATCCATCTCCCCTCCGCCTTGGTGATGTCGGCTATGTTCGCGACGGCTCCTTCATCGTCCTCTACAACGCTATCGACGGCCCCGCTCGCCTGTCGGATGCCGCCAGCATCCCTCGCGCTCGTCGATCCGATCGCTCCATCTCTCGCGAGCGTTATCGGCGCGACTCAGTAGGTGCAGCCTCGGCAAAGATGGACATCGACGATCCAGTCAGTGTCTTTGCGGACCCGACCGAGTCGTCACGCAGATCGCCGGTGGCATCATCCAGCATCAGCCCATCCTTGGCACCCGTGGCCATGTCGAGGTCTGCTGCTTCCGACTCGATCCTTCCGTCTGCAGCAAAGAAGGGCTCTCCCACCCTTTCGCACAGGAAGCTCAGGTCCAGCACGCCCCCGGAAGGCCCCTATCCCCCCATGCCACTTTCGGTCGATCAAGAGGCGCCCAAACTCTTTGACATGGGTCCACGCATGTCATCCAACTACCGCTGTCTCGGTCTGGCAGGAGGCACCTCTCTTCCTGGCTCCCCCGTCAGCGTCAAAATCGGATTTGAGAGTTCTGGCGGTGATGGTGCCATTCTCATCCCTCGTGATCCCACCGAGCGCACTCGACTCAAGTATTTGGGTGTGCTCAAGGCGTACATAAAGGCGCACCACAAGTGGATGTACGAAACTTACGGTCGAATCGAGGCGATTGGCATCGACGACCTCGCGTTCATCTATGGACAGGATCGCACTTCGGACTGGGCCGTGGCCGTATCGCGCGACGCAGCTCGTGGTGCCAGGGTCGAGTTCGAAATCTTTGGCAGCGCCTCTGCAGGCTTCTGGGGCAACTGGTCGCATACGCTGAGTGCCTGCCAACGAGGTCCACACCGATCTCAGGGCGCTCACCGCGATCGCAATTCCAATCAAGTCGAGGCCCCTGTCGATCGTCGACGAGAGAGCGAGAACAGCCACTGGGGCGTCAACGTCGAGGGCGGCGTCGTCAACGCTTCATTCTCCTTTTCAGCATCGACGTCCAGCAAGGATCGTGACGACGACGATCAACACACTCGAGGTCGACGCCGCAGAGCTGGACCCAGTCGGGTCCCCAGCGTCACGTGGACGCCAAAGGCGCATGCGGCCCCGGACCAGACCATCTCGATCCGTCGGGTGACAGCGTGCACCACGCCTGGTCTCGGGTTTCTGCCAGCGCGGCCCAAGGCGGCAGCCGAGCCTCGCGACCCTGATCTGGATCGCGGTCAAGATAGCGAGGCTGGTGCAGTGGCTCGGCAGGATGGCAGTGGACATTACGATGATGACCGGGACGCAGTCAAGGGCAAGCCGTGGTGCAATGACCCTCTGGAAGCGCTGCACGAGTGGATACATAGCCACGGTGGTGCTGCCAAGATCAAGATCTCGATCGCTTCGGACGACGACTGCCTGCAACTGCTTTCGCTGCTCGGCAAGGAGCAAGTGACTGCAGTCGGGCTTCAAAGGGCAGTGCGTCTGGCTGCTGATCGCTTTGCATCTATCGCAGTAGATAAAGACGGCTTTGCTACTGTTTCGATTGGCGTTACTCGCACTGCAGCCCGAACGCTGGCATCTGCCCCGCAAGGGGCGCCTGCTTGTGGTTCGACGGCCGACAAGGAGAACATGGGTCAAGACATGTTCGAGGCTGCGAGACGCGCTGCTGCCAAGACGCACCACCACGCTCACGGTGGATTGAAGCCGCGTGCGATGCTCGCTTCCTCGTCTCGGTTCAACACGATGCTCCCATGCCGACCGATGGGCGGCGGTATTGGATCTGCATCGGCGTCGCTGGTCCTGCCGTGATTGTGTGGCAGTCGAGTTTCTCTTCCTGGTGTCAACACCAAAAGTACAATAGTAGCTATACCTAAAAGGACATTCGTTTCAATTTTCAGTTTCTTTTGTAAATATTAACCCAACGTTGTGTGTGTGGTTGAGGGGGAATGTGCGTGAGATACGACCTGCTTAGATAGGTGATGGTGCCGACTCGAGCTTCGGCGTTGTTCGATAGGTCCGCCGTTCTGGTTTTGGGTGTGGATCCGCGTTACGCTTCCTGCAGCAGCCACGAGCAAAAGGGGGTATCAAAATTTCCAGGACTTTGAAAACACAGGTTTTTTTCCGGCTGGGATTCCCAAAATCCCGCCTAGGCTTACATAAGCCCTGCCAAACATCATAAATCTTGCAGGATTTTGAAATCCCGCCTATGTAGGCGTGTTTTTGGAAATCCAACTCCAGGTTCTTAGTTTTTTCCTTGCTAAACATGTTAGAGCACTTCAAAAGACAGACACTCGGCCGTAAAATGCAGGAGTGGACCCTTTTGTAGACCCTAGAATGTGCAATGCGTGATACCTTTCAGCGGAACCGCTCACCACCATCCTTCCTTCCTATCACCGATGGGCTCAACCACAACCTCCAATCTTGAGCTCTTCAACGATAGCATTCCTTTCCTCACGCACAGCATCCGTACTTCAACGCAGGTCCCCACCATCGATAAGTAGCCATGAGCTTACTTGGACAGGACCAAGACCGATTGGAACGGTCGCTTGACCCTCTGATTTTTGCGGATACTTCGCCTGATCCAGCATCAAGCATTCAGTCACCTGGTTCATCTCCAACACTGCTGAATCCGCCTTCCCACTCTCCTCTGACTCCGTTGCCGCATGCTGGCCAATCCACGACGACAGCAGCGGATCATGCTCTGCCTTTGCCGCGTGCGCAGCTCTCGCCTTCACAGACTCAGCCTTCGCCTCGACAGTCTTCCCAGCCCGTGCCACCCCAGCCCTGCCATTCATCTCAGCCAACACAGATTGGCCAGACTCATCTACCTTTGCCCCCAACCGCCACCATCACCGCCATGTCTTCGTCAAAGAAGAATTTCAAGTGGAGGGAGCAAGACATCGAACGTCTGGTCTCGATTCTCCATGGCAATCAATCATTCCAGCTCTGCCTCCTCCCTGCGCGTGAGAACAACACCGACAGTGCTACCAACAAGCTTCGCAAGACAGGCGTCTGTCGAGAGATCTTTGTGCATGTCTTTCCTTCTCACTCGCCAATTGAGCCCGAACGCATCAAGGGCAAGATTCGTTGGCTTGTTCAAACATACTATGCTCAAAAGAAGAAGCTCTCCCTCACCGGTGCTGGTTTCCTCGAAGGTATGGACCCCACTGATCCGGTAAGTAGGTTTGTACCCATGATGAACCCATGCCGTCAATGCTCATGACGCTTTCTCTTTTGTCTTCCGATCTCTGCACAGGCCTTTGCTTCTCGGTCTGCGGTTGTTGCAAGATACCCGTGGTTTCCCAAGATGCATGAGATGATGAATGATTGACCTACTGCTGGCCCTGCCGCCCTCGTCACCACGCCCTCTCTTGACGATGACAGTGATATTGACATGAATCCTCGTGACAACGAAGATCTTGATCATGCTCAGCATGGCCATGGGCTGCCCCCTCTCGATGATGTGATGAACAGGACATTCACGTCAGGCAGTGGCAGCAGCAGTGCCACCCTCTTCACCAGCACTTCGTCAATCATGGCCTCTTCATCGATCAACAACATGCCTTCCCGTTCCACCTCTCCGGCTCTATCTTCGCAGGGCACTCCTTCCACTCCCACACCATTGCATGGCAACACATCGACTCCCTGCACTCCATCTTTGAATGGCAAGCGCAAGCGAGGTGGAGGCGAGCAAAAACGTGACTCAATTGCTGATGCATACTATCGCTCGCAGACAGAGACCATGCAGATGCGACTCGAGCTGGCAAGGGAGAAGACCAAGCAGGAGAAGATCAAGTTCGAAAAGGAGCAACTTAGGGTTCAGAACGAGAAGGGAAATCAGGATGCAATCAAGGAGGGTAACCTAGCAATCAAGGAGCAGACTGCTGCCATGATGCGCATGCACCAGGACTCTCATCAGGCGCTCATGAGCATGGTGACACTTCTTGCTAGTCGCCTCGTTACTGAAACCAACAACGGGGGTCCTAACCGCAATGCCTAGGTTCTTTGCTTTCATTCTCTTTCTTGCTGTATCTGCTACTCTCCATGCCCTACATACCACGTAACGTTACCTGCTCTTGTACCTCACACTTCCAATGTAGCATTCACAGTACATCAATCGCAATTGCTTGACAACGTTTCAAAAGTGTGATCTGCTAGTATAACGATGAGGATGAGTGAGATCCGTTTGTGCAATCGAGCAAAGGCGCAATCGAACAAAGGGACCAAAGCACCCACCTTTGTCCTTCATTGCTCAACTGATCCAATTCCGCTCAAGTCTTCCTCTCTCTCAGCCACATCCATCTTGATTGCAAGTCATTCACTTCCATTGCGCCCATTCTACACCTGAAAGCATGGTCCGCTATAGTGACAAGCAGTTGCTCCTCACGGAGGTATGCGATGCTTTGGATATAGCATTGAAGGACGAAGCAGATCAAGCTGCCGCTTACAACGAACACTTTCGCGGAGCAGTGCAAGACCCGAACGATGAAAACGAGCACCTTGGTGATCTTGACAGCAATGAAGATGAGGATGTCGACACTGACGAGGACATGTCAGCCAGCAATGCCTTGATGGAGCTTTACATCGAGATCAGCAAGCATCGATACACTACCGACAGGTCCAGCGTCTACAAGCGACCTGACAAGATGAACTTGCTACTTCGCCACTTTGAAGCCACAGGCAACATTCGATACTATCATGGACTGGTTCGCATGACACCCGAAGCTTTCAACAACCTGGCCATCAAGCTCCAGAAGACAGAAGCATTTCGTAGTGGCTCCATTGGCATTGATAGAGTCAGAGAGATGGCAGCGGTAGCTTTCTATAGGCTTGGCCGCTCTGGTAATGCTGCAGGCGAAAGAGACGTTTCTCTACAATGTGGCTGCAGTGTTGGAAGCGTGCTTGGCTGGACTGAGCACACTGTGGCGGGCTTGATGGAGCTGAACAAGGAAGTGATGGCGTTTGCAAGTGAAGGAGAACGTGAAGCATCAGCAGCATGGGTGAGGCAAAGGACAGGGGTAGCCGAGTGGGGCAGGGGATGGTTGGTTGTTGATGGAACTCACATCAAGCTCGAATTCAAGCCAGCAATTGTCGGAAACGATCATTGCAACTACAAGAACTTCTTCAGCATCAACATCGCCCTTGTTATACTGCCGCACTCGCTACGAATTGTGGAGTCAGTCGTTGGCCAGCCTGGGTGTGTTCAGGATTCAAAGGTGTGGGCCTCTGCCAGCAACATCCTCAAGAAGCCTCGCCTGTATCTTGACGAAGGAGAGTTCATCTGGGTTGATGGTGGATATGGTCACTCCAGGTTCACCGTTGGACCATTCTCACATCTGTCAGCTGAGAGGAGCAGGGACCTTCGACACTTCAATCAGAACCTCTCGCGAGTGAGAGTACGAGTCGAGCACGCCATTGCATACCTCAAGAATCGGTTCATGTGCCTAAAAGGTTACCGTGGCAACATCTACCGTGTTAAGGATCGAGATCTCGCAGCACATACTATTCAAGCGTGCATCATTGCGCATACCTTTGCCAGCCGATATGATGGAGAAGAAGAGCTTCGAGAGTTGCTGGAGCCTTCATTCTTGGAAGACGAGGTTCAAGAGATTCTTCAATTGCTGCAAGAAGCCGCGCAAAGGCGCCAGGACCTACGACGCTCTCATCAAGATGCTCAGCGTCGATATGAGGAGGAGACGGCAGAGGCAACAAGAGATCTATCACAGCACGCCATCTCTAGAATGAGAAGCTCGCATGCACACAATCTTCGAGAGGAGATGTTTCAGGCGCTCTTCAGGTCAACAGGCAGGGAAGAGGAGGATACAAATGCTCTTTCACGACGCCACGAGAAGACTACAGATGAATACAACGACATGATGCGGGAAGCTGCTGCTCGAAGATCGCAAGTGTACTCAGCTGCAAGAAGTTCCAGAAGATCAACAAGAGCAACACAAGCCTCAGCGCAAGAATCGTCTGCTTCAGGATCGATATCACTTACTCAGTCTCAGTCGACAGACTCGCTAGTTGCTGACAGCTAGCATTGCTACTATGATACCACAACATGTACTTTGAACGGGCTGTGTTATGAACTGTATTGAGATCGATAGACCAATGCAAGAGATGCATGGAGACATCTGCTGATAACATGGTGGAAGCAATGTTAGACTCAACCAAAGATGACAGCTAGTACAATTAAATCAAAAACACGGAATTATGCAGGGGCGTCAAGGATTTTTGGGAATCCCAGCCGGAAAAAAACCTGTGTTTTCAAAGTCCTGGAAATTTTGATACCCCCTAAAAGCCGATGCGATCCATTTTCCCGAGTCAGATTTTGGATTACCGCGTTTACCGCCGCTGTGAGCAGGCAGATTGCGAGAAGATCGTCGTGGGAAGGGCATGCTGGTGGAATTGTTGGGGATAGCGGCCCGGGATGCTCGTGCTTGCTTTTCACCTCTTTCATCCGACCCACCATTGCCACCACCAGTCTCGCCTTTTGCATCGACTCTTATAGCATCCACACTCCACGACGAAGGCTGCTCAGGGATCAACCTCTGGTCGCGCGCACCTTCACGATCATGGCGCATCTCTATCCGCACCTGCGCGTGCACCAAGTTTTCGGCGCAAACACTGACGTCGGTAAGACCATCTTCACCACCGCGCTCTGCCTCGCCTCTTCCGCCCTCCCACTCTCCTCTACTAATCCACCGACGGACGTATTCGCCGCGTCCAAAGCCGGGCTCGGCGAGCGGGTGCACTACCTCAAACCCGTCTCCACGGGTGCGCTGGACGATTCCGACGACGCGCACATCTCGCGCTATGCTTCCAACACACGGTACAAGACGCTCTACCGATTCAGCGAGCCGGTGAGCCCGCACTTGGCGGTGGAGCTGGAGAGACGGGCTAAGCTGGCCGAGAGAGAGGTGGGCGCGGAACCGCAGCCTCCGAGCGATGAGGATTTTGTGCGGGACGTGGGGGATTGGATTCATGCTGCCTCTGCGGCGGCAGCGGCAGAGGCGGCGCAGTCAGTGGCGTACGTCGAGACGGCTGGAGGCGTGCATTCGCCAGGCCCGTCCGGGGTGTCTCAGTCGCACCTCTTGCGGCCGTTGCGCTTGCCGACGATTTTGGTCGGTTCCGCTGAGCTCGGTGGGATCAGTACGACCAGGTCCGCATTCGAGTCGCTACTGGTGGCAGGGTATGACGTTGAAGCGGTGCTGCTGTTCCCATCTCCGCGATATGGGAATGTCGAGTACCTGCGTCGGTTCTTTGCTGAAGAACACGGTATTCCCGTGTTCGGTCTGGGTGGGCCTAATGCGGAGAGCGTGTACGGCCCCCCACCGGTCAAAGCCGCCGACAGCGCAGCAGACAAGGCTGCGATGATGCACTTCTATCAAGGCCTCGTCTGCGGCCATCCTCACCCAACCCCTTCCGCAGAACACACCGACGGAGGAGTATACAACGTCGTCCGCTACCTGCGCACCAAACACACCCAACGCATCGCCTCACTCCAAACCATGGCACAACGCACCCGAGATACCTGCTGGTGGCCGTTCACGCAGCACCAGCTCACGCGAAGCAACTCGGAAGTCAACGTGATCGACAGCGCCCACGGCGATTTCTTTAGCATGG
The DNA here is from genome assembly GCA_928724755.1 of Sporisorium exsertum. Classification (NCBI taxonomy): domain Eukaryota; kingdom Fungi; phylum Basidiomycota; class Ustilaginomycetes; order Ustilaginales; family Ustilaginaceae; genus Sporisorium; species Sporisorium exsertum. The sequence goes on along the minus strand of CAKMXK010000032.1, from coordinate 298,024 downwards.
TCGACCAACGCTGCCGCTCGTCGAAAGTGGTGGGAGCGGTGCAGAGCAGCAGCCTGCTGCAGCCCGTGTTTGATGGGAGCGCGAGCTGGTGGACGCAGTGTCTGGGGCATGCTCCGCAGCGTTTGGTGACAGCCGCTGCGCACGCCGCGGGGAGGTACGGCCATGTGCTGTTCCCCAACGGCACGCACGAGCCCGCGTTGCTCCTCGCTGAGCTGCTGACGGGCAAGAATGCCGCCTCTTCCTCTTCTTCGCCAGAGCCATCCCTCGCGACCAACCCGGGATACGGCTGGGCTGACCGTGTCTTCTTCTCGGACGACGGATCCACGGGTATGGAAGTCGCGCTGAAAATGGCGCTCCAATCGTCCATCCTCCGCTACTCGACGCAGTGCGCCTCCTCGCAGCGCGCAGCAGACAAAGCACAGCCGGGCCAGCAAGCGGGGTATCGCGCCGGCAAACCCAAACAGGAGTGGGAGGTGCTCGGGCTGAAAGGCAGCTACCACGGCGACACGATTGGGGCGATGGACGCGTGCGAGCCGTCGGTGTACAGCGAGGCGGTGCACTGGTATCGCGGGCGTGGGTTCTGGTTCGATCCCCCAACTGTGGAGATGCGGAGTGGTGGCAAGGTGATCGTGAGCCTCAAAGTGGGGGATTCAGATCTCGCTGATCGAATGTGCACCAGGCATCTGTCGGAGGAGCTCTCAGCGTCGGCAGGTAAAGAGGAAGGGCTGATCTTCGAGCAGTCGTATACATCGATGCAGGAGGTGTACGACGTCGAAGCGCGTCTACGCGACAACGACTCGCTCGTCGATTTCTACCGCAAATCGATCCGGGATCAGCTGCAACAGCTCACCATCCAACAAGGCCGCAAGTTCGGAGCGCTCGTCATGGAGCCCCTCGTAATGGGTGCCGGCGGGATGGTCTTCGTCGACCCACTATTCCAGCGAGTCCTGATCGACGTGTGCCGCGAAAGCGAGGACCTCTTCTCGCTCACCGATGCGCCGCTCACTCCACCCTCTCCCCTCACTCCAACCTCAGCAGAGCCGGGCGAATGGCGCGGCATCCCCGTCGTGTTTGACGAAGTCTTCGCTGGACTATACCGCCTCGGCCCCTGCACGCCGGCCACCGTGCTCGGCGTGACCCCGGACATCTCTGTGCTCGCCAAGATCCTCACCGGCGGCATGGTGCCCATGTCCGTCACACTGGCGTCATCGTCGATCTTCAAAGTGTTCAACCAGAGCGACAGCAAGGTCGACGCCCTGCTGCACGGACACAGCTATACGGCCCACCCCATCGGATGCGCTGTCGCTCTCGAGACGCTCAAGGCCATCGAAGAGCTGCGGGTCTCGCCAGAGTGGGACGGTTGTCGATCGGACTGGGCTGAGCAAAAGGAAGGGGTGTGGTCGTTCTGGTCAAAAGTGGCGGTGCAGAGGCTGGCAGGCCTGCCGAACGTGGAGCATGCGATTGCGATGGGGTGCGTGCTCAAGGTGGCGCTCAAGGATGGGGCTGGAGTGGGAGGGTATACGAGTACTGCCTCGGTGGAGTTGTTGAAGAAGCTGCGGTATGGCGAGAGTACGGTGCAGGGTCATCCGGGTGTTCCTGTGGCTGTGAAGGGTGCAGAAAAGGGGTTGCCGTACAACATTCATGCTAGACCACTGGGAAATGTGGTGTATCTCATGTCGTCGCTCAATACGCCGACAAAGGTGTTGCGCACGTCCGAGGAGGTGTTGTTCAATGCGATCAGAGACGAAGCTGGCAAGTAGGACGCTGGTGTAGAAATTCCTCTTTCGATGACGTTACCAACGTTGGAAGGAAGCATAGAAAGCGGGAAACCGCAATCCACGACTTTCCACACTCATCCCCGCCTGCTGACTCCGCTACACGTGTGACCCCGTCGATTTCACTTCCCCCTCATCATCCATCATCTCCACCAACACATTGAGCACCTTTCGCTGCTTCTCCGTCACCCTCCTTTCCCGCGTCACCTTCACACCTGGTACACCCGCCCGATTCAACTCCTCCTGCTGCTGAGCGACGCACTCATCCCACTGCTTGAGCATCGCCGTTCTGCGTTTCACATCTTGCTCCTTTCTCGCCTTGATGTTCGGGTACTGCTTGTCTGCCGTCGCCGCAAACTGCCTGTACTCTTTGACGAGTCGTTTCTCGAGGTCGTGCTGCTGTGTACGAAGCGTGCGGAGGCGGCGCAGGAGCGCTTCGTCCGTGGAGAGGGTGGAGAGGATAGGCAGTGCTTCTGCGAAGGAGAGGGAGGCGAGGTCGCGTGATTTTGGTTTGGAGGTTGGTGCTGGCGACGGTTTGGGAGGGGATGCAGCGGGGGCAGGGTGGGAGAGGACAGGGTTAGAGGCGCTGAATGGGTTGAAAGAGTAGTACGGGTCGAACGGTTCGTCTGCTGGTGTGGGGTTGCCGTACTTGGAGGAGGAGGTGTTGTAGGTGCGCCTGCGTTGGGCTGCCTCTGCTTGCGGATCGACCGTGGAGCTCGAGTGATCCACTGCTCCGGCTGTTGAGTATGAGGGCGAGAATGGATTCGGTGGAAAAGGCTGCGTCGACGTTGAAGGTACAGCAGAGGTAGACGGCGCCGTGGTTGTTGACGTTGAAGGGGCAGAAGAGGGGGAAGTCGAGCTGGCGTCTTGCTGTCGACGAAGGATGTCAAGCAGCCGCTGTACGCCGTGCGGGTCGTCTCTGGATTGACTGAAGTTCATCGTCGCTGCTTGCTGATGATGAGAGAGTGTCGTTGTGAGCGCGAGCAAGCAGTTGGAAGAAATGAGTGTCAAGGGTCTGATCACCGCCTCCACAAGCTCAGCACAGACCCGAATCCCGACTTCCGCACCGCCAAATTTTGCGAATCCACCCCAGACCTTTCCTTCTATCAACCTTCCTATCCAACACTTCTTCCTGTTCCTCCTTACGTTCACTGCATCCCGCATCGCATCGCACCGCAACAATGCCTTCCAAACGCAAACGCTCCGGCCCTGGCTTCGACCGCGATGCCCCCGCCGACTCCACCTCCGCATTCAAGCGCTCCAAACCCGCTTACAACCAGGTCTACCGTCTGTCTTCGCGACACATCTCTGGCCCGGGCATCTTTGTTACTTGCGTGCAATCAAAAGAACGCAAAGCAGCGTTGCAATTTATTGACCTACTTAACGAGGTAGCTGACCGGATCTATCCTGGTGTCGCACCACAACCCTTGCCCGAAGCGGAGGAGGAGAAGAAGAAGGATGCTGCTGCGGGTGTTGTAGATGAAGAGGATATGGACGCTCTCAGAAACGGTGCTGTCGCTGGGAACAGTGAACAGCCGCCTGCAGCAGTTCGGGAGCAAGCCAAGACACAAGCAGAGCCGCAAAAGAAAGGCGCAGCAGAGGAGGACGACATTGCAGCACAGATCGCAGCAGAGCTCAAAGACATCAAGTCATCCGAACGCTCACGCGGCAGTCACTCGAAAAAGGGCAACTCCGGCGCCCCCGCACGCTTCCGCAACGTCGAGACAGACACAGAATGCTTCCTCTTCATCTCAGTCTGCCCACCCTTAGACCCCTACCTCCTCGTCTACACCATCCTCTCCAACGTCGAATCCTCCGGAGAACCACGCTCGCGGTTCGTCCAGCGCCTCACCCCCGTCTCTGCCACCTGCGCCGCCAACCCCACCGACCTCACTGCTCTCGCCCGCTCCATCCTCCCCACCTTCTTCCCCACCACTGCCGACAAAGCGAAAACGTTCAAGATCGACCCACGCATCCGATCGCACAGCAAGCTCAAGCGGAACGACGTCATCCAAACCGTCGCCGCTGCTATCCCCACTGACGCATCAGGGACGAGGATCCACAATGCAAACCTCACGGCTCCGGACTATTGGATCGTTGTAGAGGTGGTGAAAAACTCGGCGGCGATCAGTGTGCTTAGCGAGTACGAGCGGTACAAGAAGATGAACCTGCAGTCGGTTGCAATGGCCGCGAACGAGAGGAAGGCTGAACAGTGTGCGCAGGGAGAGGATCAGGGCAGGATCGCGGCTAGTCTGGTCGCTAAGAGCGCGGGTAACGAGGAAAAGGCATCCGAGGAGGTGGACGTAGAGAAAGCACCACAACTTGCAGAACCAGAGCCAACTACGTCAACAACAGAGACAGCAGCTGAACAAGACGATGAACAGCAAATGGCAAACTTCCGCCTTTTCTAGAACTTCACCACCATCTCTCCGCATACCATAGCCGCTACACAAGCCACATTTGACACCATCTAATTGATACGCATTACATCTCTTCCCCCGCGCTGACTAACTGCCAAAAGACTTGAGCGCAATCGAGCTAGCCGCCTGCTTCGTCCCCGACCCCGTTGCCCCACTTGCCACACCCACCCCCGCACCCCCTGCAGCAGATTGACCCAACTGCGCCCGAATCGCATTCTCCAACACCGCGCGCCTCTCTGCATTCAACGCCGCCGTCGCCTCCTTAAACGCACCCGCATGCTGCCCAGCCAACGTGATCAGCTGCCTGACCGTAAACGTGTGCAGCTCGGTCACCGCCGACGGCGACAGCAGCACCAGCAGCGTCGGCAAGATAATCGCCAGCGCCTGAGCGCGGAAGTCTCCCTCTTGAGGAAGCACGGCAACGAGCCCAGCAAATGTCTTGATGACGTCCTCGAGTGCGCTGCGTAGAGCAGTCACGGGCGTCGCACCCGCGCGAACATTGCTCGAAGCCACCAACGGCCCAGCACGACAGACGAACTCGATAAGACCCGGTAACAGCTGCCCAACACAATACAGCAGCGCCGCATTGCCCCTCGACGAAGCAAGCACTACCGTCCTCGCACAATTCACCGCCGTCAACCCAACCTCTTCCACCCCTTCAGCCAACACTTGCACCTCCCCGCCCTTTGCCTGACTCGTCTGCTTCCACTGCTCCACCTCCTCCTCAAACGCCAACACCTTCTGCACGATAAGGTAGCATGCATGCTCTGCCACCGCCTGCGAAACTTTCACATTGACCGGGATCGACGTAAGCACCACCACCACCGCCAGCAGACTGTTCTTCGTCTTGTTGAGCGCGATGCGCCCAGCACGCGTGCGCAGGTCGTCGACATGCTGAAGCGCCTGCGACAGGAACCCGTGGATCGCGCGCTGCAGAACATCGCTGTTGGGCTTGACAGACTTGGCCGAGCGCTCGCACAGGTCCTTGAGCGATGCCAGCGACGAGCCGACCAGATCCTGCTCCGACGTCTCGTCCTTGAGCATCTCTGCATACGTGTAGAAGCCTACCGCAAACAGATCCTCCTGCAGCGCTTTCGGGTACAACCCCACAATGCCAATGTACGCAGAATACGCGACTCGCAGCAGCGCACTCTTCTCTTCCACCGACCCGCGCGTAGTCCGCACGTTCTGCAGCACGCAAACAACGACGCGCAAGCACTGGCTCAACTTAGCCTCGCTCGGCAGCTTCCCTGCCTGAGCAGCCGCCTCGTCATCAACCGAAAGCAACAGCTTGCCATACGACGCCGCCATGCCACCGATCGTCTCGAGCACCGACACCTGCACCGCTGGAGGCTCCGTCATCACCAAACGGTACCACAGATTGCACAGCTCTGAAAACAATGTGTCCTGCAACAGCGCCGAGCCGGCCACCTCCGGCTTGCTGAGCGCCGTCATGGCACGCAACGAGATGCGCATCACCCTGCCCTCTTGCACCGACTCGACGCTGCTCGACGACCGCGTCGCCAGCGCCTCGAATGCCAAACCGTAGAGAACAAAGAAGAAGAGGCACGGCTCGCTCCGCGTCTTGGGCGCGGCCGTGTTCGCGTCCACCGTGCTAGGTGCAGTTTCGCCGTCCATCGCTGCAAGCGCGCGCACATCGTTGTCGTGCAACAGACCCGTCACCGCTTGCAGAATCGTATACCACGAGCGCTCGTGATACGGCAGAACCACCTCGCGCGCCAGCCCAGCATACTGCGAGTCGAGACTAACATTTATCGAAGGCCCAGGTCCACCAGGTGCTCCGCCTGCGTCCATCTCCGGATCCGAGCGAATCTTGGCATACTCGCGCAAACATGCGATCCAGTACGGAACGATGCGCGCAACATGCGGCTTGACCACATCCTCGAGGTACTTCTGCGTAGCGCTGGCCGTTTGTAGCTCGGCCCAGGCAGTGAACACGGCGATCTTGAGCATGGCATTGGCGTTCTGAGAGAGATCCTTGACGTCGCCGAGCTGGGTCATGCTCGGCTGCATGCAGCTATCGAGCGCAGAGACGAGCTGCTTGAGAATTCGACCCATGCGGCTCACCTCCTTGATCACACCTGAGGACACAAAAATAGCGCACACCTGCACGGCCGACGCCAGCACCTCGGGCGTCGAGTCGGCCAAAAAGGCGGGGGTCAAGGCGGCGGCAATGGGGGCCTGGTGCTGTTCCAAAAGCAGCGCCTCTTCAAAGTCCGGGTCGCGCGCAAGCCGGAACGACTCGATCACATCGCGCAGCACCACCAAACCCTCGAGACGGATCTCGATGTTGGCCGAGGTGCTGGCGCTGAAAGCCATGCGGATGAGATCGACGACGCGGTTGCTCATGAGCAACCGACGTTGCGGGGATGCCTGGCCCTTGTCGCCTGCTCCAGGTGGTGTGCTAAAGTGCTCGAGCTTGCCAGCCTGACGCACGGTCACAAACACCTGATGCAGGCAGCGCAGCGCAAACAGCTGAGTTCGCCATCGACTACCGCCCGTAGCATTGAGCTTGACCGTGTTATTGTCGTTGCCAAGGTCGATGGCCGCCGCCTCCTCGTCCTGCAGCATTGTGGAGAGGCTAGGAAGCGCCTCCTTGCCCTTAGCAGCTGCATCAGCCGTGTTGCGATTGGGCACCGACGACATGATGCGTTGGCACAGGTCGATCCAGCCGCTCGGTGCCAGATCGGCCGTCTTCTGCAGCCAGCTGAGAATCACCTCGCGAGCTCCGTCCAGCTTGGGATCCTCGTCGAGCTGTGCAAAGAACTCTTCGACGAGCTGGTCGCCGCCGATTCTGCTCATGACCAGCGCCTCTCGCTGCACAAGCTGATAGAAGGCATTAGTCGCGGCGAGCTTGAGAGCGCGCTGCTTTCCTGTGAGCTGCTTGCGCAGCTGTGCGATCCAGGTTGCTACGTCGACATGCTGTGCAGCAAAGAGACCAAAGTGCTGCAGCGCCTTGGTGGATTCGACAATGACGCCGGGATCGTTCTCGCGTGAAAACTCGTACAACAGGCAGTGGATGAGGCTACGAACCCGTGCCGACTCTTGCAGATCGGGACCCAGAACACCAATCAGTGCGTTGACGACGCGGCAAATGGCCTGATGAGCAGGCAGGTCGGCCCGCAGGTTGACGGATCCTGCGCTGCCACCTTCGGGCTCGTGCGTGTCGAGCATGTACAGCTTGACGAGCATGCCGAGCGTGCTAGCGACGTAGGGGCTGTAGCTCAAGCTGGCAGAGTCGATGACAATGTGGAGCGCTTCCAAGGCATTGTAGTGAACCGTCGGGTGCGGATCGTTAGACAGCGACATGAGCACATTGACGATGGTCTTGGTCAACGGACCAGCGGCCAGACCGCCCACCTCCTTGTATACGGCACCAAAGGCGAGTGCGCAGCCGGCACGTGCATCTGGGTCGCGGTTGCCCACGATCTGATCGACGAGGAACTGCACCTGACTGGACAGCGCCTGCGACCCGGCCACCGCCGCGAGCTTTCCGTAGGCCTCGCTGGCGGCGGCACGCAGTGCAGGGTCAGCCTGAAGGAGCGCATCCTGCAATAGATCCTTGATGGCGGAGCTGAGGCGGTCGTTGTTGAATCCGCTCGGGCGCTTGCCGTTGGCGCCCGTTCCGCCTTGGACTGCGAGTCTGAGCGCGCCAAGGATGGCGACGACCACATTGACCTGGATGGCCTGCTTGCGGCCCGGGTTCTTGTCGAGCTTGGTGCTTCGAGTGTGAGCCAGCATCGCCTCGATCGCGGCCACCTGTACGTCTCGCTCCTGGTAGGGGAAGACAGCGGTGAAGAGCTGGATGCCCGCGTCGACAACCCCGGTCGCAGCAGGTGGAGACAGGATAGCCGTCTCTAGAGTCTCTGCAGCGTTGCCAGAGGCGGCCGAGTCCTGCGAAGCCCGAGTGGACGCCGAGGTGCGTATGGTCGAGTAGAGGAAGAGCTCGTCATGTTCAGCGGCACCAAGCACAGGTCGCCTCTGTAATGCATCGAGCTGCGTCTCGACCAGATCACGATTGAGCAAGTCGGGACGAGCAATGGCACTGGAAGCGCCTAAACCACCGACAGGATCGGACACAAAAGTCTCGGCGTCGCGCTGCAAGCTCGTCACGCCAAACGCGTATCCATCGGCCATCTCCCACACGCTCGTAAAGTTGCCGGCACTGGCGGCGATGGCGGCTTGAGCTGAGCTGCCAATGTACCGATCCGGGTCGGCAAAGGTTTGAATGGTGGTCTTGATGAGACCCGCCTGCATTGGCTCGATGGCCGGGTTATTAGCCAAGACGGTGAGGCACTGCAAAAGACGGCGGCGCAAAAGAAACTCTCGATCAAGGAGCGAGAGCGTGCTGCGGTCGGCGCCTGGCATGTGCTCCTGCAACAGGTGCGGGTTCTGGGCTGCAAAGCCATCGACAAAGGCGAGCGTGTTGCTTAGCAGCGCCACGAGCCTTCGTGCGGTGTCGAGAGTGACGAGGCTCGAGCCGTTGTGAAGGAGGAAAGCGAAGATTGAGGTGAGCGTGCATTCTCGCACGTGCAGGAGGAAGCCCCACTCGGCATCGGAGCGGGTCGAGGGACCAGGCGCCGTATCCTTGGAGGTTGGCTTGGGTAGCGAGTTGCGCCAGAGAATGAGCAGCTGCGGGAGGTGGAGGCGCACAAAGTTGGGACCAAGCGACGTGAGAGAGCCGACCAGCGTCCAGGCGACGTAGATTTCGACGCCCGAGACACTGAGGTCGTGGTTGCCGCTGTTCTTGAGCAGCTGGATGGCGAGCGAGAGCACCTTGGAGCTAATGGCAAACGACGTGTATAGAGGTCGCTGCGGAATGACACTGATGAGGGCAGCGAGACCTTTGGCGTGTCCGTTGGCACGCTTCGAGAGCTGGGCGATGCCGATGGAGCCGCCGCCATTGGCGAGGGTGGTGAGATCTCGGTTGAGAAGCTCGAGGACGGCAGCTAGCGTGGGCGAGAGGTGTACGGGCGACACTTGGCACAAGGTCTTGAGACACCACGAGGCCTGCACCTGCACTGAGTGGCTTGGATGAGCGAGACAACGAATGAGCGGGTCGTAGGCAGCGTCGAGCACCTGCGGAGGCACGCTTCCGAGCTGGACAAGCAGACCCGAGATCTCGGCCAGAGCTAGCGACAATGTTGTCTTGGAAGGCGGCTGTTGCTCGGGCATAATGGCGGGCCACTTTTTGAGATAGCTGGCGCAAATTTCTTGAATAGCCAGCACCTGCGCCTGCTCGCCAAGCATGCGCTCCCCAATGAGTGTGCGTAGGATGAGCGAGACACCAGTGCGGACGTTGAGCGCATCGGCACGCGTGGGGGACGAACCGCGAGAGTGGTTGGGAAGATCGTCGATGAGATGTTTGAGGATGGCGGCGTAGTTGGTGTTGACCCAAGCAGAGCCAAGCGTCTCAAAGAGCGTTGCGTAGACGTCGAGAAGGGCCGCTCGTGCTTTGCGGGCGGTGGAGCTGCGGAGGAAGGGCAAAGAGAGCTGGTCGAGCATGCCCACGGGTGTCATCATAGCACGCGGGGCACTTGCCGCAGCTGCTGTCGCCGAGGGGGCGTTGTCGTCGTCATCCGAATCATCATCTGGGGAGCCTTCCTTTTTCTTTTTGCTCGTCTTTTTGGTCGGAGCTGGAGCGGGTGGCGCCTGTTCGATTTGGGTGGAAGCGAGGAGGCTGGCGAGCATGCGGCTGAGAGCTCGCTTGGTGACAAAGTCGGCGGTTTCGATGGCTTTGAGGACGGGCGAGACGAGATTTTCGACCTCGTTGCGTGTAGTAATGAGCTGAGCATGGTAAACGATGGCGAGGATGCAGTCTGCACATCCACGCACGACAGCACCTGCACGATCCGAAAGGCCCTGACGAAGCGCCTTGATCAGGTCCTTGCCGACCTGGTCGCCCAAGCTCTTGCCAGCGACATTGAGCGTCTTTTGCAGCGCGAGGAGAGCGTGGTAGCGGAGAATGACCGGATTGCTCGACTGCCTGAACACCTTTTGCGTGATATTGATCATGTCGTTGAAGAGCGACATGATCTGCTGGCCAAGCGAGCCAAAGACCTCGCCGAGGATGTAGAGGGCAGCGACACGCACCTCACGTTCGGCAGTCTTGCCCTTGGCATCCTCGCCAGCGACTTTGATGAGATTCTGCAGAACATCAAACAGGGAGCGCGAGTCGATGCGACGAAAGAGCACGAGGACGCAGCGAGCGAGCAGACGTCGAGTGGGCCTGCCTGGACGTGGGATGGCGGTGTTGGGAGCTACAGTGATGGCGTTGTCATCGCTTTTGCCGAAAGTGACGCTTGGGCAAGCGAGTTTGAGGATCGCGGCTTCGAAGCTGCTCTGGCTCGATTTGATCGTGTCGACTTCGGCGTTGATGAGAGCCTGCTCTGCTTTCGAGAGCCATTCGATGACAAAGACATCGCCCTGATCGGAGGCGGTAGCAGCTTGGAGACGTGCTTCGTCCAGCTCGAGTGCTTCGCTGTATTGCGACTGCATCTCGGTCTGGCCGACAGGCAGTGGCGCGGACGACATGGTCGCAAGCGTCGTCCAGCGTTTTCCCTCTGACGGAAGCGCCGACGTCTTGGTGTCAAGGTCGAGTCGCAGCGACTACTTCGAAGTGAAGCTGGCTTCGGAACCGCCGAAATGGTCGCCGTCAAGCAAAGTGCAAAGTATGAGTGTAAGTCAGATGGAAGAAGGAGAGAGACAGAGTGAGGAATCAATTGAGCTTCTTTTGGCCTCGCAAGTCGAATGAAATTAGGAACTTGGGCCGTGTCACGCGCTAGCCATCGGCTTCTCCAATGGGATCCCGATCGTTTTGCTTTGAAGACGTCCAAAGCGATTCGTCGCTTCCGTTTGGCCTTTGCAGCATATCGGTTCAGAGATGCTATTCCTGTTAGCAGTCACAAACGATACAGCCAGCACGACTGCTCAGCTTGCCATCAAAGCTTGAAGCTACTTTTGTTGGGAACAGGCTCGACCCGATCTCACTCGACAGGACTCGCGCGATTTTGAAACGTCCCGTTTGACCTTATCGGGACAGAACACACTCGCGCGAGAGATCTGAGACAACGCTGGATTGCAGGCAAGAGACCCGTGAGGTCCTTGGGCTCGTAGGAGGCTCCCGGCCCGCCGTGAAGGGGCCGGTCGAGCGCAAGAAAGAGCGGCAAGGGTGAGGAGGATACAGGGTGGGCGAGCTTAGAACTAAGGCCAACGAGCGATAAGCGCTGTTGGCTCAAGACGAGATGGAGGAACAGAGACAAGGTGGTGACGAGAGAAACAGATGAAAATGCCACATAGCATGTGGGTTACGGCCGAAAGGCTCAAACCAGACGCGCACGCCCTCTCCAGCACGTGATGCACACTGGCCTCCACCTGCCAGGCCGCACCACGAGCCTTCACCTGTTCGAGCGAAGAAGCTGAGTTCAGAAACGAATAAAGCTTCTTCTTCCCTTCCACCTTCTACTCATCTTGCAACATTTGCCTCCTCTTCCAAGCATTCGCTGCCAACCATCGCGGGCAGCTCGGTGTTCGACATCGCTCGTCTTGGTAGCGTTGCCAGGTTGGCGCACTTTCCCTTTCCCGTTCCACAGAATCGACACATGCCACGGTATATTTAGCTTAGAGCACTCTTCACCTCTACTGACAGGTTCATGCACCCTTAGCTGGCATCGCACATCTACGCTGGCCACCTTTTCAAGCTGGCTACTGCTTTGGGCATCATGGGTGCGCAGCGAAGCGACATTGATCTCAACACCATCGTCGACAACGTCACACGTCCCACCGACTCAGCAATTCAACTCAATGGCGGCGTCCATGCATCCTCTGGTGCTCCTGCCGACGAAACCGATACCATCGACATCACCATCGATGAAGACGACCACAAAAAAGTGTTTGGCTCTCAATCGGAGGTGCCTCTCAGGCTCGAGCCTCGATCGCAGACCAATCAAAATGGTCCCCTAGCGCCTCCAGCGACGACCGGCTCGGATGTCGTCCCATCCTCCCCACCTCCATCTTACGATCACGCATCACAAATGAAGACAAACTTCATTACTGCTGACCTGAACGGAGATATTCCTCCGCGGACATACCACTTCCTCCTACCAACCGCTTTGCACGACTCTGGACTGCTCTTCAACCCACAACTCAGCCAAAGCAAAGTCAGCATAGAACGCGACCCTATTGCAGATGCACAGCCTGCTGCGATTCCGCTGAGCCAGGACTCGGCTTCCACTTCAGCGACCTCTTTATCTGCCGACTCTGCTCCGACACCCACGGTCGCTGAGATCGAAGCGTGCAAACCACATCCGGAAGCGCTCTTCGTCGCCGAGACGCTCGAATGGAGGCTCATCCTAGACTCATCTCAAATGTACCGCATTCCGCCGCTACCTGGTTCTCAACACGATGCTAGCGACCTCTACGAAGCTTGCAACTTGGTGCCTGGCTCCGTTTCCATGTACGAGACCGAGCCCGTCTCGATACCCGCGCACGACCAGCAGAATCCTGTCCAGCTTCTCGAACACTGGGCTCCCGCCAAGCCACATGCGTCGCTTCCGGTCCTCGAAGATTTCAACTCGCATCGGTGCTACCTCACTGGCAAGCAACTCCTATCGAGTCCTCCAGACAGCATTGTCAGCGTCGTCGATCGACAACTGCTCACGCGCTTCAAAGAGAACCGCGAGAACGATCCAGCCGTCGGCCTCACGGGCCCAGAATCGTTCATTCGTGCTCTTCGTGTCCTTCTCAGGGTGATTGGTAACTACATCCACGGCGAGCGACGCGGTGCACCTACCACCAGCCTCTCGCTCGCCCAAAAGCTCGGCTGGGACCAGCTCTCACGCCAGATCTTTCTCAGCCTCGGCTGGAAGGAGAGTGTCATGCCCGATGGCCGCAACGCCATCATTCCGCCGCCGGCCACAACCACATCGAGAGAAGCAGCAGGTGCGATCGATTCGTTCGACGCAGACATGGTCCTTCGTCGAAACATCCGTGCTTGGATCGAGCTTAGCGTATGGCTGGCTTTCCACGTCGACCAGTTGCGCAAGAACAGGCCTACTTCGTCAATCATCAATGCTCAGGAGAAGGGCCCAGCTACGCGGGTCCAGATTCATGCCGCCTCCGAGTCACTCCTCGACTTGATTGGATTCCATCAGGATCACTTGGATACGACGTACAGGAAGGACCTGCCCGCCAGTACATTTGAGGCCTTCTTCACTTTGGGCGCTTCCAGCACCACGCGTGACCAGCTGGTCAAATTTGCATATCTGATCAACATGCAAGCCAACGGAGGACGCCGGTCGCTCGAGTTGTTTGCCGCCCTTAAAGAAGTTTACGATTCTCAACGCCGCACGTCGCGCGTGCTTGAGGAGCTTATCGCCTACGAACAGAGCCAAGGCAGATACTCCCATCGCGATGTCGATGAAGCCTATGAGCGTCTCCATCTGGGTGCTGCTCATCTTGGCCCAGACGTTGAACGCGAGAGCATTCCCATCGACCTGATCGTCGAGCATTACAAGGCACGCGCGCGAGAAGTGCTGATCAACAGTGACGCTTCGGAGCATGCCGCGGTCAAGGATGCTCTGCGGATCATCACTTTGCACCTCGGCAAGCCTGAGAGGCTGGTGCAAGCTCTCGATGAAGATGTGGATATGGACATTGATCAAGCGTGTAGCATGCTCGATACCAATCCTGACATGGACGATTCGACGGTCCTGGCTATCTATGACCTGTACGTCGCAGATGCTCCGGCGCGTCGGGACGCTCTGCGTCATGCTCTGCGTGCCATCGCAGAGCACCGCAACAGCGAGTATCTGCGCCACTTTCTTCGCACAGGCGAGAAGGACGCGTCTGTCGCAGAGACGTGGCAGCAACTGCCGTCGAACGACATCCCCGCTGGCATCGACAATATCGGTAACACGTGCTACCTCAACTCGGTCTTGCAGTACTTTTTCTCCATCACCGAGGTCCGCAATCGTGTCCTGCAGGCTGCATCGACACTGAACGATCCAACGCACGTGGATCAGCTGCCATTCGATGCCGAGCGAAGGGTGGGCGGCCAGCGCATCACCTCGCGGGAAATGCAGCGTAGCAAGAGATTCGTGGCGCAGCTCGGCGGGCTGTTTCATCATCTCATCCACGCTAACGCTTTGTCTGTCCGTCCAGAGAGGGAGCTGGCGTACCTGGCGCTGGTCTCGTCGCGCGCAGAGGATTTGGAAGCCGAGCTGAATCCCGCCCCGGAATCGAGTGCACCCCCAGCCGACGGGGACACTCAGACACTCTCCACAGATCCGACCGCCGTCGGGGACACGACGGACATGGGAACTGTAGCTGCCAGTGGCGATTCGATGGATACTACAGCAGACGAGCTCGCGGCGCCACCGGCAGTGTCCAACTCAGCGCCGCCTTTGCCCCCTCGTCCTGCCCGTCAGTCTACTGCTGCCGAGTCGACCTCTACGGCTCTGCCACCCCCTGCGCGACGAAACTCGCTGATGCAGCTGGGCGCGCAACAGGATGTGTCGGAATGCTTGGACAATTGTATGTTCCAGCTCGAAGTCGCTCTGGCTGTGAGTGGAGAGTCAGGACTAAGCGTGGAAACTTCTACCGAGCAGAAAATGGACGTCGATGGTAGCGAAGAATCTAAGCTGCAGACCGACTTGGTGGATGGGACAGTCCACGAGGATCTGCTTACGAGCTTGTTTCTCGGTAAGACGTGCCAACGCGTGGAAGCAGACGCGATGCCCACGGCCAATCACAGCACTAACGAGGCTGACGGCCACCTGTCCCGACCATCTCAGCCGCAAAAGCAGCTCAGCACGCACATCAAGCACGAAGTGTTCAAGATTCTTCCGATCGATGTCTTAGAGGAGGGGCGTGACATTTACGATGGATTCGATGGCTTTTTCGACTCGGATACGTTTGTAGCCACGTCCGGAGCCGTGCAGCGCCGCTCCGTGACGCTGTTGTCGGCTCCACCGCTATTGCAGATCCAGCTGCAGCGTGTGCAGTACGACCGCGTCACAATGAGGGCGTTCAAGTCTCAAGCGCACCTCGACATGCCCGAGACGCTGTACGTCGACAGGTACATGGACTTTGATGTCAACGACAGCGCCAATGCAGTGCGCATTGCAAAGAGGCTGGACTATCAAGCGAAACGAAAACAGATTGAGGAGCTACGAGCCAAATTGGCGGCTTGCAAGGATGGCGCCAACTTTCATCTGACACAGACGCTCAGTCAAGCGGCGAATGCAGTCGAGGAGCTTGCCAGGCTGCCGTCGCTAGCTGATGTGGCCGCTCAGCTCGAGGAGATCCGCAGGGAGAGCGCACAGACTGGGATGGTGGACGCGGTCACCTTCACTTCGCAACATGGGCCAAGCCAGGAGGGCAGCTCAAGCGCAGTGGACAACGCTTCCGCTGCCGTTGCCGCTGACAAGGTGGAAAGCTCGCTTCCTCCACCAATGTCGACGCTTGTCGACCCGGGCCTTTCGAAATTGCTGCGAGACGAAAGCAAGCTGTTGCGAGAACAAGTCAAGCAAGCTCAAGAGGAGATTGAAACGCTCAAGACCGAGATGGCATCGATCTGGGCCGACGAGCGGCGCTTCTCGTACCGTCTGGTTGCCGTGTTCATGCATCGGGGAGAAGCGAGTCACGGGCACTACTTTTTGAACTTGCGCGGTGGAGGCGAGAACAGCAAGTGGTATAAGTTCAATGATTCGGCTGTAAGCGAGACATCGCTGGACCAGGTGCTGAGGGACAGGTCGGGGGCAACGCCTTATTTGGTGACATACGTACGCGAGGACTACGTGCATTTGATCGACCCTATTTGTCGGTTAATCCAGGTGGAGCAGGAGCAAGCTGGGCAGGAGCAAAAGCCGCAACAGCAGCAACAGCAGGATTCGCAGCAGAGCGTGATAGAGGTGGATCCGGCTGCTGCTGCTGCTGCTGCTGCTGCTGCTGCGTGGGATAGCGAGGTTGTGCCAACGGCGGAGGAAGCAAAACAGATTGAGGCGAACGGAGAAGGAGCGGCGCGACCTCAGGTGATCACGGAAGCCGTCCAGGCTGCAGCAGAAGAAGCAGGCAACGGCATCGAGAGCCCTATCAAGCGTGCTCGCACAGACAACCTCTAGAAGCCTTGTCACACACACACGTCGAATGCAATGTTCAAATCACAACAATGCGGACGTTGGCCATGCGGTTGTGTATGTATGAAAGTATGCTTTCCATTGCATGATAAACAGAACAAGCGACAAATGCTTCAATCAGTGGCTACAAAGACAATGTAGCCCTTATCCGCCAACACTCCCCGATCTCTGATGAGCGTAGTATACTTCAGTGCCCATTTCGGCCGGAGCTGCTTGCCCGGTTCAAGCTTGACGGGCAGCTTCTCTTTGAACTCGTCCATGAGCGCCGGCAAGGTCCTCTGCGGGAGCACATCCTTCCTGTCAGAGTGTGCGACAAGCTGGATGCCCATGGTGGAGCAGTAGTCGTCGAACTGGCGATCGAAGGCGCAGGAGTCTTGTTTGAAGTTGATCGAGACGAGGCGGGGACGGCGTGCGGAGCTGACGATCGAGTACTCTATGTTCCAGAACGAGCCGGTGTCTCCGATTTGTTGGGTAGGTGGGTGATGGGTGGTGGTCGAGGAAGTGAGAACGTGCGAGTCGGCGAGTGCAGGTTGGGCGGTGCTGGAAGACGGTTCGGATGTCGAGGTTGAGAGGGGGATCGCAGGCGAGAAGAGCGGTACGGACGGCGGCTGCACGGGCGGGGAGAGCGAGGCAAGCAGCAGATGCAGATTGGAATGCGAGATATCGGATAGACCGAGCGAGAGCAGTTGCGGGTTCTGCGAGACATGCGACCACACATCTCGTACTGCAGTCACCCAAACCGCACCTTCTTCCGTGCTTTTCTGCTGCATATCGGAAGACGCCGCGTCGAGCCGCGAGTCGAAGTGCTTATGCGGTTTCGAGTCGAGATCGAGCGTCGGGAACGAGAGCACAAGTGTATCGATCGTAATAATTCCCGTGGTCGACGTGAGCCGTGACAGCGCTTCATCGACCAAGCTGGGGGAGAGATCCGTGGGGTCGAGGAAGAAGAACTTGGCTGTAATGTCGTACGAGCTCCTGTGGTCCGGCGAGCAAGGGTCGGCGATGGGGTTGGTGATGGTCGCCGGGTTTGGCAGCGCCAGAGTGGCCGATTTGGGGTTCCAATGGTACGAGATGTAGGGACGCTCAGGGTCGTGTGTGGGGAAAAAGCCCTTCTTTACGACAGCAGAAGAGGACGAGGAAGACGACGTCGATGCGCCGTTGGTGGCCGTGGAGGTGGGCATGGTCGCTAGCGGATCGCACGCCGAACCGGCACCCGAATTGGGAAACGAGGGGGTGTAGTCGTCGGGATGTCCATCGAGGGCAAAATGGAGCGTCTGATGAATGGCATGTGCCAGCTCTCCGTCGGCCGACGGCTTGAGGGAGCGGGAGACGTCGTGCGTGTGAATGTACAACGAGCGGAAAGCGTCCCCTTCGCTTGACTGCGAGGAAGTCATCTGCGATGTCGATGCTGCCGCCGCTGTTGCCGCCGTTGATGCCATGGCGTTGTGGTGGAAGCCAGAGAAGCAAGCGAGCAAGGAGAGGGGCTCAATTACGCGAAATGATATGGAGCCAGGCTGTTCCGTGGGCGGATCGGAAGCGTCCCGAGTTTGAATCTGTAGCTCAGAAAACTGATTCAGAGCAGAGTACGGCAATGCAAGAGGATGTGGAACAATTCGTGGTGATGACTCTTCCTCGCAACTCGGTTCCGTTACAGCCGCAGGGCCGAAAATGTCCAAGTGTGAGCAACTGGGCGACCTCACAATGGAAAAAATTCACACCCACGGCCGCTAAACACGACGCACGGCCGCTGCAGAAGCGCAATCATCGCAGAAATCGCTCTTCGAGAGGCGTCAACTTCGATTTCCGACCTCCACGCTCTCGGCCACGCCAACTTTCTTTTCGAACAACCGAGACATAGGCAACTTGCATCCTCCCTCTCATCTTCCTTTCATCACGTACATCGACCTCGCCAATCGTTTCCCTCTTCGCCACCTCACCGGTCCAGCTGCATATCATCGTACGGCACACAACAGCAGCACAGCATCCGAGATGAGCAGCTATCTACATCTCCACCTGATCCAATAGGCGTCTGCACCAGGAGCAGTAGTGCCAGCCCCAACATCACACACCGGGCTGTGGCTATCCATCGAACCCCGCGAGCCCCTCAAAATGGAGCGCAACGACCCCTCCGACTCCAATCCATGGGGAGCGGAGCCCTCATATGCTCAACGTCTATCGTCCTATCACACCGAACAGGATGCTTCCTACGACCAGCAGATGAACGACGTCCTCGCATCGCCCAAAAAGTCATCGTCAAATGAGGTTCATCTCACCCCATCAGCATCATCCGATTCAGCCACAAGCAATGGCATCGCTCTCAATGGAAGTCACGTGGAACAAGAGGACGACGACGACGATCAATTCGTCTATGATGGCATCGACACTGCTGCTGCACCTTCTACCTCGACTCCCGACGACAGCACCTTATCAGGTGAGATGAGCTCAGATACGTACAGCGTCAAGCTCAGAGACATCCTTGGCAGCGACGATGAAGACGGTCACGACCACCAAGACGCTGCTCCTCCGGCTAGCATCACGACCGAGGTGCCTGTCCACACCTCCATGGCGTCCCCATCCTCTCCGAATACACAGAAAGGACCGACATTGCATGCGGACACCGACGCTACTTCCAACATCACCCCTCGTCATGTCGAAGCAGCTCCCAGCGACGACGGCTCTTCGTTCAGATATCCGCATCCTCTGCCCAACGATGTCAGCTTCGATACGAGATCTGCTTCCTCTCATCAGCATCATCCTCACTCCCGCCAGCGTCTTCCATCTCAGCCGTCCTCTTCCCGCATCTTTACGCCCAGGTCCGCCTCTGGCACGGGTCTCTCGCTACTACGGCAGTCCAACACGATGACCTCCGCATCAACCCCTCAGCGTCCTGTCACCTATCCTTCGCTCTCCCGTCTGCGTGCATCCGTTGGCAGAGCTGCCAGTGTCTCGTTAGCATTACCCAAACATCTTCAGATCGAGTCTGGCGCCTCTTCTGCAGATGTTCCCGCCTCGCCCTCGTCATCGTCGTCACGCAAAAAGGCGCGCTCGCCCTTGCCGTTCGAGTTCACAGCAAATGGACAAGCGGCGGCGGCGGCACGCTCTTTCAAGGAGGACGACGCAAGTCGATCCGCAATAGCAGAGCCATTCATCACGCAGCGTTCTCGGCAGAGCTCCTTCTCCACCAGTGTCAGTGGATCTATTGTCAGTCACAACAAACGCCGCCGTCCACGCGCCTCGTTTCCTTATGGCGGCACGCTCAACGGCGCGCCCTTGCCGCCAGCACTCAGCGCAACTTCCCTCCTCAGCGACCCCGCTAGCTCCTCGTTCTCGGCTCATCGCCAAAACTTGGGCCACAAAGTCGTCCTTGGAGGCGGAGACGAAGATGACGACAGCGATTCCCTGGCTTCCCAACACGCACTCAAAGAGACGCTCACCAACGATCGCAACGAGCTGAGCCGTGACTTTGTCAAATGGTCCGCATTGCGCCGCATCATCGCCAGAGCCAGCCCTGCTCCTGATGCTGTTCACTCTGTCCCCACCGTGCTCGCTGTCGCCGGCGGTCTCATCGCCGTTGGCACTCAGGGCGGCAAGACGAGCGTCTGCGATTTTGCGCAAGAACCAATAGCTTCCTGCGGACACGACGGAAGAGGTCACGGAGATGCTGTCACTGCCCTCGCCTTTTCTTCGGATCACTCGTTTCTTGGCGTAGGCCATGCATCCGGCAACATCTTTCTCTACGATCTCGCTAACCCGGGACGTGCCGCTCGACATGTACCTCCCGTGCCTCTGTCCTCCGTTAAAGCAGGCAAGAAGGAAGGCCATCTCTCCGGTTCGGCCATCGTCCACATCGGTTTCATCAGCCTTCGACACACGGCCATTGTTACCGCCGATAGCAAAGGTTTGGCGTTCTACCATGCCCTTGGCAAGATTCTGGGCGTCAGCTCCAACGACACGCTTCGTCTGCTCGGCAAGTACCCCCAGTATGAACACGAAGACGAACTGGGCCTTGGCGACGCCAAGAAGCGCAACACCATTTTTCAGCTCAGTCCGCTGCCGCTCGGGCCGCGGCCACACGCTGCAGACGAAGCCACCTTCGTCGCCATGATCACACCCACCAAGATGGTCCTCGTTGGTCTCAAGCCCTCTCCACGAACGTGGTACCGAAAGGTCAACCGAGCGCTGCTGGCAGAAAAGGAAAGCGTGGTTGCAATGACCGAAGGACCATCCGCTCAGGAACCGGGTTGCTTAGCATGGTATCCGGCATCTACAGAGACGGACGGCAAACGCAAGCGGCAGACCAACCCCATCCTTGCCTTTTCGTTTGGGTCCACACTGCACCTGGTGCGGCTCAAGGTGAGGAGAGTGGATCAGCGACCTGATCCGAGGTCTGCACGCGGCGCAGACGCTCCAGCAGCGAATGTCACAGTCGAAGAGGTCGATCCTGTCGAGCTCACCGGCGAAATTGGCATCGAAGAACCAGATCGCATTGTGGCATTACAATGGTTCAGTCCTGATCTGCTCATGCTGACTACGAAGTCTGGCTTGGCGCTCTTCGATTGTCGCGCTGGCAAGGTGACCGAGCGCATGAGGGGCGGCAGTGCATCCGCCATCCTCGCAAAAACCGTCGAGCAGCGCTACTATGACGCCGTCCTGTTAGGCAGGCCTTATGATCCACAAGCTGAACCCCAGGACGATCCCACCGACGTCACCGCAACGCATGCCTCTCGCTCGTGGGCGGTGAACCATAGCATACGCATCTCCAAGGGGCGATCCTTCTTCCTCACCAAGTCGGATCTCGTCGTCGGCACTTTGCTATCTTGGGCGGACCGCTTACTCCTGTACGTCACGCAGGGTGACTTTTTGTCTGCCATCGAATTGGCCACCCTGTATCACCAGGGCAAGTTTCTTGGTTCTGCTGTTGGTCTTCCCTCTGACCCTACCGAGCGCACGCTCATCGTCGCAGACAAGCTCCGCGAGCTCATGTCGGCCTCGGCGGAGTACGCCTTCTCGCCCGACCGCTTGACCGACTCTACACATGTCACGCCAGACGGCCGCGGCGTTGACAGGACATCGCTCTTCCAAGGCCTTGCTCGCGTCTGCGCGCGTGCATGTCTTTCGCTCGATGACCTCGATTTTCTCTTTGGTACGTTGTACGACAAATACGAGGACAACGGCATCGAGGCCATCTTTGTCGGCCAGATGGAAGACTTTATCGTATCCGGCGAGTTGAGGTCCCTGCCCATCCCCGTGGTGCAGAGACTAGTCGCCTTCCGTCGAGACAGGCAGGAGTACGCGCAGGCAGAGCGCATCCTCTGGCATGTCGATCCCAAGTCGCTCGATCTCGATCAAGCCCTGTCGCTGTGCCTCGACAGAAGGCTGTACGACGCGTTGATCTACGTCTTCAATGGTGCGCTGCAAGACTATGTCTCGCCTATCATCGAGTTGCTTCATCCGCTGCGGCGTGCGATTGGTCGGAGGCAAAAAGAACAGCAGCAGAGCAGCACGGCAGACTCGGAGGACGTAAGCAAGGATCCGTTTGCGCATATCCACCTCTCTGAGGCAGCGTATCAACAGGGAGCAGATGCAACTTCAGAATGGGATCTCGAGGAACGCGACCTCGAGGACAGCTACCGTATATTCTCCTACCTGTCCGTCATCCTTACAGGCTGCAAATTTCCCAGCCAGGAGCCTTTTGAGGAGGACGAGCAGGCGAGCAAGGCCAAGGGCTCGATCTACTCGTTTGTCTTTTCCGGCGGTTGTACGCTGTGGCCACCAGGTCCTGGCGGAAAACTTGTGCTTTACGGACTCGACGACAACGCAAAGACAAGCCCAGCACGCGATGAGGCCAGGAAGCAAGGTTCGAATGGAGAGCACGAACCTATCTACCCATATCTGCGATTGTTGCTCGAGTTTGATGCCGAGGCTTTCCTCGACGCTTTGGATCTGGCATTCGAAGATGGCTTCCTCGATGATGAGGATGTGGTGGGCAAACGAATCAGCAGGCAGCTGATGGTGGATATCTTGCTGGAGCTCACCAGTACGCAAAGCTCTGGCAGGTCAAGCTCGGACCTCGCGCACCATGACACTGCCTCTGACGTGATCTCCGCTGTGAGCCGCACGCAGGATACGAAATCACCCGAGCTGCCTCTGGTAGCGCGCATCTTTGTCCACATCTTTGTCGCACGCAACGCGCCCAAGTACCCGCAATTCATCCGCCTCTCGCACCAGAACGTCGACCTGCTTCTGCGCTCCCTCGCGCTTCCCGTTTCGAGCCACCGGGACAATCTCGAAGTGATCGAGTCGACGCACGAGGATCGCGAATTGGCAGCCGAGTGCCTGCTCTCGCACTACAAGCCGCGGTTCGATGATGGCTGGTTGGACACGTTCGAGCGCGCTTCGTTCCATCGGATTTTGCGATCCGCGTTTCGGCAGGAGAAGAAGTGGGACCGCTTGCTAGGGATGTATCTTCGAGAACACCTGCAGATCGACCTATCTTACCCTGCCGACGGCGATCAGGACTTGGCCAAGACGCCCGGAGGTGATGCCTTTGCGCATTTCGAAGAGACTCTGTTCAACGCCGCGAGAAAAGATACTCCGGAAAGGGATGCGCTTCAGACTAGACTGCACGAACAGCTGGCGGACCATATCATCGACCTTCTCGATCTGGATCCACTCAAGACTGCCGGTCTGATGGATCGATTCTTCCCGGCGCAGCATGAAAAGGTGCTGCAACGGCTGGCCCAGTTGGATGAAAAGAGGTTGCTGCTGTATCTGCAGTGCTTTTTCGAGCCGTTGAAGGTCAGTCAGGAGAGGGCGTTTCGATCGACGCCGGTACGCCCCGCCGAGCCTGTGGATGCGGATCTGGACTGGACGACCACCATCGCCCGCAAGGATTCCTCAAGAGCTACCTACAACACTGATGTGGGTCGAGCAGATCCAGAGCATCTTCCGCGCAAAGAGCGAGAGGCCTACCTCGACCTCCTGTGCCGCTACGACCCGGCAGCAGTCGTGCGCAATCTCGATGCGAAGGACGCCGGCTACTTTGATCTGGAAAGGCTTGTCGAGGCGTGTCGCAGCAGCGAGGCGGCCATTGATGGCAGCAGGGTGGCGACGAACAGCGATGCAGTTCTGTGGGCGCTCGACCGACTTGGACGAGCCAAGGAGGCTTTCGAAGAGCTTGATGCTGCGTGCGCTAGGACAGCCGACTCGCTGGTCTATGTGGCTTCCTCCGACGATCCCGCCTCGACTCACGCAAACGAGTTGTTGGGCGACGTGAGACGCTGTGTCAATGTGGCAGTCCGGCTGTGCATCGAGCGCGCAAATGCATTTGGTGGGGTTGATGAGAGCGAAGATGAGGATAGTGGCGCCAGGAAGACAGATCGTCGGAAGGCAGAGCGCGTGGACACAGACGAAGTGTGGTATCGATTGCTCCGCAGTCTGGTCCGTCTGGTTCATGATGTTGCGCATCTGGGTGCTGCTCCCTCCACTGCCGCTGACAACACATCTCGGCGCCCAAAGCAAATGCTCGATGGCGTTCGAGACATTGTTCAGGATACGCTGTCGGACCTCATCTCGTCGACTGCGGCCGAGGCGGTCTCGTTCCCTGCGCTGTTTCGCCGACTCACCGGCTCGGACAGCGATGCAAAGGCGAGCGGCGCAGAGGCGAAAGGAGGTGTAGCCGAGTACTACGCCGAGATCCGATCGGTGCTGGACGGCATGCTGTCAGCGTACCACCTGCGATCGGAACTGCTGGCGATCACGAACAAACTATTTGATCGAGACACATACCACCAGTTCCGCCGATTGCATGCACAGCGGAAGCACGGATGGCGCCCTGCAGGCGGGGCCAGTGCGCGGTGTGCTGAATGCGGTGTGCTTCTCGTTGGTCCAAGGCGTGGGACCACTGCTTCCATCTTGGCTGCGGGAGAACGTGCGGAGGTGCTCACCAGCTCGCCAGAGCCAGGCAAAAATGCCGAAGTGGCCGATTTGCGGAGGAAAGCATTCCAGCAATCGCGCAACGCCTCTTTCTCGTCTGCACCGGGTAGTCGCGGGGCCAGCGTCAATCAGCTCAGCTCGATGCTGACGCCCGGCGGCTCGTTGCTGCAGAACCATTATCGTCGCGCCAAGTCGCCGTACGACGAGAAGGCGGCGCCGTTGGCCTCGCCGCGCATCGATAAGGGGAAAGGCGTGGTGCGGTCCGCCTCGTCCGAATTTTCACGCGTGAATGGGAATAAGGCGGGCAGCAGTGGCAGCGGCGCGAGTCGTCGACACGTGAGTGAGGGAGGTGAAGCGGCAGGAGGAGGGGAGTTCAGCGAGGTAGATGGGTACTTTGCCAGCGCGGTGGAGGATCGTCGGCCATCGTGGCCGAACGGGAGTGGAAGTGCGGTGATGACGAGATCGCATTCGTCCGGGAGTAGTGTCGGCTTTTCGCTGCGTATCAATGATGGGCCTGAGCGCCGGGATTTGCTGGATGCAGAGAACGTAGGGAAAGATGAAGCAGGGGATGGAGATGGGACGCTGACGCCGCGGGATTCTGGACAAACGGGGGCAGAGGACGTAAGTGGTGATGCGAAGGGTCGCATTCTGAGCGAAGGTGTATCGCCCTTCGATGTGGTAGGTGGGGAAGCGGAAGGAGTGGGGATCAGGGAGGCCGAAAGGATTGTGGTGCAGAAGACGGGGCTGGTGTTTCACGAAAGTTGCTGGAAGGCGAGACACCTTGAGCATAAGGCTTTGTGAGAGCTGTGATTTGCTCATCGTCACATCAATCAAGCCAGTTGCCGTTTCAGTGTCAAGTGAATGCGATTCCGATGGAGTTGAGATAGTGTTCTGACCAAATATTAGGAGGAAGTGGTGTTGACTTCGGCGGGCAAATCGGCAGCGACGGCGGCAGCGGTGGCATTGGCCGCGGTCGCTTTAGCACCGAATCCGCCGGTGGAGCCGAAGCCTCCTGCGCCTCTCAACGTCTCATCGAGGCTCT
This sequence comes from Sporisorium exsertum, assembly GCA_928724755.1. Lineage (NCBI taxonomy): Eukaryota > Fungi > Basidiomycota > Ustilaginomycetes > Ustilaginales > Ustilaginaceae > Sporisorium > Sporisorium exsertum. Next base: position 272,694 of record CAKMXK010000032.1, on the reverse strand, counting down.
CGACCTCCTGGACCTCGGGAGTCGAGATCTTCTCAAGGATCAGCTGGGCGATCCGGTCGCCTTCGTTGACTGTAGCGTGCCCCACAAAACAGATGTGTTAGTTGTCAGCCGCGTCTTCGCTCTCTTGTCACCTGGAGGCATACGTACTAGTGAAATCGGAATCGCCAAAGTTAAACAGCAGCACACCGAGCAGTCCACGGTAGTCCTCGTCGATCACGCCGGCGCCCGTGTCGATGCCGTGCTTGCTCGCCAGTCCGGAACGCGGGGCGACGCGACCGTAGTGGCCAGTGGGGATCGCGAGGCAGATACCCGTCTGGACGACCTTGCGGCCCCCGCGTGGGAGCACGACTTTTTCGGCTGAGTACAGGTCGTAGCCCGCAGCAAGGGCCGAGCCGCGCGTGGGGAGTTTGGCCAGCGGGTGCGCCGGGTGGCGCTGCACGAGCAGGCGCAGGGCGGTGGAGGTGGTGGAAGCGGCGGACATGGTCGAGGGCAAGTGGGTGAGTTTGGCCGTCTTGACGGGTCGGATTGAATCCAGCGCGTTCGTGGAGGAGATGTCGACGGTCATCAGGAGCGACGATGTTCAGGGGCAGCGAGCGATGTGACTGAGAGGAGAGGAGGAAGCAAGGAGGCTACCGAGCCAAGCCAAGGTGTTGGTCTTCTCCGACTCCCAAAAGGTGGCGTTCTGCGCGTGCCGCGTAAATGAACGCGTTCGCGCGCGAGCATGAATTTGTGCAGTGTGTCGACCTCACAACGTCGAAAACTTCGTCAGTGGGCCTTTTGTCAACAACCGAAAAAGTGGAGCTATGGCTGGCTCGCTGGGCGTGCTGCCGCTGCTGCTGCTGGGTGTTGTTTGCTCAGCCTTTTGCTTTATCAACGTCCACGGCTCACCTCCGCTTTCAACGACCAACGCCTCCTATGAACATCTCGAGCCTCATCTGGAACCCTCGTTCAAAGCATCTTCAAGCTTATCGCAACACCGATGGACTAGACCGCCACGGTCGTCCGGTCTTCTGCCTTTGCAACCACCAACATCGACCCAAAGACAGCTCCGACGTCGATTGACAGCGGTCACCACTCCTCCTTGTTGGAACCATGTCTTCATATCAGAACATTAGCAGGATCTCACAGCGTGCTGCTGGCCGTGTATCAACTCGCACTTCCCAGCATGCCCGCATTCGTCAGCCTCTGTCACGTTTTGCCGGCTACCGTCCCTCGACCCTAGACTCTGCCATGACGAGTCACCTCGCCGTATCGGCGCGCGGCAGCCGCCTCATGCACGTGCGCGCCATCTCGTTCAACTCGGTACCCAAAGCTGCCTTCCGAGCTGCTCGTCTTCCCGCGTATGGCATCGCAGCAGGCGGAGGCGCGCTCGCTTATGCCAACTACAAAGTCGACGAATTCAAGGATATGCTCGGTCGTTCGTATGGACGTCTCTCGGATCGGGCCAAGGAGGCTTACAGTGGTTTGTCCGAGCTAGGTGCCGATGCGCTTGACAGCGCAAGAGATGGCTGGGAGGCGTTTTCAGAGCAGATTGACGGTATCGAACTGCCAAAGCTCCAGACGCCCGAGTTTCTGCGTAATCTGTTCGCGGCCAAGGACTCGAGCGATTCCGATGCAGCCGGTCATGATTACTCTAAAGCAAGCGGCAATGGAGGCCCTGATCCCAACGGGGCGCCTCACTTGGCTGGTGCAGCCGCCGTCGCCGCTTCGTCGATCTTTGGTGAAGACGAAAACGACTCGGCAGACGGAGCGCCCAGGGGCAGCACCGAAGAGCTCATGCTGCTCACTCGAAAGCTCATCGAAGTGCGCAACATCCTCAAAGAGATCGATCACGAGTCGGACCAACTCACCCTCCCCTCGATCGTGGTGATCGGCTCGCAGAGCAGCGGCAAGAGCTCTGTTCTTGAGGCCATCGTCGGTCATGAGTTTTTGCCCAAGGGCAACAACATGGTCACTCGCCGTCCCATTGAGCTTACCCTCATTCACACGCCCGCGCGACCTGGTCGTCCCACCAAAGAAACCATGGTCGAATACGCCGAATTCCCTGGCTTGGGTCTTGGCCGCATCACCGACTTCTCGCACGTCCAAAAGACGCTCTACGACCTCAACATGGCCGTTCCCGCGTCCGAGTGTGTCAGCGACGAACCGATCGAGCTGCGCATCCACAGTCCTCACGTCCCTGACTTGACGCTCATCGACTTGCCTGGATACGTGCAGATTGCAAGCATGGACCAGCCCGACGAGCTGCGCGAGAAGATCCAGAAGCTCTGTCACAAGTACATCCAGGAGCCCAACATCATCCTGGCCGTCTGCGCCGCCGATGTCGATCTCGCCAATTCGCCAGCTTTGCGGGCTAGCAGGCAGGTCGACCCGCTCGGACTGCGCACCATCGGCGTTGTGACAAAGATGGATCTGGTCCCGCCCGAGGTGGGCGCAGGCATCCTGTCCAACAATAAGTACCCCTTGGCGCTGGGCTACGTCGGTGTGGTGTGCAAGAACAACTTGGGCGTCTTCCAGAGCAGCAAGGGCCACGATCGTGCTACGGGAGAAGGCCGCATGTCGAGCCTCGTGATGAAGCAGGAGTCGGACTACTTTGAGACCCATCGGGAGCACTTCCGTGCTCCTGCTCGTGGCAGGAATGCCGGCGTACAGCCCATGACAGGTACCGATACGCTGCGAAGGCGACTCATGTCGGTGCTCGAGGAGAGCATGGGCTCGTCGCTGCACGGCATTGCCAATGCGGTCCAGGTCGAGCTCGAAGAGGCGTCGTATCAGTTTAAAGTGCAGTACAACGACCGCAGCATCACCGCGGAATCGTACGTTGCCGAGACCATGGACGCCCTCAAACTGCGCTTCAAAGAGTTTGCCTCGAACTTTGGCAAGCCCGAAGTGCGGGCGCTGCTCAAGCAGGCGCTGGACGAGAAGGTGATGGATATCTTGGCGCAGATGTACTGGAGCGATGCACGAACGCCCGAGCTTTCGCGGCTGGCGGATGCGCGTAAGGTGTCGCCGGAAGATTTGGACAAGTACTGGCAGTACAAGTTGGACGCGTCGTCGTCGGCGTTGACCAAGTCTGGCATCGGAAGGCTGTCGACGCAGCTGGTAGTGGACTCGATCCGCGCGCAGATCGAGCACTTGGCACAGTCAGAACCGTTCAACCACCACCCGGAGGCGGCGGAACGCATCGTGGCTTTCAGCACGGCGATTCTGCGGGACCGTTTCGGGCTGACCGCAGACCAGGTGGAGAACTGCGTCAAGCCGTTCAAGTACGAGGTCGAGGTCGAGCCTACCGAGTGGGAGGCAGGACGACAGAGGTCGGTGCAGCTGGTCGAGCGGGAGCTGGGTATGTGCGATGCCGCGTTCAACAACATCAAGAAAATGCTGGGCGGACGCAGGCTCAAGGGCGCCATGGAGTACGTGACGCATCTGGAGGAGCGCGAGCGCAAACGTGTGCAGGCTCGACTGCGTGCTCGCGAAGCCGCTCTCCCCGACTCGTCCTCTTCTTCGCCCGCCGACATTGAAGAGGACGATAGCAACGACCCGACACGGCCGGACTACAACTCGGCGCTGCTCATCAAGGCTCGCGAGGCGCATTTCCTTACAGAAAGATCCAAAATGCTCCGCACGCGTCTGGCAACTCTCCAATCCAAACGCTGTCGCTCCGGTCCCACAGCAAAAGCCTTCTGCCCGGAAACGTTCCTCAACATCGTTGCGGACAAACTGACGTACACGGCGGTGATGTTTATCAACATCGAGCTACTCTCCGAATTTTTCTACCAGTTCCCGCGCGAGATCGACGCAAAGCTGGTATACGATCTGGACAAGTCTGAGCTCAACCGCTTTGCGAGGGAGAATCCGGTGGTGAAGCGGCACTTGGATCTGCAGGAGCGTAAGGAGAAGCTCGAGATGGTCATGGACAAGCTAGGCGACTTGGTCAAGATTTATCAGGAGAAGAGTGGCAAGGTTAGGGAAAGCGCAAGCAGGTGGAGCTTTTTCTAGAGTTTGTACGATATACCCTTTGTTTAGGTTGGTTGCTTTTGTAAGTTATCCGTTCGATTGTGAATCTCCACTCCTGTGTTCTATGGTTTGGCGGTGTGGCCAATGAGCGTGCGTTTGCGAAACGATTCAGCGGCGAAACACATTCTGAAGCAACGGGCCAATCCAGCTGGACCATGGGATGTCGAGCACGGTTGGAATCGCGTTCGAAAACGTGCAGAGTGTTGATTGCAGACTGACGGACTCTCGACATCGAACTCAGCTGGTCGAAGAAAAGCATTGAAATTGAAAAGAGCGCATCATCGTGACGAGAGTACCTTCACTTGATCAAAAGGAAAGCGACTACAGCATGGCTTAGTTCTCGCAAGCAAAGATGCCCTTGGTCCCGCGGTCGATCGCGCATGATTGACATGACCTGTTGTCGAAGGACGCCTTCGCAGCGTGGTTCAGTTCGGACCACGAGAGGGGTCGTTCGTCGGTGCGCTGCTGCTCGGTCCAGAATCAGCGCTAGGGTTGACCACGCTCTGAGGCGCTGCTGTAGTCCTGTTCAGGCCCGGTTCAGACCAAGGAGGGACATCCGCAAGAATCTGACGAAAGACCGTGACGCATCAGCGGACCCAAGGTGATGCCGTCTTGTCTCTCTGTGATCCAGAGGTCGATAGAGGGATAGCGACGCACGAGGTTTTTGGCTGCTTCAACAACGGCAGCAGTCGCCCCTTCGATGAACACGCCCTTGTCCTGAGGTTCTTCTGGATTAAAGCGCAAAAACGTGAGACGCGTATCGTTCGGTAGTGCGCGCTCGAAGAATGGCTGGAAGTCTCCAAACGGCACGGAGCCTGGGATGCCCAGTAGAATCACGTTGAGATACGGATCGATTTTCGTCGGCATTGTGGTGGAGCAAAGCTTGGACGCTTGGTGGAAGGAAATGAGTGGTGGTGAAAGGGAGGGACGACGAGCTGATGCATCGGCCGATTATATACAAGACAGACCATCCCTGGGAGACGGAAGGACAATGCGTGTGGGTCAGACTGGTCGAAGGTGCGCAGTCGAAGTGGACAATTGTGCGCTCAATCGCAGTGCTTCCTCGTCAATTGTTGGGGTTCTCGCTCGGCTTCTCCGAAACCTTCCCTTTACGCTGTCTCTGGGTGAATCGCAACTTTTCTGAGGGTGCGGTGCCGATAGAGATCGGCCAAAGCAGACGAAAATGTGACAACTCATGATTGTCGCTATGCTGACGTTGCACCTTGAAAGGGCTCGAACGCAGAGCAACAGCTTGGATGGAATTTCTGCCGGTGGGCGTGAGTCATCACAGGTAACATGTGCTGAACGAAGACACGTGTGATCTCTGAGAGGGATTGATAAGCTCCCACCGCCAAAAGTGGCTGTGCGCAAACTTACCGATGAACATGGCTACCAAAAGTTGCACAACGTTCTGTTAAGAAGTTCTCGGATCACTATGCCTAGCGACGGCTTTGAGCATAGTGTACTTAGCGATGTTCCTGTCCCTAAGGAAATGGCCGTGCTGAGGAGTTTGGCGTTGCAGGCCGCACAGTAAGCTTTGCTCTGACACTCCGTCGGGACAGACATCATGGCGTCGTGACTACGCCGCGCAATGGTAGAGCACAGGCACCCTCTGCGCTACACGTATCAGAGGGTGCCTAAGATTTACGGACTTCTTGCTTAGGTGGGTGGTTTTTGTAATTGGTCGGTTGTGAATCCCCACTCGGTCTCTTGCGGTCAATGGCGTGTGCGACTTGGTAGGACGTGAGATTAGAGGCGAAGCTCGGTCTGAAAAGACAGGAGGCAACGAAGACATAATGAAGCTGTACGATCTACATATGTTCGACGCAAGAACGAGCAGGATGGCGATCCCAAGGGATACAAGTTGGATATACGTACTCGACAAGATAGCAAAGTTCTTGAACATGAGACCCGCGAGAAAGTGCGGGCCGCATCAGTGCTCGCCAGGCGTAGCACTACCCGAAGCCGGCTTGCTCGCGCCATTGCTCGGAGGACAGCAGCTCTCGGTCTGACAATTGTTATCTTCTCCACAAGCAATCAAACAAGCCGTATCGACCTTCTGCACCTCCCTCTCGACCAACCTGCCCTCAACCGTCCTCAACCTTCCCTCTTCATCGCTCTCTGCCACCTGCACACCACTCAGGATCGCCGCCTCCCTCAATCCACCCGGCACGAATTCGGGCTGGATTGTACTTGAGTGGATCCCCCAGCTATGCAGATTACTTCTAATCTTGGCAGCAATTGTCATGTACTTCTCCGTCTGATTCGAGGAGCAGTCGACCAAAACATGCACCGACGCGACGATCTTGCTCTCGGACAGCTGCCACACGTGCAGCTCATGCAGGTTGAGCACGCCATCGACACTCATGATTGAGTTGCGCACGGCTTCGAGCGAGACGGATGCGGGGACGCCTTGTAACAAAATGTAGGAGGCCGACTTGCAGAGTGGGAGAGCAGAGTGGAAGATGATGATGGTGATGAGGAACGAGATGGCTGGATCAGAGTAGAATCGCCACCAGGCTTCGGAGTACATGATGAAGAGGCCGGCAGCGATGACACCGACGTTGCCGAGCGCGTCGCCAAGCACGTGAAGGAAAACGCCCTGCATGTTCATGCTGCCGTGGCTGTGGGAGTGGCCTCCGCCGTGCGAATGGTCGTGACCGGGCGCATCATTGGCGTCGTCGGTGAGCGAATCATGATCGCGCGCATGACCGTTCTTGCGCGCAGCAGGCGAGCTAGATCCTGCCTCCAGATCAGCGTGCGCGTCAGTGGCGCCGTAGTCGGTGGAACCGTTGGTGAGCAGACGCGCGCGTTCGGTGTTGGACTTGAGCGAGGTGATCGAGTTGGAGTGCTGGTGTCTGGAACCGTCGTAGCCGAGGTCGTGGGCGGTCTGGACGACAAAGGCACGGGTTTGAGCGGGGTGACCGAGGATGGAACCAACACTGTCCTGGCGCCCGCGGCCGCGCTTGACGTCGTCATCGGATGAGGCGACGGCGGCAGCGTCATCGGCGGGCGAATTGTCCTGGTACGCCTCGCCATGGGCATGACTCGAAGCATCGGTGACGACGTGGTTATGGCTGTCGTCATGAGCACCGTGGTTGTGGCTAGCATGACCGTGGGAGTGACCGTGTCCACCGCCATGAGCGTGACCGTGATCGTGGAAGAGCAGCAGACCGACGAGGTTGCTGGCGAGACCCAAGCAGCCAACAATGACGACGAATTTAGGATTGGACACCTCCGTCACATTGATGAAGCGCTCGATAGCCTCCATAAAAATGCTGAAGCAGAGCGCCAAGAGGAAGACGCCGTTGACGAGCGCACCCAGGACCTCTGCGCGCTGCCAGCCGTAGCTGAAGCGGTGATCGGAAGATCGGGTGGAGAGCTTGACGGCCCAAAGCGCGACGATGAGCGACATGACATCGTTGAGCATGTGGAACGAGTCGGCGACGAGTGCGAGCGATCCGACAGCATAACCAGTGATGATTTCGACAAAGAAGAAAACGACATCAATCACCAAGAGGGTGAGGATGCGTGTCTCCTTGCTCAGACCCATGGCTTGACTGAGTGTGCGCGAAGGGGAGCGGAGAAGATTCGGATAGGAGAGCGGTCAGATATCAGTATCGATGCCCTTGATCAAGCAATGGTGATGAAATGGAAAGAAGCATGGCGTCCTGTTGTTGTTTCGTAACGCTGCAGAACCCATGGCTCTTTTCGCTTGCTTTTCCGCACTCGAGGCGAAGACATGCCTCTTGCTCTGCGCATCCTCCGCAATGGTGAATCGAGCTGAGTTCCCTCGCTTTTCGAACATTTTTTTTGAAGGTGCTTCGCTCCACATGCCCGAACCCTGCTTTTCCCGTTGGTATCATGCAATGCCGGAGAGCGGCCTAACATCAACGAGCTTTCCGTCCTTCGTTAGACCGAAAACTTTCAACAACGCGAAACGCGTGAAAATCTGCCAAGTGGAGTTTTCGGGTGATCGGCCTTGAGGGAAAGACTCTGCCTGCGCTCCTCCGCCTGTGCGCTTGTTGAGTTGTTCGTGGACGCGCAACGGAATTCTTCGACTCCACACACTGGACCTCCAGCTCAGCTTGTACGTGTTGCTCTCTTCTTCGATATCATCTGCTTTCGCTCTTCTCTTCCAATCTCTCAACCACATAGCTGCCTTCCGTTGCAGCTTCAAGCAGCTGCTCTGCACATCCCCAGCGTTATCTCGTCCGCCCATCGTCTATCGACCGCTGCAACTCTCGCTCACCTCTCGGTCGCGCATCGGCGCTGATTTTTTCCTGCCCTTCTGCTACCTCACATAGCTGCCCACAATGGCGCGAGGAGACGGCCAAGAGCTTGACATCACCGTCCCCGTCGAGGACCCAAAAAAGTCTGACCAGGAAAAGGCTAAGGAGAAGCAGCGCGAAGAAGCCGCTCGCAAGGGTCTTCCACCTTTCAACGAGAAGAAATCTGGCTCTAAGGATAAGCCCGAAGATGAGCTCAGCGAAGAAGACCTCCAGCTCAAGAACGAGCTCGAAATGCTCGTAGAGCGTCTCAAAGAGGATGACTCCTCCCTCTATCGTCCAGCGCTCGAATCGCTCCGAACCTTGATCCGCACCAGCACCTCATCCATGACCTCCGTCCCCAAACCCCTCAAGTTCCTTCGTCCCCACTACCCAGAGCTCAAGACCCTTTACGAGTCATGGAAGCAAGCAAGTGCCGACAAGAGCCTGTTTGCTGAGGTTCTCTCGGTGCTCGCCATGACCTACTCGGACAACGGCCAGCGTGAAACACTCCACTTCCGTCTCGAGGCCAATCACGTAGCTTCCACGGGCAAGTCCGAAGACCCCGGTCTCTGGGGTCACGAGTACATGCGCCACCTTGCCTCCGAGCTCGGCGATGAATACAATGCGCGCTCGCAAGACGACAAACCCACCGACGAGCTTCTCGAGCTTGCTCTTCAAGTCGTTCCTTTCAGTCTCACCCACAATGCCGAAGCCGATGCTGTCGATCTCTTGCTCGAGCTCGAAGCCATCGACAAGTTGCCCCAATTCGTCGACAAGGACACCTACGCGCGTGTCTGCCTCTACATGGTCAGCTGTGTCAACCTCCTCGTGCCCCCCGATGATGCCATGTTCCTTCGCACCGCCCACGACATTTACCGCAAGCACGACCGTTACACCGAAGCCATGACCCTCGCTCTCCGTCTCTGCGACAAGCACCTCATTCGCTCCGACTTTGAAGCGCCCAAGAACCCAACCATGCGCAAACAGCTCGCCTTTATGCTCGCGAGGCAACACATCCCCATCGAGTGGCTTCAGGACGAAGACTCGCCCATCACCGACAACGAGCTCCTCGACATCATGTACAACTCGCACCTCTCACGCCACTTTGTCAACTTCGGCAAGGAGCTCAACGTCCTGGAACCAAAGAGCCTCGAGGACATCTACAAGACACACCTCGAGAACTCGCGCACCGGTCTCGGCGGCTCTGTCGACTCGGCACGCGGCAATCTCGCCAGCACCTTTGTCAACGCCTTTGTCAATGCAGGGTTCGGCAACGATAAGCTCATGGTCGATGCGCCCGAAGGCAACTCGTGGATCTACAAGAACAAAGACCACGGCATGCTCTCGGCCGCGGCTTCACTCGGTATGAGTCTGCTCTGGAACACCGAAACCGGTCTCGACCAGATCGACAAGTACTCATACTCGTCCGAAGAGGCCATCAAGGCCGGTGCCTTCCTCGCCTACGGTATCGTTCACTCTGGCTTGCGGTCTGAGCTGGATGAGGCCATGGCGCTGCTCTCGGAGCACATCGAGTCTAAGAGCATTCCACTCAAGATTTCAGCCATCGTCGGTCTCGGCCTCGCTTATGCTGGCTTCTGCCGCGAGGATATTGCCGCACTCTTGCTCCCCAATATTCAGGACGAGACCACTCCCATGGAGGTGGCTGCCATGTCGGCGCTCTCGCTCGGCTTTGTGTTTGCCGGCAGCTGCCACGGTGAGATCACGCCCGCCATCTTGCAGAGCATGATGGAGCGCGACCCGGCTCAGCTCGACGACAAGTGGGCGCGGTTCATGATCCTCGGTCTCGCGCTCCTTTTCCTCGGTAAGCAGGACGAGAGCGACGCCACCATCGAGACGCTCAAGGCCATCGAGCACCCCATCAGCAAGCAGGCGCAGGTACTCGTCGACATGTGCTCCTACGCGGGTACGGGCAACGTGCTCAAGGTGCAGAACATGCTCCACTACTGCACCGAGCGCTCGGCGCCAGAGGACAGTGGCGACGAAAAGGAGGGCGAGGCCAGTGGCGATTCCAACAACGCCGAATCGTCACAAGATAGTACTGACGACAAGGACGACAAGGACGACAAGGAGAGCAACGACCTCTTCCAGGCTTTCGCGGTGATCGGTATTGCATTGGTCACCATGGGCGAGGAAGTGGGTGCCGAGATGGCGCTGCGTCATCTTTCGCACCTCATGCACTACGGCGAGCCCACGATCCGCAGGGCGGTACCGCTGGCTCTGGCGCTCCTCCACCCTTCCAACCCGTCAATGCCCGTGTTGGATACGCTGTCCAAATATTCGCACGACTCGGACCTCGATGTGGCCATCAACGCCATCCTCGCCATGGGTCTCGTCGGGGCTGGTTCCAACAATGCGCGTCTCGCTCAGATGTTGAGACAGCTCGCTGGTTACTACTACAAAGAGCCCGACTGCCTGTTTATGGTGCGTGTCTCGCAAGGTCTGGTGCATATGGGCAAGGGCACCATCGGCATCAACCCGTACCACACGGACCGACAGCTCATGTCGCGCAACGCGGTTACCGGTATCTTGGCGCTGCTGACGTCCATGACGGATGCACGTGGGTTTGTGTTGGACCAGTCCCACTGGATGCTGTACTTCCTCAGCTCGGCCATGTACCCGCGCTTCCTCATTACGCTCGACGAGAACCTCGAGGCGCTGCCGACGAGCGTCAGGGTGGGTAAGGCGGTGGATGTGGTGGGTCAGGCGGGTAAGCCTAGGACGATCAGTGGCTTCCAGACACACACGACGCCGGTGCGTGTCGGCACGTACGAGAGGGCCGAGCTGGGTACCGAGGAGTATCTTAGCTATGCACACGTGCTCGAAGGATTCAGCATCCTGCTCAAGAACCCGGGTTATGTCAAGGAGGAGGATTTGTGAGTTCGTTACTCCAGAAAAACGTGTATGCTAGAAGAAATTTTGCAACCAGATCTTTCAATTGTTTGGCGACAAGCTGTGTGGTTAGGCGGGCCGATGTAATGGGTGGGATCAAGCTGAGTTGGGTTTTCGGGCAGATGCGTCGATGGGATTGCTGTTTACAGGAAATCGATACCGATGCCGAGTTGGAGGCCCTTCCTCGTGCCATCGCCCCTTCTCGCAGTAATTGGAACACCAGCGTTCAGCTCGACCCTCAGCTGACCCTGCAAGTACACCAACCCAACTCCTACACTGCTACTCGGCTCTGCCAACTGCTTCAGCCCGTTCCAGTACTTTGCGCCGCCGCCGCTGGTGGTGATGGAGGATTGGGATGGCAACTGTCCGATCTGGCCCGCGTTGACGAAGGCGTGCAGCAGGAGCGGCCAGTGCGGTTTGCGCGGGATGGGCGAGAGCAGCGACAGGCCGAGTGACCAGAAGGCGTCGCCGCCGAGCGAGTCCGTGTCGGACTTGGGCCCGAGGGACGAGTGGCGGAACATGCGGAGCGAGGTGGGTCCGCCCAGCTGGAAGCGGTCGCTGAAGTGGGTGTTGGAGGTGGAGAGCGGGTGGAGCAGACCGGAGCGGAAGGTGAGGGTTGTGTAGATTGGGTGTAGTGATGGCAGGGTGGATGAGATGGTGGCGTCTGTATCTGTGGGTGCTGCTCTCTGAGCGGGCTCTTCGAGGAATGGCGACGGTGTTGTGGGTGAAGAGGATGCGGACGATGTTGGGAACAGCCACTGCAAAGGCGAGAAGTGTCGACCCGTGCTCGCTTCCACCTCGGCCTTGACATGCTGAGCATCGCCTCCCAATCCTGCATACTCCAGAAGCGTCCTCACTTTACCTCCCCTGCTCGGCAGCACCGGACTATCCCTACTCTCCCGCACCCACGTCCAGCTCAACGCAGACTTGACACTCGGCGCCACGGCCATCTTCCGCACTGCCACACTCGCATCGCCCATCACCCTCCCCAGCTCTCTCAGCGACGCTTCGTACGCCACCTCGTGCTGTGTCGTCGTCGCCGTCACCGCCCCCTCCGCATCCTCGAGCGCTGCTGCATCGATGACGCCCTTGGGCTCATCAGTGAAAGAGCTATTAAAACTCGCACGCAAGCCCTGCACGCTTTCGGAGAGCGAAGCAAACGCCGAGTAGTCGCGTTGGTGCGAGAACGCTGCCAGCTTGTACTCGATATCCGGGTTCCCCGCGAGCGGGCCCCCGAACTCCAGGTTGAACGCCTGCTTTGTGCGCGTGCCAAACGTCGCACTTCCCTGGAGCGTCTCTGCGCCACCGAAAACGTTGCGGATGCGACCTTGGACCGATGCGGATCCTTCGCCGTTACCTACATCGGTGGAGGATTTGAGAAAGACGCGTCCCTTGGGTTTGCCGCACGCCAAGATCACGTCGACGTCCTCCTCGCTCGCGCCGGGGAAGATGGACGGGGCAAGTGACGCTTCGATGTTGCGAAAGACGTCGAGCTTGTCCAGATCGCCAGCTAAGGATGAGGTGAGCGCGAGGATGGAGGGTAATGTGGTGGGTTGACCGGGAAGAACGTGTGATGTGCGCGAACCGTAGTAGAACGAGTTGAGGATGTTTGCGTTTGGGTTTTGGTCCGATAGGGACGGATCCATATAGGGTCGACAGAGCGAAGCGAGGTAGCCGGGACGCAGCGCGCGGCCAGCTCCAGAGATGCGGATCGCGTTGAGACGCAGGATCGGAGCCGGCGCAAAGGGCGACAGTGGGTTGCCGCCTGCTTGCAGCAGCTCTGTCGCTGAGAGCAGGTTGTGCGGCTTCATCGGCTGTTCTGCCTCCGTGCCAGCTACGCTGTCGTCAGAGGCAGATGTGGGTGGAGAATGCTCAGGTGAGCCGAGGCCAGGCGCTGGAAGCGAGCCGTCTTCGAGTGGTTGTGCGTGAGCATCTCGTTCGTTGGCCATTGCTTTGCCAAATGGAGTCTCTGCAGCAGTGTTTGCGGATGTCTCTGCAGTCTGAGATTGCTTCGATCGGTTCCGACGTGGCGTAGAGCCAGACGAAGAAGGTCGCGAGGCCGAGGCTGAGTCCGTCTCCGCCTCAGCCGAAGCAGCGGCAGCAGCAGCAGCTCTTGCCTCAGCTGCGTCGTGCGTGTTCGCTCTCTGCTCCTCGAGGCTGCTGAACTCCATTGTGGCGTTGTGTCGATTCAGCTGCGAATGTGAGGGTGGTCGATGACTTTGAAGGACGATAAGGCAGTCGGAAGCATCCGAGGCTTTTTGAAGTGTTGCGGAAGGCCCGAGCGAATCGAAAGTCTTTGGTGAGCGGAAGCCGGCCGACTCTAGATCGCGCTGAGCTGAACCCTGTTTTCGAGTACGGATTTCGGAAGAAGAAAAACTTACTGCTCGAGGTTTTCAGAAGAAGTGGAGTGGTAGCATACACCTTACCTGTCGACGACACACTTCCACTCAAAGACTGCGGACGGCGCTCACCAGTCCGGAGCTGCAGCCGAGTATACCGCCCAAGCTCAGCATGTCGCTTTGATGCTCGAGCTCAATACGCAAAACCGACTCCTTTGAGTTTCGGGCCAGCTCCTAAACCTTAACGAACGAGACGGGAGGATAGGACACTTCGACACAGTCACGCATAGCAAGGCAAACAGTCTCGCTGATCGTTGTCGATTCGATAACCGAGGACTCCTGCATCATCCGAGTTAAGTCTTGTAGACTGCCAGACTGTCGTTCGGACGGGCTCCGACACTTGTCTTTTGCCAACATGTTCGTCCTCGCCGACATCCAAGACACAATCAGTGTCCATCCGTCCGCGTTCGGCCAACCATCACTCACAAGCATTTCGGACCAGATCAACGTCAAATACGCAAACAAGATTCTCGTCGATGTCGGTCTCTGCATCTCGCTGTTTGACATACTCAGCTGTTCCGAAGGCAAAGTGCGCTTTGGCGATGGATGTCTCTACCACCACGTCATATTCCGACTCATCGTCTTCCGACCTTTCACGCAGGAAGTGTTTACGGGCAAGATCAAGTCCTCAGACGAAGCAGGGATTCGCATCACGCTCGGATTCTTTGACGACATCTATGTGCCCTTTCACCTGATTCCCAAGCCGTGCGCGTTTGACCATCAGGAACGTGCGTGGTTCTGGCTGTACGAGGCGCGGACGGAGCAGATTGCGGCCGATCCACTGCTCAGCCAGCAGGACGAGCGGATGTATCTGGACACTGCAGAGGCGGTCCGCTTTACCGTCGAGTCGGATGCGTTCTGGGACGCAGAGCCGGGTCCCACCGCCGCGCCAGGTACAGCAGACTCCGCAGCCCACCACAACCAGCATACAGCCAAGGAGACGAGACCACACTACAGCATCACCGCCAGCATCGCCGGTAGCGGACTGGGCCTCGTCTCCTGGTGGACCGGCGCAGAGGCAGCAGCGGCAGGCGCAGAGGACTACGTCGAACAAGGACAGCAGGAAGGGATGCTCGAAGAAGCGGAACAATAGCAACGATGGGCGGGCGCAGAAACGGACAGCCTCGCAATCTGGTCAAAACCACCATACGCAGCGTGAAGTCGCACTCGTTCACATGACACATCCTTGAACCATTTCCGCATCCACGCTCGTGCCGCCTGCATCGACAAAGGATTGCAATTCCATCAGAAAAGATACCGAAAAAGAGCCATTACAATGAAGGTGTGTCAACTATTAGCAGATGTGAAAAAAGAGAAAAGATTGGAAACGATCAACGATGCAGAGGCACAACGAATGAACTGCGATGTGAGGTAGGTATATGCAGCTAGCGTGAATGCGCGCCGGCGAGACGCTCGCTGTAAACGACCATGACGCGGCCGGCGGTGAGAGGTAACGACAGGGGGGAAAGGAGAGAATTACTGCGCGGGAGCGGAAAAGGACCAAGTAAAGACAAGAATTGTTCGTATGTGGTCAGCATCATGTTCGAGTGGTGCTGACTGCGACAATGTTGCGTCAAAGGGAGCAAGATCATTGGATCTCGTCCCTTTTGTCTGTTCCAAGTATCTTGGACGGCGGTGGTGTGGGAAGACCCGTCGTATCGTGACCAACAGGTGCTGGCGAGGAGACGCTCGCGATAGACGCGGGAGCAGCGGGTGCGTCCGTGGCCGAGACTGCCTTGCGCATCGGCGTGGAAGCAGACGAAGCGAGTCCAGCCTCGGTCGAGGGTCTCGACGGCTTGGACTGCGTATGGCAGGTGGATGACGCTGCCTTCTGCATAGCGTGCGACTTGGGCTCTGGCGGCGGCGGAATCAGCGACGCTACGATCCTGCTATGCTCCTCCTCGGCAGCCCTCTTGTCGCCCGCAGAGGCGCGTGGACGTCGGCCTTTACGTGCTGGCGAAGCACCATCGATGATCTTTCGCGATGGCGCGGTTCGACTTCGACGCAGCCCCGTCGCTGGCTTGGCATCGGTGGAAGGCTGCTCATTGGCCGGACTCTTGCCAGAGGCTCCCAAAATTTGCGGCGAGAGCTCGTCGACGTCGCTGACGTTCTCGTCCTCGGTGGTGCGGCGAGATCGGCCTAGACTGTACTTTTTCGTCTTTGGTTTGGTCGTCTTACTGCGCATCAGACGCGCGCCTCCGCCCTCGTGCACCTGCAGCTCCCCCTGGTCCTCATCGCTGTCTGAGGGCACCAACACGTCCTCATCCTTGATCGGCTTGGATACAGCCGTGAGCTCGCCAGGCGGAAGCTGCGAGGCGGGCTGAGGCGACATGCCTAACACAAAGTGGTCCTGGTGGTCAATGAGGAATTGGAGCACTTGGACGGCCAGCTTGTGCTCGCTAGGTGAAAGCTCGTGAGATGGATGTGAGAACATGCCCGGCTGGAAGATGACGGCAAGATTGCTCGAAGGCATCAGGTTCTTGTCCGACTTGCGGGCAAATACGGCGAGGAGGTCGAGGACGTAGAGGAGCAGATACTGGCTGGCAGGTGGCATGCTCGAGATGAGAAGGCGGTAGGTCTTGATGGCGCCCTCTTGATCGAAATTCTCCTTGGCACGGATGTTTCTGAACTCGGTGTAGAGGTCGTGCGGTACGATGGGCTCTGGCATGTGGTTGAAGTATCTGCGCAAGACGCTGGCAGCATCGTGGACGCTGTATTTGGACCAATCGACCGACTTGCCGTAGCGCGGTGGACTGTCAAAGGTCTCTTGAAGCTCCTTCATCCTCTTTTGCGAGCCAGCGATGCGGAACACGCCCTCGACCTCGGTAGCGTTCTCCTTGAGGTAGAGACCCACTTTGGCTACGACAACGGGCACGTAGCCCCACACGTACTGTTGGCCATCTTCGCCGGCGATCGAGATGGCGACACTGGCGTATTTGAGCGATTGACGAAGAGGCACGCCAAAGACGCGATTCTCGAGCTGCTTCTTCTCCTTTTGGCCACGTCCCTTTGTGAAGGAGGACCACCAGGCTCTCAGGCTGGCCTTGGTGGAGGCTTGTTCGTCTTGGGTTGAAGCGCCCATCTTTGGCCACGAGGGGACTGGCTGAAGCTGCGATGTAGAAGCGGCGGCAGTGTTGGGGATGTGCTCGATCGTACCGACTGGATGGCTCTGTATCGAGGCATTGCCTCGCGATGCGGCTTTGGTGAGTGGCGCTGGCATCGTGGCAGAGTGACCGGCCTACAAAGTGAGTGGACGGTCGAAAGTAGGGACAAGCTGCAGTGAAGAGGACGATAGGCCAGCAGGTTTAGCGTACTGGCACTGGATCCGAAGGGTGGTGGGGTGGTCACCCTAAGGATGACGCCCGATCAGCAGCGCAAGGTACGTGGAAGCTAGGTGGTTGAGGGGGAAGCCAGGTGTTTAGCGCACCTGCATGTCGAATGGAAGTGATCGAGTTGAGTGAATGTGGGGCCGCTGATAGACGTCAGGAATAGCGTGAATGGTGTTGATGCCAGTGTTGCCGAAAGAAAGTTGAGGATGCTATGCCTACCGTCTGGCGATGAAATTCGGAGACAACGCTGTCCAAGGGGAAGTGATGCTGATGAGTTGGGGGATGAAATGAAGTTGAATGCCGGAGGATGGATGATCACGATTGGCGTAGGAGGATGCACAGGTGTTCAAAATGGGTCCGCGTCGCTGAGACAAGTGGTCAGGCCAACCGGTGATGAGCGAGCTTGCTTTCGTGATGATGGACTGATGGGAGAGACTCTGTCTGTGTTTGCGGTTGGTGAACGGCGAATTTTTCTGTTTTGTTGATAGCAAAGGTGCGATACTGAAAAGCAGACGCGATTCAGGGACTGCAGTCGTCCGCCTCTCGTGGGAATCGTGCTGCAAATCATCCACCTGTCTTTATGCAGCTGGCACTCAAGCCCTCTCAGGTTGAACCAACTGCCATCGTCCTTAGCCTCGCCTAATGCCTCTAGGTCTGCATGGCCAAGGAAGCGAGGCTGCCCGCTGCGCTACTGTACCGAGCGAAATCGGGAATTTTGCACTTTGGATTTTCGAGTTTTCTTTGGAGCATGGTGAGCAGCAAGCAGCCTTCGTATACTCTATCTGTCGTTGAACGCACTGAATCTTATCAGCGGGATCAGAGGTGCTAGCAGCGTCGACCGACAAAGCACGAGACCATTGCGTCCAACGGAGAAGGACGACAGTCAAGGTGAAGAAGACCTCAAGTGATAACCAGTTCGCCCATCTGCGATCAAAGCAGCGTCGCAGCGTCGAATGCGCTCCCGATGTGGTGCAGCCATGATGGAGCTGTCGTGGTCTCATTGCCGCCTTTGAGAAGCGGCGATGCTGTATCGAGTCGAGTCATGAACTGAACCATTGCAACTGAAACAATGATCAACGTAGCAGAGCTCCCAAGATACTGACCGGGCTTTTCGTGCGTCGCTGAATGTACGCACACCATAACTGATCAGTTCATGTACATTCTGAGACACTATCGTGGTGTCCAGTGCCAGTCATTGCAAGCTTTTGGGGGTTAACAAGCTGCAGCGGAGTCTGAATCCCTCTCGAGAGCGATACGACGCCTTGGGCGGCTCGTCCATCGGTGATTTCCTTACGATTGGTAACACTACATCGGGACGCAGGCTCGCTTCAACCTCCCGACGTCACAGCTGTCAATTTTGATCATCCGACGGCTCTTCGCACACCCACAGTAGATGTTGCCTTCAGAGAGCCTTTCCCGTCTTTGAGCTCGGCTAGCATGCCAAGCTCTTCGAACGCTGTGTGAACAATGACACGGCGGTTTCAGTGTGTGTGGACGAACTCCGCTTGCGAGGCCGAGAGTCTTGTGTATGACCGTCCGATCCCGGGGTTGGAGACGTCGAGATGCATTTAGGGTCCGGCATCTGGATCGCAGTGGCCGCATTGCATAACCCTTGCAAACGTGGCGTTTGTCCGCACTCAAATGTCGTAGTCACCGAATGAGGCCACGATTCCCGATCCCAACGGCGCAGCCCGACTCCACTGTCGACCCGTCAGAACAGTGAGTGAGCGACTCGCCAAATGAAGCCCAACGATGTCGTCTCCCTATCTACAAACTGGCCACGAGTCCTTCCGTCCATCCTACCGTCCAGCCGTCTGAATTGTTTCTGCTCTTCTTCCCCGACCACCGTCACATCCAAGCCCAGTCTGATCGCTATCATATCTCTCCAACGCAGCCGCCATTTTACTCAAACACGAACCGTCCGCCTAGACACTGGAACATCATAGCATACATCTCCCTCCCTTCGCGTCACCATGCCGTCGTCAAAAGGAAACCCAACCGACCCCAAGAAGCGCGAAGAGGCCAAGAAGGAGGTACTAAACATGGAAAAGGGGGGTGGAAAGGGCCAGTGGTCCGCTTGGAAGGCTGCCGAGCTGTCCAAGCGCTACGAAGCCAAAGGAGGTGGCTACGAAGACACAGGCGACAACCCCAACCAAGCCAAGAAGGGTGCCCCCGCTCCCAAGAAGAAAGCCATCGAAAGCGGCGAGCGTAAGGACCCTTCCCTACCCGTCGGCACGCCCAAGGCCAAGCGAAAGTCCGACGCTAAAACCGACGACGCAGACCAAGACGAGCAAAAACAAGCAAAGCCCAAGAAGGCCAAGACGACCAAGAAGGAGCCCAAGCCCGCCACCAAGGGCACCAGACAGCAGCCGAAGCGAGGCGTCAAGAAGTGAGAAGCCGCTTCACCACTTGCATAGCTTCCGCTGCTACCGGTACTATTTCCTTTGTCACTCAGCGCGGATGGCACTGCATACAGGTGTACCATGGCCGCACATGACTTGAATCAGAGCACCAATCCTGTGACTCCAACACGGTCGAGTGTGGACCGAGCGGGCAGGCCCACGTGTGGACAGCTCATCGCTCATCATCAAACCGGTTTGAGTTGAGCTGAACGAAACTGAGAATATCAGCTAGGGTGATTTGAAATCCGTGGTCCTGTTCAACACGAGAGGCGGCAGTAAGCCAGTACATCAGCGGTGCCCGGAGTTCAGAGACTGACCAGAGGCATTAAACTTATAGAGCGGTAGGGGTCGAAATACACTGTGTCCAGTCCTGACAGCCTCAACGATGAATGTCGTCTATCGTGTTACTATCTTGGGCGCGTGGCAGCATGTAATGAACCCGCTCGCGCACAGCAGCATTGTTCAAGTGATCACGCACAGTTGAACGAGCAATACAACGCAATGGTATCTTAAAAGAGTATCTACATATTGTCGATAAGAGCCTTAAAGAAGCAACTCGATCAGAGCGCGTTCTTTCCGCGCGATTCGAGCGGGATGAAGAACGATAGCACGCCCGAGAAGAGGAAGAGCGATGCTGCGACGTACAGAGGTGCTGTGCCGCCGGCGTAGATGCCGATGATGGGTGCCATGGCACCAAAGATACGGTTGAGCGCAGCTGCGATGCCGTCGCCGGTTCCACGGTGCGGAGCGGGAAGCACTTCGGGCGTGATGCAGTAGAGGACCTGTTAGAAAGAAGCAAGGAAAAAGAAATCGAAAATGTGAGGGGAAGAAGAAATGCCAGCACCACCACACAGAGGGAGAAAAAAAAAAATCCATCGTCAGCATGCAATACGTCGTACAAGACCTCCTACACCATTGCGGCTGCACAATGGTGTCAAAAGGACGCTCAAAGACGCAGAAAGAAGAGATACGTACACCGTACATCACGTTCTGGACCACAGCGGCAGCACAATTGAAACCGAGGACGGCGCCTTCGTTGCTGGCCGTAGTAAAGAGGAAAAGGAAAACGCCGGTCAAGATAGTTCCGATTCCGAGGGCGCCGCGACGGCCGGTCCTGGGAAGCTCGACCATCCAAGCGGCGATGATGGAGCCGGGAACACCGCAGATCGAAATAATGGCGTAGTTGCGGTAGGTGGTGTTGACGGAGGAAGTGTCGGTGACGCCTTGGGCCTGCGAGAGGTAGATGGGCAGGAAGGCGTTGTAGAGCGGGTAGGCGAGACCGATGAGCGACCAAAGGATCCAGAGAATGATGGTGGTCATGGCCATCTGGTAGCCGTAGAAGAGGGGCTTGACGTGCGAGAGATCCGGGGTGATCGAGACATTCCTGAGGTCGCGCAGCATACGGCGGGGCGCGCTGGTGAGCGCCTTGAGACCAGTGGGTTCGTCTTCAGTCGGAGTAGCGTCCATGCTGGTGTCCTGACCGGCAGCAGAGCGAAAGATCTCGACGGAAATGACATCGTCGCCAAGGGGCTTTCCGTTCCTGCGGGCGATTTCCTTGAGCACAGCAACGGCGTCGGCGTCCATACCCTTGGAGAGGTAGTACTTGGGCGACTCGGGCAGGCGGAAAACGAAGAATCGGGCGATGAACATGACAAATGTGAGCGCACCAAGCGTGTAAAACGTGTACCTCCAGCCCATGTTGCGCGAAACGTCGCAGGGGACGGTATCAGCACCGGGCGTGTTGGTCTGATTGCCGTCGCACGAATAGTTGGCGATGAAGGCCCATGCGACGAGCGAGGCGAGCAGCTGGCCGAGCGACCAGAAGACCGAGAGAAGCGTGAGCAGGTACTGCTTGTTGGCGGGGATGAACTCGAGAAACATCATGCCATCGACGGGCAAGTTGCCGCCAAGACCGAAACCGAGCGCTGCGAGAAGACCGCCGAGACCGACAAAGTTGGGAGCGCCGCCAGCGGCGATACCAAAGATACCGGCGATGCAGAGCGTAATGTTGAACGAGGGACGACGACCAATCACATCGGCGAGGATACCCCAGGTGGCAGCACCGCAGATGAGACCACAGTAAAGCGAGAATGTCATCCAGCGAATGTTGCTCTGAATGTTGAATTCACGCGAAACCTGAGGCAAGATGATGGCAACACCCTGGAGCCACAGGTTGTCAGCCATCCAGCCCCAACCGGAGAGCAAGAAGAGCTGCCATTGAACCTTGCCCATGCCAATGTGTTCGTTGAGCACCTTGTTGAGGATGTAGACCTTGCGCTCGTACATCTCGTCGACCGACCTGCCATCGGGGCGGGCGATGTCGTCCGAGTCTAGGCTGAGCTGCTTCTCGAGCTGGCCAGGGTTGGCGGTCTTGACTTGCTGGTTGGCCTTGTCGGCCTTGATGTCGTTTTCGAGGCCAGTGTGGACCTCTTGCACCTTGGTGTTCTCCATCTTGAATGAGGCAGTAGGCGTTGCAAGCTGCGGAGGGGAGGGGAACGAGGGGAACGAGGGAAGGATGACTCTTAAAGTGCACTGAAAAGGTGCACTATGCGTCAGAGAGGAGGTAAGTGGTGAGGACTGCAGAAAGGATGTGTGGTGGATAGGTGGGGGATGGGCGGAAGCAAGAACAGGCAAACGATGCGAGTATATGAGGCGTGGCGGGCTCGGGCTAAACGAAAAGGTGGGTTGGAAGGAACCGGTGACCGAAAAAGTAGTTACCGTGCGGAGCGCTGCTGTAATCGCTGGGCAAAGTGGGCAGATCAAGGACAGAGTGGGTGAGGAACAAAGGTCCTTGACACGGCCAGCCAGGGACAGAGCAGGCTGGTTTCTAAGCGAGGGGAGCAACAGAGGAAGAAAAAAAATTGAAAACCGTGTATGGCACACTGCCCAAGTGCTGTGGGTTGATCGTGAATACGAGTGCCAAGCGACAGCCGTGACGGAGTCAGTAGAGGTGCTCTGATGGCGAATAAAGCATTCCCGTGCACATTTGGGCAGGTCGCCGCGCGCCCCGACTCAAGACCAAACCTTTTGATCGTATTCTAACCGCGTGCACGAGGGCAGCAGGGCAGAAATACTGTGAGGATAAGCGAGACCTGCGCGAGGCGAGTGCCCATGACGGCGAGAAACAGCTGGATTGCGCAAAATACTCGGTACTGTACGACGGCCAGCTCAAAGGGCAGACAGACAGGCGTCGTGCAGCCCCGATGGTCGGCCTGTGAAATATGCGCGCCTAGATGATGCCTCTTTGCTGTCCTTGGCAGCTTGCCGTCAGTAGTGTGTTGGAACAAAAAAACCAAAGCCGTTGTCGTAATGTAACGCTCCTCTCGACTCTCTCTGAGCTGATTCGATGAACACGATGCTCTCATCAATGATCATGACCATACTCGTTCACAGGCCACGATAGCTTACGAGCGTCGAAAAGTGTCAAAGCGGTCGACACAAACGTCAGTCGAGGGGAAACAAAGGAGTCAGGATAAAAGGAGCAAGAAAGAAAAAAAAAGAAAAAAATTGATGCTTTCAGTTCAGTTTCTCACCCGCGGAAAAAAGAAACAGGGGACTCAACGCCCAAACCCGAAACGAGGGGGCTGTTGACTTGTGCACGCACTTGTGCAACGCGCAACGCCGACAAAAGCGACCGACTCACACGCTAGCCTGCTCGGACAATCCCTTTCCGGCGTCTGTGTTTGCATCAACAGCGAATGGAAAAACACCGATTCGAGCTTCAGCACATTTACACACAGTTGAAGCGATACCGCCTTGGGCAGGGCATCAGCGTTCGAAAAACGTTGCGATCGGACAAAACGGGGCACAACAGCTTCATAAAAAGCGGGCTTCAGCATTCGCTGTTTTGACAGCAGAGTGACGCAGGGACCCAGTCTGAAACGTCGATATCGTTGCTGAAGTTCACCAAGTGTGTCGCATTGCGCTTCGAGTCACAGAATCGAAACGAATCGGATCACTTTGTACGCTCGAAACAGTCCCCACACACCGACACAAGCACAAAGCTAAGAGGAACACATGCTTTTTCTTTCTTCGTCGAGCGTGTTTAAGGAAATAAGTACAGGAGAGGCCACGCTCCAGATAACGCAGCACGCCAACATCAACGACATTCGCTTGGCACCGATCCGCTCAGGCAGACTTGGCGGCGGCAGCCATCCTGTTGAGAGCGGAGCCGTGCTTGAACCACGAGATTTGGTTTTCGTTCATGGTGTGGGTGAGGGGGATCTCGTCCTTCGAGCCGTCCTTGTGCTTGGCGACCAGCGTGACCTTGGAGCCGGGAGCGAGTTCAGTGATGCCGAGGATGTCCACCACGTCATCCTCGCGGATCTTGTCGTAGTCGGCGGGATCAGCGAATTCCAGGGCGAGCATACCCTGCTTGCGCAGGTTGGTTTGGTGAATGCGGGCAAACGAGCGCGCAATGACGGCGATACCACCGAGGTAGCGGGGCTCAAGAGCGGCGTGCTCTCGAGAACTCCCTTCACCAAGATTCTCATCACCTATAACGATCCACCGTTTAGAAGCATCCCTATACGCTTTAGCAACCTCCGGAACAGGTCCATACGTTCCGGTCAACTGGTTCAAAACTTCGTTTGCCTTACCGTTAAAGGCGTTGATGGCACCGATGTAGCAGTTGTTGGAAATGTTCTCGAGGTGACCGCGGTACTTGAGCCAAGGACCACCGGCGGAGATGTGGTCGGTGGTGCACTTGCCCTTAGCCTTGATCAGGACAGGGCAGTCGGTGGGGTTCTTGCCGTCCCAGGGCTTAAAGGGCTCGAGCTTTTGCAGACGGTCCGACTTGGGGTCGATGGCGACCTGGACCGACGAGCGGTCCTCAGGGGGAGCCTGGTAAGTGTTGGTACCAGGGTCGTAGCCGCGAGGGGGCAGCTCTTTACCGGCGGGCTCCGAGAACTTGAATTCCTTACCGTCAGCACCCTTGAGGCTGTCGGTCATGGGGTTAAAGGTGAGGCGACCGGCAAAGGCCATGGCGGTAACGAGGTCAGGCGAGGCGACGAAAGCGTGGGTGGCAGGGTTGGCATCGTTACGGCCGGTAAAGTTACGGTTGTACGAGGTGATGATCGAGTTCTTCTCGCCCTTCTTGACGTCCTTTCGGTCCCACTGACCAATGCAAGGACCACAGGCGTTGGCAAGGACCATACCGCCGGCCTTCTCGAGCGACTCCATGATGCCGTCACGCTCGATGGTGGCGCGAATCTGCTCCGAGCCGGGCGTGACGGTGAACTGCGACTTGACCTTGACGCCGTGGGCGGCAGCCTCTTCGGCGATGGAGGCGGATCGGCTCATGTCCTCGTAGGACGAGTTGGTGCACGAGCCAATGAGCGAGACCTTGAGCTCCTCTGGCCAGTCGTTCTTCTTAACCTCCTCGGCAAACTTGGAGAGAGGGGTGGCGAGATCGGGGGTGAAGGGACCGTTGATGTGGGGCTCAAGCTCGTCGAGGTTGATCTCGAGGTGCGTATCGTACTCGGCGCCCGAGTCGGGTAGGAGGTTGCGCTGGAAGCCCTTGGCGAGGTCGGCAATCTCGGAACGGTTGGTGGCGCGGAGGTAGTTGCCCATGCGGTCGTTGTAGGGGAAGACCGAGGTGGTGGCACCGATCTCGGCGCCCATGTTGCAGATGGTGGCCATACCCGTGCACGAGAGCGACTCGACACCGGGACCCTTGTACTCGATGATGGCACCAGTACCACCCTTGACGGTAAGCTCGCCGGCGACCTTGAGGATGACGTCCTTGGGCGTGGTCCAGCCGGACATCTTGCCCTTGAGCTCGACACCGATGACCTTGGGGGTCTTGAGCTCCCAGGGGATGTCGGCGATGACGTCGACGGCGTCGGCACCACCAACACCACAGGCGATCATGCCGAGACCACCGGCGTTGGGGGTGTGCGAGTCGGTACCGATCATGAGACCACCAGGGAAAGCGTAGTTCTCGAGGATGATCTGGTGGATGATACCGGAGCCGGGCTTCCAGAAGCCGAGCCCGTACTTGGCGGTGGCGGTGGCAAGGAAGTCATAGACCTCCTTGTTGATCTCGATAGCGCGGGCCAAGTCCTTGGCACCACCAACCTGGGCCTCGATAAGGTGATCACAGTGAACGGTGGCAGGGACAGCGACGGTGGGGAGACCGGCGGACATGAACTGGAGGAGGGCCATCTGAGCGGTGGCATCCTGGCAGGCGACACGGTCGGGACGGAGCTTGAGGTACGAGTTACCACGGACAATCTCCTGCTCGTGGGGGTTGTCCAAGTGACCGTAGACGATCTTTTCAGCGAGGGTCAGAGGTCGGTTGAGACTGTGGTGGTTAATCATTTGAAAGAAGAGGAGAGAAGAATCAGTCAGTATGTTCGCGCAACTGAAAAGTTTGTTTGGAACCATTGCAAGATAAGAGCTAGCATCTGACGACCAAGTGTCGACCCTCTCTCTGCAATAGGTACGCAAAATAAGAGGGGAAGAGAAAACTTACCGCTCACGAACGACCTTGAGGTTGTCCTCGATACGCTTGTAGTTGATGTAGTAGCCCTTGCCCTTCTCGACGACGGACATCTCGACCTTCTTGTCGAAGAGGGAGGGGTCGATGGGGGCGGCATCCTCGGCGACGGTGGTGGCGTAACCACGGGCGAGGGGGGCGAGGGGAGCGCGGCTGACCGCCCGCAGGGAGGAAGTTCGCAATGCTCGGACAGGAAGCATGATTGTGGTGCGAATACCAGCTATCCTGCTCTCACTCTGAGATGAAAGAGTTCAGATGGAAGAAAGTGGTGATGGTGGAAGAAGGAGAGAAGGAAGTATCGCCGCGAATCGAGGAAAAAGATAGAGCGAGATGACGGGCGAACGAGGGGAAAAGCAGGCCGCCAACCATGCTCTCACTATGCGCGGCAAGGGCCGATAGCGACGGAAAAAAAAAACAGCGGCCCTCAGCAACAGGGGAAAATTGGCAGTAGCAGAGTATCGGGAAGTACGTGAATGTGTGTGTTGGAAAAAGTCCAATTTTCAAAAGCTGATTCACCAAGAGAGCACTGAGCTTTGACCGGCCAGCAACGGCAATTGCAGCCCGAAGTGTCACCCGCATCACACCCTTGGACGGCCAATCAACAGCCTCGTTTTTGCGAGAACAGAAAAGAAGCTCCTTTTCAAACCGAAAAGCCAAGCCGCTGCAGCGCTGACTCTGAATTCAATAGGCCAAATTCAAAAAGCCTTCAAAGACCGCACGGGCTGAAATTCACTCCTCAAGTGCCTTGGCTGCCTCAGTAATCCCTCATAAATTCGTCTGCGCTCCAAACAGCTTCTCGCCTCCGCTTGGCTGGACCGGTAGAACCGAGGACATCTCCTTGGAAAAGAAGCTGACGCTGAACATGTGCAAGACTTGCAACTCCATCTTCTTGCCCCGCACAAGATGTAGGTGCGATGCATTGGAGGCGTGTTTCATGGTGATGAGCGTTCTGATGTTCCTCAAAAGCAAGGAAAGCGCTTGTCTGCGACGATCGAAAAGGAAAGAGCCCACTTGCTCGATCCCACAAGCTCGGCCGCCAACGTCCGTGAAAGGCCCATGGTGGCGCAGTCGGACGCTTCCGAAGGAAAAGCTTCCATGTCGTTCACTATAACTCACATTTGACAGTTAAGGTCGACCATCGTACTAGCAGCACTCGCCAGTCAGCACCAACGTCTCGACCGTGGTAACGCCAGGATCTTTTGCGAGATAAAAGAAGGAGGCAGCTGTCTCTGTACAAGCCATCTGCTCATGCAATCTACCATCCTAAACAAGATCGGGAGCTGCAGCTGCGAAAGTCGCTTTGACCCGTTAGCTTTTCGAATCGACGTCTGGAGAAGCGTCTACAGAGCCGGGTCCAATCAGGGGCTTGGCAATTGAAAACGTCGGATTTGTTCGAGTTTGTCTCTACTGGGCTCGGTCCGAGTCTCAATTCCGCAAATTACCGCGTCTGCCTTCCCGCACGAAAGCAAGTGTCAGATCGGGGAAGATTCATCGTCCCCAACCTTTTCGATATATCTGATATCACGTGGCCCTCATCTGGATCTTCTGACTACAGTCCCGACATGCGGATCTTCGCTCCTCGCGACACCTTAGCCGTAGTGTGTTCCGCGAGGCGGCAATCGGGTTTAGAGCCATGCTTTGCATTCATTTGCAAAGCAAGGCAAAACTTCTCATAGGACATCGATGCACACACCTATTGAAGTACAAGAGACCGATAAGACGTTTTTGGTTGCTACGAAAGCAGATGAAGACAGCGTATGTGACATGAAGCGGGTACGAAGGGGAAAGGGAAAACTTTGCTAGCTTATGCCGCGTACGGTATCAACCAGTCAGCCACAACATTGCAATCAGGGACAATGAAAGAAGCTGGCAGGCCCAGTGAGGTGTTCACTTGTGGGCAAGAGGTGAAACGAGAATCTCTGATCGAGACTTTTTGAATGCATGGGTGAATGTCGAGAGAGAGAGCGAGTGTGTTGGAGTGTGCGTGAGAGTATTGTTTGACGTAGGGTCCGAAGCCGATTTAACGGTACTTGTGGAAGCCGATCTGGTCAGCGCGCTCGCGGAAGCACTGACGGCAGATGTCGAGGCCGTACTTTCGGATGATACCACCCTGGTTACCGCAGACACGGCTGTTGAACGGCGGCGCGATGCGGAAAAAGCGAAAGATGTTAGTTACGAGTTGTTCGGTGGAGACGATGGAAGCGACGCAGGAACAACATGGCGACAGCTGAAGATGATGTCGTGGGCAGCGACTGATCGTGTGACGTGCAGAGACGTGGCGGATGCAAAATTGAAAGATTCGAACGGTCGTCGAGTTGATGGGCACAAGGATTGGTCCAATGTGCCTCATTCGCCGACCTGTGATCATACGGATTACAAGTGTCCGTTGCAGATGCAATGCGATGGTGCGGAAGACGTTTTGCTGTTCTGCGAAGATGAAGAATCATAGGCCGGGTGATGTCCAAGATATCATGTTCCTCCCACGACATGCTCTGAACCTCCGGATCAAGCATCATCGCGCACCAATCATCTGCAAATACATCCTCCTCCATCCGCACGTTAAGGCATCCAGTGTGACACCACAACACCTTGCGCAGCGTGTGCGAGCAGCTGGTCCGGGTGTTGTCAGCCGCAGAAAAATCCCGAAGCGGAGCTGAGTATATGCTGAAGATGTCGGCATCTGAGCCTGCAATGGCTTTGTTACTTCGCCTTAGTTCGGTAGATATGTTCGGCACTGTCCCGGTGCCGACCTGATGCCACGTTGTTGTGACATGAATGGTGTACGTCTTTCGATCGCTGCAGACGGTCGATGGGTGGGCGTGTGATCATGTAGAGTTGATTGAAATCTACTCCTGTTGTTGCTGCTGGCATGAAGTGCTGTAATGCCACGATTATGCGCGATGCTGCTATGCTCTGTCGTGTGCTCTGCAATCTGTACGTGCTGTCGATCGATGCGGAGAATCGTTCTCCGAACTATGCTCTGCCATGTCGTGTCGATGAATCGATGTGCCCTGCGATGATCCAGTCTGTTCGCGATGTTGTCCCTCTGCTGTCTGGGTCGTGGTGAAACTTACCACTGGCGGGAGCCCTTGCCGAACTTTCGGGGATGGCTGTACCACAGAGTCTGGAAAGTCATCTTGTCGTTATGGTGCAGATGTGTGATGTCTTGAGGTACGAAGAGGTGGAGGAAGCGGAGAGCAAGTGATGACGACGAACGCGCTTTCGATGCGGCCGACGTTGCTCAGCGCGATTGAGCTTCAGCTGTCAGCTGCCTGTGTCTTCTCGTCCCTGTGTCGCTCGCTCAAAGGGAGACTGGCCTGCTGCATACATCACTTCTGGCCTTCAGACCAGCTGCTGCCTCGAAATGTCGAATTTCGCAGACTCAGTTTTAGCTTCGGCCGAGCTTGTTTGAGTCACGTGCACCAAGCTGGTTTTCGTTACGAAATTGTATATGTTGAATAGTAAGCCGGCTTCGAACCAACAGCAGCGAAGAATCTGAGACGAGCCTCGAAACCTCAAAGCCTCGAGCCTGCATGACGCTTGAGAGGGTGGAAAAATCACATCAGCATAGCGAGTGTCACACAGGCAGCGCAGATCCGACACTCAAAGCCTTGAAGCACAAAGAGACAGGCCAGCCAAGCAAGCAAGCCAAGCCAAGTCAGCCGCCTGACTGCGAGCATCAGAATTCAGGTCGAGCTACACAGGAGCTCGCCGTCACCATCCTTCTTGGAGTCATCCACCAACCATTCCCTTCAAGATATCGAAAATGGCTGCTAGACCCAGTAGGTATCTCGCACAGCCCATCGCCAGCAGCAGCAGCAACAACAACAAAGAGGCGTACATCCTCCAGCAGTAGAATTCATCGCCATCCAGCATCGTCGTCCAGAGAGCATAGCATTTCAGCAGGAAACGACCATCAACAACAATTGTGACACTCAGCCAGTACAATACAGATCTGCACATCAGTGATGAGCGCATCATCATCGACACAAGAGCATCATATTCGAAGAGGCAGGAGGTGTTAAGCAAGGAAAAAATCGGTCATAACAACCAGTGAATGTGGCAGATGGAGCGACGATGTCTACCTAAGGGAGCCACATAGCGCAGCATGGCATACGATCGTCCTCTTCAGCCTCTTCTCAGACGAACATCGTTCGAGCGATACATTGGTCACTGCCATTGCAAAGTCGCCCTCGCGCTCCCGCCGCAGATCCACTTTGCAACTCAGTTTTCCGCCCTGCTTCTCTTGCTCGACGACGAACGACGACTGTATTCGTGCCTTGCTGCTGCTGCTACACGCTGTTCCAGATGAGAGGACTGTCTCATTGACACCGATCATCTCATTTGTGTTTTCTTCATCAACAGCCGTCAACGTGAGGGGCCTCGATGGCGCGGCCTCGGGCTCGCTCCCCCTCCCCGCAGTCTTCACTGCCCCCATCCGACCTGACGTCGTTCAGCTCGTTCACAGTAAGTATCCCGTCGCAACACATCAGCACGTACAGGCAATCAGGGACGTGAAGATATCGTAACACCGGCAAACTACAGTGAAAGCGACTCAGGATAGGAGGAACAGAATGCAACGACACAACACAACGCATGGCGAAATGTTGTGAGACGGAAACGCAGGCATTGTAGAACCCAGCAGGAAGGCCAACATGAAACGGAAGGAACGACTGCAGTACTCAGTCCCAATCACGAGCCCATTGCTAACCCAAATCTTCACCGTCTCTCCCACTCACTACAGCCAACGTGGCCAAGAACAAGCGTCAGCCCTACGCCGTCTCGAGCAAGGCTGGTCACCAGACCTCTGCCGAGTCCTGGGGTACCGGTCGTGCCGTTGCCCGTATCCCCCGTGTCGGCGGTGGTGGTACTCACCGTTCCGGCCAGGCCGCCTTCGGTAACATGGTCCGTGGTGGTCACATGTTCGCCCCCACCAAGCTGTGGCGCCGATGGTTCATCAAGACCAACCAGAATCAGAAGCGTTACGCTACCGCCTCTGCTCTGGCTGCCACCGCCGTACCCTCGCTGCTGCTCGCGCGCGGACACCGCGTAGAGAACCTGTCTGAGGTGCCTCTGGTTATTTCGGATGACGCCGAGAACCTCACCAAGACCAAGGAGGCCGTTGCTCTGCTCAAGGCGGTCAACGCCTTCGAGGACGTTGTCAAGGTCTCGAACTCGCGCAAGATCCGTGCCGGTGTTGGCAAGCTGCGCAACCGCCGCCACACCCAGCGCCGTGGTCCCCTTGTTATCTACAACAAGGACGCCGGCATTGTCAAGGCCTTCCGCAACGTGCCCGGTGTGGAGCTCTGCTCGGTCGACCGCCTCAACCTGCTGCAGCTCGCCCCCGGTGGACACCTCGGCCGTTTCGTCATCTTCACCCAGTCTGCCTTCGGCCGCCTCGACGAGGTCTTCGCTGCCAAGTCCGGCTTCACCCTGCCCAAGGCCAAGATCGCCAACACCGACGTTACCCGCATCATCAACTCGGACGAGATCCAGTCGGTTGTCCGTGCCAAGGGTCCCGCCAAGACCACGCGCCCCTTCACCCAGCGCAAGAACCCGCTCAAGAACCGCGCTGTTCTGTTCCGCCTCAACCCTTACGCCCAGGCTGCCATCCGCTCCGAGATCCGCGCCCAGTCCCAGAAGAAGTCCGGATTCAAGAAGGAGCCTAAGCAGCCCGTCGCCAGGGAGTTCCTCCAGCTTCTGCACGCCAACTAAAGCGTAGGGAATGGTCTTTCTTCATTTCGCCTCGGTTTCCGCTCTTCGCTGCATGACATACCTTTTTCTCTCCGCTCTCGTTCGTTGATCGAGTCGCACACTCGAGGTTGTAAGGATAGGGACACATGTGGGGGGGTGCACTTGTTGTGAGGCATTCTTCTCATCACACCAAAAAAATCTTCCGTTTTATCTCGTATTACGTCCCCGGTCCCTTTGTTGTATGTTTGCTTCCCTTCACACCATGAGAAGGGAGCCGCACCGCAGGACAACCCTCCCCCATTCCTCTGCATCTCCTTGCTTCTCCACCTCGGGTCGCGCTCCGATTCTTCGTCCACCATCATCCACACAGCCGATTTGTACACAATCTCATCACACACACCCCAAAAATCTCAAACAGCACAAACAGGCCGGGTCTCTCGGCACGTTTTGGGACCCTTTTTCTCCAATCTGTTTGCATGTTCAACGTGTGTGTCAATGTGCCGTTGGCGGTTGGACGTGTGTGTGTCACAACATGGGCAGTGAGATCCGATGGGAGAGAAGCATGAATGGAGTCGTTCAACTGTTCCATCGCGAGCTTTTCAAGCGTGAGTCCGTTCATCGTGAGTCGTTGAAGCGCAATCAGTTCCAGCTCAACAGTTCCGACCCGTCTCGTGCAGGCGTGGTTTGTGC
Organism: Sporisorium exsertum; assembly: GCA_928724755.1. NCBI lineage: Eukaryota > Fungi > Basidiomycota > Ustilaginomycetes > Ustilaginales > Ustilaginaceae > Sporisorium > Sporisorium exsertum. The sequence continues at coordinate 240,483 of CAKMXK010000032.1, read as the reverse complement.
CTAAACCAAAATGGACATGCATCAAAAGGCAGAGTTCGAAGATATTGAAGAGTGTACAAACAAGTCAATCGACGCTAGAACAGCAATCAAGGCTCGACATTCCCGGATTGCGATAAAGTCTGGCCTGCAAACCTCTCGAGGCCCTCGCCGCTATACGTCAAAAGCGGACTCAACTCGACCTCGACGCCCTCGGCGACCTCGGCGCCCGCAGCGGCCAGCCATCTGCTCTGCTGAGCAAGCAGATCACGACGAGAGGTATCCTGATCATCCACGCCCGTCCCCTTTGCATTCTTGAGCGGACTAAACTCCTCTTGCCTCGCCACTTCGTGCACAGCAAGCTTGTCGCCGCAAAAGGGAAATACGTCAAAGACAAACAGCTCGAGCTTCATGCCGTTGGGTGTTGAGGGCTTGACAGGCTGGCCAGTGGTCAGATCGACGGTGGGGATCTTTTTGCGTGCAATGTGGAAGGCCATCTCGGGCTCAAACGCCGGTACGTCGTCTGCGAGGAACTTGGTGGTGTAGAAGTGGTTGACAATGTTGGCCGCACGGAACGAGAGCTCGCCGTTGGCATCGCGTGCCTCGCTGAGTTCTTCGGGAATCTCCGAGTATTCGACTACGCCAAACTTGCCGTCGCGCAGGGCGACGACGCCGACCGACTCCTTGGGGTTTTCCTTCTTGACGACCTTGACTCCGGCCTGGACGCCCTGCTCCAAGCAGACGCCGAGGAAAATGGGGTCGCCGACCTTGACGAGGCAGTTGTCGACACCGTATGCGTGAAGGTACTTGATGCCGCGCTTTTCGAGATCCGAGAGGACCGTCTCGGGCTGGCCTTTGTTGTATGGCGTTCGAAGAGCACGGTAGAGACCGCCGTTTCCATCGGGAGCCGTTGCGACCTTGCTGGGTGTCTCGAGAAGGATCTTGCCTTCGAGGGAAAGACAGGGAAGGGTGCCCTGCTCGAAAAAGATGATGTTTTGCTTCTCGAGGCCAAAGTTGTTGTTCTGCGCGAAGAAGGCCTCGGTATCCTTGCGTGTGGGGCCAGAAGTCATGATGTACCATGGAATGACGACAGAAGATGAGCTGGAAGACGAAGCAGAGCTGCTGGCGTGCATGGCGGCGAGAGATTGAAGACGGAGGATGCGCTCAGCCTGGATCTGGAAGAGACTCTTGTGCGAAGGAAGGCCAATGTCGTAGCAGCCTTTGGGAGCACTCGAGCCGAGTCGAGTACCTTGGCCACCGGCCATCAAGAGCACACCGACGTGGCCCTGAGCGATGGCATTGAGACCAACGGTCCTGAAATGCTGAACCTTGGCGGGGTCAGCCTCGCCCTCGATGGTGTTCTCGACGGAGGAAGGAGGAGGCGGTGAGACCTGATGCGACTTGCCGGCCCTCGCCTCTTGGTCTGCCTTGATGGCGGTGTGATAAATCTGGTTGACGCGCGCGACGTCGAGCTCCTCGAGCTGTTGAGCGAGCTCGGCTTGCTGCTCAGCAGACAAGGTGTCCCAGAAAGCGAAAAGATGCGACTGGTCCGCCTTGTCGTACCTCTGCTTGAGAGCTGTGATGTCCACCGGCGAAATCGACATGTCCAATGATAAATGCTTGAATCGCTTCGAGACCTTGTATGCTTGAACTTCTCTCAATGGTGCCTGCCAGAGAGTCGGGGAAGATCGTGTCTATGAAGGCAAGGAACGGTGATGGTGGTCGTACGGCAAAGAACGGGAGCAGGTGAGTGAGATGGTCGAAGCTGTATAAATGACAAGGAACGCTAAGCGATGTCGCTGGCGCTAGATGCGGTGGAGAAAGTGTGCTTGTGTGTGTGTGTGTGTGTGCTCCTGAGAAGAATGTGACGACTCCAACGTGCAGAGGCAGTGCAGCCCGGTTCGATTTAGGAGAGCTTTGTGTGTTTTTGTGTTGATCGACAGCGCCGTCACTTTGCTTGAATTCCGGACAAAAAAAACGAAAAAGGAAAAGAACGCATTTGGACAGCGTGAATTTTTCAGAAAAGCGAATTCATTTTGACTGAAGAAGTGCAGGTGTTGGTCTTGGACATCAAAACGAACGAGACGCAAGCACGCGTCACCCTGATGCCACCCAAAACGGCAAGCGCATGTCAAAGGCGAATTCGCTTCATCCACGATGCAAGCCTTGCGAGCCTCCTCCGACAAGCAATTTTGCACCTCCAGCTATAACGTTAGAGTAAGAAGCTGAAGAGCTAAGAAGCCTCAATATGCACTAACGGTAGCTCGCTGTACTGAAGCAGTGCAATGCAAAAGCACACACACACATCCGCAAGAAACAGAGCGGACCGCAGCATTTGTGATTATCGGAAACGAGTACAAGTGGTAGAGGAACGTAAAGCCAAAGAAGCAAGGAGAGAGAAACACAAGCTGAGCCATGCAGCGATATTAGAAAGACAGGAAAGACGAGGAGTCGCGCAGTAGCTGATAGGTCGATGCGACAGTGGAAGGGACGAAACCAAGACGATAGAAAAGAAATGCAAAGGTGCGATACAATGTGAAAAAAAGAGGAACAAGGAGGGAAAACGAACAACAAATGCTTTCTCAGAAAGACGGCATCAAAGACGGATCGGATCTTCGCCTCGGGCTCGCCTCCACCGGTTGGTGGCTCGAAGAATCTCGCCATCCACCATGTACGGATACTTGCGGAAGAAGCTCTCCTTGAACTCGAAGCATTCGCCATCGAAGACATCGCCGGCGGGCGACCACACTCGCAGCGTCGTCACGATCTCGTAAAAGAACTCATCCAGCCAGCGCTGTGCAGGCTTTCGCAGACGGTGCGAGCCGCGTGGCTTCTCCAAAAAGCCATACGAGTAGACGCGACTCTTGTCCGGAATTACCACCGCACCGTGATGGTCTTTGGGCTTCCAAGCCGACATGTCGGCGACGAGAGCGGTGCGCTTGCGAATGTCTTCGTCGCTCAGCTCCGTGTTGGGCTGGTCCGCTGTGCCGGAGGGCGAAGCCTCACCGCTTGCGTCCTCGCTGAACCTCGCGGCAGCATCTTCCTCCTCGTGCGCCAGCTCCTCGATCGTGTGGAAAGCGCTGAGGATGGTGATGATACGATCGCGCATCGCTGGGTAAGGAAGGACGGCAATCTCGATCGGATGGAAGCCAATTCGCATCTGCATTTCGGTGGGCATCAGATTTTTGGGCAGGTAGAGCTCCGAAGTACCAAATGAGGGATCGCCAGGGAACCGGGGCAGATCGTCCAACCCACCGATATAACTTGGCATCTCGCGTGCTGCACGCAGATTGATGATGCCGGACTTGAGCTTAGTGGTGAAGGGGAGCAGCGTGCTAAAGTAGAGGCGGCACACTTTGTACAGGACGAGTTCGGGCACAGCGACCATCGAGGGGAAGCTCTGAGCCGCCTTGTTGCGCCTCTGGTTGAGCGAGATTTCCCACATGGCCTTCTTGACTTGCTGCGATGCGGATTGGGACGATTCGGCGGTCGCCTTGCCCTTGTCCGCGGCCGTGCTGTCGCTCTCGGCTTTGACTGCGCCAGCCTGTGCCGTGTCCTGCGCGTCTGGTTCGTCCTTGTCCTCGTCTGCACGAGACGTGGCTGCACCGCTGGAGGGGAAGATGCCATCCCATTCCTTGGCCTGCGAGGTATGAGCCGGGAACCGACGCCCGATCATGCCGTTCCACTCTGCCTCTTGCGATTCGTCCTCCAGATGTGATTCGATCAGGTCCAGGTGGAATGCGCCTGTAAACTTGGTGAGCTGGATGGGCTCGACTTCGGCTCCATCCTCGCCGCGAATGCCGGCGCCGTTGGAAATTGCCTGGCTGAACTTTTTCATGTCGGCCAAGGCCTTTCGGAGCGTGGCATTCTCGCTCTCGAGCGTCTCGAGACGATCCTGCTTGCGCTTGCGAGACTCGCGCTGAGACGCCTTGTTGCGCTCGCGCCTCTCGCTGCTCGTCTTGAATGGAGCTCCGCCGAGGGCTGCCGAGCTGTTGATCGACGAACCGGGATGGAAGGAAGCTTCGCCAGCGAGACGCGAAGATGATGACGCATCGCCCGCTACAGGCGGCTCTGGGGACGAGATGTTGCGTTTGGAGCGAGAGGGCGCTTCCGCAGTGCTCATAGCTGTGGCGAGGGTGGCAAGGGGCGCAGAAGACGAACCGGCTGCGGCCACGGGTGCGGACGGGGCGGGAGCGAGCCACGAGTCCATCGAGCTCATCATCGACGCTGAGGTGGTCGGCGCACCCACGGTTATGCCGGCGAGCGGAGGCACTGGTGCGGTGGCGTAGGCGTGGTAAGACGGTGGAGCATTCACGTGGTCAGGACTGCCGGACATGCGAGCGGACGAGCTGGGGGAGATGGAGCCGTTAAAGCCTGCCGACTCTGGCGCAGAGTGAATGCTGCCATGCACAGGCCCTTTGGCGACCGAGGATCCAGCTTCGGACAACGAGAGACCTCTCGAAGTCGGGTGCGCGCTCTCGTCGCTGGCTCGCCTGTTACCGACATGTCCGGGGACTGTTGCTGCTGTTGCTGCCACCAGGGAATGCGATGCATCGGGGACAGACGGACCGACCGCAAAAGGAGCCGTCTCTACCGAGCTGAGCGGCGCTGCGGCAGGTCCCGAAGCAGATGTATGAGCATGGTTGATTGCGGTGATGGGGGCATTAGCTGCACCTGGAATGTGATTGGGTGTGGTTGTTGACGCGTGTTGGGGGAAGGCATCGAGATGGTAAGGCAGGCCAGGCTCGCCGATGGCTTGCGAAGAGGGCGTTTGAGAAGCACTGTAGAACCACGAAGGTATGTTCGAGCCGCTGGCACCATCAAGTGGGAGCTGGTGGTCGAAAGGCGCTCGACCCGATGTGTACTGATAGTTGTTGGAAGCGGGGTCCGAGACCTGAGGAGGAAACGCGTGACTATGGTGAGGAGCATAGGCGGGAGCGCCAGCAAGGCGAGGATCGGCACCTACAGGGAAGTTGGACGGAACCGAGCCCGACGGGCGGCTACCGAAAGGTTGTGGTGCCGGCATGGTCGCTGTGGTGTGCTGCATTGCAGTCGGTTCGAGTTTTCGACAATCGTAGTCGGATGAGGTGTAAGGCGGAACAACGCCAGAAGGTTATCGATGGAGGGTGATTTGGGGTTGTATGCGACTGAATCGAAGGCACGAATTAGGAGAGAAAGATGTGACTGGAGCTGGAGAAGAACGGACAAGTGGTAGTTGCAGATGACGAGGCGATGAGAGGGAAGAGTCGATGGATGGTAAGTCGTCGTCAAGAGGTGGTCAACACCAAGGACGGAATGGTGCCGAGTTGAGATGGCGAGGAACTGGATGGCGAAGCGGAAGCTGGATCGGATAAGATCGAGCTAAGTTAGCAGCAGGTAAGTGAGGTGCAAGCAGGTGAGCTGCGTGGCCTTTGCTGAGTGAGTCTCAGTTGGCGATGAAAGAACGAAAGAAAGGAAGGGATGTGCTGCCTAAGGCCTGGCTTGCTTTGGACAAAGCGAAATTACGATGCAGCTGACTGGGTCTGCGCCTCACTGTATGCCTGAACAGCGTGGTTTGTCGGTTGCCCGCTCCGCTTTGTTCTGTTTGCTGGTAGATGCTACGTACTGTACAGTGCCTGTGCATATGTATTCGGACAGCTTGATTTTTGCAACCCCAATTTTAGTTGCATTTAAGTCAATTTTGTTTCTTGATGCCTGTGTACAACAACTTTTCTCAAAAATCAGGTAAAAACAGTAGAAGCTAGGTAAGACATGTTGGATGATCCAGTTGTTCTCTTGAAACAGCTGCTGATTTTAGATGACCATGTCCCAATCTTGGTTCTGCCATGAAAGAGGAGTGAAGTAGATATGCATGTCCTGAACTGTGCAGCAATGTGCATATAGGCACATTAACAGTGTAGTTTTGAAAACTGCTTTGCTCTGACCAGACTTGAGCTACTCTTTACACTACAGTTCCAGAGCACAGCATCCAATGTGCATTCTCTCTACATGATCAAGACACTGACCATTGCTGCCACACAGAGAATTTTAGCTGGCATTTTTACCAATTTGATTCAATTTTTGCAATGTCTTGGGAGAAGAAGGGCTGGATGGCAACTTTGACTTGGGAAGTGCCTTCATGCACATTGTTGAATTGAAGCCGTCCGAATACATATGCACAGGCACTGTACTGTACAATAATCGGCAGAATTTCGACAGCTGCTCGAGAACGAGGTTCGACCAAATGCAGAGCTCCCCTTCCCAAGGCTGCTGCTTAGATGGTCAAGCGAGTACTGTAGAACCAAGGAAATTGGCAGGGTCAATCGGATGGTGCGGGTCCAGACTAAGCTTGCGAGCGGAGTCTCAGTCGGAATGCACGAAAAAGAGTGCTGGCATCCCGGCGAGGAGAAAAGTGAGGCCGATGCAAGGCTCGTTTATCTTGGCCTGGGGCAGGGCGCGCTTCGACTACTGCTGCCACAGCTCGCCAGCTGAGGGGAACAAATTCGATTAATTTCATTCTCTCGTCGGTTCGAAGCGAGGCGAAAAATGGTGGGTCTACAGCACAGCACTGGAAGGCAAGGTTTTGCTTCCCTTCCTTTTAGGTCCACTGCTCAGATGCGCCATTCCCACACGGAAATTAGACTTCGCCTGGGAGAATTGTGTGTTCTGCTTATTACCGTATCGAGCTTTCGAGTTTTGCGGACCTTGCTGGCGTCGGAAGACCCTACAACCAGCGGCTTGAGAACCTATGTCCACCAGCCTGTCGTTACTTGCTTATTGTGGGACCGAGACGCAAGCCATTAACCGATGTCTCACGCTTGCGAGTATCCACCTGTAGTTAATTAGCCCGCCAAAAGCATCTGGTGGGGAAGGGCACGGACGGTTGTTTGCTGTGCAATGCCGTGCGTGCTGTAGGGTAAACCGCGGGAAAAGCATATCGCCTCATACGGTAGACAATGGCGGGTGAGGCGGAAAAAATCATGGCAATGTCGTTGATCTTCTCAACGGAATTGTGAGGGCGTGCTTGCGTGCATGTGCCCCTCGAGCCAGCGTCGGGCACTGAGGCTGGCTGCGCGTGACGAACTCGGTTGCGGGAAGGGGAAGCCGCCGCAAGGTGGCGAGTTTCGGTGAGGTGGTCAAGTAAGACCGTCGGCGTACTCCTTTAGCCTATTGTGGCGAAGCTGCCGAGACGATAGGCTGACTGGCACGCCATTCGGAGTCCGATCTGCCAAGGGGAAAGACTTGTCTCTGACCTCGTGTTCGGTGTGGATAGGAGAGCCTTTTCGCGAGTGTCTAGCTGACTAAGCGGGGCTCCACGAGCGTGCATGCTGTAGCTACAGTAGCAGCGAGATGCTCTCTCTCTCTCTCTCTCTCTCTCTATGGCTAAAGTTCGTACCTCACGCGCGTTTGGCAGTCGCAGCTGCGCAATCGACCGTTTCTTCCACTCTTGTGCTTCTACTGCTTGACTTGGACGTCTGTCGCCGTGCAACTCGGGCGAAAATCTTGCAATGAAGATAAAGCGTTATGAGTAGAGTCGATTCAAAGATGTTCTTTCGATTGATTTTTCTAACCTCAATTTTCTGGCGGAATTTCGACTTTCTCTTCCGGTGCAGAATATAGAAGCCTTCAAGACTGCTCGACCGTACAATGCAGAGTCGTTACGTGACCACGACAAATACAGCCGTGAACGAGAACACAAGCATGCCGCTCACACAGCCCCTTGCCCTCTGCAGGGCAGACATCATTCTGCACTGCGAGCCCAAACACACACACGAGAATGGCTAGCAGCAATGTCATTGATGCAGTCGAGGGAAAGGCTGTATTACCTCGATCCAGATTGCTAACATCCATAATGGTGAAGGAGCCGACATTCACTGCACCTTCTCCCACTCGACGTCGTCGGTCGAAGAGCCACCACTGCTGGGCACGGTGGTCGTTTTGAGTGTGATTGCCGCATCATCATCCTTCGAAGTGGCAGGTGGACGGGCATCTTCGGTATCGAGAATCTGGCGCACGTCGTCCTCGTCGGTCGACGACGAATGCGCATGCTCTTGCACCACAAACTCGTCGCCTGCGAGCGAGCTCCACGGAGGCAGATCGCCATTTCGTGCGCTCCGCCAGACCTGGCGCGCCATCCTTTCGCAATGCCCAACGTACTCGCGAGCCATGCCCAGCACCTTCCCTGCGTCGGCAGGGTCCCCCTGCACCGTGTCAGGGTCGATGCCCGCGAGGGCCAGTCGGGCGCCTACCCCCGGACCAGCACCGCCAAGCTGTGAGCGATAGTATTCGATGCTTTCGATGCCCACGTACTCGCGTCCCCAAAAGTCGGCGCGGCTACCGTATCGCTTCTTGGAGTCGAGCTGCGGCGCCAAGCAGGCGTGGCTGACCGAGATGGCTCCCTTGAACGGGTCGATGGGATGGTGCGGCGAGCCCACCCAGCGTGCAACGTAAAAGCTCGCCACCACAAAGACCGTCACCCACGATGCAACGAATTGCGACATCATTGTCGACGCCACCACACCCGGGTGCGCCAGGAAGCTGCGCGGTTCGGGTTGACCGGGAAGCGCACGAGAGGCGGTTGGAAGGCCAAGGAAGCCGTGTGCTGCTGTATCACTAGTTGACGAGGCGGAGCGACGCATGTTGGTGCCGTCCTCGGCGGTCGACATGCCCAGCAGCGATGGACGTTCCTCCATGGGCGTGCCTGGTTGTGTGCGCATGCGCCGAGTTTCCAGCGCGTCGTCTAGACCAAAGGCAGCTAGCTCGCACTGATACTTGACCGATTCGTACGGCAACGGCGATTTGTGCACATCGATGCACTCGTAGTCGCTGGCGTCGCAGTATTTCGAGAAAGCCTCGACGGAGCTGGTCCAGATGATGCGCGAAGGCACGGAGTACGGCGTGGCGCGCAACGACGGTAGCAAGGCTCGTACCAAGATCCAATGTGCGCCGACGTTGCACTGCCACACCCAGCCAAAGCCGTCGTCGCTCTTGTCGCCTGCACGCTGCTTCTTGTACGCTGGCCAGGTGACGGCGTAGCGGAACTGCGTCATGATCATCCACACGGCGTGGAACCAATCTATGCCCGTCCATGCCGACGAGCCAGCGTTGAGCACCACATGCGTCACGTATGGATACCTCTCGCGCACCATGCGCGCACACTCGAGCGCACTGCCCATGCTGCCGAGGTCGAGGGGTACGAATTCGATGCGTGTGCCCTGGCAAAAGCGACGGCGGTAGCGTGCGTTGGCGCGTTTAGTACGCTGTTCAAGGCTCTCATTGAGGTCGGGCGAGCCAAGCGGATCGGAAGCGTCTGCCTTTTCGTCTTGCGAGTCTGATTCCACGCCCGAGTCCGGATCGGCGTCGTCTCCGTTGGCAAGCGCGTTTCGCTGCTTTCTTCTACGCCTCACGTTATTCTCCTGAGCGTGGGCTACGAGGGCAGGATCGGCATCTTCGTGCGGTGTGTCGCGGATGTCCCGCTCGGTCTCGGGGTCGGTGAGCTTGTCGTCCTTGCAGCTGGTATCGAACGCAAACGCCCAGGTCTCTGGAGGACCAGTGGGGGTATCTTCGTGCTCTGGCAGGTTCTCGATCCACTTGAGCAACTGTTTGAGTTGCTGCCTCGCCTTGTGAGCCTTGATGGGGTTTCGGCAGGCGAGAATCACGGTGCATCCATCTGGTGCGGCGAAGGGTGTAGGTGAAGGCTGAATAGAAGGGTCGGAGTAGCGCTGTGGATGAGTGGGCAGAGTGTCGCTGGGGGTAGGAGACGAGAGCTGGACGATGAGCCTCTGGCAAATACCGAAGCCGACTCCTGCATTGGCGCCCGTGACGAGAATAATGGGTCGGACATCCTTGGCTTGCGAGGCGGAAGAAGCAGCGGCTGCAGACATGGTCGCTGGTCTGTGCGAGCGAGAAGGTCTAGGGGATGGAGCTGGTATCAGAGCGGGTGAAGGAGCAGAAGCAAGATGAATGCGGGGGTGTCTCGCCATGTCTTCTTGACCAACACCAGTTTCTGTGCGCACGCACGAGCTGATGTTGATTTTCACAGACACCGGCAGCTGTCTCTGTTGCCTTTCCCCTGTTTCGTTGACAGGCCGGATCGTTACTTGATCGACTTTGCTGTGGACCCTTCTTGGCTGGCTGTCTCTCGCCGACGTCGAGATTTTTAAAATTGTTAGATTTAGCAAGTGATGCTTGCTTGTCGAAAAAAGTCGCCTCGATCTTCCAGGAGTTTTGTGCGCAACACCTCATCGACTCCAATCCACATTCTCCTTCGCAACACCATCATATCCCTCAAAAATGTCCGGACAGCGAGCGAGACAGCTGATTACCGCTGCCTATGCGCAGTACGCCAACGATGCCGTAAGTATCTGCTGCGTCTGCTCCAATAATCTTTCGCCCAACTTGCTCAAATGACTGATCCAACAGTGTTCTATCGCTTTGGCCAACCGATCTTGCTGGCGGTGCGTCGATACTCGTCACCGACCCTCTCAATCCTTGCACACCGCAACGGAAACATCGCTGTCCTCCTCCTCGGCGACAATACCACAGAGCGCAATCCAGCAGCTGCAGGGTAACGCTACTTTGCCGTTGGTAGACCTCGCCAACAAGCTTGCCGGCCTTACTGGCAAGTCGGCTCAGATCTTTGGCGCAGATGACAAGGCCAGGTCGGCCACCACGGAATGGCTTCAGAAGCTCGACAAGTCGGATGAGCAGCAGCTCGTATCCTCCGAAGGACTCAAGGCACTCAACGAGCAGCTCGACACCGTCACCTACCTCGCCGCCAACGAGCCCACCGTTGCTGACCTTGCGCTCTTCGCATCCATCTACCCGGCCGTCTCGAAGCTGCCCGCCACCGAACAGCACGCCAACCCTTCGGTGGCACGCTACGTCTCGCACATCTCCAATCTGTCTCCCGTAGCCAAGGCTGCCAACGCTGCCCAGCTTGGATTCACCTCGTTCGAGCCAACGTACGAGGGCATGCCCACCATCGAGCGTGCCAAGCCCGAGGATCTCAAGAAAGCCAAGAAGGCTAACAAAGAGGCCGCTGCCGCTGCCGCCGCTTCCGCGGCCGGTAGCCAGAAGAAAGATGCTTCCGAACAGCAGCAGCAGGCGCAGCAGCCCAAGAAGGAAAAGAAGGAAAAGAAGGAAAAGAAGGAAAAGAAGGAAAAGAAGGAAAAGACGCCCAAGGAGGCCAACGCCGGAGGTGGAGGCGGTGGAGGCAAGAAGGGTGGCGCAGGTGGTGGTGCTGCTGCCGCTGACACTACGGGACCTCTTCCGTCCCAGGTGGACCTGCGCGTGGGCAAGATCGTCTCGATCGAGCGACACCCGGACGCCGACGCGTTGTACCTGGAAAAGGTCGACTTTGGCGAGGCCGAAGGTCCGCGAACCATCCTTAGCGGCTTGGTCAACTTTGTGCCCATCGAAAAGATGCAGAACCGCATGGTGATCGGCGTGTGCAACCTCAAGCCGGCGTCGATGCGTGGCATCAAGTCGTACGGCATGCTGCTCTGTGCCACGCACAAGGACGGCAAGGAGGGCGGCGTCGAGCCCGTCTACCCGCCCGAGGGCAGCCAGCCCGGCGACAAGGTGTGGGTCGAGGGCTTCGAAGGCCGCGAACCCGAGGCGGTGCTCAACCCCAAGAAGAAGATCTTTGAGACGATCCAGCCCGGTTACACTACTACGGAGAACAAGGAGTGTGCTTGGGTGGGTGCGCTGCCGGACGCGGCGGATGCAGAGGCGGACAAGAAGCCCCGTCTGCTCAGGACTGAACGCGGCGTTCTCACCTCGCACTTTGTCGGTGCTTCCTTGTCGTAGATTTACCTCACCTACAATGCACTCCTACATACTTCTCAAAGTTTTCGTCACGCTGCTTTCGGCTGGTTACGTTTGATACATGTTGGGCATTCTGAGAAAATGAAAAGGACAAGCGAATTTGAGGCTGGGCATCTAGCGTGGATCTATGCATCGGACTCGACATCCTTCTTGTGCTTGAAAAAGCTCTGACGGCGGGCCTCTCGTGCTTCCCTCCACCCGAGCTCGCCTGGGCCGTGAGATGTGTCGTGGTCGCCGCCATGTGCAAAGTCTTTTGGCGAAGGACGCGCGTAGGTGCCTTGGAGCGACTTGCCTGCTGCGTCAAACGTGCCGATCAATGCAGCGAGCGAAGCACATCCACCGAACATCATGGGTACCGAACGCGCCGCAGCGCCGAGCACGAATCCAGCAGCGCAGCCGCCGATTGCCCCGTTGACAGCGTCATCCTTCTGTCGGAAGTTGGCCACGGTCGAGTCGGTGTACGAAAAGATGCCTCCCATTGCAGCTGTAGAAGAGAATTGCCGAGGAATAGATACAAAGGTGGAGGGTCAGCATACAATCACAGCTTACCTGGCTTTGGCTGTTGGCAAAAGCGTCTCTGATCAACCCCTCGTGTCTCGTCTCGTGGGAAGGACAACTCACTGAAAAGAGCAATGGTGCTTCCTGTGCGCGTAAAGACACCAAGCGCACCCTTGTTGTGCGTCTGTACACTGTTTTGAATCGCGCTGACCAACAGACCAGCACCGGCACTAGCAGCACCGGCAGTCATACCGTCAGCAAAGGGTGATCGTTCCGAAAAGGTCTCGGTGACGACCTGCTCGTTGGTCTTCTGTGCGGCCATTATGGGTAGTCGTCCCGAGAAACGAGTTGGGATCTAGTGATGCCGAGATATCGGGGACGGGGGGATACGGCTGCTGAGTCGTTGCTGGGAGTGACTGGCAAGCGTGTTGCTGCTGCCGTGAAGGATTGTAGGTGATGCTGGCAAGTGAGCGTTTGATCGACGACGATGATAGTCAATCAACTGAAAAGTGACATTTCAAATCGCCGTTCAGGTCGGTCGCTCTCGCCGTCCTTCGCATCCGTCTCGAGCTTCCAACACTCCCGTTCCTTTTGTCTTCTCGTCCGAATGGAAAGGTGTCGATTTATTTTTGACGCTGTGTGATCGCGTCTTGCTTTGGTTGCGTCAATTTGAACTGGATAGGCCCATGCGCGACTTGGCGTTGCTTTTCGAGCTCAGTCCTCCACTTAACTTGGCCAATTACGTGGCTTTCAACCTTTCCTTCTTCTCCCACCTCATCGACCGATTTCGTACCGATACGCACATAATCTTAAAAGATGGACGAGAACATCCAGCAGTTCGCCTCCATCACTGGTGCTTCGACCGAACGCGCTCGGTTCTTCCTCGAGGCGGCTGGTGGCGACCTACAGACCGCCATGTCGAGTTTTTACGAATCCGAACCCTCGCAGTCTGAGGCAGGTGCAGGTGCGGAAGCGGAATTGGAAGCAACTACTACCACCAACGCAAGCTCTGCCCCTTCCGTTCCTGACAATTACACAGGCCCACGAACGCTGTCGGGACAGCCTGCGGATCCTTCCGCTCTTTCTGGCTTCGGTACCTCGTCCGCATCGAGCCAAGCTTCTCGTCCGGCAGCGGGCGGTGCGAGCCGTGGCGGCATCTCGACGTTCCGCGATCTTCAATCTGCCAGCAGCGGTGGTCGTAGCAGAAGGGTCGGCGATGATGATGATGACGACGATGATGCAGACGACGACGAGATGAACTATTTCGCCGGTGGTGAGAGGAGTGCGCTCAGTGTCGAGAACCCGGAAGCACGCCGTCGCAGAGATCAGACGGGTGGAGACCTGGTGCAAGAGATTCTCCGACGTGCTGCTGAAGAGGGCAAGCGGCACCCGGAAGAGCTAGCTGCTGCTGGCTCCAAATCGTCCGGCAGCCGACCCTCGGCTTCCTCCTCCTCGTTGGCCTTTACCGGTCGTGGCAGGACCATCAACGACGCTGCCGACGCCGAACCCTCCTCCTCCTCCTCCTCCTCCTCCTTTACGTCGATGCCTGGTGGCTTTGGCAGCAGGCCTGACGCTGGTGGTACCAATGACGAGGACGGTGAGGGAGAGGTGGCGATCCGCAACCTCACTTTCTGGCAGGACGGATTTTCTATCGAAGACGGCGAGCTTATGCGCTACGACGACCCCGCACATGCGCAGACGCTGGCCGCCATCAACTCAGGACATGCTCCGTTGGACCTGCTCAACATTCGCTTTGGCCAGCAGGTGCATGTCCATGTGCATCGCCGCACCGACGAAAAGTACAAGCCGCCACCCATGAAGGCGTTTGGCGGCTCGGGCAATCGACTTGGCTCGCCCGCTCTTGCTTCGGTTGCTTCTGCGTCTAGCTCGCAGGCCCCTGCTGATGCTGCTTCCCCTTCGGCCGGCGCTACATCCGCACAAGGTCAAGACTTCCAGGTGGACGCCGACAAGCCTACCACCCAGCTCCAGATTCGACTGGGCGACGGACAGAGGATGACGGCTAGACTCAACACGCATCACACGGTTGCGGATTTGAGGAACTACATCAATGCGTAAGTTGTCGCCGATTCGTATGGAAGGCTTTGTGCGCTGATGGATTGGATTGCTGACAGTGTTTTTGTGTGTGTGAACAGTGCTAATCCAGGAATGTCGACTCGAAGCTATACGCTTAACGCTTCGTTCCCGCCCAAACCGGTGACAGATGAGTCGCTGACGCTGCAGGAGGCGGGGCTGCTCAATGCGGTAGTTATTCAAAAGTTCCAATGATTGCCTCGCTCGTCACATTCTTTCGATGTCACGACATTCGTTTCACATCTCACACAATCGTAGCTAGAGCGAACAGCTCTGCATTGCGCGCCTTCTCTGAGGGAATGATTGAGTGTTACAGGAGCGGCTAGTAAACCGGCAAGATGCGTAAGACGTCTGCGCAGGCATGCCGCACGAATTCGGGCAGACACTGTTCCTGGATGCGATCGAGCCATTCGAGATCGTGGTGCATGATACCATTCGAACTCAGTGCCGCGTTTCCGTTACCGTTGCTCCCCGTCTTAGCTGCATGATCCTCGGTGGCGCCGGCGAGGAGGTGTTCGCGATCGATGCTAGCGATGAGTTTGGTGATCGTGTTGATATCTGGCGTTTTGTTTTTCCTGGAACTTGGTTTTGCGTCTGCCCATTCGACGATCTTGGCCTCGACGGCTTGGATGACGCGCTCGAGGTTCTTCCACCCTGGCACCTGGGTGTAGAGTTTCGGCGGGGTAGGCAACGCAGAGGCGTCTCCGAGGTTCACCTCGCCGCTAGTTTCTCTGCCGTGCTGATCCAACAGCAATACACTCTTTCGCAGCGTCGCCGAACAGCGTACGATCTCGTAGATGAAATGATTGATCTCGTCGGTCGAGCCCAAAAAGTGGTCGGACCTCAGCAGGATCGAGTCCAACGTCACCATCAACGCTTTGATCAGCTCGCTCAGATCGCGACTCGAGCGAATCTCGGTAAACCGCGCAGCAAGGAACGACGCAAGCGCCAACACGGCACTCCAGCAATCCTGCCAGTCGTATTCCAGGTGGATGCGCTCGTCGGCGCACAGCGTCACAACACGCTGGATGAGCTTCATGCTGATCAGGTATGATGCCGTGTCGATGCGCTTGCTGAGGTTGTAGCGCAACGAGCACGTAGCTGCATCCAAGACGGCGGTGACGAGTCGCGTGCGCCTGGTGCGCGGTAGAGCGAGCGCGGGCTCGCGTTGCCGGCAGAGTCGGATGTTTTGCAGTATTCGAGCAGACTTGGTGGTGTCGGCGAGCATGTTGCGACTGCCACGAGGATCGTACAGAAAGACGAGGAGGCAGAGGAGAGCGATGCGCGAATACGAGGCGGATCGCGGCGATACTGAGGCATGCGTAGCAAGGTACGATGCCAACGAAGCTAGGTGGCAGAACGACTCGTCGCGAGCTCTAGCGCGGGCATCGCCTTGAACGGTCTGGGGTGAATCATCTTGAGCGTTTGGCGGGTCGACAACGTCCAGAATCAGCGAGGTGAATGCTTGGTTGGATCTGGAAAGGAGGAAGAGCGGAAGGAGAATGACGCAGGTGGGCGAAGGGAGATGGGTAAAGTCGCCAATGGAAGTGGATGCCGCTGAGGGACGACGATGAGGCGCAGCAGCAGGGGGCGAAGGTGTTGTGGGTGAAGAAACGAGCTCGGCAAGGCTCGAGACCCAACGCATGCTGGCGATTCCGGCGATGCTGCCTGCTAAGGTGGGAGGCGAGTCATCGACCACGTCTCGATACAGTTGAACGTTTTGATCCATCGCCGCCGAGGCTGCGACGAGGACCTTGGCCATGCAGTCTTCGTCAACCCAATCACGGAAGCGACGGGCATAGGGATTAGAGGTGCTGACATTCAGCGAGACACCGCCGGACGCACCCTGACCGATGGTAGCGAGCAACCCGAGAAAGACGGCACCCTCGTAGGCGTATCGAGAACCAGCTGGTGTTGAGATGAACGTGGAAGCGGTGACAAAGAGGTCGCGGCGGAGAAAGTAGGCTGCGAGCGAGGTTTGGGCTACGCAGGACAGCCACAAGAGCCCTAATTGGAGAGCGCGGTGTTGTACCTCTGCATCGATCCACTCCCTCGCCTTTGCCTGCGCCAGGTCCTGCTCCCGGTCATCATCTGGATCTCGAGCGGAGGACGGGATACGCACTCTGGCCAGATCGCCTCCGCGCAAGGTGTCATCGATCGAGTCGACGAGGAGCGTAAAAACGTCATCTGCTTCGTCCATTCCTCCCGCAAAGATGGTAATGATATCGAACGAGTAGTTGGAGAAGCGCTTGTTGAGGATGGGATACGACAGAGCTAGTAAGGTATCGACTGCATTTCTCCTGCGCACCTCGTCCTCGTCGCTCTCGCGCCAGACACGTACGGCTTCTCTCCATAGCGAGCCGATGTTATCGGTGATGTGCGCACCCTTGCTGTGCGGATGGTCGTCGAGCAGCGCTTCTGGCGGAATGGCATCGAGCTGCTGAGCTACAAAGCGTGTCTCGACGGGGAGGCAGAGCAGATCGGCAAAGTAGCGCGAACGGGGTCCTGAATTGGACTTGCCCGTCGACTTGGAACGCGGCACGCCTGGGCGAGCGGAAGCATCGTCGCCGAAGGAGGAGGAGGAGGAGGAGCTGGAGAAAGCGCTGTCCTGGAACCACGGCTGCTTGCCTTCCAGAAGGGCCGTGTAGGTCTCGCTGAACTTGGACTTGAGCTGAGGTCGGTTCGATCCTATGGAAGTCATTGTGAGCTGTCGCTGCTGACTGTGATCGTCGTCGTTGTCGACCACGGCCTTCTATGCCCCAACAATGCTGTGGGAATGGAGACGGACGAGCCGATGGAAGGGAAAGGAGGCGAGTGAGCGTCAGACGAGAAAGCTTCTCGGCAAGGTCGGATTTTCCGTGCCAGGGCGTGAGCGAGTCGCTCAGTTCGGCAGCTGTCCCACGATAAGCGAGCTCTGCGTAACTTAGCTCGGAGCGCCAAGTGTTGGTCTCGACTCACGACTCGAAATTGACGAGAAAGGCCTTCTTGAACCTGACGCGTGCCGAACAAGCAGCTGGAGAGCGGCAGCGACGAGTTTGCACTTTCGGCTTGTGCTTGTGCTTGTATGGGAGGAAGCGCGTCACAGCAAAAGCACCGTTCTGCACGGTGTGTGCTGAGTGGCTCCGCAAAAATCCAAAAAGCTCTCAGAAGGCGCGACTTCATTCAACGCCTCACAGCGAGAGAGAACGAGCGCTTTTTGGGCGTGTGAGCTTCTGTCTCCCCTTTGACGAGGCTTGGCGCGCGGCATCCTCTTTCACCGTCAACTACCATCATCCACATCAACTCGTGCCGCGTTCAAGTCGCTCCCTTTCACACCCATTCTTACTCAGTCTCCGATCTCCTAGCCTTGCATCCACGGGCTCATCACGCTGGTCGCTACCAGTCATGTGGTCTTAGGCACATTCGCCTTCTCCTCTCTCAAGGGACTCTTGCACCTATCGGTCATCAGCAACGCCTCTTCGCAGACCAGACCAAACCATGTCGCAAGTGGAAGACTGGTCCGACGGCGACTTTGACTTGGAGCACACCGATTTGCGTACGGACCATACGTCGTTACAGGATGTCCACCAACTGCATTCCTCGCGTCCAAAGCAAGACGCCGAGCCAAATTGGGACGACGATTTCGCGGAGGGCGAGCCAGACGATGGTTCTGACGAACAGACCGACACCATCAAGCTTTCCACGGCTGCTAGCTCAGCTTTGAAGCTCATGCTCGCAGCCAGCAAAGCTTCCGCCTCTGCTTCCGCAGTTCCCAGTGACCTGCTTGATGATCAACTTCGACCTCCCGCTCTCGACCTCGATTGCATCTCTCAGTATGTTGCTGCCGATCGCATCATCAATGATGTCTATGGACGACGAGACGCACGCGCATGCTCCACCGCCAGTCTCAGCACCTCGGCCAGCACCAGCGGCCGCAGCACCATGGGCCTCTCCACCGACCTAACCGATCCCGACAGCCCTCACAGCAAGAGCGGCGGCGCACACCACGCATCCAGCGTCTCGTCTCGTAGCTCCGGTCATGCTCGATCCGATCTCGATATCCAGTTCTCCGAGACCGACGATGCGCTCGAGATGGATTTCGAACTGGAACCTGATATGAAAAACCTTAGCCTCTGCTCGTCTCTTTCGCGCGCGCGCTCAAGCACCTCGCTCAACCAGGTCAGCAGAGATATTTGGGACGATGATGCTGCCTTCAACGCTCCACTCACCAGCACAACCAATACCTCGTCGTCCTCACTGCATCCGCCCGCCTTTCCAGAGCATCCGCCCTCGACGAAAAGTTTGTCGGGCGAAAGCGATGCGGACGACGAGCACGAAGACTTGCTCGATGGGCTCGACTTCGGAGGCAGTATCTTTGAAAGCCATCCGAATGCACCTGCTCAGTCTGCACCCGACGTCAAAGCAAAGCTGGAGGCTATGCTCGAACTGAAGCGCTCGGGTCAGATCTCCACTCCTGCCGCTGACCGTGCTCCGGCCACCGACTCTGACACTGCCATCGCGGCCGGCCTCGTGATCGATGACGACTTTGATCTCTCCACCAGCCGCATTGCATCGCGTACGCTGCCTTCTAGACCACATCGTCTTTACAATACACGAAAATCATCGCTGAAGCTTGGTGTCGAGTTCCGGGAGCCGCAAGCCGACGAGCGCCGCCATCCTGCTCGTACTGCCTCCCAACACAGCGAGGTCAGCTCCGTCCACTCCTCCGATACCCGCTCCGAAATTCGAGGACCTGGACGCAACCGTCTCCGCTTCAAACGGTCAGCCAGTGACCTTGCATCGCACGTCTCCGTCGGCGCGGCTTCCAATGCGGCCCCCTCTTCATCAAATCGACCGCCCAATCGTGGCAGTCAACTCACTCGCAAAAGGTCCCTACCGACTATGAGAACTTCGCCTCCCGCCAACGCATCCTCTTTAGCCGTCCCTCCTCCCGCCAATACATCCTCTCTCTCTGTACGCCAGCGTCACAACAGCGGCAATAGTGCCGCATCTTCGACCTCGCGCTTCAGGAACAGAGGCGGCTCGAGGCTCACCGACTCCACGGCCGCCTCGCGTGCTAGGGCGGCCGAGACAGCCGCAGATAACATCGCTCGCTTGCAGAGGGACGCAAGCGCCCCTGCTCGACCCAGCACTCCGGTCTCTTTCACCCATCGTCCTGCGCATCAGCCGGCGTCGCGCATCTCCGTCAACACGCGGACCAAGACTAGTTTGGATCTTGAGCGTCGTGCCTCCTCGGGCGAGAGTCAGCCCGTTGCCCGTTTGCTCAAGCGCTCTGTCCCTTACGGCAATGGCGCTGAGCTTGATGGGATCGACGATCTTCCCAACACGGCAAGCCCCACCGTCGTGGTGCAACCTGCCCGGCCGCCAGCTTCGCTTCAAAAGCTCAGTAAGAGTCGCGCTCCAGCGTCAGCGGCTGCCGTGTCCACTGCTCCCCCGCCGCCTCCCAAAAACCCATCCAAGCGCGGGGGTCGACGCGGCAAGAGGGGCAAACCGGCTCTGATCCGGTCGCTCGGGGCTGGTGCGGGTGCTTCGCCTGCACAAAAGAGCGTCAAAGGCATGCGCTGGAACGCCCAGGCGCTTCGTTGGGAAGGCAACGAGGATGTGCTTCGCGACTTTGACCAAGTGATCCAGAGCAGCACTCGGCCCGCGCTCATCTCTCAGATGACGGGCAGCTCCACCAGCTCGGCGCTGACGCATGCCGCTGGCTACTCTTCGCCCTTGTCGCCGGAAAGCAGCAGTCTCATGAACAACATTGCTTCTGGGGCACGAGTGGTGGGCGATATGCTCTTTGACCCCGTCCAGATGCGATGGGTGCACAAATCAGGCGATGAGGAGGAAGACGTGTTTGCCGAATTCGACGAGCCGCTCGAGGATGGCGATCATTCGCATGATGCTTCCTCTTTCAAGCTCACCGTTGATGCGGACAACACGATCCGCGCTCGCAGGACGAGGTCAACCGAAACTTTCAACCGCTCTTCCAATCCATGGTTGCGTCTCAGCGAGAAGCAAGGTGCAGCAGCGGACAACGACTTGCACGAGCGCAGCCTTGACCGCAAAAACAACCAATCCATCCGGCGAGCATTGTCCAGAAGCGCCTTTGCTCCCAGCGTTGGAATTGACCGCGAACTGTGGGATGCCTGCGTGCAAGCCGAGAAACGCCACGCTGCCGAGATTGAGGGGTGTCTGCCTCACAACACTGCATCGCGACTGCGCAGTCGAACACGCTCATATACTTCGGATCGCGCCATGACACTGGATGAGATTGATCGTCCGCGCCCGCATCTCTATTACCTGGAAAAGATCGCCAAGAGCATCATCAAGCCTGATGGCAGGTCGTGAGCCAATGCGACTCTCGAATGCGGATGGCAATGTTACTCCACACACACTCTCCTCGACTTTCGTTATCTGATATCGCTCCTTTCGCACTGTTGTTCTCTCATTCGTTTAGCAACGTTTTGCATCGATACCCGCGCTTTTTGAATGCAACCCACTCTCCTTCCTAGTATTTGGCCGTGTAGCCCATGTGTTGTACAGACGGGCCGTCCGCGTGACTGGGCATACCTTACTTGAGGCATGGCAGCCGTCACGGCACCAGGGCGAATTTTTCACTCTGTTAAGTCCAGCCGGAACGGTGCAGCACCGCCTCAAGATCCTTTTGGGCACACGCGCCAGCTGTGCGAAACTAGTGCAACACGCAGTCGCTGTCTTGCACTCCTTCCTCCACCTCGCTTTCAACCTTTCCTTTCCTTCCTTCCTCGCACAACAACTTCAAAGATGGGCCTATTCGGAAAAAAGAACAGCAGCAAGATTCCACCCGTCGAGTCAGCACCGCCCCCGCAGTCCAACGTTCCTGGCAGGTACGGTCCTCCCGGCAGCGGCGGCGCAGGTTCGTCGATGCAAGGCGGAGGAGCTGGCTTTGCTCGCGGCAACTCGGGCTATGGTGGCGCTCCTGGAGGCAGCTACAACGGTGGTTATGGAGAAGGAGGAGGTAGTGGTGGTGGCTACGCACAGCAACAGTACGGTGGCGGCGGACCTGGCGGACCTGCTCCTTATCAAGACCGTTTCGCCAATGCACGGGCGCCCGCTGCCGGCTTCGGTTCCGGCTACGATCAGTACGCAGGCACAGGCAGCAGCAAGTCACGCAACCTGTCACGCAACGTCCATAACCAGCAAGGCGGCGGTGTTGCCGAAGACGAGCTCGAAGCGGAATACGGGCGAGGATCGGGTGCCCCTCCCACCGGCTCGAGCTCGTACGGTTACGACGGCGTAGAACAGCAAGAAGAGCAGCGAGACGAAGAGGACGACGAAGTAGAAGCCATCAAGCAGCAGATGCGGTTCACCAAGCAAGAGTCGCTCTCTTCCACGCGTAACGCCCTCCGAATCGCGCGCGAAGCCGAAGAGACGGCGTCAAACACCATGTTCAAGCTGTCGGACCAGTCGGAGAAGATTGGCAGCACCGAACGCTCGCTTGATCTCGCAAAAGCGCACGCGTCCCGGGCTGAAGACAACGCCAAAGAGATTGTAGCGCTCAACCGGTCCATCTTCCGCCCCAACATGCAGCTCAACAAGAAGGCAAAGCGGGACGCTGAAGAGGCCCGTATCATCGCTCGACACATTGAAGAGCGCGAGGAGCGCGAAGCTGTGCGTCGCGACGTCACTGCCGCTCAGTCGAGACTCGACGCTAGCATGAACGGTCCCGGAACGGGCAAGGCCAGCTTCGGCCGGTTCGGGCAGGATCGCTTCGGCACGGGTAAGAAAGCGGATGAAGCTGCGCAGCGCAACAAAGTCGCTCAGCGCGGTCGATACCAGTTTGAAGCCACCGAGTCGGACGACGAGCTGGAAGACGAGCTGGATCAGAATCTGGATGAAATTGGCATGCTCAGTTCGCGGCTCAACCAGCTCGGGAAAGCGATGGGACAGGAGGTGGACAGCCAGAACGCGAGGTTGCAGAGGATTGGCGATAAAGCGACCACGTTGGATACCAAGATCTTCGCTGGCACTCAACGGTTGGGCAACATCAAGTGATGCCGCCCGCATGGTGGCCGGTTTCTTGTACATGTGCATGCTTTGATTTCGATATCGACTTTCCGTTTCACTATCGGCTCAGTGGAAGCGTGCACAAGAGCGCTTTCGATGAGGTGGAACGATTCTATTGGATTGAAGGCGAGACAGATCTATTGCGGATCTAAGACATCTAATTTACACCCGACGACTAGATCGTGGCAGAAATTTCGGTGCTTGGTGCTGTTCAAGCCTTGACTGGCTCGTAGTCCCTGTTGACCATAACGTAGCGGAATCGCGCCTTACCATCCTCCATATCGGTCACGACCTGATTGGCGTCCTTCATATCACGCTCCTCGATCATAGGCTTCAAGTTCTGCTTGGCAGCCAGCTCGAGCATCTCCCTAATCACTGCGGGGCCACCAATTGCCGAGCCACTTAGGAACACGCCACTGAAAGCGAGTGCAGGCAGCGGGGTGGGCATGCAAGGTTCCTCAGGCATGCCGACGGCAACGATCTTGCCGAGCGGGCGGACGAGGCTGATGTAGTCTGTAAGGGGCATGTCGGCGTTGTCGTTGGTGAGGATGAGCAGGTCCAGAGAGCGCCTGTGGGCGTACCAGGGGTTTTCGTCGGCCGAAGCGATGAAGTCGGTTGCGCCTAGCTTGCGGGCGAGCTCTTCCTTGGAGCGGGTGTGACTGATGGCGGTGATTTTGGTGGCTCCCAGAGCCTTGGCGAAGATGAGGGCAAAGTGACCGAGACCGCCGATGCCGACGACGCCAACGTTCTTGACGCCCTCCGTGCCGCACCCGTTGGTCTTGAGCGGGTTGTACACGGTGATACCGCCGCACATGAGCGGGGCGGCGACAGTCGACGGAAGCCGGTGAGGGATGTGCACCGCAAAGTGCGCCGGAACCCTCGAGTACTTGGCGTATCCACCCATCGAGTACCCCGATCCATCCGTGACGCTGTAGTCGCCGTTGTACGTGCCCACCATGCCGTTCTCGCACCAGGGCTCCATATCGGCTTTGCATGCACCGCAGCTCCTGCACGAGTCGGACTGTGCACCCACGCCCACGCGATCGCCGATCCTGAAGCCTTTGACGTCCTTGCCGACGCGCGACACGGTGCCGACGATCTCGTGGCCGACGACGCACGGGTAGCGCGTGGGTCCCCAGCCGGAGCGGGCGGTGTGCAGGTCCGAGGCACAGACACCGCAGCATTCGATCTTGATCTCGACGTCTGTCTCGCGCCATTGCTTGGGCGTATAGGTTTCCCATTTCATGTTGCCGATGCACCACTTGTCGTGGCCGACCCAGCCTTCGAAGTGCGAGTCTGCGGAGGACATTGTTGGTGATGTCTTGTTAGTGGCAGTGCGAGGCGGCGGCGGTGTTTGGGCTGGTAGTAAGTTGTTTCGGAAGGAGGCCAGATGGGAAGGGGGCTGTCATCTTATACCTTTGATGAGGGGGTCGACCTTCTAACGAGGGCAGCAACACCTCGGCTTTCCAAAGAATGGCCGGTGGAAACCTCCAACGAACCAGGGACCCACACGCAACCACCTATCCGCGCCGCCCTCTCAGTCGTTGCACCGCTAGCCTGGGAAACGCACGCTATAGACCCGTGTGCCACCTCCTTCACTTCACAAGCTAGATCGAACAATGTACCCACGCCCTTTGCGCTGTGTGACGCCGCTGTGGTGGATCCGTATTCCTGGCATGAATCACGCGCGAGTTTCGGCGATGATGTCAAACGACACACGCGGCGTATGCTGTATAGCGACGGTCTGCACCTTTGACTCGGTGTGCGGTAATCAACAGACTTTGAAGATTTTTTTTATGTGTCCGGGGAAGGTTTCGCAGTTGGAGAAAAAGAGTGTTCCGGGGGAATCGCACCCTGCTCACGATGACAGAGGGATACGAGGTGGGACGAAGAGGGATGTACCTCCAACGGTGTGCCTTTGTGAAAGGGCTGTTGCATGGAAAAGCTTGGGATGACATGTTCTTTGACCGCAACGTGGGGCTGTGTGGGAACAGTGGGTGCGAAAGGCAGGCTTCTCACGGATTGTTGTTGTCCGCCAGTATCAGCGCCCAAGGGCACACCCCACACAAGCCTTCCACAATACAATAGTGACTATTCCCCACTCTACCGTTTCCACCGCTCATTCACACGCCAAATTTGACGCGATGGTCCAACCACCACCTGAGCCCCTCTTCGCGCGTAGCAGCATTGAGCGCCTGAACCGCATCGAACGTCTTCTGACACAGCGCCAGCCTGCTGCTCTCTCCCGCTTCCAGCAACCCTGACTGCTCGCGCTGCTTGTGCATCAGGATGTAGCTCTCAACCTTGCTGAGCGCCGAGCGGAGGAGCACGAGGTTGACGCTGGGGATACAGGCGATGAGGCACATCTGGAGGTGTGTGAGTCTGTCGTATGTGTCCGCTTGCTTCTCTGCGCTTGCGGTGGCGGGGTGCAGAGATTCGCTGCTGGCAGTAGCAGACGCAAGGTCCGCCTTGGTGACACCGCTTCCCTCGGTGAATCCGCCCGCCTGAACCCCCTCCTTGTCCTTCGCCGCACCCACAGCGGACAGTCGCTCGCGATCGATCTCGTCCGCAATCCGCTCAATCACCCACCAAGCCACCGAATCGCTGCGATCGCTAATCGCACCCACCACCGTCGACAGCGCATACTCCAGCTGCACCGCGTTCAACCGCCCCGGGAAACTCGCAAGCACCAAATCCACATAAAACGGCGCCAGGTTGAGGATGCATCGTTTGTTGCTTGCGTACATAGCCAACACCACCGAGTGGGCCGACTCGAACGTATCGCTGAACCGCGTGTTTTCGAGGTATGGTCGACAGATGGGAAGAATGAGCTGCTCCACCACTTCATCCGGCAGCACGCGGATGAGCTGTTCGGCGACGTTGAGGAAGTACGTCGTCGCACTGCGTTTGGCCACGTTCGTCTCGAGACCGCCTGCATCGTCGCCCTGGGCGGTTGGCACAATAAGCTCGAGCAGCTGAATACACGCCTCCCCGTCGCGCCCGATCACATCCAGCGCCGAGTAGAACACTTTGCGATACACGTCGAACCCATCTGACCCGAAAGTGCTCGTGATCCAGTACAGATGCGAATAGGTCGCCAGCACATGCTGCACAATCACCAGATACGGCAGCGGCAGATTCGACGTAGACGCACGAGGCCATTTGCGACCTGCCTCCGTCTCCGCTCCCGCAGCGGGCGGTGGCGGAACAGTAAGCGTCGGGCTCGGACACATATCGACGAGCGCATCCATCATCGAGTCGAACACCATCGTGTAGCTGAAGAGGAGCGTTTTAAATGCTGTCCACAGCTGCTTGGTGAGCTGTCTGCTCGTCTCCACAATTTGTTCCTCGTTCGCACCGGCGAGGGGGCTCGACAGCCACGAAGCTTCCAAGTGAGACGAGAGGCGGGACATGCGTATGAGAAGTGGGAAGAACTCGGCTTCTCCAGCTTGCGGCGCCAGTGCAGCATCCGTGGTTCCCAACAATAGCGCCGACAGCTCCTCCGGAGTAAGCGACTTGACCGCCTTTGCCAGTGCGCGTGACATGAGCTTAGACAGCGGGCCCAGCAGCGGGAAAAGGGTCGAGTCGAGCATGCCCTGCAGTACTTCGCCCGTAGCACCGTTGGGGTCGACCAAAATCCGAGTCTCGTTCTCGTCGCCGCACTTCTGGGTGTGCACATCTTGTGCTAGTGTGGAAAGAAACGAGGAGCGATGGGGACCTTCAAAGAGCGAGAGCATGGCGTCGCTGGTTGCCGACGTCAGCTGGACCGGGTCGAGCGCGTAGATCTTGCGGTCGGGTACAAAGGGGGCGAGTTGAGCTGCCATGTAGAGGGGAACATCGCGGACGTCGCTGAGTGCAGCACGGAGAGTCTGCTTCGAGGCGAGCGAGGTGATGCTTGCTGGACCTGCGACCGAAGCGGTGCGTTTGCGAAACTCGGCTTCCCATTCGTCCACGTCTCGATCGCTGTCCTCGCTTGTGTTCACAGCAGAGCTTGTCTCCACAGCATCAGAGGAAGCGGTTTGCCCATGGAGATGATCCAAAATTTCGGCAAGCGTCACGATCCATTCGTCTTCGATGGTGCCCAGCGCTCGACGAATGCTGAGACCGAGCGAAGGATTGGCGCGCAATGCAGCCATTTCCTCGAGGATCGACATGTCCCGCAAACGCCTGCGCTGGTCTTTGAGCACATACAGCGAGTTGAGCAGACCGCCGATGACGGCAAAGCGCGGGATGGGCAAGCCTCTAGCTGCTCTGTACGACTCGGGCGCTGCGTCACGCTCTGTATCGTCGATGCCTTGGATGATGGCGCCGAGGAATTGCGATAGGGCCGAACGTGCGCCCCAGCCGGTCTTGTTCTTTCTGGAGCGGACAATGAGGTCGACTCGTTTGGCGAGAGCGGCAGCAACAGCCTGGGAGATGTTGGTCGAGCGTGAGATCAAGAAAGTACTCAGGGAGCTCGCGGCGACCACAGTGCGCGGTGAAGGTGCGTTAGCAGAAGGCGTGGTTGAACTGGCAGTGGCAGCCTTGTCAGGAGTGCTTGAGGGAGAGCCGGGCTCAGTGGTCCACGTCAGCTTATTGGATGTGCTGCCAGATGCTGATGTTGCTGTTGGCGGCGTGGTCGCTGGAGGCGGAGGAGTCCAGAGGCAACCGCTTGAGGTGATGACGCCGGCAAACTCGGCGACATGATCAATCTGCAGTTTGCTGAGATAGTAGGTGATGCTTCCGTAGAGCGTGTTTTCAGACAGCAAGCTGAGGTGCTGTGTGCTGGTTGAAGGGGCGGACAGCAGCTTCTTGAGAGATTGAAAAGTGGCGTCGTCGGTGGGGTCGAGGAAAATGGGTTCATCGGGGGAGGAGTTGCTGGAAGATGGATTAGCCCGCGATGGCGCAGATACGGATCGCTGAGAGCTTGCCATGTTGCTCAAGTCGTTGAGGAGGCGGTGGTGGTTGACGAGGAAGCGTCGGTTCGTCTCGGCTTCGAGCTTTCAACGGATGACCGGATGTGCCGCTTTCAGGTTTTTTGCGGGGTTGCGCGCTCGCACTTTGATCTAACACGTCGGCATTTTTTCGAGCGTTTCCGTCTCCCGACTTTCTGCACAAAATTTGACCGTTTCCGCTTGCCTTCCCTCGCTCCACCATCAAAGGGCATCATCGTTCGACCCAAAGATGCCCCCACCAGCACCGAACCGTCCATCGGCAGCGGCGATCTCGCCATTCGGTCGAAGCAGCCAGAACGCTGCTCTGCTCGCCAAAGCAAACAAGTCGGGAACACCGTCTCCGTCCTCACCCTCGTCCAGCTCGAACAAGCAGGCGCCGTCAACGCCCAAATCATCAAAGGTATCAGGACTCGGGAACGGCAATAACACAGGCGGTGCAGGGAATAGGAGCATCTCATTGTCTTCGCGCTCGTCGCCTTCAGCCTCCAACCGATACACCTCGCCCTCGACCCCCGGCGGCAGTGGAGGCGGCCCCTCGCTCGCAGGCGCTTCATCGTCAATATACGACTCAACAGGCTTGCTAAGTCGCGACTATGAGACGACGTATCACCGGCAATGCCGCACATTGCTGATGGCTTTTGTTGCAGCAGCGAGGATGTGGGAAGAGATTGCGACTTTTGACGGACTCAAGTGGGCCAAAGAAGCGGTGGGAGGGTGGGAGGATGTCTACGCGGCCAACAAGCTGGGTCAGCGTGACCCGGCTGCGACTCGGCAGGCGAAGGGGCCTACATCAAGCGCTGCTTCAAGAGCGCAGGACCGACAGAGAGCGCTGGCTTTGGATCCGAAGCAAGCGCATGATCCGATCTTGGGTCCTGGAGGCGTGAGGGAATCAAGGATGGCTGACGGAGTGACCCGGATAGAGGCTGCTCACCATGGATTGACGATGGTGATTGATAGATTGGTAAGCTTTGAGAACATGCAGCTGCCTTGTGAAAGGAGTGTGCGGAAGCTGACCACACTTTATTCGTGAATCTGCAGAACAAAGCGTTGAACAAGCTAACGACGGCAAGCGACTCGCTGAGCGCACTCCTCGACGAAGCATCACAACGGAAGGGGCTCGAATTTGCGTTTCAAGATGCTATGTGGGCTACGTGGCCTCTACATCGCTTTGGTAAGCTTCCACCGTCCAAGCTTACCTCTTTTGAACACATCCGCTGACATTGCTTCTCCCAACTCTGCACAGTCGAACGCTCATCCGAGTTGACGCGACAATACCGCATCTCGACACAGCACCTCGAACTGCTGGTTCCGACGCTCGTCCAATCTGGCGAACCTCCTGGGTGCAAGACTGTCCGCAATGACGAGCAAGGCGCAGAAAAACACAGCAAGCAGAGACGTGCGGCTTACGAGGCGTGGATCGGTCTACCGTACTTGGAAACGAGAGGATCGCAGAGTTTGGTTGGGTTGGAGGCTGTATGTGAGGTAGAGGTCGGTCGGTGGAGAGAGTAGAGCCGGAATGGCAACGTAGGTTGTCCAAAACTTGTCTGGGAGTGTGGCGCACGCATAGCAGCTTTGAATAGATAAAAGATTGTCCATTGAGCAAAGTTGCATTGGATAGCCCAGCTAAACAAAGTACACTGCCATCTGTTCGCCCGCCTTGTGGTATCCGCACTTTTCGTAAAACGGAACATTCTTCTCGCTGCAATCCAGAATCACCTTATAGCATCCCCTGTGCTTCCCCACCTCCGTCAACACCTCGATAATTCGCTTCCCCAATCCTTTGCCCTGCCCATCTTTGTGCACGACAATGTCCTCGATGTGACCGCACAGCCCTGCCCCCCTCACAAACTTGGACTCGATAAATAGCGTCCCGCACGCTACGATGTGGTCCGTGGTGGTGTTGACGAAGACGATTGGGTAGTAGGTGTTGGGTGCGGCTTGTTGGAGTGCGAATTGCTTGGACCAGGCGGCGGGGCCGATGTCGGGGGTTTGGGTGAGGTCGGCGAGGACGCGTAAGTGGCCGCGGTGGTAGTCGTCGCTTGCGAGTGGGCGCACGATGATGTCTTGTGGTAGCAGGTCTCTGGTGGATTGCGGTATGAGGGAGGGATCGAACGCGAGTTGGAGTTCTGACTCGGTTGTGAGGGCGGTTGTTGATGAAGGCATGGCTGTGTGAAAGAGCGAGCAGGCGCTGCGAAGTGGTCGTCAACGTCGCTGTGGAGCTTGACACCGGACCGCGTCGCAAAGCGTGTATGGGTATGTTGAGTGTAGCCTCGACCAGGCGGAGAGAGGGAGTATAAGGCGCTGCAGCGTTCGTGTTGATGGTGTTCGAGTAGAATGTCAAAGCTGTCAAATGGCGAGTTGTTGGCTGCAAATGCTCGGGAAACAAACACTTTGCTCTCTCTTTTTTTGGGTGCTCTTGACGCGTGCTAAAGGGATCGTTGAAAGTGACATGCATCGAGCGAGCGAGCGAACAGCTGCAGACAGGAAAAGCTGCATCAAGATCGACACCAAAATCAACTTTGGACCCTGAATCGCAAATCGGGATCAATCAATCAAATCGGCACCCTTCGATCTAACATTTGGTTTTTTTGCGCGACGTCCGAACCTCTCGCCAAAGCACGGACTTCGCAGGCTTCTCTTTGTTCTCACCACCATCCAGCATGCTGTCCACACGCTCTCCCATCGCTCGCATCGGAGCAAGGCGTCTCGTCTCATCCAGCTTAGGATCAGCATCAAGGGGCGTAGCAACCTTCACACGCTCCTATCCATCTTTCCAGCAATCCACACCCACCGCCCGTCCGCAAACGGCCTTCTTCCAGCAATCTTTCCATCCTTCTCTCGTTGCCTCCCTCCAGGCTGATTCCCATCGTGCGCAGCGCAGATGGAAGTTTCTGGTCGCCGCAGCAGTGCTAGCCGGTCTCGGATCAGCCTACAGCCTCTCCCTGACCGACACCGTCAAACTGGAAGCTGCGCCCGCCGGCGCCGCACCTAGCTTGACCTCGATCGCTGCTGACCCATCCCAACAACTCGTCCTCGACACGGATACGAACCTCAGTTTCCCGCTGTACATCCCCACACCTTCTTCTTTCCGATCAACGGGCGAGCCAGAACCAAAACTGCGATTGGTCGGGTTAGGCGTTCGCACGGTCTCGTTCCTCCGCGTCCGCGTCTACGTAGCTGCGCTCTACATTGACGAGACCGCACTCCGCTCCTCCCAATTTACAGGCCAAATCTCACTCGAACAGCACATGAAAACGCTACTCGACCAGGGAACGCCCGCTGTGATCCGAATCGTACCCGTGCGCAATACGGATTTCAACCACCTGCGCGATGGATTCATCCGTGCACTGCAAGCTCGACTCAAGTTGGCTCTGAAAACATCGCAAGTTCAAGCAGGGTCGGCTGCGGAGGAACAGTTTACGCGCGGGGTGCAGCAAATCAAGGAGTCATTCCCGCGCGGGTCCGTACCGAAGGGATCGCCGTTGGATGTGGTAGTGCTGCCCGGAAGGGGTGGGACAGCGGCGGGGCTGAAATTTGAGTACCGTGGGCAGGTGTTTGGGCAGGTGACATCGGATGGGAAGGCGGAGGGGATGAGAGGAGGAGACGGAGGGTTTACAGTGGCGAGAGAGCTGGTGCTGGCGTACTTTGCCGAGCGGGGGGAGATTAGTAGTGCCTTCAAGAAGTCGGTTGAGCAGGGGTTACTGCAGCAGAAGTAGCTGTGAGAAGGTGACAATAATATAGTCTCAAAAGCAACTGTCGGTTGTGCTGAGTATGATGTGTCTCTGAGGACGCGTTGGTTTGCGTTCATGAGCTGCTATCCTCGATGTCACAAATGTAAAAGAGCAACACTTTTTTCTCCAACCAGCGCACACGCCATTGACCACCGCGCGCTGAAAACGTCTAACCATTTTATTTTCGCAGCTCCACTCTTCCAACGTCTCACTCGCACCGCTCCACACCTTTCTCACCACCACACACTTTGCCACCACGCCTCTCGCATCGCCTCGTTCGTCGAGAAGCCTTCTGACAATGGCGCCGCAGATTCCCGACGAAACACTCTCCAAAGTGCTCGAAAAGATCCAGCTGCAAGTCTACCAGACGAATCAGCAGTTAGCCGCACTCAAGGCGCAGATCGCCGCGCGCGAGAGGGAGGCCAAACTCAACACGCTGACGTTGAGCGAGCTGCAGGCGATTCAGGACCCGCAAGCGCCGTTCTACAAGTCGGTTGGCAAGATGTACGTATTCTGTAACGCCAGGGTTGGACGATCGAGGGGAGGGGAAGGTGGAGAGATATGAGGTTGAGGTTGAGGTGAGAGGATAAGGAGATCGATCGCGACGCCGCTTCGGATAGCTCATAAGAAGAAGGATCACACCAAGTCCGAGCCGCTGCATAGGAAACAGTCTCTGACCCACCCTCTCTCAACACCTCCCTCTAAACAAACAGGTTCATCCAAGATTCACAGGCAGCAGTGCTTTCGGAACTCACAGACAAACAGCAAACCATCACTTCCGATATCGAAGCGTTGAACAAAAAGCAAAAAGTGGGAAACACCAACCTTCTACTCTTTTCTCCAAAATTTGGTATGAACTAACTCGTCCTCTCTCTCTTCTCTTCCCACCTCTGGCTGCAGTACCTCACAAAACAAGGCCAAGATGCGCAAGCGCACCTCAAAGACATCTTTTCCAGCGTCAACCGTCAACAGCAACAACAAGCTTGAACCCCCTTTCTCAAAACGCCTCGCTGCAATCCGGCCTTCTGTATCATATCCCTTCCGCGCACCTAGCACAATGTTCACACTCGCACCACGACGCTTATGCTGCAAAGAGTTCGCATTGATCAGCGTAAAGGTCATTGAGTAAGGAAATAGGGGGAGAAGAACGAGCAGTAAATTTAGTGATAGCCCTCTTCAGAGTGCTGTAAGTCAAGCCTGACCGAATTGCGCCTTGAGCTGCATGATGCTGGCCTTTTGGTCGGGGGGCAGGGCGTTGATCTGTTCGGGCGTTAGTTGGAGTACCTGCATGAGCAAAGCTTTTTGTTCTTCGGGCAAGTTCTGTGACGCGAGCGCCGCGGCCGGGTCGTTGGCTGGTGCGCCGGCCTGTGGTTGACCGCCATATCCACTCTGCGCATACGAAGCCGAGGGAGGTCGCGCTTGCGGAGGGTACCTCGCGCCCGGTGCAGCGCTGCCGTAGTGCTGAGGCGGAGTGGCGGAGCCGCCATTGTTTGCCCCCGATGGTTGCATATGTGGAGGCACGCTTGCGGGAGGCGGTGCAGCCGCAGCATTTGCACCTGGCGTGGCCCCCGAGGCAGCTAGGATGCGCTGCAGAATGTCCGGGTCGACGACGTTCATCATCAGCATGGCCTGGAACAGCGCGTATGCGAGCTGTGGGTGTCCCGAAAGCAACGCGCGCGCCTGATCGGGCGAGGTGGCGACGAGCGACTTCATCTGGCTCATGATGTCGAGGAGTTGATTCGGCGGGAGCGTGGCGAGTGTCTGCGTGATAGCGTCCGTCGAGTCGACGCCTGCGGGAAGGGGTACGCCGGCAGGTAGGTTGGCTGGAAGCGTGTAAGCTGCGCCTCCACCAGCAGCTGTTGGACCACCGTATCCTCCAGCTGCAGCAGGTCCACCATATGGTGGCCCACCGGGAGCACCACCGTAGGGCCTCTGCGCAAATCCGTGATCCCCGGGTGGACGCTGCTGCCATCCTCCGCCTCCGACCGCACCTCCGCCTCTCGTCGTGCCACCGTGACCGAACGTTCCCGGGCGTCCTGCTCGACCAGCAGCGGCAGCTCGTCTGCGAAGGTCGTCCTGGTCGAATTGTCCGTGTGAGGTCGAACGACCTTCCATAAGCGGGTCGATATCGGCGAACGAGATGCGCAATGGACGACCGCCAACTTCGACCTCGTTCAAGTTTCGTACCGCCGACGCGGCCGTCTCGGGGTCTTCGAATTCGCAAAAGCCGTATCCCTTGAACTTGCCCGTATCTCGGTCGTTGACCAGACGGAAGCCGACAACCTTGCCGACCTCTCGGAAGACGTCGGTGAGCTGCTCCTCGGACATGTCATATGGGATGTTGCCGACTGTGAGAGAAATGAGAAATGCGCGGTCAGTGCTGAGTCTACAACAAAGAACGATGCGGGGAGACAAAACTTACCAAAGACGACGCGTGAACCTCTTGCTGGGCCCGCCATTATGGATATTCGCTACGATTGCTGGAGTAGCACAGCGTTTCTGAGTCGTAGAAGTGCTCCAATGCGGCAGTACTCCTGGGCGGGACTGGGCGTGTAACTGCGATGCAAGCAAAGCGGCTCTTTGGATCGATCACGTTTTTACGCTGCAGGCGCACAAGTACAGCAGTGAGCGCAGAGAGCACAGAAGTAAATATGTGGAAAAGCAGACGCGCGATGCAGACCACACAGGTTCGACGAGGCCAAGATGGATCAGGGATGCAAAGATCACGGTTTGGAGCGATAGAGCTACACGAAATCAACGGCAGCTGCTAGAGATGAATGCACAGTGTGCGCGATGTGTATGCTCTACGCGCAGATCACCTTGCACACGATCTTCTTGACGTTTGAATGCGGATGCGATACGACGAGGCAATAGGCTTGCTGTTGATGGTGATGGTGAGGAAGAAAGCTGCGCAACGTTATGAAAAGTGGAGTTCAGACTTCTTCGCACAGAAACCGCGCTACAGTAAATGTCAGCTTCTCGGCTCCGAGGGACACGCCCTGCGGTCTAACAAATTTGACATTTAATTTTCGCCTCCGCTTTCTCCCCCGCATTCCAGAGTGACACACTGACAAAGTGCCAAACAAACGCGCTCTTCAGCTCCATCCTCAGTCGCGTGTTGCTGCGACCAACGCAGTCGGCGACTTTTTCGATTTTTCCTCAGCCGAACGAAAAACCGCTGCAAAAGGGTCTCGACAAGCAATCGCTGGACCCTCTCAAGCATACACCATCGTCCTCATCAACAGACTTCAGCCTTTGCACACGGAGCATTCACTCCCAACCCGATTCTCATCTGCTAGGCTCATCCCTCTACTCGCGCAGCCATGCTCGTTCCAACCCTTTCTGCAGCATCAAGACCCGTCGCATCGCCTGCCAGCCTGGCAAACGCATCAACCTTGGTGGCCAAGGTGCGACGTTCCTACGCCACTGCATCGTCATCTCGTCCAGCTTCCTCTTCGTCAGGGCCATCACGACGATCTGCCCGCTTCACAGCTCGACCGGGGGCAGATATGGTGGGCCCTCCTGATCCGATCAGCAACCTTCGCCCCATCCGCTATGGTTCCGCATTCGAAGAAGCCACCACCGCCCCCTCCTCCTCCTCCTCTCAAGCATCGTCATCCGCACATCCACAGCCGGCGGCGCTGAGCATGTCACACCCGTACTCGTTGCACGAGTTCACCACTTCGGGCGATTCGAGCTTTGGCGGCTGGTCCCGTCGCCACACCACCCATCCGCGCCGAAACCGCGCGCCGTCGCTCTACTTCGAACGCCTGCTCGCCAGGCTCGAAGAAGCCGAACTCGCACACAAGCTGCGCATGGCGCGCGCCGACAACTTCAACCAGCGCTTCTGGCAGGACAACAACGCACGCTTCATCCACGCCCTCTCGGAGTTCAGGTCCCGAACGGCATCCAGCAAGGCCGTGGCAACTCTCAAGGCGCCGCACCCACAGGTGCGGGAGAGCGAGTCGGATTTGGATCTCGACTCGGACAAGCTGGCCACCTTCTATTCCGCGTGGCTCAAAGCCAACGCTGCGAGGCATAGGGCGTATAACAGACAGCTTTGGGCGCAGACGTTTGGGGATTTGGCACCGGCGGCGAGGTACCAGGCGCTGAGGGCGTGGGCGAAGGTCGTGGGCGCCGTGGAGCGCAGGTTGGGAAGGACCGGTTGATTGAGGTGTGAAGGGCTTGCGTGATGGGCAGGCGCTAGTCGACCGTCGTTTGCCCTGTCACGTGTTTCGCGTTGTACAAGTAGCTTTCAATCGCATTGCATTCATTCGTTCCTGCATGTGAGCGGTCCTGCGTTCGCATCATAGACAACACATCTACCCGCCCTGAAAGCGAGACTTGCGCCTGCGTGAGGGAATTTCACAACTGCTGCGGCAGCCTGCCGTCAATCCTTGCTCTCGCTCGCATACCAAATCGCATTGCTCATCAATCCACGAACCATTACGTGCTTGACATTACAACTACAATGAGCTCAGAACACTTTCGTCGAATCGAGCAGCAATCGCGTGGTGCGAGCCAAGTCCTGCGTATCCTCCACGCATTTCTGGCACCGTTCCACCAGTGTCTCGAGCGACGGCAAGGCGACAGGTGCATCCTTGCCGCTGGAAAGCAGGTCGGATACACCCTTGCGTCGCCGATGCTCTTTGCCTACATGCGTCTTCATCGCCGAAAGACAATTTCGGAAATCGACGGCATCGTGCTCGAGCGCCTTCAACAGTCGGGTCAGATACAGCTGCCGTTCTCGACGCTGCGATGCCGAGTCCGCTTTGGCCGGTTTGCTGTCCTTTTGGTCAGCGACTTGAACCGCATTAGGGTCATTCGAGGTGGCGTCGGGTTCTTGCATCCATGCTTTGTTACTGGCATGCAGAGTGATCAACGCCCGACCAATGAGAAACTTCATCTGATTCATGCGATCCCGCGCTTCCATCTGCACGGCTCGCACAAATGCAAGCGCTACCAGACCTTCCTTCTTCATCATCTCTGTCGCCACGGCTGCAACATCTGCGTTTTCGGCCTTGATCGTCAATTTGCCCGTTTTGCGGGTGTCCGAGTCGACCTTGACGTTCCGACCGCTCTGCTTGTTCACCACAGACTGCTTGCGGCTCTCCGCCTTGTTGGGGAACGTCAACGACAGATTCGAGTCGGCCGAGTCCTCGAGCTCGAGCTTGTTGAGCGACAAGAATTGCAGGACGGCCTTGGCATCGCCATCCTGACGTCGGATCGAGCAGTCGCGAAGAAGCGTGGTGGCCGCCTGTTCGGCGGGCATGGCGTAGGGCAGCATCGCATCCAGCGTGACTTCTTTTTGTCCGTCAAAGCGGAATTGCACTGGAGCAGGCGGTCGCTTCTTGTCCGGACGCGTGCAAGAAGCATCGCCCAAGTAGCAAGCGAGCACGTTGGCTACCAAGCCAGGCTCTTGCTGGAGCAGCGGAAGCATGAGGTGTCGCACCTCGGGCGTTTGCAGCGCTTCCATCCGTTCCGACATGCCTTCTGTAAAAGCGACGGAGCTGATGTAGTTGAGGTTGACCAGGCCATATATGGACGAAAGCAGCCAGGCGGCAGTTTCTGCGCGTGCGGCCATCAGACGCTCCTCCTTGCGGTTGCCCATCTCTTGCCGATGCATGAGCTCCGCCTCGGGCACAGATGAAAAGAGACGAGCATCGCCGTGGGTCTCGGGCGACGTGGCCGTGTCGAACAGGTTCGTTGTGGCCTCAGTGCCGGTTGATGAGGTTGTGTAGGCGGGCAAGATGGTGGGGAAAGAAAAGGCGACGTCCAGAGCCCGATCAAGCTCGTCGGTCGTGTCTTGACCGGTGACTCGCTTCGATGTCAGACGGCCGTCGCGCCTTGCGGAATGGCTGCGAGGGAATTGCCAAAGCAGAGGTGGCTCTTCCTCGGACGTCGAGCCAGGATCCACACTCCCAGCACCACTTTGTGGCGATGCTTGATCCCATAGGCGAAGGAGAACAGAGAGCGTGCGCCAAGCACCTCCGGTCATTTTGACGTTTGTCTGTTGTACCTCGTTGTCGACCCCTTTTGAGTCTGTGGGCCTGAGGCGCTTAGCGGGCTTTGTGGAAGAAGCTTCTTTGCGTTTGCGGTTCGACTTGGCGGAACGCTTGCGAGCCATGGCGAGTCTCGGCGCAATGCTATTGTCGTCTGAATCCTCGTCGCTGCTTGAGCCGGAGGAGTCGCTGCTTGGACCAGCCTTGAGCTTCTTCCATCGGATGTCTCTGAGTCTGTCCTCGAGACGCTGGTGGCCCGCGGTGCAAGATTGTAGCTGCTTCTGATATCGCTTTCGCTCCGAGTCGTTCATCCAAAACTCCTTCACTTGTCCAAGAGATACAATGTCGACGTCCTTGCCAATACTGAACCTTCGATCACATAGCAAGTCCCAAACGTCATCTGCACGTCGTAGGTCGTCTCTGATCCATCGCTCGATCGAGCTGACTTCGAAGGATGCGTCGTCATTGCTGTCCTCACCCCGTCTTGGTGGTTCTGGAGATGCGCATGTCGAAGATTGAAGCGGTCTCCTCTGTGACGGCAGCGACTCGAGGATTTGGCGAGCAAGCAATGCATCCTTGTGCTCGGCTCCGGATTGCGTCGCAGAGTCATCAGCAGAAAGTTGAGCGCGGGGCTGCGAGTACTGGACGAGCAGCGAGGACGCCTTGAGCACGGCGGATGGAGAGGGTCGGTCGGAAGCGGTGGAGGCGGCCTTGATCACACTGCGATCGCTCTTGCTGCTACCCTTGTGCTGCGTGAGGAGTCGGGAGGCGATGTCGTGCAGCTGATGGTCGAGGGTCCATCGTGAAGTCGAGGCAACCTGTCCGGGCGCTAGCGAGCAGAGACTCAAGGCCACTAGCTTCTGAATCACGCTTTTGGGCGGTCTGATACCTTCGGCTGCAAGCTGCTCGAGGAGCTCGACTGCCTGATCATACTGGTCCTCATCGAAGCGATCGTCAACCAGCTGCACCAGTTTGGAGGCAAGCTGCGTAAAAGGACGGCGGCGTTTGCTGGTTGCAACGGCCGACTTATCGTCGCCGTCGTCGTCGGTCATGCCCGCAGAGCTATGTTGCTGTTGCGATCAATGGACCTTCGGGGGACCTTCGACGGGATGGTGGTGTCGACGAGAGAGGTGGCTCGCAGTCGATGCAGCAGCGGAAAAGTCGACAATGCGGATGCTGAAAGGGCAGGAAGCGGAATGGCCGGTTCCGATTTTGAGCTTACTCGCCCCAGGCCGGTTCGACGCTCTCAGGTGGGGTGCATCAGAAGAATTCCGCTTGCGGGTGGAGGACCCACGACCACAGAATGGAACAGATCTCACAACAAAGCTGCTGTCCGACACGCGTGAGAGCAGAGGCGTGTTTTTTCAACGCTGAAACCCTGAAGAGCTGCAGAGAGCGCAAGAGCAGTCCGGCGGCATTTCCGAAAGCGCGTCAAAGGTCGGTGTTGATTTGCTACTGTCTTGAAAGCACTCGTTGTAACAAGCTTCTCTCCTCGTCTCCATCACACATCACAATCAGCGCCACTATCGACCTTCCTACGCCTCGACATTCCCACGCTTCTGGAGCCTCTCGAGCCCGCCCGGCTTTCTGAATCGGCACATTCGCACTTCGGACCAACCGCCAGCTAAGCACACACCTACGCATACGCATCTTCTCGTCACAATTACAATCACAGCACAACGCCTGTCGTCGACGCAATGTCAGGCCACTTTCCGCGCTTAAATCTGGACCGCCCAGCGGATCTGGATCATGTGCTTCACGTCATCGATCAGCATGCTCACAAAGTAGCACAGATGGAGTTCGGAAGCGAGCTCGAGCGCGACAAGGCGTTGAGAGCCGTGGTGGACAAGATGATTCAGAGGGTAAGTTTCGTGCCGCAGGCTCATCGAGCAGCGCTATATACATGTCGATTGATACAAGCCGTTTTGGACTCTCTTGCTACGACCATCATCCGACCTTGACCCTCAACAGTTGACAGGGGCAACCAAAGCCAAGATCGAACGAAACCTCTTGTATAACGGCATGTCGCCGAGCGAATATTCGCGGCACAGTAAAGGTGAGTGCGAACACACATAATCGGTCTCATCAGTGCGACCGGCTGATCAAGTTCTTTCAACTGATGTCTGCACGTCGCCGAGCAGGAGTCGAACCATTCGATGAGGATCTCTCAAGACGGCTCCAAGTGCTGAACGATCAAGCAAACACGCTGACCACCGAGGTGATCGGCTACCGCAAGACACTGCCAGCGCGGAGAGCAGAGGCGATGGAGAAGCGAGCAGCAGTGATTCGAGCGCTGGAGGCCAAGAAGGAGGAGCATCGCCGAGCCGCCGAAAAGGAGCACGCCCTGCAGCTGCGAGAGCAAAGCAAACCCATCAGCATCGATCTCAAGCGGAAAGCCGAGGTGGCAGACACGCTCACGCACTCGGTTGTCGACATTACTAGTCTGCAGGTGGTAAGTACCCTATCGAACGTGGCTGTGACGAGGAGAGACCTATTGCTGAGCGTCCATATCCATCTTCATCCGCGAATGATGCGCCAACCAGTCGATTCTGGAGCAAGCGACAGCAGCCAACGAACAAGCCAAGCTCGTCAAGCGTCTGCGGACGATGCCTCTGTGACAGCAGCACCTCATGCTGTGCCGATTCAACGACGTTCTTTCCCCCTCCTCGACTGCAGTCGCCTATACCCGTTGGTCGCAATAGCAGCAACATGCATTCTCGAAAGCAGCCGTGTGACAAGTCTTGATCGAAGCTGAACCGCTGAGACAGAAACAATTGTCTAGCATCATGTACTGCTGTCCCTCCAACCTCAACATCTGCGGCCATAGAACCTTGAAAGCACCGCATCCCGTCCGATCTGCGAAGTTAAGCAAGGTATCGCCTAGTCAGTACTGCGGTGGGGGACCACGCGGGAATCCTAGGTGCTGCAGTTCTCTTTCTTTTTTGAACCCCATTTCTCGACCGCCTCCTTTTTTTTTTTTTTTTTTTTTTTTTTGCTCTCGAAAAAAACTTTCCGTGCCAAGAAATTCGCAGTTCTTGGCGCTCCTCGTTGGAGTCGCGTGGTGATGCTCGACACGAGCGGGGCATGAAACTTGGTGCTTGCCAAGATGTCGCTCCTTCGCCAAGAGGCCAACGTGGACAGCGGACCCATGCTTTGACACCATCCCGCCACATCGTCTTCTCTTCTTCTCTGTTGGACAGCTTCGCTCGATCTACTTCATGGTGACCTTCTCGTTGCGGATCGCAAGTCGTATTTGAAATTGGTTGACTGCACTAGACCCAGGTCGCAGATCGCAATTGCTGCTTCGAAGAGTGCTTCACTGTGGAGCGCATTTTCAACGCATCCGACTGTGCATGGCTGCATACTGCAATGAAACGTCGTATCTCGCCCCTCTTGCACCGCGCTCTAGTGCGCCACCGAAGCCTCCTCGTGAAGCTCCCCAGTCGAGCGAGACTCGAGTCCGGGTGATCCACGTTCGTCGAACGCCACCTGCCAAGACCTGTCGGAAAGCCGGTCGGATGCCTCTCTTCCATCCGCAAATTCGCTCTGAGCAGGCAAGAGCTTAGTCTTGTTGGAACTTTTTGACCGACGGTTTCTGTCTCTAGACCGTTGCAGAGCTCAAGTCGGATACCTGATTACGAGATGCCGGCTTCGTGCTCAACGAGCAAGCCATCGCGTCATTGAGGGAGCCTTGTCCTGGCTCAGAAGGGTTCTACTCGGCTTCGTCGAGAGCGGTGAAGGAGCACCACGTTCGCCGACCACAGGAATCAATCTTTCCACCGCAGGTCTTGGCATCCACCCATGGGCCCTGTAAGACGTTTCCGGCATCTGGATTCGCGGCAGTCGTTGGACTCAAGGAACAAAAAGTCGTTTCTACCGTAGAGACTGCCATCAAAGCGCATCTGAGAAGATGGCAGACTTTCACGGCCCAGCTCACGCGAGGGATTAGCGCAGCGGAGCTTCGATCTCATCTGTTCGTTCCACGAGTTCCACGAGGTCGTGCGAGCTTTTGAGACCGCGCTTCAAGGCGGCAGAGTACGGGGAGGACAGGAGTGGGCCATTGGACTTCATAGCCACTGCTTAATAACACGGGTGGGAGAGGACCTGGGAATTGCTCCGCATCTCGCCCACAACGTTGCTATTGTGGGCCCACACACGGAAGCACGCGGATCTCGATAGGGTCGCACCCAGAATTACACCTCGAGGTGCCACCTCCTTTCCCCGCCCTTCCAAACCCTGCCCAGCTCATCGGCGAGCTTGTTCTCGCCATCGACGTGTGCACGTTCGCAAAGATGTCTTCCAACCCGAGCGCTTGTCAACGCTCTGCTGTACGCGAGAGAAACGATTCTTTGGCGATGCCACCGCCCCTTTTGGCAAGGTCTTACTCCAAACCACCTACCCGCGGATCCCGGACCTGCCGTCGCCCGCAACGTGCACTCAAGCTGCATCGCCCGTAGGTTTGAACAGTGTTTGATCATACTACATGCCGCCATTGACGCATTGCTCATGGGAACGCTTGTGAGCCAAATTTGATATTCATGGCGAAAGCGGTACTGCCCATTCTGTCAAACAAAACGAGCAAATTGGCCCCCTTAGCAAACTCACGCTGAGTTTAATGAACACTTCGTTTCGAGGGACAATCGATACCACTGAACCGCATGATGCTCACTCGTCGTACCCAAACCGCCTATTCGAAGTAAATGCCCGCCTTCTTGTGTTCGAGCAGGAATGGAACGTGGCCTTTCGTCCAACTCCGTCGTAGAACATTGCGGATGTTCCCCTACTCCTCTTCCACTCTCCTAGGAGAAGGGCGTAGTCACTGTATCTACACAAGGCAACACCCAAGTCGCTCCTGAAGAGCTAGCCGTGGCGAGCTGCAGGCACACACTCCATCTACAGACTCACTGTGTGTGGCAACCAAGGTGCTTCGCGTCGTATAAGACCACCAACAAAGTATCTCTCCTCTCCTCGATTCGACCCCCACCAACACATCAACCCACTTTCACCTCCTCGGGTTCAGGCTTCCTTTATTTCCTTGCTTCATTTCCTGCAGGAAGTTTCCATCCCCACCTTTCCCCGAGCTGTCCCTTTGCGCCATCCCAAAATCCTCACCATGATCACTCTGTGGAGCGCCTTTACGGCGGAGCAGCGCCGAAACATCGCCATCTACACAGTAGGTATCATGTGTTACAAGTGCGCACTTGAACACTTCGGAGGCTCCTTCATCACCCAGGCCAACGAGCGTTTCGGTGCTCGTCGTTTCGAGAAGATCGCCATCTTGACCGGTACCAACTACGCGGCTCAGTGCATCGGTTCCATCATCGTTGCCCCCTTGATCAAGCGTTTCCCCACCCGTTCCGTCCTGGCTACTGCCGTCCTCACCTTCGGTCTCATCTCGTGTGTTCCCCTCATCGCTGACGCTGCTACCGGCGGCGTGCTCAAGTACAAGACCGCCAACAACAAGACCAAGTACGGTACCTGGTCACCCAACGGTCTGTTCCCTATCTACGTGATTTCGGGTATCTCGTACGGTACTGTCGAGCTGATCCGCCGTGTCATCCCCCGTGACATTGTTGGTGGCGATGTCGAAAGGCTCCGAAAGATGGATGCGTTCGTCCACGTCATGTACGAGGTGGCCGGTACGACTGGTGCCTTTACCTCGACCTCGCTCATCGGCTACTTTGGGTACAACTACTCGGCTTTCCTGTCCCCCGTCCTCTTCACACTTGCCGCCTGCATTTGGATCTGGATCTCGTCGCTTGGTGAGAGCCAGCGCTCCGAGGAGGAGTCTCGCCTTGCCCGCCTCGAGGTCGAGAATCGTGGTATCCTCATGTCGATGGTCGACGGTGTCCGCGCCTTCGCCAAGGCCTTCTGGTACGGTGGCTACCTCATCTTGACCGATCGACGATTTGTCTGGCTCGTGCCTGGTTACGCCTTCGCTCTCTACGGTCACCGATATCTCGAGAACGGTCTTGCTCCCATCTATGCCAAGTCGATCATCGGTGTCTCGTCGTACTCGCAGATCATTGTGGGTGGTTCCAACTTTGGTGAACTGCTCGGTGCTCTTTCGGTCATGCTCTTCACCCAGGCCGTCCCCACTCCTATGCCCTGGTTGCGTCTCGATGCTCTGTTGCTCAACCTTGTCTGGGTA
The DNA here is from genome assembly GCA_928724755.1 of Sporisorium exsertum. NCBI lineage: Eukaryota > Fungi > Basidiomycota > Ustilaginomycetes > Ustilaginales > Ustilaginaceae > Sporisorium > Sporisorium exsertum. The sequence continues at coordinate 197,255 of CAKMXK010000032.1, read as the reverse complement.
GTGCCCTTCTTCCCTTACAAGCGTGGTGCGGTTGCGTCAGCTTGGAAGCTCGCTGCCGTGTTCACGCCCATCTCGTACGGTTGGGCTGCTGGTGATGTGTCGCTCGCCGCTTACATCCAGTCGACGCTCGCCAAGATGGAGGCGAAGGACAAGGACGTCTCGGCCCTTGGCGCCGTCATGGCCTTCCTCTACGTCACCTACATTGTCATGTACTCGCTCGTCTCGACCTTCCTGGGCCGATGGGTCGACAAGCGCCTGCGTGGTCTCTCGGGTGTCGCTGCTATCAACCGTGCCCGCGACTGCCTCAAGTACGTGGGTGGTGTCCACTTCACCATCCTCTCGGTGATCATCATCGCTGCTACGTTCATCCCCAAGGGCTCGTTCTCGTTCAATCCCAAGGCGATCGACGCGAGCCTGCTCAAGTCGGACGAGGAGTCGGACGCTTCGTCGCAGGACGACATCAAGGAGGCCAAGTACCAGGAGCGAGACTCGTTCGCTCCCCAGGACATCCAGGGCGATGCTGTGGGGGCCCTGGCCCAGAACGCTGCCGCTCGCGTCCCCACTCACCACTGAGAGGGTGCGCCTTCCCTCCCATACCCAAAAAGGTCCACAGTGACCTCAATCATGGTTCGTGACTGTCCAGACATACATATATCCCCTACTTGGTCTCTATTCGATGTTCGCTTCAGCTCGGTTCATCTTCTTCCGCACTGTATTTAGGGTTATTCTGGCAAATTTTGACTGGTGCCTTGCTCCATGTTTGGTGATGTTGTCTGCTGAAGTTGATCGTGATTTGAGGAGCATGGAGGTGAAGCTGTCGAATAATGCCATACGACCCGAAGGCGGTTAAGCGCGTTGGAAAGCGGGACAGCATCACGTAAGCAGCTGTAACGCCGTTTGTGGGCCCTTGCCACCTCCACAACCTCAACAGGCCGAGCTGAAACCATACACCACCTTGACCCGACACAACCACCCACCGCAACCTCGATGATGTTGACACTCGCGCCACTCAGCACACGCACCTCAATTAGAGCGTTCGCCAGCAGCTCGCGCCGCACGCTCACCACCACCCGTACGCTCCCTTCGGGTGGGTTCAACCGACCGGGCCCCCCGCCCCTGCCACCACAGGAGCAAAAGGAGTTTGAGAATCTCGTCAAGCAGAAGCAGAGTAAGCCGCCGCCACCCAGACCCCCCCCCCCCCTCTTTGCGCTCTACCTCACGAATACTGACTCCACTGAATCGTTGTTGTGCCGGTGAAATCCAGATGCATCGCCATTCCTCGCCTCGGACCCGGAGAAGGGCGACATGCACCCCGATGCGCGCAGGAAACCAAGACCCGAGTTCGAGGGCGACAGCAACCCGAATACGGGCGAAATCGGCGGGCCGAAGAACGACCCGCTCAAGTACGAGAAGGAGTGGACGTACGGTGGACGTGCCACCGATTTCTGACGCTCCGTCCACATTGTCCGCCTGTAGAGAATGTACATCAGCCCGCTTGCAATTGGCACACCGTTCAGCGGCAATACACTTTTAACATGTGTGCAGCACTCTTCAGGAAGGTGTTCACGAGTTCAACGGGCCCTGTGACTGCAGAATCGCACCTTTTGCTTGTGAACCTGGGCATCATCACTGCATGCCAAAGAGACAAGTCGATACTGCTAGAAAACGGGATGTTCAAATGTGTAAAAGTACAAGATGCGTTGGAAAGGGATCAAGAACAAGTAAGTCATCGAGCTGACGACATTTTTGGTGATACTAACAAGTTGGCAATTACTCTTTCTGCTACTGTTGCTGTTGAGGCATCGCAGACCCATCGCCCGGCGCCGCAGCAACAGGAGAGGCCTCGAATGAGCTAGCCATTTCGAGAAACGCAGTCACGTCAAAGCTGTCCCCATTCGACTCCTCAGCTTCCGCGCCGAGCTGATCATCCGAAGGTGGAAGCACACCGGCAAACGACGACGGCGCATCAGGCTGCGCGGAAGGCAGCGATGGCAGCGGTGCAGCTTGCAATGGCGCGAGGTCGAGCGTCTGACTGAAACCCGCCAGCTCGCTCGTCGAGATGCCAAGCACCTTGGCGAGCTCGTCGTCGCTGAAGCCGATGGTGCGGTCGGGCGTCAATGCCGAGTCAGTTGCGAGGGGGGGTGTTGCGATAGCGGAGGAGGTAGCCTCCGACGGGCTTGTTGCAACTGCACTGCCATCCAATCCCGCTAGCAGCTGGTTCGCTGCAGAGGCTGGGCGCGGCTCCGTAGCGTCAGCCTCTTCGTCGCTCGACCCATCCTCTTCCAGTCGACGACGCTCCTCTTCCTCTGCAGCAATCTCGCGCTCGAGCTGCGCAAACGTCTGAGCCAGCCGCCGCTCCTCCTTCTCCGAATCGCGCAAGCTCTTTTCTCGCGCCTTGCGATCCTTCTTGGCTTTGCGGTTAGCTTCCCTCGCCTTTCGGGTGGCCTCGCGCTCCTGTTGCAGAAGAGCCGTGTGCCTGGCAATGCGATCTCGCAGCACGACGATCCGCTCGTCGACCGACTTTTGTGCATTCTCGAAAAAGCTGGCATCGACCCTCATCTGGAGCATCTCGGCTTGGATGGCTTCGCGGCCTTTCGCGATGCCGGCCATCTTGTTCTTGACTTGGTCGCGGATGGCATCGCTTGGGCCAGAGACAGGGCGAGTTTGCGGCGTCCCATCAGCGGTGGTGTTTGCCTGCGGAGTCAAAGAAAGAGCAGAAATCGTGCCGGCAGAGACCTCGCCATCTTCGCGCATGGGTGTCGCTATCGCAGCTGACGCGATGCTCTTGTGGGCTGAAGTGTCGCTTTGAATGGCGCCAGGGGTTTGTTCCACGCTCGGCTGTGTGATGTCAGCGAGGACGCTCTGCGATGCGTCGCAAGCTACACTGTCGGTGACGGCCTGCTTCTGAAGAGCGACAAATAGATCGGCGAACAGGCGAACATTGTTCTGAATAAACGTCTGGGCATTGTCTGACGTGGAGCCTTGCGGGATGAGACGGCCGAGGTCTGGAACGGACAGAAGCGAGCCAGCGTTGGAGGCAGCCGAGCGGGCAGCAGCGGCTGCGTTTGCTTTCTTCTTGGCAGTGGTGGCGGCCATGCTTTCTGGGCTGAGTTTGCGCTTGCCTTTTGCAGGTACCGCGTTAGCATCGGGAAGCGGATGCTTGCGGGGCCTGCCTCTCTTTCGTGCGTACGACTGTGGAGTTGCGCTGGGCGTAGAAGCAGGGGTGGATGCAGCCGATGAAGGCGCTGCATTGGTGAGCCGCGCGGGCTTAGCATCTGTTGAGCTGGCAGTCATATCAGCAGCTGGCGCGGCGAGGGCGGGAAGCGTTGCCTCGGTAGCCTGCTTAGATGAGACACCTGACAAGGGGGTTGAAGCCACAAGATGCGATGATGAGCTTGGAGCTGGGCTTGCCGATGAGACGGGCGGTGTGGTGACCGTATCCTGCGTGTTTGCTGAGGGTGTCAAGATGGATGCTGCTGACGATGCTACCGGGCTGGTCCGCGCATCCTCGGGCCGTGAATTGACGGCGGCGTCGTCCCCGACAGGCAACGGAAAAGTTGTGGCTTGGGTAGATGCGCTGCTTCCCGTTGATACACTCGACATGGCTGCAATTGGTGTGCTCGGATGCTGAGATGGCGAGTCAATGTAGTGGATCTTGCGCACTTCCTCATCAGCGCGTATAGGAAAATCCTTTGCTGGATTGGTGCTGCTGGGCACCGCCTCGAGCGCATCGGATGGAGCAGCAGCCGGCGTCATGTCTGGAGGTGTAGGATATCCCGAATCATTGTCGGATTCGCCGGACATGTGGCGCGATCGCTGGAGATCAGGAGTGCAAGAAGCCTCTTCGTTCTGGCAAATGCCGTCAATCGGAACCAATGCGACCGATGCCTCCATCCGCTCGTCTTGAGTTATTCGCCCGCTCGCCTGCCACCTTATTTTTCTCGAACCTCTCCCGCTCGTTTTCGCGATATCAAGGGCTCTTCGAATCCATCAGAGTTCTGGTACACCGTTCTTAAGAGTGCAGAGTTGGCTGCCGCCGATAGCAAGGCTAGCAAGGCTTGGCTTGGTGTGCGTGGATGCGGTGGTTGGGAGGCGAATCTTCTTGTTACGAAGAGAAAAAAAGGTTGGGAAGGGTCCTGGCAGCATTGATTTTTTTGGTCTGCATCACGTGAGCTGCTCAGCCAGCCAGCCCTCCACACCGACGAGAACGAAATTTCGGCGCGTGAGTACAGCGCAAAGAGAGGCTCAACTGCTGCTGTGATTTTTCAGAAAATTTCCCGAAATTGATTTTTGGCCGACGCGGAACGCGTCTTGAATGCGTGGAGTTCCTTCCTTTGGATGGCTGAAAGCCCGCGATTAACACTTTTTTCTCGCAGCGAGCACCATTTGGCCCCACTTCAACTCCTTGCTGCGCCTCTTCCTTCACCACTCTACCATCACCTTGCTTCGAACCGACTTGGCATCTTCCGACTGCGCAGCTTCAGTTCGATCACGAGCTCGCAAACGGGCTCGAAGCCCCATCATTCATTGCAGACTCAGCCGCAGCCGCATCTTCCCATCCCACCGCCACCATCGCGCTTCCAGCAAGGCACCACTCGTTACCGCAGTCAAGGACCATCTTACGCTTTCATCGCACTTCGCATTGGTAAGTCACAGTGCATCCGCCGCCTCAATCAGACGGATTGCGCACATCCATTTCGACGCTGCGTATTGCATGACCGTCTGACCTGCAGGCGTCACCCAGTCACCCCCGCCTGGTCATCGGCACTGTATCTGCTGCCACCACCACCACCACCATTGCAATCGAGGTTTTGCCCTTCCTTGTCTCGAGAACAATATCCTCTCACCGCTTGAGCCGCTTGCAACAGGCCGTCAACCGCATTATATCCGCTGCCCTCGTCTTGTCCGACCCATTACGGGCATCCTTCTCGAAGCCAAAGATCGCAAGCACGCTCGATCCCCCCTCGTAACGCCTTGTTATCCGCGCTTTGTTCGCTGCTGCCGTCGCTATCGACTCAGCCGCATGTGGTACCGACGCCAAGCATCGCTCGTTTGCCACACTCGCTCGCGTCAACTGGCAATCCATCGAGGCTCTACCGCGCTCACATCCTGCACACTCGAGCAGCGTCCGCCTCGCTATTTGGCCCACTTGCATCGACGCTAACACCTTTCCGCACTACCTTCGCTGCAGCGGCGTCGCATGCGTATTTTCCGCTGATCGATTTGACTCAGGTAAGCAGTTCACAGGTCGCTTGCTCGGCTCCCAACCATCTCAACCTCCATGCCTCTAGCACAGAATATCTGACGTCAGCATGCTCATTCGTACCTCAAACACTACCCAGCAGTTACTGCCAAGCAGACTCGGCCTCCGTACAGATTGTGCAAGGCGCAAGGTTCACGTCTCAACCTCTCGCTCGGAGCCATGCCGAAGCCCTTCCAATATCGCGTGCGCGCAGCCGCCGACGAGAGGCCGGAGACCATCTTCCTCGACGATGACGAGGACGCCCTCTTTGCCGACATCAAACCCACCAAACCGGGCAATCGGCCGTCCCCCAAGAGGTCCGTCCTCGACGGTCCCGCATCACATGCCGCTCAGAAGCGCAGCAGATCTGAGGACGAGGGCGCTTCAGCGACCAATGTGGAACACGATTTGCCGTCGGGATCGCGCGACCCGCAGCCCAGCTTGAGCGGCTCCATACCACGCGCACCTCCGTCGGTGCGATCGTCCCAGGTCCCGCAACAACCTCACAATCCCAAATACGACATCTTCAGCGACAAGGAGCTCCGCACCGTGTTTGCCAACACAAATGCGATCCTCCTCGGCCGTCTTGCGGATTTGCCTCAACCCGCACCCGACTATCGCGGCGCCGATGAATGGCGTCAATGGCTCGACGCCTTCAAACGCGCAAATCAGATGGTGGACGAGGTAGACGAGATCGTCAAGGTCCTGGAGTCGAGAGGATCTGGTGCCGCCCACATCGAGCCTCAAGCATCGGGGTCTAACCACGGTCGCATTGTGGACCAGCCCCCGCCAACATCGACGCCGCCCGCCGTACACTGCGCAGCGTCCACTTCGACGCCGCGCACAACCTCAAACTCGTTTCAAGTGGTGGGCGAGAACCTTGTGTCGGCTGCAGCAAATGCCGTCTCAGCGGACAACCCCAACGGCCAGGCAGCTTCTTTGTCCTCGTCCGCAGTGCAGCGTTCGGACTCAGCAGTACCTCTCCTCCACGGCGCAAATTCTCGAAGCATATCTTCAGAGACGACGGTCGCTCAGGCTCAAGTCTTCGAGCTCAGCGACGACTACGACGAGGACGATCCAGAGGTGCAAGACTTGCCGGTCGAGGACAAGTTCAAGCTTTGCGGCCCATCCATGCAGCAGCCGCTCTCAAAGGGCGAGATTCGACGCATGCTCCAGTATCCTTGGTCAAGGATGGTGATCTATTCTCTGAAAAAATTCTTCATGCTGAGACGTTTCCGTCCCAATCAGCTCGAAGCCATCAACGGCACGCTGGCGGGACGCGACGTTTTCGTGCTTATGCCAACCGGTGGCGGCAAGTCGCTATGCTACCAGCTTCCGGCGTGCATCGACACCGACGCGACCCGGGGCGTCACCATCGTCATCTCCCCGCTCCTCTCTCTCATCGAGGATCAGGTTCATCACCTCATGCGGATGGGGCTCGCCGCGACCAAGCTTACCGGAGATCAGACCGCGGACGAGAAGCGGAAAGCTGTCAATGCAGCGAAGGATAGCAGCAGCTTTTTGCGGCTGCTGTATCTTACCCCGGAATTCGTCCGCCAATCCAACCAGGCGACCGGCTTGCTGGACCATCTCTACTCGCAAAAGCGGTTGGCTCGGTTCGTCGTTGACGAGGCGCACTGCGTGAGCCAGTGGGGCCACGACTTTCGCCCACACTATACCGAGCTCGGTGCGTTACGCGTCAAGTATCCCACAGTGCCTATCATGGCGCTCACCGCAACGGCCAATGCTCGCGTCGTCAAGGACGTTAAGGCGTGTTTGAAGATGAAGAACGCCATCGAGCTCTCTTCGAGCTTCAACCGCCCGAATTTGGAGTATCAGGTGCGCCCCAAGCCGAAGAGCAAGGTGGTCGACGAGATTTCGAGCTTCATCCTCGCCTCGCACAAGGACGAGTGTGGCATCGTCTACTGCCTCAGCCGCGAATCGTGCGAGACGGTGGCAGCCGATCTTATCAAGCACGGCATCTCGGCGCACCACTACCACGCCAGGCTGCAGAAGGACGATCGGTCGATGATCCAGCAAAAGTGGCAGCGCAACGAGTTCAAGGTGATCGTGGCCACCATCGCGTTCGGCATGGGCATCGACAAGCCCGACGTGCGCTTCGTCATTCATCATGCGCTGCCCAAGTCGCTCGAGGGCTACTACCAGGAGACCGGCCGAGCCGGACGCGACGGTAAGAGCTCGGTGTGTATCCTATTCTATTCCTATAACGATGTACTCAAGATGGAGAAGATGATGCGCAGCGAGGAGGACAAGTCGCAGGAAGCTATCGACCGCAGCATCGACTCATTGCGGATGATGCAAAGGTTCTGCGAAAACAGCATCGAGTGTCGTCGCGTCCAGGTCTTGCGCTACTTTGGCGAAGACTTTTCACCAGACCAATGCCACAGCACGTGCGACAATTGCTGTAGCACTGGCGCAATCCGCGTCGAAGACGTTACGGAGCTCGCGATCAAGGCGGTCAAGCTGGTCAAGGAGATTGCGCTTCTCGGAGGCGATTGGACCTTGCTCCATTTTGCCGATGTCTTTTACGGCCTTCGTGCCAAGAAGATTCGAGACGCGGGCCACGACAAGGTCGAGATGCACGGCGCCGGCTCTGCGCTTGCCAAGGAAGAGGTTCATCGGCTGTTCGAGCGCCTCTGCACCGAGGGGGTCTTCAAGATGAAGGACGTCATGAACGCAATGCGATTCAGCACCTCCTATCTTGTCATGGGCCCAGCGGCATCGCAGTTGCTTAGCGGACAGAAAACGATTAGCCTACAGGTCATGACGAAATCATCAGAGACGTCAGCGCCTGCAGCACCGCGGGCTAAGAACGCTAAGAAGCAGCAAAGGCAGGCGAGGGGTGCCGACTTCGCCGAATTCGATGAGGATGCGCACGACATTTCGAACGTCAGTCTGAGCCCGCCGGAGGCTCGCGGCTCACATCAAGATCGTGCGCAGCGACCGGCACACATTGAGGACGACGACGATGGCTACGTCCCTCCAGAGATCCTGGAGGATGAGTATTACCCCGATGCTGATTCCGACGATCAAGCTCTGGGCGTTTCCAACCCCGCGCCTCCGCAGCGTCCAACGACTACGATTCGAGGAGGCGAAAGCGAGAATAGCGAGGACGACTTCGAGATCGATCCTCGGTCGAGCGACGCGAACCAGGGATGCTACCGCGAGCTCAAGAAGCTCGACGCTGCGCTCGCCAAGCAGGAAAGGCAGACGCAAGGCTGGCTGCTTCCGGACGAGTTGCTGCAAGAGATCTCAGCTTTGGCGCCTTCTAGTGTTGGGTCTCTAAGGAGCGGGCTGGAACGCGAGGGCAGATTCAATCGATGGCTGGACAAGTACGGCACCCGGTACGTCGCGATCTGCCAGCGATTCTTCCAAGCCGATAAGGCCCGATATGGTGCGGCTCACATCGCAGCGACGAGGGGTCCAGGTTGGAACTCATTCCTGTCGACCAGTTCTCACCCTGCTCTATCGGCGGAGTCGACGCCAGGCCGATCTGCTCCAGCCGCAGCAAGTGCGTCGAGACAGGATCGTCTCGCAGCGCCTCGCAAGAGCGCTGTCATCGCCGCTGCCAACTTGGGGCAGTACGCGTACGAGGATCCCGACACTTCGACTTCGCCGGGTCATGCGTCGCCGGCGTCCAGGAGTGACAGGGCTGCGGCTGGCAGCAGTCGGGTCGGGCGCGCATCGCCTAGGACGACAGCAAACAGCTCGGCATCGAAGGTCTCGGCTGTACCAGCGGCGCCACCCACCAAGAGACTCACGCTCAATCCCGGCTTTCTCAACAACGGTGGCGGACTACAGATCCGAGCAATGCCGTTGCATCCTTCGCCGCGGGCAGCGAATCGACCTCGTCCCAGTTGAGCGGTGGTGAACAGCGGGGATCGGGTTATGATTTTGCCCGGCGTGCCGCAGTGTCTACATGTTCTAGGTCGACGCTCCTTTTCTGTAAAGCAGACATTTTCATATTGTACTCAGCACTCGCAATCGCATGGTTCACACTTTCACAGCCTAGCGGACCGAGTCATAGGGAAGCACCTTGAACTGCGTTGATAAAGAAAGAAACGGACAAACGGCAAAACTGACAAACGGACAAACCGGAGCCCTGACCCTAGACCCTAAGAGAGAAAGGAGAGTGGCGGGGCGAGGGAGGGATTCGGGGGGTTCTGAGGGGCGAGGTATGGTTTAGGTAAGTGAGGTTTTACTTGCTGCGCTCAGAATACCAGCTGTCGAGCCAGTTTTGGGGCCAGAAGATGCGGTTGAAGACGCTTGATTGGGGGCAGTCGCCGCCGTGGACTCCGCAGGCGCAGCCGTATTCTGTGGCCTCGAGGGTTCCGACTACTTTGCATTCGCTGAGGATGCGAGAGCGGGGGAGGGTGGAAGGGGGGGGGGGTTGTCAGCGAGTGTTGGGAGCGGGGGTGAGGAAACGGGATGCGAGGGGGAGAAAGGACTTACCCAGAGAAGCGACTTCTAGCCTTCTTGTCGTAAGAGCCGCAGGTTTCGGGAGCATTGCTCTGGGGCACAGCGCACGTAATCTCGCCGTTGGCCCACTTCGGTCCCACACCCGGTACGGTTTTCTGACAGTTTTGTTTGTAGTTGCAGGAATCTCCAATCCTCTGCGTCTTCGCTTCGACCACCAACACCATCAACGAGACTGCCAACAGCGCAGCCAGCAAACGGAACAGCTCAATAGCGCGAAACATGCCGACTCTGTTTCGCACGGTCAATAAAAGATCGCTAGAATGTCTTGAGGGCGAGATTCGGTTCGAAAAGATCGAAAGAGACGTTGATGTGCAAGGTACAGTGCGGGTGGTGGTGGTGGTGGAAGCAAAAGAGAAGAACGCAACCCAGCTCCAAAAAGGGGACGGGACGGCTTGAAAGGACGAGCACAGGTCTCACACCGCAAATGAAATCCCCAAGCCCCCAAACCCACTATGCGCCTGACTGTGTGGGTCCTCACCGACTTCATATGACAACCAGCCCACACGATCCCCCCACCACCACCCAGCACGTTTGTGACGAAATCCACATGTTGAAAGAGATGTTGCCAAAGGAACGCGGTACATAAAGGAAGGAGCCAAGAATTCGGAGCGAAGGAAAGAAGAAAAGGGGAAGGGGATAGTAGTGAAAGGAGGTCGAATGGTCGTGCTCTTTGAAAGTCGACAGAGGTGCAGCAGCCGGATACACTTATCGAGAGATTGACGGCCGATGTGCGAAATGAAACAGGCCGCAGTCACAATCGCAACGTTGATCACCTTGGGCTAGAGTCCCTCGCAAGCTCACGACCCACATTACCGTGCAAGAATTGCATGCCAACCGCAGCCAGATGGCCTGGACTCCATTTGTCCAACGCGCAGCATCGTGCGTCGACGTTCAAGAGCGCTGGTGTAAAAGTCTATGCATCACCTGATGGCTGACGAAGGTCCGCTCTGCAATGGATGGACAAAGACGAGGCATTTCATCGGTGAGTAACAGCGGCCAAGGAAATGCAGTTTTGACCGTCGAAAAACTCACCCGTCGAGGCTCTTGTGACCTGCAAGCTCGGCCAAGACGGTCGGGTCCATGGGTATTACGCTCTTGCGTCGGACGTGCGGCGATTCCTGCTTGCCCACTTGCTGTCGAGCCGTTTCTGGGAACCCTTTCTGCGTCCAGTCAAGACGGCATAAGGCGAAAAGCAAAACAAGCGAGATTCAAGTCAGGCTCTGAGCTGGTCGCTTTTGCTGCGACGTGCTGCGGTGTGCTGGGTGACGCTTGCCAGCATTGTCCATCCAATCAACGTACCATATCGTCGACGCTGTCTTCGCCGCCTACAGGCTCCGCTTCTTGCGCTGTTTCTTGCGCGACGCGGTTGGCTTCGACATCGTCAAAATCTGTTGTCGACACCTCGCCGTTGATGCCTTGTCCCATGGCTTCGAACAGGCTGTCCGCACCAGCGGTCAAGTCAGCTGCCGAGTCAAAGGCATCCAGGTCGTACGGGTTGACGCTGCCCGCTGGCGCCGCCTGCTCCTCCTTGAGCGACGCGGGCATCTCGACGCCGATGGCCTTGCTATTCTTGATGGCGGTATCGCGAAGCTTCTTCCATGCCTCTTCGCGGTCGACGAGCTTCTGCTTCTCCATCTGGCGCTGCTGCTTGTAGTCGTTGGTGCACATCTCAAAGAGCGCCGGATTGATCTCCATGAACAGCTTGAGCGCGTTGTAAACTTGGCCATGGATGGTGCGGTTCCAATGCGCTTTCGAGTTCTGGTACAGGGCCGAAAACACGATGGGCAGAATGACCTGGACGTTGTCGCCGATGAGGTTGACAATATACTCGTTGTTCCAGAAGTAGAGCGCGCGCTCGGCAACCTGGAAGTGCTGGCTGTTGATGCATCGTTGGAGTTGCTGGAAGAGAGGCACCTCGATCTTGACAAACTCGGACGGCTCGATGACGTCGAGGATCTCCTCGACCTCGTTGAGGAACATCACCTCCTTGGGGGAGTTGACCTTCGGCCAGTATCGCAAAAGACCGAGCAGCACCTCTTCGGTCAAGGAGCTATCCTTTTCCAAGAACTGCACCACACAGTAAGCGAGCTGCGGGTGGTAGAGCGCCAAGCTCTTAACCTTGTGCAGGGGGATGAGCACGCGTGTCAAGAAGGTCTTGTGTTCTTCCTTGAGCGGCAGAGCAAAGCCGTTGATGATAGAACCGAGGATCTCGAGCAGCTCTGCAATGCCGTTGTGACGCTCGGTCTCGTAGATGAACTGGAAAAAGACGTTGTTGATGGAGCGTCGGATGAAAGCTCGAAGGTTGAGGAACTTGCCGTAGATGCGATGCAAAGTCGTCTTCAAAAAGTCGCGCTCTCGTGGGTCCTCGCTGTCGAAGAGCTCTAGGAGTTGCAGCACAAAGTGGTGATCGATGTACTTTTTCGCGATGTTGGTGTTGAAGTCAGGGCTCTCGACGAAGCGGAGGAAGAACTCGTAGACGATCTGGAGATGCGGCCAGGCGAGCTCGAGGACGGGTTCGTCTTCCTCGGGATCAAAGGCGTCGCCAACGGGGTTGACCTGTGGTGGGATGGAGCGGAAGAGGTTGGCGGAGAACATGGCGACAACCTCAGGGTAGATATCGTCGGTGATGACCTTGCGGTTGGTGGTGATGTAGTCGAGCATCTCGTGTAGCGTGGCGGCTTTAATCTGCTTGCCCTCGAGCTCCTGGCTAGCGTCGTTGAAGTCGAAAACGACCGAGCACTGGCGCAGCTTGCGCACAAAGAGCTCGGGACGATCCGCTGGGACCACCTCTGTAAGTTGGAAGAACCGTGCAACATGAAGAGTCAGTCGGATTGTTGGCTGGAAAAGGCTCGTGAATAGAGGCGAAGAGTCGTATACTTACCATTGAAGTGGGGCAGCTTTTCGAGCTCAACCTTTTCTGTGACGTGGAAGCGAGAGCTCCTCTGCTTGCGCGGTGGTGTTTTCGAGGTGATTGGGATGGTGTCCTTCGGACCCGAGGTGGACGGACCCTGGCGGAGTCGGTTGAGGGTGCCTGCCTTGGGAGGCGTCGCAAGCTCGGAAGGGGCGAGGCCAGCGCTGCTCAAGGAAGCCATTGCGGCGCCCGGAGGAGGAGGGGAACCCGGGGAGCCTGTATGATGGAAGGGGGTGATGGAAGAAGATGGCTGGGACGCGGTAGCGACTGAATGAGGGATTGGATCGACGGGCATCTCTGAAGAGACGACAACGACGGGGGGAGCAGGCGGCGTCTTGTCAGCCAGATGATTCACGGTGTTGGGCTTCAACCTGGGTTGGGGAGGCGTACCTTGGCCAGTAGGGTAGACGGCATTGCTGTTGTTGTAAGGCGCGTGTGAGGGTACGGCCGAAGCACCGGAGCTGGAGAGCGAGTTGGAGGAACTGGATGCGGAGCTGGGACCGTTCTTGCTCGACTTGAGCGAGCCCTGGTAGGCAGGATTGGAGGGCACAGAGCCGCCTTTGGGTGGTGGCGCTGGGACGGTGCCACCGCCTGCTGAGCCGCTGCGACTGCCGTTGGCGTCGTTTGACTTTGAACGCGAAAGGTTCTGCGTGATTGTGGACATTGGGATGATTGCAGGAGGTTAGGCGTAGATATGAGCGCGATGGTGGAGGGTCCCAAGTCGAGAGATGAGTCAGTCAATGCTCTTGGACTGGTCAATGTACTTCTGCAGCCGCCAGCCGTGTTTCGAATAGCTGTGCTGCGTGCAGACAGGGGGTGAGTTTGCAGGTACTTACCATGGCTTTCTTGAGACCCTTCATGATGGGTACGTGGCCGTTGTCGGGACGGCACAACTCTTTCTGGTTGCAGTGTGGCGAGACCGAAAGCGCTGAGCAAGAGGTACGGCGATATCACGGGGCGATTGCAGCGTAGTTGCGTGCAAGTTTTGGTGAAGGATCGAGTAAACGAATTGTACCCTGGATGTAGCCGATCGCAAAGACGGTGCAATGCAAAGATGCACAGACGTGTGACGGGGTCGGCCAGAGTGCGATGCAATGGACCGCGTCGAGTAGCGTGCGAAGGATCTTTTGAAGATGCTGTCGAGGTGTGGCCTTTGAATGCAAAGCCACAGTGTGATGCTGTAGCTGAACCTTTGCAGATTCGACAGTCGATGGTGACACGCGTGGATGACAATTGCCGGTACGGGGGATGAATATGTGATGGCGAACAAATCTGGTGACGTTGGAAAAGGTGGTACGACACCGACAGATCGACGGATGCGATAGAGGAAGAGTCGTGCACGAGGAGACGTCTGGCGAATGATCCGTTTCGTCGAAAGACCGACCAATCGTTGACGCGCCGAGCAGCTGTGACCGGGTGGCGAGCAGGTATAGCCAGAGCGGGTGAAGGGGGGAGGATGAAGTGTGCCTGCGACGAGAGAGGTGGTGGTCGAAGCTCGATTGATGGCAGGAAGAGATGGTGGAGATGGTTGCGATGCGATTGACAAGCGGAGCGAGCGAGTTGGCAGGCAATCTCGATTAAAGTGACAGCAGCAGCAGCAACAGCACATGGCGCCTGAGGAGAGTGGGAAATTGACGAAGGTCCCGTGAGGCAGCTGGCCAGCCAGACCTGAGACAACAGCCAAAGTCAACGCTTACACGGACACGGACACGGACACACCCAAGAGACACACACCCACACGTCGAGCGCCTGAATTCACTCGCTTTGTCGTCCTTGCCGCTCCGTGTGTCTGTTGTGTTTGTCTGGCCGACGGCCCTGATTTCGCACCAGCAAGCAAAGCGGCACGGCGCGATCAGACGGCCAATTTACTCGAACACATGCATACGCACACGCACACACACACACACGCACACGCATTTTTCCAGACTGCCAACTGCAGCTCGAGTGGCGCGCGCCCAGCCAAGAGACGACAAAGAAGGCGCGTTGGTCGGTGCATCCGGTCAGAATTGATTTCAAAAACGTACTGTACGGCAAAGCCATTGCAATTCAAATCTTGCGAGTGAGGTTCAAATCCTCAGCTGCACATCCAAGTCGAATCGATGATTCCAATTCTTTTATCGAAAATTAAATTCTTCTCAACTGCTGCTGCGTGGGCTGGTTGTTGATTGGATCCTCGAGTGGTCGGTCAGCCTTACCTCACGCTGTCCAACGACGGCTGTGAAGCTCGACTTTCGAGGCCAACGGCGTATAGTAGAATGTTGCTGCTTGGCCTTAGATCATGCCATACTCTCTCCCTTCGTCGAGCCTTGACTCGTTCCCTCGTTCGTGGCGGTTGGCAGTTTCGGCAGTCTAGGCGATCTGTTGTTGTCACTCTTGTCGATGCGTGTTGTGGATACAAATCAAATGACGTTAACAGTTTTGTGTGAAAGGTGCTACCAGGTAGACTCGAGAAAGAGGCGAGTAGGGTGATATGTACAGATGATGTGTCTTTGTCCTGTGGTGGGACAGCGAGCGGGGTAGCAACAATCTCGAAAGCCTGAGCCACTCGTGCTGCTTCTGCTGATGCTGCCGCGGCCGCCGCCGCTACCTGTTAATGATAGAGCTTTGGATGCGATCAAGGCTCGCGCCCGAGCCCCGGCTTGAAAAGAGAGAACTACTCGGTATCGGCGATAAGAGCGAGGATCATCCTGTAGAGGTAGTAGAAGAAGCTGACCAGGTAGAAACCGAGCTTGATGAAACACTGCTTCTTGTGCGCCGAGAGTGTTCGGAAGATTTCTGTTGCGTCGAGCGTGTGATTCTTGTTCATCACCTTATTGACGTTATATGCGACCAGAGGAGCGTTGAGAAGGAAAGCGATCCATTGCCCACTGAGCAGGAAGAAGAGGGTAAGCGTAGCGTGTGCTGCCATTTCGGGAAGGATGAACTGTCAAGGCAAACGAGCAAAAGAGAGATTGGATGTCAGCTCGATGCCGCTGCAGGCGTATAAGGATAAAGCAAGCAACAGATCGTCGGAACGCACCTGATTAAGCTTGTTGCAGAGGTCGATAGGGTTGATGTAGTCGCATTCGAGATCGGAGAACATGATGATCTATGTTGCAGATTGTGTCGCAAATTGGCAGAGTAGTTCGTGTAGAGCGGCCGCAGAGGCAGTAAGGTGATAAGCGAGAAGAGAGCAGCCATGAGCAACAGGGGCGAGATGAAAGTGGTCAGCCATGAGTGTCTGCTGATCGGATCGAGGTCTGTCCGAATCGGTTTGACGACTTACGAAGAAGACCATGGTGAAGAGCAGCACCGCCGAGAGCAGCACCGAGAAAAGGAAGAGCCAACCTGCAATCGAAGAAAGCGAACGTCATCGTAGAAAGGAGTGTCCATTGCGCCGCACGGTAGGTGGATAATAGCGAAGTGTCCAGGTGGAATGGATGGACGAACAAGGTTGCAGCCAAATTCCGAACGAGGAAGAGACAAAGTGAGATAAGGATGCGGATGTAAGAAGCTTGCTCTCTCGATGGCTGAGAGTCTCCGTGATGGTCTCGAATGCTTACCTTCTCCCGACATCTTGTGTTACGGTATATCAGGGATCGACGTGGGGTAGCTGATGGTTGTTGTCCGGGTTGATAAGAGGATGAGAGTGCGGCTTGCAAAGTTCGAGCCTATCGGTAAGCTATGCGCCGACAGCGAGGAGTAGATGGCGGTCGATCGACGTAATGACGGGCCTAGATGAGGATGGGTTGGCGTAGTGGATTGTGCCCTTCGTTTATGTGTGAGGACGAGAAGGAGAAGAGGCGGTTCCGTGCGGAGTTTCGGGTTGAGTGTGAGAGCACGACGTGGGAGAGCGAGCCGAGCCGCCCAATACAATGTGGAGAAATCCAACTGAAATCGGACAATCTCGTTCTGCTAGCGGAACGGGAGGCGAGACGCTCAGCCGCTGATTCGCGTCAAGAGATTCGAGCTGCAACTGCCAATACTCTACGCCTTTTCTACTGTACAGCTTCTCTTCTCGACTATGTATCTGCTTTCATCACACTACGAGCCAGGCAGTCAGTATCTCATGGATAGCCTGATGGCAACAAAGCGATGTACCGTCATCAATGGCGGTTGGCTGGTCACAATGAGGTGAACTTTGAACCGAGCGTGGAAAAGTCGCATCTATACGTTGGCCTGACTCTTCCACGGTGATCGATTTTCTTCGAGCGTGAGCTTCACTTTGAAAGTGGGAGATCGCGGTTGGAAATTGCCCGCAGCTTTTTTTTCTTCTCAGAATTTTTTTGGCGGTGTCGTCTGTACCAATTTCTTTTTTGCTTTCTTCGAGCTAAGCTTTGAGCAGCAACCCCTCTCCAAGCTTGCTTCTTCTCTCCATCGATCCCCTCATTCGTATACCCGTTCTGAGACTCATTGTTGGTTTCAGGACACTCGATCACATATCGTCATTATCGTACGTACATTATCAGCTTCCCAGCCTCACTACAATGATGAAAAAAAACTAGATGACGAGTCTTAGAGCCCAATCTAAACGGGAGGCACGTTGACCACTTCGGTGCGAGACGCCTGTGGGATCTCTATGCTTATAACCCTAGGCTACCTATTCCTGAAACAAATCTCGTCTCTCTGCTTACTATCGAAAGGAGTTCAACGGGACGGTGTCGCTGACAGGGCAAGATTTCTTCCTTTGCTTTGCCCTTGACTTCGATACATAGATGCCACGTCCACCTTCGGATGACGGTTATGACACGGACTCTGGCTCCGAATTCGAGGCTTCCGATGTACAGCTCGGTCTGGCAGATGGTCCGCTCGAAGGCGACGACGAGACAAACCCGCTCGTCTCTCGCATCGGTGGTCGTGCCGCATGGCTTCCCATGAAGTCCAGCCCCACTCAGGATGTCGCCCAATGCACCTCGTGCAAGCAGCAGATGCAACTTCTCGTACAGATCTTTGCGCCGCTCGTCGAGTCTCCTTACGACCGATGCCTCATGGTTTGGGGTTGCGCTAGGCCAGCGTGTCAGCGCAACGAAGTTTCTTCGTAAGTTCCCCATTCGAGCAAGCACCAGGAAGGACTCTTTTAGATTCAAGGTCCTCAACATCAGCGGGGGCACAGGATTACGTTCAATTTCTTCACTTGACGCCCCTTCGGGCTCTGAAAAGATTACAACTTTGACAAACGAGCTTTTTAACAATGATGCCCCCCTTCATCGACCTTGATCTTAAGATGGCTCCTCTTGATGATTGTAGAAGGCGCACGTCCTCCTGTTGGGATGTTCTTTACTGACTGTCATCCATCTCTTGGCATGACCCGGCCCTTTTGGACACAACAGACTGCGCGTGATCCGTACGCTCAAATTCAACTCTCGCTGGGCTGCCAAACTCGAAAAGCAGAAGACGAAGCGTCTTGCTCGCGAACACGCCAAGAAGGAGCGCGAGGCTGCAGCTGCCAAAGCCAAACAAGAGCAAGAGGAAAGAGCCAAGGTGAACCCCTTCTCTGCTCCTGCCGGCGGCGCCAATGTTGGTTTGGGAGGTATGCTTTTCGGCGGTGGGTCAGACAACCCTTTTGCCGCTTCTGCTGCTCCCACTGCGGCGGGAACGCCAGCTAAGGAGGCTGAGGCCGAATCCGAAGTCGATGACGACGACGACGGCGACTCGGAAGAAGAAGACGAAGAAGAGTCAGAAAGCGAGCGACTCGCCGAAGAGCTTGCGCTCAAATCCGACCTTGCTGCTTCGCAACCCTCGGCCGATTCCGCCTGGGTCGAGTCGAGCACCCGATACCCTCCTCTCTACCTCAACACCGTCCCTGAACCATCTTCTTCGTCGCTTTCCAAGAAGCTCTCCAAGCAGGAGGCGGCTATGCTCAAATCCGCCTCAGCATCCGGCGCGCTCGCTCAGAGCGATGTTGACGATGCTGATCTTAAAGGCTTTGCTAAGGAAGGTTACGAAAAGATGCTGCTCGACGGCATCGACGATACATTCGAGCGTTTCCTGAAGCGCGTCTCTGTCGAACCGCGACAAGCTGTGCGATACGAGTTTGGCGGTGAACCCATTGCGTTCCATGCCAAGGGCAAGATTTACGATCTTCTGTGGCCGAAGGAAACCAAAGTCAAAGCAGGCGAGGGTGTAGCTGTCACAAAGAGCCATTTCAAGAGCGGTTCTCAAGCCAGCGCTGGTGAAAGATCGTTCAGCGCACGAGCCGTGCCCCCGTGTCCGCACTGCGGAAGCGACCGAGTCTTCGAAGCGCAGCTCATGCCGAACCTCATCAACCTGCTCAAAGCGGATCAGATCCAAACCGCAGATGGGTTGCTCGATGCCGACATGCACTCTGCTAGCACCACTGCTGCTCAGGACGAAGAAGCCAAACGCAAGGCAGCTATCGAACAGGCACTCGGTCGACGTTTACCCAGCACCCCAGCCGGCGCCGACAAGAAGGACGTCGGCGCGGAGGTCAAGTTCGACGCACGATCAGGGTTGGTTTGGAGCACTGCCTTTGTGTTTGTCTGTTCCAAGGATTGCTGTGGCACCACGAATGAGCAGCAGGAGTGTTGGCAGGAGGAGGTCATCTTGGCTCAGTTCGAAGATGAACAATAGTCAGTCGTCGCCACTCCAACCGTCGCTTTCCGCCTTTGCATCTCATTCTCCCCATCTCTCTCTTCTCTGTACACTTAGCATTGTATTTGTACCTTTCCTCACACATTGCATCTCCTCAATCTCACTTGCATCTCTCGTCCTACCACTCCACGCGCGCGCAACGTGAACAGACATGTGAACAAGCGATTGGCAGACGGTCCAACAGTTACAGCACATCCTCCTCAAACACCTCCCCCTCCTCCGGCAGCCCCTCCATCCTGCGCCCCGCATACCTTCGCCTCCGCTCACTCAGCGTCAGAGGCACAAACCGAGCCGCTAGCGCAGCGCACAACGCCATCGTCCCTCCGAACCGCAACACCCACACGGTTCCCTCCGCTGGATTGCCCACCTCCCTGTCCTCCTGCAACACCGCCGCATCCCTCAACACCAAATGGATACCACCATGCGCCGAATGCACAGCGCTAAAGATAAGCGACGCAATGATAGCGACCACAAACTGCGGCGCTACGATCGCCAGATTATGAATGCCCAGTATCGTCCCGGCTCCCCCCGCGCCATGCCCACCATCCTCCGATTCCCTGTACTCCACCTCGCCGACCCCCTCGTCAACTGAATCCACATCCTCAGTGTTGTCCGCCAACGTATGCGGCAGCGGCGCACACTCGACCAAGGACGCCTGAATCCTCTCCCGCGCACTCTGCTCGCCACTCCCACTGCGCCGCGGCGATCCATCGAGATACTTGAACCCACGCCCATCCGGACTGCCGCCCTCAACTCCACTCAGCCGACTCTCGCGCTGCTGCTTCCTCAACCACCGCTCCTCCGCCCGCGCCCTCGTCCGCGCCGGACTCCAATGGTCCTCCTCAAACTCGAACGGCGACGTCCCATCCTCTGCCTCCCTCACGAACTCGCCCACCATCGCAAACGGCGCCCACGCAGCAACGCTCCACGGCACCCCGACGAGCGCGATCACCACCGTCGCTTGGTGCACCGTGCTCGCCCAAGCTGTACCGACCAGCATGAGCACAGCAAACGCGATCGAGGCCAGCGTCCAAAACGTTCGCAGCGTGAGACCTTTTCTCAAAGCACGGAGGACGCGTTTGGCACGAGAAAACTTTTCCTCGTGCTCGTGATCGTGCGTGGAACCTCGGTTGCTGTACAGCGACTGCTGATCCGCCGGAATGTCGAGTTGCAGTGTCGGAGTCGGACCCTCTTCGTCGTCGTCTTGACCGCGTCGCGGCGAAGCCTGCTGCCGCTCACCGCGCTTCTCGCCCGCCAGAGCGAGATACGGCAACAGCGCACCCGACACGAGCGAAACAATCGCAAACATGAGCATAGCAAACGACCCCCGCTCCGCATCCCGATCCGAGCTCCCATGATCTCCCCCCTCACCCAGCATTACCTCCGCATACACCGGCCCAAGCAGCACATCATCATGCCCCTCCCGCCTCTTAACATTCCGCTCGTACTGCGCGATCTGCAACACATACGTCGTACCATAAAACAGAAAAGGAAACCAGCCCATAAACGCAAAAAGCTGCACCAAACACACCCTCCTCACCGACCGCGGCAGCCTGCGAATAGCATGCCACACATCATCCGCTGTAGCCTTGGCCGAGCTCCACGCCGACGAGCACATCGACTGTCGCTGCTGAGCGTGATGAGCAAACCGATGATCAGCGGGCGATTCCGAGATGCACGAAATCGTAACACTGACGCATGAAACCATAGACAGCAGCGAGACCATCGCAAACCTGCGAAACTGACCACCTCCGAGCCAGCGCAGACCCCTCCAGCTGGCAAGATCGACCCAGCCACACAGATACCCAACCACATTACCTGCGTGCGTCATCCTGCCCTGCCACGCATTTGCAATCGTTTGCTGCTCCGATGGCGCCGTATCAAGGATGAGCGCCCGCGATGCAGCTTGCAGGCCGTTGAGGGCAAAGTCGAGGATCCAAAACGCCAAAACCGAGATGGTCTGTGTCGTTGAATGAACCAGCTCGTGACGGTGAGGATCCCAATCGCCCAGTCCGCCCCCAAACAGGTCGACAAGCGCGGTAGAGATGGGAACCGAGTAGGCCAGCGTGATAGTCGAAATCGTCAAGAGCGAGGCCGAGATGATCATGTACTTCCTCCGGCGGAAAGAAGAGGTTGAGTGATCCGAGAGCGAGCCTACGACAGGCTGAGCAATGAGACCACTGAGCGGACCAGCGAGCCAGACCAGGCTGGTGCTCTGCTCGCTGAGCCCGAGCGAAAGAAGGTACGGCGTGCCATAAGCAAGTTCGAGCGTCCATGCGAGCTGAGCCCCCGCAAGACTGAGCGTCAAGATGATGAGACCGAGACGGGTGAGCCTGGGCTCGCGCGGCGTCAAAGCGTCCTGAGATATTCCTTCCTCGTCATCGGCAAGACGAATCGAGCTGCGCCTGTACAAGCTCAAGAAGCCGCGCGTGGCAACCCAATCGGCAGAGGCCCGAATCCGGGTGCCGATCCCCTGCGTCCAACTCGGCGGAGCATTGGCTCGTGCCTGCGCCGCTTCAATGGCTCGACGCAGCCTCGCGTTGCGGGCATCTTCCGACTCGGTGCGCCACAGATGAAAACCATTCCGCCGTCGTTGGTCGTCGGGAGAGGCGCCTCGGAGCGTTGAGCTTGGTCGATGGTTTTGAAGAGCCGGATTGTGAGGCGACTTGAAGAGGTCGTCGAGGCTGGCGGGCGCTTCGGGTGTTTGTATGCGCACGTTGCTTGCGGTTGGCGTGGAAAATAAGGTGGACTGCGAGCTGCTGCTTGGCTCTGCCGATGGTTGCGACGATATCGACGGCATGGCGAGCGACTGGCTTGATGGGCCGAGCAAATCACAGTTGTGACATTCCAGGTTGGAGGGTGAGAAGATGGGTTGAGGTGAAGCAGCAGTCTTTGAACCGACCAGCGGCCCAAGGCCCTGTATGACAGATGCCTGTCGAAGGCTACGAGGACAGCAAGCGAACCAGGTTGGCCGATCAGTTGACTGGGGCTGAGCGATTTGTCGGGAACTGCGAGTGATGGTGATAAGTGACTGGAGCGAGTATATGCGGTCGTGAGAGTAGCCCTTCAGCGGCTGCTCCGGATCCAGTGATTCTGCATGGTACGCCTGGTTCTTTCGATCGGCAGATCCGAAAGACGTCACTGTTCGCTGTTGAGATTTTTTTCGACTCCGCAATGTTTGATTTTGTGTTTTGTCGCGACTTTTTTTTCGGCAATCGGGAGTTTTCTGTATTGGGAGCCAGAGCCGACAACTCTTGCCTCTTCTTCTGATCCATCTCACAACACCCTCTAAGGCCTCTCCCTATACCCTGACACAGTCACGATGGACGATTACGACGAGTTTGGCAACTACATCGGCCCGCTCTCCGACTCGGAGCTCGGCTCAGAGGATGAGTATGCACAAGAACCTGAGGCCGCCGCGCCACCACCGCTAGAGCAACCCGCACCCCTCGAAGGGTACGACGATGGCGAGGACGACGAGCGTCTCGCAAATATGGAGCTCGACGGCGAGGGCAATATCATTCCACAACATGCATTGATACGCGTCGATGAGTCCGTATCCAACGCTGTCGTCCTGCACGAGGACAAGCAGTACTACCCCTCTGCCTCCGAGGTTTACGGCGAAGATGTCGAGACCATGGTCCAGGAGGAAGACGCACAACCGCTCTCCGTGCCTATCGTCGAGCCGGTCAAGATCCGCCGCTTTGCCGTGCAAGAGCAGGGTCTGCCAGAAACGCGCTTCGACAGAAGTTTCCTCGCGAGCCTCATGAGTTTTCCGGATAAGGTGAGAAACGTAGCGGTGGTAGGACACTTGCATCACGGCAAGACGAGTTTGCTGGATACACTGGTCTACGAAACACACAAGACCGAGGTCGACATGGACACGCATATGCGCTACACCGACGCGCACCTTTTGGAAAGAGACCGAGGCATCTCGATCAAATCCGCACCGCTCTCGCTCGTCTTGGAAGGCACAAAACGCAAGTCTTATCTCTTGAACCTCATCGACACGCCAGGACATACCAACTTCCAGGACGAGGTAGCCGCAGCGTGCCGGCTCGCCGACGGAGTTGTGCTCGTCGTTGACGTTGTCGAAGGCGTCATGTGCAACACGATCCACATCATCCGCCATTGCATCCGTCAGCAGCTGCCCATCGTGCTGGTGCTCAACAAGCTCGACCGCCTCGTGCTCGAACTGCGCCTCCCGCCCAACGAAGCATACTACAAGATCCGACACGCCATCCAAGAGGTGAACAATTGCATTGCATCGTTTGACGCCAATCCGGCGCTGCAGCTCGGGCCGGAACGCGGCAATGTCGCTTTTGCGTCTACGCAGATGGGTTACTGTTTTACCCTGCGCAGCTTTGCGAAGCTGTACGCAGAGACGTATGGTGCCGGCGTCGACGTCGACGCCTTTGCTCAGCGTCTGTGGGGCAATATTTACTACAATGCCGAATCGCGCAACTTCTCGCGAAAAGCGCCTGACGCAGAAAGCAAGAGGTCGTTTGTCCATTTCATCCTCGAACCGCTCTACAAGATCTACTCGGCCGTTCTGTCGTCCGACACCGACTCGCTCAAGAGAACCCTCGTGAGCTTGGGCATACATCTCAAGCCGGCGGTGTACAAGGTGGATGTACGCCCTCTTTTGAGAATCGTACTGAACCAGTTCTTTGGGCCGTCGCAGGGGTTGGTCGATCTGTTGGTGGACAATGTGCCGTCGCCGAAGGAGGCGGCAGTGCAGCTGTTGCGGAAGTGCTACACGGGGCCGCAGGAGGGAGCGATCTACGAGGGCATGGCAGCGTGCGATGCGGAAGCGCGGCTCGTGGTTCAGGTAACCAAGCTGTACCAGACGATCGACGCGCAGGAGTTTCGGGCGTTTGGACGTGTCATGTCTGGTACGGCGCGGCCGGGGATGCGCGTCAAAGTGCTCGGTGAAGGGTTCTCGCAGGAGGACGAGGAGGACATGGTGTTGGCGACGATCGAAGAGGTCAGCATCAACGAGACGCGGTACGTTGTTCCCACGGACGGTGTACCGGCTGGCAACTGGGTTCTGCTTTCAGGCGTCGATGCATCCCTCTCCAAAACGGGCACCGTCGTCGATGCCAACCTCCCCACCGAGGACCTGCACATCTTTGCCTCGCTCGAACACATGACCCAATCAGTGCTCAAGGTCTCCGTCGAACCCCTCAACCCTTCGGAGCTGCCCAAGATGCTCGAAGGCCTGCGCAGAATCAACAAGAGCTATCCACTCGCCGTGACCAAAGTGGAAGAGTCCGGCGAACACGTTATCATGGGCACGGGCGAGTTGTACCTAGACTGCGTGCTGCACGACCTGCGCGTGTTGTTCTCGGAGATCGAGATGCGCGTCAGCGATCCCGTGGTGCGCTTCTGCGAGACCGTGGTTGAAACGTCCGCGGTCAAGTGCTACGCTTCGACGCCGAACAAGAAGAACAAGCTGACGATTATTTGCGAGCCGCTGGAGAAGGGGCTGGCTGAGGACATCGAGTCCGGGGTGCTGGACATCAAGGCGCCGCCGAAACAGTTGGGCAAGCTGCTGCAGGACAAGTACGGGTGGGATCTGTTGGCGAGTCGAAGCGTGTGGGCGTTTGGACCGGATGAGCGCGGGGCTAACATTCTGGTCGACGACACGCTGCCGTCCGAGGTAGACAAGAAGCTGCTGTACGCCGTCAAGGAGAGTATCTCGCAAGGTTTCCAGTGGGGGTGCAGGGAGGGGCCGCTAGCAGATGAGCCGATCCGCAACGTCAAATTTCGTATTCTGGATGCCGAGCTCGCGGCGGAGCCGATCCATCGCGGTGGGGGACAGATCATCCCCACCGCACGCCGCGCTTGCTACGCTGCCTTTCTCATGGCTACCCCACGCCTCATGGAGCCGATCTACGAAGTAGAAGTCCAAACCCCCGCCTCCGGCATTGCCGCTGTCTATACGATCCTCGCCAAACGCCGTGGGCACGTTGTCAAAGACACGCCGAAACCCGGATCGACGCTGTACACTGTGCAAGCGTACATCCCGGTGATCGACGCCAACGGGTTCGAGACGGATCTGCGCATCGCCACGCACGGCCAGGCGTTCGCACTGATGATGTTCAGCCACTGGAGCATTGTGCCCGGTAACCCGACGGACGGGTCGATCAAGTTGCGCCCGCTGGAGCCTGCGCCGCCGCTCGGGTTGGCCAAGGACTTTGTGGTAAAGACGCGCAGACGCAAAGGTTTGCCGGAGAACGTGGTGGTTGCGTCGTATCTGGATGCGGAGATGACAGTCGCTCTGGCTCAGGCTGGCTTTGAGATGTAGAATCACAGCACAGAGGATTTTTTACGGTGTTTGGGGAGCAATGTGATGTTCTTTGCACAAGAGAGGGAGGTCGCAGCGAAGTTGTGCAGAGTTTGATCGTGTGATTGAGATTTTGGCGTCTTGTTTTGCACCGGTCGAGCCAGGCTGAGCAACTCTTTTGCTGAAAGCAACTCCCAGATAATCAACGACAACACACACAGACACACACCAGTCTCCAACTGAAAAACACAATCAGATGTTTCATTTCCGTGTACATCGCCACTCAAATCGAGCTGCGTTCTGACAGGAGTCTTTCTTTGTGACACTAGCGCGGTGTGTTTAGGTGGCAGCCTTGTTCTCCTCGAGAGGTAGGAGGAGGTTGTGTTTGAGGAGCAGTTCTTCGAGTTCTCCGGATTGGTGCACTGTGCACATTGCGCAAAGCAAAAGGAAAGTCGGGATCAGCATCGCACACTCATCTCTGTCCCCTTCACAACATGTGCAAGGTCGCGATAGCGACTGGGCCAGATCGTCGAGGAATGGAAGGGAGTGTTGAAGGGAACTTACTGTTAATAATAATGTCGCAGCCACCGACGAATTCGCCATTGACGTAGACCTGTGGGATGGTCGGCCAATCGCTGTACTCCTTGATTCCCTCCCTCAACTCCTGATCCTCGAGGCAATTAAACGTCTTGAGCAACTCCGGCTTCACTCCCTGCACCTGCATCACTTGGATCACCGCCCGGCTGAAGCCACACATCGGCATGTCAGGGGTACCCTTCATAAAAACCACCAGCGGATTCTCTTTGACTGCGCCGTCGATCTTCGCTCGAGCTTCCGTACTGAGTAGCCGCACCATCGCCCCATACGCGGGAGACAGCTGATTTCGTGCAGCCGAAGCGAACAGTATGCTCCGCGCAGAAGACGCACGCAGCAGTCCAACACTCTGTTTGAATAGCATCTTGACGGATAGCGATGTGTAGAGGGGGGAAATCTTGGTGGCTAGAACGCAGGAAGGAGTGGGACGGCGACAAACGTCAAAAAGCCCCAAAATTCTCCGTTGTGGAGGAATCCCCTCACGGTTTCCACCGACTTCCTCCCGATTACTAAGCAGCTCACACTCCAAAACGCCCACATCTTCCACCTCACAGCACACCCATCATGAGCGCACCTCTTCTCACTCTCAAACCAACAGCACACACACACCCCCTTCTGAACGCAACAACAGACTCGATTGACAAGCACACAAGCACACAAGCGCGAATAGAGAGCTCGGACGACGACGACTAAGATTTCTTTTTGTGGAGTTTTATATATATGACGATCGAGAAAGCGGACTCGGAGCATAGATTGGATAGCAGCGGAACGTAAACGGGGAACAAACGATTCTGGGTCTGATTCTGGTTCTGGTCAACAGAGAGTATCAACGAAGGGAAGAATCAACGAAGCACCGAACAGAAGAGCAAGAGACCTTTTGGGGGTGTCCGCTGGAGCCCATGCAGGCCATCAACGAATACAAGTACAAGGCGTCACAAACACGAGAAGGGTATACAGAGATCAAGAGATCGACGCTTTCAGGCGAGTAGCGCCCGCGCATCGTCCCTCTCCTTCTCGGCAAGTTCACATCGTCGCTTCCACGTCTCGACCTCGCTCGTGAGAGCTTCGATCTTCTCGTGCAGCAGACGCAGCTCTTCAGCCTTTCGGTGTCGCGATCGACGCGCGGCCAGCGTATTCGAGAGACGCTTGGCAACACGTGGGTCCTTCTCGCGTCGGATGGCCTCCTCCTCGGCAGCAAACTCGTCCACTTCGGCGGCGGGAGCAGTGTCGCGTCGCGAGGTGGCCGAGACCGTGTAGTAGGTACGCTTCTGGATGGGAGCATCCAAAGGCAGGAGGTCACTCGATTCGAGTCGTCGCTTGGTGCCTCGCGACTCGGCGGTGGTCGTAGCCTTGGTGGAAGACGACGAGGTCGACGAGCTCCTTCGGTTCAGAGCAGGCGGGCTCGATTCCGAGCTCGAGGGAGCAGGGGCAGAAGTGGGAGCCGGTGCCGGTGCCAGCGGAGCGTCCATCGAAGTGAAGGCCAGCGGCGAGGCAGTCAGCGCCGGAGTCGAAGTAGCAGCCGCTGCGGTGCTGTGGGGCACGGCGACACTGGCGGTGCTCGACGAGTTGGAGAGCGCAGCGCTGCTCAGGGCACGAAGCAGGGTCATGGCGGGATCCTCGGTGGATACGCCAGCACCTGCAGCAGCCTTGTTGAGCTTGCTAAACGCCATCTCGACGGGGAGCTTGGCAGGCTTGGTCTCAGGGAAGAGGGTGAAGTCGGAGCCCATCTCGGGAGCACCAAAGTCACCAACCGTGTTGGCGCCAAAGTCTTGGTGAGCGAGCTCGAGCGGGCTCACGTTGGACGAGGCGTAGCCATCCTGAAGAGGGAAGAGGGGAGCGCCGGCAATGCCGGGCACTCCGAGATCGTCCTCGTAGCTGTCCAGAGGCAGCAGCGGGCTAGGGCCGCACGAGTCAATCTCGAAAGACATCGAGTCGGTGAGCGCAGGCGAGGGGTCAGTCCACTCTGGTGAAGAGAGGAAGTCCTCGGCGGCCTGGGCCTGGAATCCGTGTCCGATCCACGAGGGGTCGTCAGCAGACATGGGGTTGAGACCGAGCGCGGCGGCGTTGAAACCAGCAGTCTCGGTCTTGACAGAGTCCATGGGACGCGCCTCGAGGGGTAGCGTCGGGACCGAGCCATCAGCAGCAGCAGGCATCGTGGCGTTGAGCTGGGCGATGAGCTGTTGATAGTATCGGATCTGTTCTAGGCGTTGCTTCTGAGCCGGCGTAACGTGGGCAGCAGCAGAAGAGCGGATAGAAGACAGAGAGTGACGACGTCCAGCAACGGTAGCAGCTAGGGCAGAGGCGACAGCAGCGGGGGTGATGCTAGGCACTCGAGCAAACGTAGACTGGGCTGGTGTGGTGGGATGGGCCGGGCTAGACGAAGGAGTAGCGGCGGCTTGAGGGAGGGGACGGATAGCAGCCAGGGTCGACTGAAGGTGGTTCAGTAGGTTGGCTTGCGCAGACGAAGACGAAGGGTTCGAGATGGCGGCTTCCAGGTGAGCTCGCAAAGAGATGGGGGCAGCGGCAGCGGCGGTGCTGGCGACAGTGGATGATTTGTTGTTAATATTCAAAAAAGCGTTGCTTGGAGCAGACACGTTATCGTTGGTCGGGTGGTGGACACCTTTCAAAAAGGGTGTTTTGGCACTGTTCGAGGAACTGTTGGGGAGCTTGTTGGAGGCTTGAGAATTGTTGTTGGCCGAGGCGAAGCTTGCACTGGGTAGTGGGGGAAACCATGATGGCGATGTAGAAGACAGCTTGTTGTTAGCTGTCAGATTGACGGTGGTGTTGTTGGTCAGAGAAGACAACGTAGAAATCAACCCGGAAGGGAGATTCGGTGACAGTGTGGAAGTGGTGGTATGGGGGAGAGGCTGTAACGACGAGGTTAGGGAGTCTGTCCTTTCTTCGTTAAACGAGAAAGAAGCACGCGAGTCTAGACGGGGAGACCGTTTAGAAGAACATGGTGGGCCAGCTACGTGGTCAGTGGTGAGAAAGCAGCTGTAGGATATAGTGAAGATCGCTCTGGGCGATGCTTTAGATAGTGAGAAAGAGAGCAACGGAAATCCGTAGAAGCAGTGAGATTCCCGTGTGAGGCAGAAGAATCTTCGAGGTGAAGAAGAGCGTGTGTTTGAGATGGTGTTGGTTGGTTGGGAAAGTATGGGAAAGATGGGGGATGGTCCAGGGTAGCGACGTGAGGAGGCTTCTGTTTATAAGGAGATGGGCATGAGAAGGCAGCCAGCAGGCAGAATCAAGCAAGGCGAAGGAACGGGGAGTAATCCCGAGCAAACCAGGGACGAGAGCAGTGTCAAGGCGATGACAAGGGAAGAGGAAAAGGCGAAAGAGCAGTCGATCGAGGTGAAAAGAAGGGATGGACACAGCCATTTCGCCTGGAAATCAACAACAGCAGATCGCCAGACTGGCACGCAAAAGACAGGCAAAGTGCCCCGTTGACTCTGTTTCAAGCAAGTCTGCGATGACAGCTGAAATGCCTTGAAAAATCGAGGGTGATTGGGAAGAAGGAGCTTGAAATTGGCGAAGGAGGCGGGAGAGAAGCGAGCTGCAGAATGCGATACACGGATGAAACGCTTTGTTTTGAAAGCTCGGTCGAACTGCCGCCAACCTAGATAGCGTGGGCGTGTCCTCTCACACTCCAAGTTGAAGAACAGGGGGAAAAAATCTTTTGTTTCTTCCCAGCTTGTCCTGCCCGTCTTCATTGACCAGGCACAGAACAATGTATACGTCCATCAGACAGCTTCAGATTGAGCGGGTTTTGCAGAAGTAGGCTGATCCTCAGATGGGATGGGAGAGATCGACAGCTGTGCGAACCAGACCAATGACGAGCTTAGCACGCCCCATGGAGGCATCTGGCTTGAAACCAGGAGCGAATGCAAGAGCGCAGAACGCAAGCGAGGAGAAGAAGCAAGGCCCACCAACGAGTAAAGCCACCCCTCCCCGGTGAAAAGAGCGGCAGAAGAATGTTTGCTTTTGCGTCGGGCTAGCAAGAGCAATCTTGAGTCGTATCGCGCGACAACACGTCCGTCTGTCTGCGCTCGGCTGTCTGTCCAATCCATTGTCGCCGCGTGCAGGCTTTGCTTGGGTTGCGCACTGCGCAACGCTTCACCAAGGAATGATACTGGTTAGAGAAAGCGAGGCTGGAGGAGGCCACGTCGACCCTTGCTCAGAGAAAGAGAGACGAAGGCGACGACCGGCGGGTTGGAGGGTTGAAAGGATTCAGAACTCGGGCACCACGTTGTGCAACACCAAGATGGTTGCCATACCCACCGACCGACTCGGATGGCGTGGCTCCACGCTGGCTCCTCGCTGATCCGTGTTCATGCCAGCATAGCCGCCGATACGCTTTAGTCTGCACCGGCACGTCTCCGAAGCATTGCTGTGCGTGAAGATAGGAAGATCATGTTGCGTGCGCGAAAGAGTGGACCTCGGATGGGTATCTCGTGTTGCTTCCACGTCGGCATCAGGCCACGTTTCTTCCAACGGAGGCTTCCCGACCATGCGGGACATAGCAACGAAACATCCTTCACAGCCGTTGCTCGATATCAAGCTCGAGCCGCGCGGTTCTCACGCTGGGGTCCACGGAGTAGAGAGGCACTCAAAGCCGACGCGTCTTAGAGACGAGGATGCGTCGTCCTTGCAGCAATCACCAGCCGAAATCGGAGGCTGAGACGACGCTTTCCAAGCTTCTGAGAAGGTCGAGTCATCTGCACTTGCCCTTCAGCTTCATTCATGCGTACCCACACATGCCCTTCTCGTCTACGGATCCGTCACACCCGCATCGGCTCGCGTCTTACATGCTCTATTGTAGCCTAGGCGTTGAGGATTTGTGGCGGGAGCTCCTGAGGCCGCCGACGATCAAAGTCGACAGCTCCTGAAACTGAACAGAGGCGATATCAAGAGCCGGACAGCCGGTTTGCTTGCAGTAAAGCCAGACAAAGGGTCGGCTGTGGATGTGGGTGTGCCTTGCTCGCGTGCCTGGTTGTCTGCCATTTTCCCATCGCCGCGGATTGGCCGGGCAGGTCACATGCAGACCGTGCATATTTGGATGACTCGACGGCCATCGCCGTTTTTTTTCCTTCATGAAATCTTTCCAGCCCACGGGTCCTTCAGAGCAACAATGACCGATTCCGGCGCTCGCTCATCCCTTGCGCGCGGATTGCTAACTAAGGTCTGCTTGCCCGTGCTCCTGGATTCGCGGCCTGAGGGATTCAACAGCTGTGGCAAGCGAGAAGGGCGGACACACCGCGGCGGCTGAGGTCTTGTTCGCTCGATGTTGACGTCGACAGCAGAAGGATACGTTCACTGATGCTGAAAGACGAGGTCCAACAGTTACTTCTTCCTGCTGCAGGCTTATCTGTCGATGGCTGCATTTCCGGTCCATCAATCAGCGAGCTTCTCTCTTGTCTTTCTGATGCCGTACAACGAAAGGGGTCCGATTGGGTCGATTGCATCCATCCGTCTTCACTCACTCTTCGGAAGGCCGGCCGAACTCTCATGTATGCCTGTTTAAATTTTTTTTACCGACGTCACATCTGTCCGTTGCAGTTAATTTTGTACCAGGAAAAGAAAGATATTTGCGCTGCCCAGACACCTCAAAAACCGGAAGCAAAAGGCCGTACAAAGCACCGACCGGAGACTTCGTTGCATTCTCGACCAATGAGCAGCTTTGCTTTCTGCCAAGAGGAGTCGCTTGCATTTCCCCCATGCAAAATGCCCAAAGATCGTAGGGGCGCTTCTTCAATAATGGCGTGACGAGGCTCATAGCTGGATCCATCTACAGCTTGGCCTTCCGGCCGGATCAAAGCTGCAGCTGTCAAAAGATTCTCCTGCAGCTTGCTCTGCTTGCTTCAGCTGTCATACTACAACGTGGGTCATCCTCTGTCAGAACGCACCTTGTCCCTATGACTCTTTACGGCTTCGATGGCACTGTGAGACACCAGACCGCTCTAGTGGATAACTCACACACACACACGAGCAATGCACAGACCGACAATCGTTGGGTGTAGCCAGAATCAAATGAGAATAGTATGATAGGTCTCGAAACGAGCAAGAGCCGGGATCGGGGGAGACGAACTTGCGAATGCAAGTACATGGTCAAGTACTAGAAGAAGCCCGACTCTACCACTGGTTAGCCTGATCCTCAGCGACCAAGTCGACCTTCCCAAATCCGGCCTCTTCAGCTGCGACCGCCACTTCTGCCCATACACCTTTGTGAGGGTGGCCCTTTGGACGCACAAAGTTGTCGATGGCATGGAACACACCGTTCGATACCGGAATGTCCTGCAGAATAACGGAGACGTTCTGCACCACCATCCTAGTCTGCAGCGGCCCCTTCCGCCCAGGTAGCAAGTAGTATCTGTAAACATCAACATCAACGGTCTCGAACTCGCCCTTCTTCCCGCCAATTGCGGGCAGCACTGTGTCAAAGGTGTACGACGTCTTATTGGCGTGTCCAAACTCCTCGTTAGTGGTGTGGACAGCTTTGGGGACAGCCTTGCCCGAGTGCGGCACGTGGTGGACGAAGTCGGCGTAAACAATGTCCGAGGGCAGTGAGTGGAGCATCAGGATCTTCTGCAACAGGTGGTAGCCCCACGGCGAGAAGAGGTAGGCACGAAACGCAAAGGGCAGACGCGACCAGGCCAAATTGGTGGGTACAAAGACGGTCTCGGCAGGAACACCATCAAAACTGCCGTTGGATTCGTGGTGCCAGGCATCGATCGAGCCAGCCCCGTACTTGCCACCGTGACCGCCGTGCTGGTGACGATAATGTCCCGGGCGGTACGTCAAGTACTTGGCAGCGTGCACTTTTTGCAGCGCCGACGTGGTGGTGGAGAAGGTGGTCTGGCCGAAGAAGAGGCTCTGGAGCACATCGGGCGGCAGTACAAGCGGGTACTTGATGCCGTGGATGAGGCCGTTCTTGGTGCGGATGTCGGGCTTGACCACGCGCGAGTAAAGGTTGAGGTAGACGGCAGGCAGAGGCAAGAGGCTCTTTCCTGTGCGAACGCGCCAGTCGGTGCCGTTGTTGGTAGCAAGCCACTTGCCCGTGTTGAGCCAGGTTGCGACACTCGAGTTGTCAGCAATGGTCTTGGCGTCAAGCACCGTGTCGGAGCGGACCAGGTGGTAGAGTGCTGTAGCGTCGATGAGGCGACGGAGAATCTCGCGACGACGCTTCTTTTCCTCGTCATCGTCGTTGTCGTGGTGGCGAACACCGACGTTGTAGTCGCGCTCGTAGTCGGCAATCTGCCTCTGGATGTTATTCCACTCTTGAATCGAGGCCGGCCCAAACGACAAGTGCTGGAAAGCTTCCTCGTCGCCCTCGTGATCGCCGCCGTCACGGTGGTGGTGCCAGTTGAGAGGAGCGAAGAGGGTGAGGTCCTCCTTCTGCTTCAGGATGTCCTTGGTGGCATCGGAAGAGTAGTTGAGGACGTGGGCAAGCTGCGAAAACTCTTCAGATTCGTTGATGACATCCCAGATGGTCTTGCCCTCGTCTTCGAAAGTAGTGGCGGGGCGCGAGAGGTGCGAAAGGGCAGTGCTAAAGGCCGAAGAGAGCCTGGAGGAGAGACCAAACGTCAGGGCCTCGAGGCCCGAGGGAGCGGTCGACTGGTAGACGAGCTGGTCCGAGTCGAGTGCAGGAGCTGCATGCACAGCTGTTGCACAGAGCGAGGCCACGAAGGCCGTTGGAAGAGATGCGATCTTCATTGTCACGTTGGGATGATGGTGTTCAGATGAGAATGCGCTTACAAGGGACAGTGGGCGGCCGAAAGGGGCGAGGAGACCCACCAACTATATAGGTTTAAATGTCCCGCTACAGGTCGCCACCACTGCAGGCAAAGAGAGAGCGCGCGCAAGACGACAGGTTCAGGACGAGCACGTTGTACAGCGGCAATGCAAGGACCGATGCTGGTGAGACAAGGCCGGGCTAGACAAGCCGGGCTCAGCAAGCGCCTTGTCATCATGATGAGCCTCATCGCGCGGCGCTTGGGACAGCTACGATCGTGGGAGAGCGGCCACAAGGTCGTCGATTTGTAATCCAGACCGGAAATGGTGAGCGAAGGCCGCCGCAATGGATTCAGCTCGAGCCGTGCGGCGTTTCCTTTCTATCTCCCGCGCACTTTCTTGCTAGACGTATTCAGCTCGCCTTTCTTTCCCGCAACGTTGCCTCATTGTGAATCAGAAGCTTGCCTTCCTACCCGCGATCCAAGCAACCACCTCGAGGGAACACCAAGCGGCAGAGATGTGGAATGCGGGGAAGTAACGATGCCTCTGACCCCCAAATCTTTTTCCTCCACTTCTGTCAGCAGAGTCGCGCGCCAAACGAGAAGCACGGACTCCGCGGAGGTGTCATTTTTCCAAGTGTGTGAGATCGAGTAAGTCTACACGTGTGGAAAAAGGTTGGTGTCGTTATGGATGTGTGATCTTGAAGAGAAGTGTTCTTGGCTCACAATGGCGACCAAGGCATGAAGCGAGGAGGCGTAGAGAGGAAGCCGTAGTAGTTTTGCATGTATCGGCACATCCGAAGCTTGCCTTCCTGCGCGCCGTTCTCTGCTGACCAGGTGCCGGTAATAGGCTCATGCATCCAAAAGCGAACCCGAGCCTCTAAGCTGCCAATGCCCGAAGAACCGCTTCTCTGCTGCTGCTGTGCGAAAGCATGCTGCGAGAGCTGAGTCTGCCACACGCGAATCGGCTGTTCTGAACTCGTCGCTGTCACCTTTACTGGTGCTTGAGGTGCCTCGCCGAATGCCAGCAGTTGGATGTGCTCGATTCCAGCCCTTTCAGCAATGGAGCCGAGTGGTAGCCAGGTCGATCCGTCGGGCAATCTTACCTTTTCACGATCATCTATCGTCGACAATCTAGCTACCGCCGTCCATGTTCTCATCATAAACAGGCTCAGCTCTTTCTCCTGCTCGGTCATTCCCGTCGACTTTGACAGACTCGGCGCCAGCGACCTGGCTGTGGTGCCCTGTTTATCGTCTTTGTCTGGATCGAGACCATACTGGCTCATGTCAGAAACAAAAGCATGTCCGTCTACTTCAGAGGAGCCAGTCAGCCCAAACACGAACGGTACATCGAGCGTGTGGAAGGCTGCCCACTCTTCTGTCATCTCGGGCACCACCGTCAGCGCCTCGAGCATCGCTGACGACGGTCGATGCGCTAAAAGGTAGCCATACACATCGACACGCTCCTCTTGATACGCTTTGCCGGCTGAGAGGTCCCTTTGCATCACCATGTAGTCGAAAATGGGGGCGGTGAACTGCGCATCTCCTGTGTAGGTGGCACAAGTGTAAAAGGCCTCTTGATCTCGAAGTGCCTTCTCCCGACCGCTCGTCTTGGTCGTCGCCAGAGCGCGGGCATTGAATCCGTACAGACGACCCAGATCAGACGACAGGGCAGAATCAAACAGCTCTTGATGCGCTGCGAGCGACTGCGTTGTCGCGATTAAGAAGTTGAACATGGTACCCTCGTCCGCGCACATACCCACCACCACACCACTTCGTCCATTGCGCAGCTGGCTCTTGGGCAGCAAGGGACCCAATGCTCGCTCGACAAAATCAGCATCGACCAAGACGCCGTCCCATACAGGCACCCACTGATTTGTCACGCCAAACGCTTCGCCTCGTAGATCCTCGCGTGCTCGCGGCAAGCGTTGGCGGTCGGACAGCACCGGCGTGTATTCGGATCTCGGCCGTTTGCCGACCAAAGGTCGGAGACACGAAGCGATCTCGTCGGCGCTGACTCTGGTCCGCAAATACTCGAGCTGCGCCGCTTCATCGCCCTCTAAGTGATACGGACACAGGGAACGCACGAGCAAGTCGAACGTAGCTTGCACAGCCTGTGTGGTGCGCGGCAACAGGGTGGCCATTACTCCGCTCTGCAGAATGGCTTTGTGGAAAAGCCCTTCGGGAGTGACAGGGGACAGCAAGAGGTAGTGGATCGCAATGCTGCCTGCGCTTTCGCCAAACGCAGTGATGTTGCTGCTGTCTCCACCGAACACAGCAATGGAGTGTTGCACCCAGATCAAGCCACTAATGAGGTCCCACAGGCCCCAATTGCCGGCGCCCACGTCAGCAACTTGGCTGCTCTCGGGCTTGTTCAGCAGCGACTCGAGCGTCACGAGCGGCCAGTCACCAGCCGCCTCTTGTTCCATAGATCTTGAGCCGAGAAAACCCATCGCTCCGACTCGATAGGTCAATGACACCACGATGCAGCCACTCTCGTGCGCCAGTCTCGCTCCATCGTGGAGCGGTCGGGAGCAGTTGCCGCCAGAGAATGCACCGCCGTAGATCCAAACCAACACTGGTTTTTTGCCATGGACAGCAGCATCACTAGATTCTGGCGCCCATACGTTGAGATAGAGGCAATCTTCGCTACGTGGGATGGCGGTCTTGGCACCTTTGCGACCGCGGTAGATGCCTTCCATCGACGTAAAGTCTTGATGCGGATCCGACTGCCATGTCGAAGTCCTAGTTGTTGACCAGCTCGGCAAAGGGCCTTGAGCCACTTGCCAGCGACGTTTTCCCGTTGGTGCTTGAGCGAAGGGGATGCCCAAGTATGCGAGAACAGAGCCTTCATGTGTCTCTGCAGTGAAGCGGGCCAGATGGATGCGACGCGGTCGGATGTGGCCTTGCAAAGGAAGCAGCACATCGTACTTGGAGTTTGATCCCTGGCCAGATCGTTCGTGCGAGTCGCCGTTGAGAGTGGACATGGTCATCCTGGCACAGCCACTGTGTATTTTGGACGGCAAAACGATGCCTTCACGATGTGATGGGTGCACAAGAAGACGTGCGGGCAGTGGTCTGCTACGGCAGCGAGTTCAGACGGATGAAAATCCGGGGAACAGCTTCGGTCGCATCTGCGCGTTGCAGCGGCCAGGGTCCAAGGCCGAGCTTCGATTTTTGGTCCGACTTTCTGCGCCGTCTTTTTCCAACACGCGACTCGTAAACAACACTTCAACCCCTCCACGAGTTTTCCGCACTCCCACCCGCTGTCTATCCGCATCGGTATCGACTTGCCCTCAGCAGCTGGACTTCAAGGATCAACATCGCTGCAATAGCTCCGACACTCGACTTTCTGCAAGCCCCCAAAGCATGACGTGATGGGCATTCCCGGGCTCTGGGCCGAACTGGCTTCTGCGGCCCAGACAACCACGCTACCCTCGTACTGCCTCGCCGCATTCAATGACAACCACAACGAGCTACGAGGACTCAGGCTCGGTATCGACGCATCGCTGTGGCTCTACCATGCTCAGCAGAGCTCGGGGGGTGCTAATCCATCCCTGAGGCTGTTGTTCTATCGGCTCGCCAAGCTGCTCAGCTTGCCCGTCCTACCGCTGTTCGTATTCGATGGCCCGAGCAGGCCGACCTGGAAGAGGGGCAAGCAAGTCAAGGGTCGACAGCATGCGATCGAGCAGCCGTTCACACAGCTCATCGAAGCGTTTGGCTACCAATGGCACCGCGCGCCGGGTGAGGCGGAGGCAGAGCTGGCCTATCTCAACCACGCGGGGTTTGTGGATGCTGTTTTGACGGACGATTCGGATGCGCTACTCTTTGGGACGCAGGTACTCGTTCGGAATTGGGGCAAGAATCTTTCCGGGACCAAGGCGCTCAGTAGGACGACGTCTACCAGCAGTGACGTCTTTGACGATGCCCCTCACTCGACGCAAGACCCAGCTACTGCTGCTTCTGCGCTCCAACTCCAGCTCTCGGGATCTGACCGCGACCACCTCATCACCTTGTACAAAGCTAGCGATCTTTCCAGCTTGCCCAACTTGGGCATCAATCGCGATGGCCTTATCTTGATCGCTTTGATGTCTGGCGGTGACTACGACACAACGGGCTTGCTGCAGTGCGGAGTCAAGATTGCGCTTGCGCTTGCGCGCGGTGGGTTCGGCACGACGTTGATCGAGGCGTTCAAGGGTTTCTATCCCGACCAAGCATCGGTGCACAAGTCAAACGCGACCTTCGAAGGATTCCTCAAAACATGGCTAGAAGACGTACGCCAAGAGCTCCGCACCAATGAGCGCGGCTTCCTTCCGTCGCGAAGACCCAAGCTCGCATCGAGCATCGAAGAAGGCTTTTTGTCCACACAAGAATCTCGAAAAGTATTGGCGTACTATGTCTACCCGCTCACCTCTCAGAGCAAGGGCCTAGCTGAAACGACTTTGATCCGCAGCACAATCGCCGAGCCGGATCTGGCCCAACTCGCGCGGCTATGCCAGATCTACTTCCACTGGTCCAAGGGCGCCATCCTCGGCAAGTTTCGGACTATTCTTGGACCTGGGGCGGTAGTTCGCCGGCTGCGGCAGGAGGTGCTCGAGAACAATGATGGAGCGGGGGAGGGGCCTTGGGCTGCGCTCGTGGAGAGTCCGGCTAGCAAAGCGGTTCGAAGACATGTAGGTCTTGACGCTGAAGGGAAAACGTCAGGTTCAACGCAAAATGCTGGCGGAGAGGTGAACTCAACTTCGGAAGCTGCTGCTGCGGCCACAACGCAAAAGAAACAACGGCCGCTGCACGAAAGTCCCAATGCAACGCGGATCACTGACTTTTTCGCCAAAGCCGCCATCGCTTCCAATTCCACTCCGGTCAGCACAGCTCGTGAACCTAATCCCCCACCGCCGCAGGCAACCTCGATCGAAATCCTCGCCATCAGGATGCAACGCAGACACGCTGCGCTCAACCCCTTCCTTGACTACCGCACCCTCGTCTCAATGGAAGAATTGGCCAAAATCGCCGAATTGGGTATCGATGCCAACTTGGACGCCGAGCTAGCAGCCAGACGGGCAGCGAACGACGAATCTGACACCGATGCACCAGCGGATGAGGAGGAAGAAGGAAACGGGAAGAGAAAAGGAGTGGCGACGAGCAAGCCGGGGCCAGAAGCGCCGTTGTTGATGTGGATTGCTGAGCCGTTGCTCCGGCTGAGCGCGAGCGGAGCAGCACCCCTGGCGGCCTTCCTGAGCGAAGTCGAAGGAAAAGCAGCTGCAACACGGGCGAAGGAGGCGAAGAAAGCAAACACGAAACCCAAGGCAAACCAGACGACGCTGACATCGTTCGTAAAGCCTTTAGCTAAAGCATCGCTGGCGCAGCAGAAAGCTAAGCCTACGCAAAAGGGCACACTGTCGGCTGCCGGTGGAGCTAGCTTGCCGCCGGCGGTGGATGGCGGGAAAGTGGTAGCGCGTACGCCGAGACAGCTCCGGGTGCCGAGCGGGATGCAGAGGGGCATGCGGCGGACCGAATCCGTGCCCGTTGCCACTTCTACCTGCACTATAGCGAGCGAAGTCGTTGGAGCGCAGAGACGTCTCGAACGGCAAACTTCGCTACCCCATTCCGCCATGCCCACATCCGACGCCGACGCCGACGACCTGGATTCGAGCATCGAATTCCTCGGAGCCTTCGCCTCCGCATCCGCTCGAACCAAAAGTGCACACAACCGTCCCTCCACACCACCCAGCACGTCGGACAGCGACAAGCGGCCCCACAAATCGCCCAAGAAGAGCTTGCACACAACGCACTCCCCCACTCATCGAGCGGGCCCAAGCAAAACCGGAATGCTACCCAGTCAGCGTGCGCTTGCCGACCCCTCATCCGACGACGACGCAGCAACGACAACGCTTCCGCTCGGCGCATCGCTCGGGAGATCGGTAAAGACGCGCAAACCGCGCATCTCGAGTATCACCATCAGCGACTCTTCCGACGCCGACGACGACTGAACGCTCCATCCCCACAAGCTGACCGCATTGCAGCAGCGAAAAGGCGACAGTGGCATGATGAAAACATTGCTTGAAACCCGTCGCGAAAGAGAACAAAAGTACATTGTGTGCATGTGTGTGTGCGAAAGAGAAAATATGCTCATATCGAGACGGTCTGACACACCTGTGGGCGGGTCACAAGCGCGGCTTGGCTCTTTGAAACGAGATCGGTGCTGTGCTCGACGTATTCTGGTCTGTCGATGCCGCCTTTGCCGACGTATCCTGTGCTGCTGCTGGCACCGACGCTGTCGTCGGCCACGAAAGCGAGGGCGCTTGCCCAACCGTCGCACCGGCCCCAATTTTCGACTGAGCGATGCGCGAAGACATGTACGGATTCGCGGCGATACTTCTCGCCGTATACGCCGCATCTTCCTCGCCCTCCGCTTTGACTTGCTTATCCGCCTGCTGCTCCCCGCTCTCCGCCCTCGACGGCGGTTGTGGAGCAGCTCTGCCGACCGAGGCAGCGACGTATCGTTCAAACGGCGACGTCCCTGCCGCGGCGCCTGATGTCGGGTCTGCACCCCTCCCCGCGTGGCTGCTATCCAACCACGGCGCAGCTACGCCCTGTTTCAGCCCGCCACTACCAGCTGCAGCAGCTGCGCCGTTCGCCCCGCCAGCAAGATTGTTATCCCAAATTTGCGGACCCGACATCCTGCCCTGACCAAAATGGGTCGGGTTGAACCTTGCCAGCCCGAGCGTCCCCCTATCCCTTATCGCCGCCGCACTCAGCCCCATCTTCGTCAACTGCGACCGCTCCGCCAACCACTCGACAATCGCCTCCACCACCTGCGGATAAAACCCACGGAACAGATGATCGGCATGATCAATCAGCTTCACCGAGCAGCTCCCCGGGCGCCTGTGCACCCCGCTCAAGATGTTGGCGTACGACGCCATATCCGACGCGGGCACCGACTTGTCCGCCGTGCCGTGAATCAGCAGTACGTCGGTGTTGTACGGAAAGGCTAGAGCGATCTGGCGTGTGGGCCAGGCGGCAAACAGCTCCACCTGATCCGGGTAAACGTGCAGCTCCTTATCCTGCCCCGCTACGCGTGCTTGCCATCGGAAGAACCCCTCTTTGGCAAACGCTGGGAGGTACACCGGGTCGCGCTCGTGGATGTTAGCCATATTGAAGCGCACACTGAGCCCCACAAAGAACGGCACACGCAACGAAGGCGGTAGCACGTCCGGACAGTGTTTCGCAAACCACGCAAACCCGTCCAGCCCACCTCGACTGTGTCCGATAATGACCTCAACCGTGTACTCCAATTTGGTCCTCAAGTAGTTGACCACCGCCACGAGGTCTTCCACATCTTCGGCCAGATTGCCCATGGACCACGTACCCGGCGTCTCGCCGTTGGCACGGAAGTCAAACCGAAACGAGTCGAGGGGCAGAGCACGCGCGAGCTGCTTATGGTAGATCTGATCCTTGTGCGCCAGCACGCCATGCAAGATTACAGCTATCTTGAGCCCGCGTGTGTCGCGCTTGTCGATAGGGTAGATGGGGTATCCTCGTCGCTTGAACGCCTGGTCCTTATTGCGCAGACGCTGCATCGTTGCCGGGTCGTCCTCGACGAGGCTGCTGCCGCTGGAAGAGGAGGACGAGGAAGGGTCGTTGGAGATATCGGGTGTGTGGCTGTGAGAAGAGTTGGGCGCCATGGTGGAGCGCGAAGTGTACATGGGGTGCGGCTCGTGCTCTTGCGGGTTGTGGGGTGGGAGTGCGATCTGGGCCAGGACGCCGACAATACCGATCGTCTCGCCGGTGGCGGTGGTCATGGGGATGTGCAGCTTTGTCTCCCT
This sequence comes from Sporisorium exsertum, assembly GCA_928724755.1. Taxonomy (NCBI): domain Eukaryota; kingdom Fungi; phylum Basidiomycota; class Ustilaginomycetes; order Ustilaginales; family Ustilaginaceae; genus Sporisorium; species Sporisorium exsertum. The sequence continues at coordinate 155,575 of CAKMXK010000032.1, read as the reverse complement.
CATTTTGGTCTGCGATACGGTCGATAGCGCGATATGATCTAGGTTGGTGTTGAAGCTAGGTTAGAGATGTGCTGAACCGTGGTGTGCGCCCGCGCTAGGCAGAGCTGAGCCCGGTGTGGGTCGTCGCTGCAGAGAAGTTCAGGCTCCGCCGAGGGCGGTGTGAATGATCGCAGGAGAGCCTTCTGCAGTGATGGCGATGGTCGAAGAGATCGTGGTGGAAAGGTCTGCTCGAGAACAGATGAAAGAGTGAAAAGGCACAGGGCGATCCCGATCGCCCGTGATCGACTCGAGAGGAGATAGACCACGAGCTTGCTATGCTTTTCGCCCAAATGCTTTCTATGTTTCGACATCCAGCATCCGTCGGGGCGCGGAGAAGCAATGAGCAACCAAAGGCGGGCTGTGGTGACGATGTGAAGAGAAGACGCAAAAGAAAGCGATTAACCGGGATTGGCGAAAGCCACTCTCTACAGCGCTCCGGTTGAGGTTCTTGTCTCTCTGATTTTGAAAGCGAGCCGGCTCGAAGGGCCAAGTGAGTTTCCTCTTTCTCTTCAGTCACAGAAGACAAGAAAATGCGGGGGCTGGCCTAGAATTATTGACAACGGCAAGCAGGGTCTGCTGTCCAGCTGAATGTGCGAAAAAAGCAAGGGTTCTGACACCAATTTCCTGCCATGCATACGCGGGACCCGTCAGCAGAGCACAAAGCCAGGGGATGCAGGCACGCAGGCACGGTCTCGAGTTTCTCAGCCCCTTCCCTCTGTGCACATCAGTCGCGGCGAGCGAGGTCACCGCACCTCCAAGTGTCTGTTCGGCTTCTTCCGTCGCCTTGTCGGTTTCGCCGACTGAAGTTTGGTGTGCGTGCACCGCCGTGTTCCATCAACGAACAAGGCTCCGACAGAGCGTCGCAAAGATGCGGAGCAGTGTCCGATGGCTGGCTCGTTTGTGCAGTGTGATAGCGCTGCTTTGATGAAGCCGCAGTGTGGGTTTGTCAAGGCAGCTTCTGGTGGCAGCTTCTGGTCAGCTTGCTCACAGCAGCCGTCAGTTGCAACTCTGCAAAGGTCGAGTGTCGGCTCGAGTCGAGTGAGCCAGCAATCTTTATATTCTTCTTCTTGCCCGATTTAAAGTCGGATCGGGGATGCGCCGATACCCGAGAAACATGCTTAGGAAAGTTCAGTGTGCATGGGAAAAATTTCCTAAACGACGACATGCGCAAACGTTGTGGAGCGATCGTCACTTTCTACCAATGAAATCATTTTTAATTTTTTTTTTTTTGATCGTCACTCTCTACCGATGAAATCACTTTGTCCTTCCACCCTTCGAGCCGGTCGACACCTTGAGAGCCTGGTCTCATCCCTTACACACAGCATCACAGCTTCTACGCTTTCATCAATCGGATACCGAGTCTGATACACACCTTTTCTATCTTGGCCTAGCCTCCCGGTACTCTGACATTCTCTGGAGGAAGCTATCCTAGACGACGTTGCTCTCCGCCCCATCGCAAGTCCGCAGGTCACTTCAAAGGAGTTTCCGGCGCCACATAGCGTCCCCGACACCTACCTCGCATCGCATCACCTCAATCTCGCAAAGATGGCCAAATCCCTTCGATCGAGCAGCAAGCTCAAGGCGCGCAACCAGAAGCGATCCAACCCGAAGAGCGACTACGCCGTCGCCGAGGCCGCCCGAGTCAATGCCCTGTCTGCGCGCCTTGCGGCCGGATTGAAGCGCGACAAGGTGCCCGTCGAGTCTTCCAAGGATGGAGAGGAGGGACAAGAGGAGATGAAGGATGTTGCAGAGGACAAGCCTAAGGGGGAGGGGGCGCAAATCAAAGTCTCTACTTCGGGTGCTCGCAGTTCGAGAAGAGAGACGTATCGCAAGAGCAAGGGGATGAAGCCGTTCAAAAACAGCGGTGGCAACAGCTTGTTTAATGCGCACAAGAGCAAGAATGGCGGCAAGGCTAAGCGCAGGCGATAGCGGTTCAATAGCAGCGGGCCAGGATTCGGTCTGCCCGAGCAGATCCTGTATCGCGTCAAAGCATCCTACCATCGTCGTACACACCTTTTGTACTATATACCTTCTCACACATTGCATTCCCACTTCTGCCTTGGCTCCTTCAGACCGTCTGTGCATTCTCGCCCGCGCTCAACCTTCCCGAAACACACTCAGCCTCAATCGCCACCCGTCTCAAACTAGTACAAACACGACATTAACACAAAACCACATCTAGCTCTTACAAACCACAATCCCCTGGTCCACCTCGCCATCCACATCATCCACCACGTGCTCCTCATTAGCTATCGCCACCTGACTCTTCTTAAACTTGCCGATCGTGATCAGCAGCAGCCCGGACGCCTTGACGCTCTCCACCAGATGCGGCACGTGGTTCAGTAGAGCCACATCGACCATAATCCCCAACAGATTGTTGCTCTTCGCAAACCGTACCGCTTCCGAAATGCTCTCGCGGCGAGGATCCGTCTCGTGTCGAGTCGATGGTAGCAATTCCCCACGCTCCCGACTAGCCTCGCCATCGATGCCGCAGAACGACGCGAAGAAGACCGCGTAGTTGGGCTGCTTCCAGTTAAGCGCCGTGCAGACCGTGGGCGATCTGGACGAGAACAAGATCTTCCGGCTCTGTTCGCGGTTGCTCGTACCTGCAGCATAAACCGTGTGCAGGATGGTATCGACAAATTGGTTCACCTCCATCTTGGGCATGTCTGGATTCGACCGCACTTCCGCCGTCGAAGGGTACATGACGTCGATGTCGATCCCCACCGACACGGGCAGGAGCGACAGAAGCTTTTCCAGCGTTACCACCCACGTCTGCAGCGCACGCTGCCAGTCGGCCCACGAGGCTTGTGCTGCCTGTTCTGGGGTCCAGTCCAGCGAGTGGCCTGTCTGTGTAGCGAGTGACAGCAGCTCGTCCGCCTTGACGCTGCCCACATACACCTGCAGACCGGGCAGAGGGATGTATGGCGCTGACCACGCTATCGCTTGTGCATCCTTTGTCACCTGCACCACCACACGCAAATACTCGCCCGCAAGTGACGACCCCGTGACCAATGTCGGCTTTGCGCCAGCGGCAGACGCTGCACCACCCGCACCGACCGACGGTGTTCCGCTCGCTCCAATCCAGCCAGAGCCCCCCACTGTGCCGTTGTCCGCACCCGCCGGTGTCGACCCCACCGCCGCCGCCGCTGCTGCTGCTGCGCTGCTCGACGAGCCACCAATCCCACTAACACCGCTGACGCCATTGTTGGGCGTCATCCTCGTAGGCCCCACTGCCGAAGCAGCCGCAACGCCAGGGAGCATGCTCTTCCAATACGTCTCTACGCGTCCACCAATCTCGAGCTGCACACTGTCAAACGGCTTGACAAAGTCGAGCTCGAACGACACCTCCCCGACCACTTTCAAATAAACATCCTGCAGCGGCAGCACAAACCGCTTGCGATCCGTCATCCCCTCAAACGAGCTCGGTAACGCCACGGCCTTGCCGATCACCTTGGACCCGAATGTCGGCATCAACTCCCACTCGATCGAAAAGCTCTCGAGACTGTCGACCTGGAACGAAAACACCTCGCGCTCGTCGGCGAGCGGCAGCACCACGTTGTGCGGTATCGCCGTGGTCGAGGCGTCCGGACGCGATGTCATGACGAGTTTGAGCGACGACGTCGAAAATTGCTCCGGACGGTTGGGATCCTGATGCTTGTACAGCTTGACCGAGTTGTTGGTAAGCGACACGGAGACGAGCACGCGTTTGTCGAGGTAGTTGTGGCCATAGGTGCGGAAGGGGATGATGGGCGGCGGGAGCGAGAGGTCGGGGATGCCATCGATCTCGAGGTCCAGGTCGTCTGCCGCGTCGCTAGTGGTGCTGGCTTTTGCAGCCGAAGCCTTGGACAACCGACGCTCGGGTGGTGGCGCCTTACTCTGCTGCGCGGCATCGAGCAGCAAGAGCAAGCAGGCGATCTTGCCATTCCATGCAGCGTAGAAGGCAGCGGTGCGATCCTTTTCATCGACAATGTTGACGTTGCAGCCTGCATTGAGCAGCACTTTCAGGCACTCGACGTGACCGCTTTCGGAAGCAAAAAATGTGGGAGTCCACAGCGTTCCCTTCTCAGGCGCATTGGGGTCGCCACCCGACTCGACGAGCAGACGGACACACTCGGCGTGACCGGCGCGGGCTGCTAGCGCCTGCGGATACAGACCTTCTGCGTTGGAGACGATCTTGGCGCCCTTCTGCAGAAGGAGCTTGACAATCTCGGCGTGACCACCGGAGCTGGCGAGACAGAGCGGGATCAAATCGGTGGCATCACGTGGCTCAACGCTGGCGCCGTGATCGAGCAGAATGCGAACAGCGTCGGTGCGGCCGTTCATGACCGCCAAGATGAGGGGAGAAAAGCCGTCGAGATCGTACGTAGCAGCCGAGATGGAGGGGAGCGAGAGCAGATACTGGCAGACCTCGGTGTGTCCCGCCATCGCAGCATAGGAGAGTGCTGTGCGGCCGTAGATGTCCTGCTGCGCCACGTCGACGCCATTCTCGATGCACGACTGAACGAGAAAGAGCTTGCCAGCCATCGAAGCTTCGTGCAGGCAGGTGCGCGAACTGATATCGTCGACAAACTTGTAGTCGGCTAGTCGATGCTGGAGCGCAGCGCGCACCGCGTCGTGCGGAGCCTCGAGCAGAGCCCGCCAAACGATACGCGAGACGCTGGTGGCGTCTTCGTTTTGAGCTGCAATGCGGATCATCTCGGTGGCTGGGACGACACGACCTGCCTTGACCGCTTCGGCGAGATTAGCCTCGAGGTCGGCGAGAGCATCAAACTCCTGGCTCTGGGCGGCGGTAAAGTCGAGGCGGGTTTCGGAGGAAAGACTAGCGCCATTCGTGCCGAGAGTCTCGTTGAGCGAGCGTCCATGCGAGAGGTTTTCAAGTTCGAGAAGGTTGGCTGCAGCAATATCGCTGAGCTCGGCGATGAACTTGAGGTTGAAGCAAGGCTGCACTTCGACCTGGCGAGCGAGGTAGAGCTCCTTGGTCTGCGACTTGGAGCGTTTGTCCCACTTCTTGAGGATCTTGCGGAAACCGGTAGCATTGATTTCAATGAACTGCTGGAGCTTGCTGAGATCCTTTTCGAAATAGCGGAAACCTTCATAGAGGGCGACGTAGGAGGGCGACTCCTTGGAGAGCTTGGAAGAGTTGCGCGACTCGAAGATGATGCGCTTCTTATCGATGAGGGTCTGCAAGCGCGACTTGAGTTCGGCTTCCTTTTGGAGGTAAAAGTTGTTGATCTTTTCGAGTTCGCGTTCCAGCTTGAAGAAGAAGGCGGCCTTGTGGATCTGAAGTTCGTCCGAGCCTTCAATGTGCGGAAGGATCTGCGGTTGAGGGGAGACAGTGGATTCACCGTTGGCATTGTACTCGGGACGAACACCGGTGGCGAAGAGGGCAGCATCTGCGAGACGCCCCTTTTCGAGCGAGTTGATGATCTTTTTGAGGAACTTGTAGTCGAGATAGTAAGCACCCCATCCAGAGATTTGCTGGCTAAGGATGTACTTGCCGAACTTCATTTTGAGGTGCGAGACGGCGCCAGAGTAGCCTAACGGTGTTTACAAAGAAGCGACTCGAACAGCACAGCTTTGTGGAGTGCAGTGCAGCGGAGCCAGGGGCTCGACGGCCGAGGAGCAAGGATCGGCGGTGTGCAGAGGCAGGCGAGGCAGAGGTGTATGTGCGGCAGCGGATGGCGCTTTGACTAGACGTTCATGTCGGAACAGGATGGAGAGGTGGCGCGTTCCAGAACGGATGCTTTGCCCAGGTCGGAGGCTAGACTGGGGTAAGGATGCGACGACTAACGGTACCGGGAAGATCGAGTTGGTGGTCGAGGAGAAGAAGTGAGAGAAGAAGTTGGCGGAAGCAATCTAAGGAGGAAAGGCGGAGCACGGACGCAGAGTCACTTTGACAGGTCTTGCAAGCACAAGCGCAAGTGCAATTACAAGTACAGAAAGCAGCGACGCACGGGGCGCGGCCATTTGCGGCTGTATAAGTTCAAGCTCCAACTTGCGCCGCACAAGCGACCTTGGCAAGACAGTCTCGACGTGCTGTTTGCCTTGCACCTTTGCAAGCTTCTTCCCTTCTCAGTGTTACGCTTTGGATCAAGTTGCATTCGCGAATCGGAGCAGAGCCGAAAGAAACGAGAAGCGCAAGATAGGCACCGAACCGCTCCAAATTCAAATTGAAATCGCAGGGTCCAATGCTGAGCATGGTTGCATAGAACCACTCTTCTGCGCTGGACCGGAGTTAGGTTACCGGGTGTGAGCTGCTCAACATCACGATCCTTGTATGAGGATCTGGACAATGATGGACGCCATCAGTTCGAAGGCCATGCGCAAGGTGGGTCAGACGACAGCATAAGCGGCTCAGTCGAAGACGAGCTGCGCCGCCTTGGCAAGAAGCCGCAAAGAGGCTCTGCACGTGCGCACGTTCCCGTCGTCTGGCGCTGTGATTCGTCGACCTCGCCAAAAAAAAAAAAAAAAAAAAAAGAAAAGGAGGTTCGATGTCATTCGCTCAAGGCCTAACATTGTTTAACTTCAAGATGTCAGATCGCAACTTCATTCGTCCCTGCCGAAAAATCGAAGAAGTTGGCAAACGAAAAGGAAAAAAAAGAGAAGGCTATGAGTTGAGCTTCGTCACAGCGGCAGGCGCGTAGAATCCGCTTCCGATGCAGAAAAATATGAGATCGCAGCGAGCTGAGGGTGGAAAGCGCGAGAAAATATTTCAGGTTGCAGGACGCAGTCATCGACTTACTCTGAAGCGCAACCCCAATTTTGGGACCGAGAGAGAGAGAACGAGAGCTGTGCGTGGCTGTCTGTGTGTTCCTTTTCGCTCGGTCCATGACTGACTGACCGACTGACTGGCGCGTCCATCGTTGGGCTATTCAACCCTTTCTCGCGAAACCGCCCTCCACTACCACTCTCACCTTCACCACCATCCGCAACTTCCATCTTGGGTCTCCTCATTCAGCAAGCATCGTCCTTCTACGGCAGTAGCAAATCCTCTTCTGCTGTCGACGCTCCTTGCAATTAATTCAAGGTGTCATCGGGTTCAGCCTGCTGTCAAGCCAATCTCCATAGCTCAGCTCGCTTCCTTGTACGCCACAGTCGCATCTCAGCTTCCTTGCGATCGCGTCCACGCTACTCTCTCTAGCGGGTGAAAGACATCGCAATACCATTCTTCACGTGCTGCATCGCTGGTGGCATCGCAACTTCAACGCATCCATCCCTAGATTGGACGTGCGCATCGCCTTAGCACCTGCTTTCAACGCCGCAGACCACCTTTGTACGCTGCGGGCTTCTCTGCCGTCGCCGCTGCTGTCCCGGCCTTCTACGGCACATCCAGACCTCGCTATTTGATCTCCCCCATCCTTAAAATGGAGGGCATTTTGGATTTTGACAAGGACCTCGACATCGGTCTATTGGACCGTGTCGTGGCTGCCATGTACACAGGCGCCGGTCAGGATCAGAGGATGGCCCAGCAGACGCTAGCCCAGTTTCAGGAGCATCCCGACGCCTGGCAGCGAGTCCCCGCCATCCTTCAGCAGAGCTCCTCGCCACAGACCAAATATATCTCGCTCCAGATCCTCGACAAGCTCATCTCGACACGGTGGAAGGTGCTGCCCGAGGACCAGCAGCAGGGCATTCGTAACTTTATCGTCGAGATGATCATCCAGCACTCGTCCGACGAGGCTAGCCTCAAGCGCGAAAAGACCTACCTCGGCAAGCTCAACACCACGCTCATTCAGATTCTCAAGCAGGAGTGGCCGCACAACTGGCCCTCCTTCATCCCCGAGATCGTCTCCTCCTCCAAGGGCTCGCTCTCCATCTGCGAAAACAACATGGCCATCCTCCGCCTCCTCTCCGAAGAGATCTTTGACTACTCGGCCGAACAGATGACCACCTCCAAGACCAAGTCGCTCAAGAACCAGATGTGCGGCGAGTTCGGCGAGGTTTTCCAGCTCTGCTCCGAGGTGCTCGAAAAGGCCCAAAAGCCCAGCCTCATCAAGGCCACCCTCGGCACCATGCTCCGCTTCCTCAACTGGATCCCCCTCGGCTATATTTTTGAGACCAACGTAATCGACAATCTTATCGGTCGCTTCCTCGAGGTCCCCGAGTTCCGCAACGTCACCCTCAAGTGTCTCTCCGAGATCGCCAACTTGAACGTCGGCGCAGAGTACGACCCCAAGTTTGTTGTTCTCTTCAACATGGTCATGACCTCGGTCAACCGCATGATCCCTCCCGCCACCAACATCGCCGCCGCCTACGAGACAAGCTCCGACTCGGAGCAGGAGCTCGTACTCAATCTTGCGCTCTTCCTCTCCAACTTCCTCACCACCCACCTCAAACTCGTAGAGAACCCGGAGAACCACGACGTCCTTCTCAACGCACACATGTATCTCATCAAGGTCTCCCAGGTGCCCGAACGAGAAGTCTTCAAGATTTGTCTGGAATACTGGTCCAAGCTCGTCAGCGAGCTCTACGAGGAGCAGCAGTCCCAGCCCATCGCCGACATGAACCCGCTCCTCGGCCTCAACCTCGGCAACGGCGTCAGCAACTCCAACTCCGCCAATCTGCGCAAAAACACCTACACAGACATCCTCTCCAATCTGAGGCTCGTCATGATCGAGCGCATGGTCAAGCCCGAGGAGGTGCTCATCGTCGAGAATGACGAGGGTGAGATCGTCCGCGAATTCATGAAGGAGAGCGACACCATCGTGCTCTACAAGAGCATGCGCGAGGTGCTCGTCTACCTCACCCATCTCGACGTGCTCGACACCGAAAACATCATGACCGAAAAGCTCGCCAAGCAGGTCGACGGCTCCGAATGGTCGTGGGCCAACCTCAACACGCTCTGCTGGGCCATCGGCTCCATCTCGGGCGCCATGAACGAAGAGACCGAGAAGCGCTTCCTTGTCACCGTCATCAAGGATTTGTTGGGCTTGTGCGAGATGAAGCGAGGCAAGGACAACAAGGCCGTCGTTGCTTCCAACATCATGTACATCGTCGGCCAGTATCCGCGTTTCCTCAAAGCGCACTGGAAGTTCCTCAAGACCGTAGTCAACAAGAACTTCGAGTTCATGCACGAGAGCCACGAGGGTGTTCAGGACATGGCGTGCGACACGTACATCAAGATTGCACAGAAATGTCGCCGCCACTTTGTCATCCAGCAAGCGGGCGAGCAGGAGCCGTTCATCGACGAGATCCTCCGCAACCTGCACCGGATTACGCTCGACCTCTCACCATTGCAAGTGCACACCTTCTACGAGGCCGTGGGCTACATGATCGCAGCGCAGCCGAATCGCCCCACGCAGGAGCGTCTCATCGCCAAGCTTATGGAGCTGCCCAACAGCGCCTGGGACAGCCTCATGCAGCAGGCGCACAACAATGTCGACGTGCTCGGCAGCCCCGAAAACATCAAGATCTTGTCCAACGTGCTCAAGACCAACGTCTCGGCGTGCTACTCGATTGGTACCTTCTTCCTGCCCCAGATCGGCCGCATCTACCTCGACATGCTCGCGCTCTACCGCAGCGTCAGCGGCCTCATCAGCGCCAAGGTCGAGGCTGAGGGTCTCATCGCCACCAAGACGCCTATGGTGCGTGGCCTGCGCACCATCAAAAAGGAGATCCTGCGCCTCGTCGAGACGTACGTCAAGCGCGCCGAAGACCTCGAATCGGTCAACACCAACCTCATCCCCTCGTTGCTCGACGCCATCCTTGGCGACTACAACCGCAACGTGCCCGCCGCGAGAGACGCCGAGGTGCTCAACGTCATGGCCACCATCACCTCGCGCCTGCAGGGATTGCTGCTAGACAAGATTGTGCCCGTGCTCGATGCAGTGTTCGAGCCCACGCTCAACATGATCAACCAGGACTTCGCCGAATTCCCTGAGCACCGCGTCGGCTTCTTCAAGCTGCTGCGCGCCATCAACCTGTACTGCTTCCCTGCGCTGCTCGAGCTTCCGCCACCCAAGTTCAAGCTGATTATGGACAGCATCATCTGGGCGATCAAGCACACGATGCGCGACATTGCCGACACGGGTCTCAACATCTGTCTCGAGCTGCTCAACAACATCTCGGGCTCGCCGCTCGAGGTGGCCAACGGCTTCTACCAGCAGTACTTGCTCAACATCATCCAGGACATCTTTTTCGTGCTGACGGATTCGGACCACAAGAGCGGCTTCAAGACGCAATGTGTACTGCTGGCGCGCATCTTTGAGCTCATCGAGACAGACCGTGTCACCGCCCCGCTGTGGGATGCGGCGACGCAGCAGGATCCCAACATGAATAACCGGCTGTTCATCCGACAGTACACGTCGAACCTGCTGCGCAATGCATTCCCGCATATGCAGGCACAGTACGTCGAGCACTTTGTCAACGGCCTCTGCATGCATTCAAGTGATCTGATTGCGTACAAGCTGCATCTGCGTGACTTCCTCATCACGTCGCGCGAGATGTTTGGCGGTCAGACGGGAGCCTCCGATAACGCGGACCTATTTCTTGAAGATAAAGAGGCCGAGGCGCAGCGTAAGGCGGCGGAAGAGCGCGAGAAGGCGGCGGCCGTGCCCGGTATGCTCAAGCCTTCGCAGATTAAAGAGGAGGACGAGGAGTTGTGACTCATACGCGAACTGCTCTATTGATGGATGGTGCCGGCCTTCCTCTTCATCCGAACTCCCCACCCGAGCCCCCAAATGTACTTGACTTCATACCATTCAGTGTTGATCTAACGCGCCTTTCCCCCCCCCCCCTTTTCGCCACGACATGTGTGTGCGAACGAATGAGTCCGCGGATCGAGACGAGGCGGGACGCATAGACTGTGTTCAAGGGATAGGGGGATCACCTGTAAGTATGTCCATTTTGTCTTGCGTCGAGTGGTCCGACTTCTATTGCAATCAATGAAAAGTGAAGATGAGCAGGAGAATGGTGCATATACCTATTAGGCAGCCGAGTATGACGCTATCTCTTCTGCGTCTTCGGCCGATGAGGGTGATGATGCTGTTGAGGCCGGGCACTTGGGCGGCGGTGCTGGACATGCGGGTGGAGATGCCTTCGAGGGTGGAGCGTTGGTCTGCGAATTCGGAGCGCGTTGCGTAGGCTTGTCTGCGGGATAGCGGAGGGGTTGATGAGGTATGTCGAGTTGATGTGGATTAGAAGAAGAGGGTTGTCAGTTGATGGAAGTGAGGGTGTGTGTGGCAAGGAGAGTACTTACTCGAGGGTGCGGTCGATCATGGAGTGAGAGTTGTCGATGCGTCCGCGTTCGGCGAGGAGAGCGTCTGCGTCGGAGGCGTGCGCGGCCTTGTACGCACTGTTGCAGAAGGGAGCAATGCCTACATCAGTGATCGCGTGATGAACGGCGGTTGGTGTGTACGGGAAGAACTCACTTGATATCGCCCTGGACGTTTCCCAGCAAATCCCGTCGATCAATCGCATGCATGACATTGGTCTTCGACCGCCTGAAATCCCGCGTGTAATCAAACAGCACCTCTCTATGCCTCTGCACTGCATGCAGCTGCGCCGACGTCGGCGGTACCGCCGGATCATCCAGCTTCGCCGTCAATGCATCCACCGCATCCGAGAGTTCGTTGATCAGGGTATCCAACTCGGTCTCCAATTCGACGTGCTCGCTAACGTCTTCTTTACTCTGTTTGGATCTAGATGCAGACTCAGAGGCGCCGCCGTCCATGTCGAGCGTCGTATGGTCCGCGTAGACCCCTGCGCTAGTGCTGGACCCGTCCGCGGTGCGTGCGATCTTGGAGGCTAGTTGAGAATAGGAGGTCAGGCGTGCATCGATGGTCGATTCGAGATTGCGCGTCTTGCGCCGTAGCACGTCCCATGACGACGAGGAAGAGGATGAGCCGGACGCCATTATGCTGCGGTGAAAAGCGGGCGTTGCACGAGGAGGATGTGTGATGATATAGAGGCTTAGGATCGTGTGGAGTGTCGCAGTGTCGGTGTTGCTGTTCACGCGGTTCGGAACTCGGCTTTGACACGCTAACAAGGGCAACTCGTGCGAGAACACGTGTGCAAAGCTTAGACCGTCTTGCAAGGCTCAATTCCGAGACGGCCACCAACAGCAGAACAGCAACGGTTCAAGGGTCTTGCTCTGTGTCGATCTTGTCGCACATCCAAATCGCTGCCCGTGTCACAAGCTGAAGGGTAAGCTATGAGAGCAGCGGAACGGGCAGCGTCATTCTCCCATCTCGGCTGGCTAGAGAGGGTCCAGAAAGCGATGATGCGATTCGTTCAAAAGCCCTTTTGTGGTCGCGGTGCGGAGATCACGATCGACATTTACAGCGCTCGAAGTAACCAAAGGCGATAAATGATTTTCGAGATGAGCTACTTGCTTACTAAACGCTTGATTGATTGCCCTGGAGCGCAGAAATGCAGCAACGAATCACAGTGCCGGTTTGCAGCTCCTGCTCTAATGGCCAGAGAACGCCGCTCCTTTGGCTTAGTGGGTACCTTGTCTCCTTGCGCGAAGCTGCAGGCACGCACGATGATATCTCAGTGGTCTTTCATGGCTCTCTTGAAGGAGTCAAGTAGTGGAAGCGGCAAGCAAACGGCTTAGGATGAACAAAGCTTGGGCAGAGTTTCTCACAGGAACGGAAGCCTTTTTGTGATTGCACTGGGCCCGTGTCGCGCTGGTGTGCTGCCTGTGCCACGAAGCAAACAAAGCAAATTGCTGCTGAGTCTCTCGCGCTGTTTTTGAACCAATTTCTTCATTTTGACTGATCCGATGCCTCCACCTCCAAGCTTTTTCACCGACAGTCACAAGTCAGACGGGCCATTTGCATCACCCGCTCTTTCCCCTCTCTTTTGCTTTCGAGCTGCTGCTTTCGGCTGCCGCTTTTCTGGCTCTCTCTTACCTCCACACACTCTCGCCCGCCTCGCCCACCCAAGTCTCTGCGTTTGACCATTCCTTCTCAACCACCTTCACCCGTCCATCACCTCTACTCTATCACCTTCCCTGACGACCTCTCCCTTTCATTAGCGGCGCTCATCTCGAACGCATTTGATTTCTCTCTGGAGGAATTCATCGTCTTGGCCTTCCATCCGGCCACTTTCTTTTCTTCCAGTGTCTCTGTCCAAGCGAAGAAGCCTACCTACGGCGTTCGCCACAAAGCGTGCAATGACGTGCTGACTCTAAAGTCTTATGACCTCAATTTATTCAATCATCCATCCTGACAACTTTCGAGAACAAGCTCTCGTTCCTATCGCCGTCGTCGCTACAGCATCTCAAGGACATCGTAACTGGAGCTCGCATCATAGTCTGAAGCGACGGCGTTCTTCTCGTTTGACGCACAACCTCATCTGGGCCACCGCGGCACACGACTTGCTTTCAACTTAAACGATCACCGTCTCATCGTCATAACATCTGACACGCTCCTCTTTCGCGGGAGTTGACACCCTCTCAATCATCATGCAGAGCGACTACTTTGGCGCGGCTGCAGAGCCAGAGAACGGCCGAGTCCGTTCCCGCCCAGACTCCCCTACGCCGTCGAGCCCCGCGCGCAAGATCCAGAAGCGCAACTCCATCGCTTCTAACGGATCCAACGACGACATCAGGCCCGGCGACGACGACGGGGCTGCAGGTGATGCATCCATCGATGCCGCCGGCGGCCCCGTTCCAAGCGGGCCTCCCTTCATCTGCCCCACTTGCTCCACCAGCTACTCTCGACTCGAGTATCTCAGGCGTCACGAAAGAAGGCGTACGTGTTTTCCGCTCTCAACTTTCCCCTTATCCATCATCGTCGCGACTTGAACCTCGTGCTTGACCACACGTCCTCCACCCTTGGGTCGTCGTAGCCTTTCATGACACGCACAGTTTCACTGACCTCTCGCATCTCTATCTACTGCTCTCGCTAAACAGACGCCGATATCCGCCCTTTCGTCTGCGATTGTGGTAAAGGCTTCTCTAGAAGGTAGGCATCGCAGCTTTTGACTCTTTCCGCCAGCTCGGAACACTTGCCGTCCATCTACGCCAGGCAGCCTACATAAATCTGGTCATGACGGTTGCTGTCCACCTTTGTCTTGACCAACGAGCTGACCGCGACATTCCATTTCCTCCTCTTCGTACCACCCCGCAGCGACGTGCTGTCTCGTCACAAGCGACAATGTCGAGTTGTTCTCCAGCTCGACGGCTCGGCCGAAGGCGAAAAGCCTGCCGAGGGAGAATCGCTGCCAAAAGCCACCAAGCCCCGTCGATCTTCTTCCACCGCAAAACCAGGCAGGCCAAAGGGCTCCACCAAAGCAGCCAAAGCGGCTGCCGTCGCTGCCAACCATGCTCCGAATGGCCATGGCAATGGAGATTCGGGAGGATCAGACAACACCGCAGCAGCCACCTCGAGTGTCGCCGGCTCGGAAGGCGCAGACGGTCCTGCGCCACCGCCCCCCGCGCCTCACTCGGATGAGCTCACCCACGACGCCATCGCGGTTGCAGCAGCGGCGGCTGCGGCGGCTGCGGCAGCAGGGCACCATCCTGTCGGTGGCCAGGCCCAAGACGACGACGCTTCTGCCATGATTGATCCGGCCATTGCTGCCGACTCGCAGGCGCAAGCGGCTGCCGCCGCCACCACCGTGGCTGCCATCAGCTCCGTGGCCGCGTATCAGTACGCCAATTCGATGGACGCCCCGGATTTTCAAATGGGGAGGGGAGCAACTAACCCGTACGCTTCGACTCCCTTCCCGCTTCCCGTTCACTCGGCGGTAGCAGCCCTCCACCCCCAGCTCTACCAACCTTCCAGCCCCGAGTCGAACCAGCCCAGAAGCGAGCACGGCAGCCCACGCTACAGCTCCCAGAGCCTCGCACGCCACGGCAGCAACTCGGGCTCCCGCTACTTGCGGCAGCCGCCCAGCTACGATGCGTACCCATCCAGGCAAGCCTCATCTTTTGCCAACCCTGCCGACGCCGCCATCTGGGAGGGGCTCGATACTGCCAAGTTGCCCTCTCCCGGCCATGCGGCGGTAACGACGCCAGGCTCGTCTGCACGCGCTACCGCCAGCATGCTCGCCTCGCTGGGCTTCCCCGTCACTTCCCCCCTGAGCCATCTCGCCGATCGCTCGCGCACCGGATCGCATCTGGGCTCCGACGCCAGCTATTTCCGCCCCACTGCTCCTGGTCTTTCTGGAGGCGTCGTTGGGGCCGCCAGCTCGTCGGGCCTGACTGGATATGGCTCCAACAGCGCCAACAGCCCGGCCTTTTCGTTTGGCACCTCTGCGTCTTCCGCCGACACCGGAGCATCGTCGTCCATCCACTCGGCCTCTAACGCAACGGCTGCCACGAGCACCTCGCAGGGTCCGGAGGCTTCAGGAGCGATCACACCCAAGGAGCCTGTGCGCTTCTCTGTATCGACGTTGGGTCCGCTCTCGCCCTTTTCCAACACAGCGCTCAACTCATCCATGTCGCCGTACCTGTCCGCCTTCTCGAATGCGCGTGATACGCCGCTCGTCTCGAGTCCGCGCTCGCAGTTCCCGACCACGCCAGGCGGAGGCCTCGCATCGCTCGATCTGGGCGGCCAGTGGACCGGCATGCGTCCACCCTCACGCACTCTGAGCCGGCACAACAGCTTGCAGGGCATCAATATCTCGAGTCAGAGCACCTCGCCCCAATCCGAAGGAATCACCGCCTCGAGCAGGCTAGGCAAGAGCTCGTCGAACGAGAAGTTGAGTTTGTCTGACAGGACAGATGCCGCCGATAGCAACGATTCAAAATCTGCCACGTCGACGGGCGGTGCCGCTGCTACCACATCTGCGTCGGGAACGACGACGTCGGCGACGACAGCAGCAGCCGACGTGTTGGCACCGTCTTCTACATCGGCTACCTCTACGGCAACGGCGCCCTCCAAGGATGCGAACACCTCAGGCGGGGTCGGTACGATCGCCACGTCGGCACCCGTGCAGATGAGCAATAGCGGCATCGATACACCGAGCCGCTTCGTCAAGAACGAGTCGCAACAATATTTTGATGGAGGGGCTCTCACGCCAGGACCCGAGGCTTTCCTTTTGAGGCTTCAGGGTGGCGTACAGGAGTTGAGAGCCGGGATCCACGGAAGCGAAATCTCCTTTTTGAACGGCCCTGCGATGGCGCTTAGTTCAGCACCGCTCGGTGCGTCTCAGTTTTCCACCCCGAACTGGGATCACTCTATGTTTCCCAACCCCAGTTCCGGCAGCGTCGCCGCAGCCGCCGCGAGCAGCGGCACGCCCAGTGCGCAGTTGAGTGCGCTGGGCTGGCTCATGAGCCCCAGCATCCAGCAGTTGCTGAATGCCTTTTCGACTACTGCGGGATCGGGCGCCGTAGACACCACCAGCACGTCCGACTACTTCAGTTCGAAGAGCGTTACAGCTGCTGCGCCAGAGATTGTCGATCTTGACTCGATGGGGTTGGGCGTGTTGCCGAGCCCGCTGGAAAAGGCGCTCACGGACGCGAGGAATCCTTTCTTCATTCCAGCGGACATGTTCCGGCCGTGCTACTCGATCCAGCACTGGAATCTGCCGCCGATCACGCGTCTCAGCGTGCTTGCTCTGCACGCCCAGCAGAATCTGCTTAAGCACTTCCCCGTCATTCATGAGCCCACGTTCCGCATCACGACGATCCCGGGCTGCGTTGCATTCGCCATGTGCATGCTTGGCGGGCACGAAGCGGGACGCAAGTGGTGGGCGGGCGAAGAGGTGGTGCCCAAGTCAGCGATCAACATCATCAACAGCCATGGCGCTTCCGAGCCTATCGACGAACTGCAACGCGTGATGGACGTGGGCCCCAGCCGCTACATTGACGAAGAAGATGGACAGGAGTTGGTCAAGCCAGTTGTGATGAGCGAAAAGACCGACATGCTGATGCGCACGTTTGCGAAACGGTGCAAGAGCGTCAAGGACAAGTGTTCGGTGGTGCAGGCGCTGATGCTGTTCCAGGGCAACAATTTTCTCAGCAGCGATGCCGCCACGCGCATGGTAGCTGGCATCTCGCATGGCACCGTGGTGACTCTGGCTCGACAGGCAGGCTTCTTTGATCCAGACGCGGAGCACGCTCAGCGCGGCGCGCCTTCCGCGGAGGATGTGATGCAACAGGTGCTGTTCGAGTCGGTGGACCTGTGCTTTTCGTTCTCCTTTCTGCCCTCGTACGGAGATGGAAAGGAGGACAGCGAGCTGGTGTGGCGGCGATGGGCCGAGCTGGAAGGACGCCGAAGAAGCGCGTTTGTCATCTACACGATAGACACGGTGGCTCACCTGGATGCGGCGGTGCCGACGCTGCTGGCGACGAAAGAGGTGGCTCATCTGCCTCTGCCGAGCCCGGACCACATCTGGCGTGCGCCCACAGCGTCGAGCTGGAGCACGGCTCTGGACAAGCACAATGACTTCACCTTGGACGAAGCTCTGCAGCAGCTGCTCTCTACTGATCCGGACTCTTCGCCACCGCAAGAGACGCCGGGACTACCATCGCTTCATGGTGCGCACGGACCTTTTGCTCGGCTGGTGATGGTGTTGGCGCTGCTGCGTGGCATCATTGAAATGCTCGAGGGCCGAGCGACGAGGGTGGCCAAGCCATCGTCGCTGAGCCGATGGATGAAGCGCGCCGGCGCACCCAGCAACGGGACAGCGAAAGGCGACGATGCTCAAGTTGGGATGTATAAGAAGGCGCTGGCACGATGGCGCAAGGCATGGGACCAGGACCCGACATGTCGATTTGCATCGGCCGAGAAGCCATCGAAGGATCAGGACGGCATGGACGTCAGGGAGGCAGATGGTAAGGTCAACGGGTTTGCTTCCGCTGCGGCTGGCAAGCACGACTGGCCGGAAGAGCTGCAGCGGACCCTGTTTACGCCGCTCACTGCGTCTGGAGCGACGCCGCTGTCGAACGATGCGCTGCCGTTGTACTGGCTGGCTCATGTGCTGGTGACGCATGCTGCGTCCAACCAGCGTCTGCCTCTGCGCAGCGTCGATGGCAGGATGGGTGCACCGAGCAAGAATGGCGGGTATGCGGTGGTGAGCGGCGGGCCCGAGATGCCTGATTTCCGCGCCATGCTGCGATTCGCCAAGAACTTTGTCACGCGCGGCGAGAAGTGATTGGGCGTTTCCCATCGTCTCATCAACTGGCATTCTGGAATAGCTGTTTTGCGGAGCCTGTCGGTATCACCACCTCTTGCACTCTTGTAACTGGATCTTGTTTTCTTTGTTCTGTACGTGTTTGCATGGTGTGCAGCTCGATGTTGCGTAGCCGTCGAGAGAGTGAGTAGGGACGATGTTGAAGTGAAGATCTCGATGTGAAAGAGAACGTTGCATGGGGAAGACGATCAACACTTGCCGGCCGGAATCATAGCCCGAAGATAAATACAAACATAAATAAATGAAAGAGCTGTACGAAAATGAAACCAACCAGCGAGACCTCCACACGAAACGCCCCGCACATGCTCAGACAGGGGATACCGGCTTGTTCCTGAGCGAGTTGCCAGCCAGCAGGGGCATGGACATGTAGAAGGGGAGGACAGCCTATGTAGACGGCGACAGCGTTGTAGCGTGTTACCAAGGGACGGGCTGAAGCTCGTCAGAGTGGGATGGGAGGGAGGGAGGTGTGAGGATGCGAGGGATGGGGGAGGGAACGAAAGACCCTGAATGCGGGTCGAACGCCCAGTTCCCGCCCGACTAGTCAACTCATTTCCAGGGCTCTGCAAAGGAGGAAATCACCGCACACAGACGGAGCAACCGAATCACATTCCCCAGCACTCCATCACACGCCGTAATCGCAGATTGGCTGGCTTTCCTCGGTCACTCTCGCCGTCATTCTGCTGCTGAAGAGTGCTATAGACAGGGTGATTTGCGATTTCGACGCTTGACTGTGACGCTCAAAAAAGGGCAGAGTCGGAAATAAGGCAGTGGCAGAGGTAGAGGCAGAGGCAGCTCTGCAGCTCTGCAGCTGTTTGCAGGATCGCGCGCTCGCAGCTGCTGAGCACACCCTCACGCACTGTCACTCTCTCGCTTTGCGCCTCTCCCTCTCTCTGTCAGGGTCTCGCTTGGTCTTGAGACCTTATCGTCCTCTCTCCATCCTTGACGCCGTCCTCTCTTGCAACTGCGATACGACTTTTTCCGTTCCAATAGCTTCCTGCCACATCCCATCGACGCTGTTTACTTTCACTGCCGACGGAAGGAACCTAGAGACAATCGACCGAGCATCATCGCTTCTCGGCAATTGCTACGCAGCTCGACTCGTTGCTCTCAGGCTGTTTCAACATACGTTTGCAACCCACGACGAGCTCTGCACATTGGTCCTTCGTCGACCGACTTCATCATTCCTCTCTTCCCTGGCTCTGCGAGGCGATAGCTAGGTGAAGCAGTAGCCAGACACACCAGGCAACACCACCGCCAACACCTCTGCATCACGGCATATCCACTCTGGCGCACATTCAGCACACACTTTTCTGTTTCGATCCTCTCGGCGGACAAAAGCCAGCACGCTTTCAGGACGCCGCGCCGACCCCCTCGCCCTCTCAGCCCCTCGGAGGCGCCAAGTCCCAAGAGAGCGAGGCGTGATCCTCCTTCGCCCAGCTCTTTGCATGCTCCTGAGGCTCGACCCTTTTCCTCTTCCACCTCCAGCTCGACACAGACCGCCGCAGTCATCGGCCAAGCTGACAAAATGACGCAGAACGCTGCCTCTCCCGCTTCCGCCTCTGCTTCCACTCCCGCCGCTGCCTACTCCAACGGCGCCACCTCCAACGGAAAATACAACGATCACACCGTCAAATCGGAAGGAAGCAGTGGCAGCACCAGCACCAGCAGCAATGGTCATCGCAACGGAAAAGGCCCAGTCTCTGCTGTGGCTGACGAGTATACAGATGCACCTGTCTTCTCCCCAATCTTCCCAGGTAGCTCCATCGACCGAAGAGAGCTCGTCAAGCTCACGCTGCAATCTCTGCGCGAGATGGGCTACGACGCCGCGGCAAAGACACTCGAAAGCGAGTCAGGCATCACGCTTGAGCACCCCTCCATCACGGCTTTCCGCACCGCCGTGCTTAGCGGAGACTGGAGGAATGCAGAGAGGCTTCTCATCGACGGCCTCACGTATGCGGCCAAACGTATTCAGGCCTCACGCAGCAGCTCGAGCGGCGTCGGTGGCGTCGGTGGGCCGTCGTTGGATGCGCCGACATCTTCGTCGACCGCCTCTTCCTCCTTGTCGTTACCGGGCACGCTCGAATCGCCTCACCAAGACCTCATCGACTCGGTGCTTCGTAGACCTGATCTCGTCAGCCTCCGCTCCATTCGCTTCATGCTGCAAAAGCAGCGCTATCTCGAGCTGCTCGAAGGCCGCCAGACCAAGAAGGCGCTCAACGTGCTGCGCGAAAAGCTCACTCCGCTCAGCCATGATACGCAGCAGCTCCATCTCCTGTCCAGCCTCGTCATCTCGGCCTCGCCCGAACAGCTCCACGCTCGCGCAGGCTGGGATGGTGCCGACGGCGAATCGCGCCGTCTGCTTATGATGGAGATTGAGTCGGCTGTTTCTCCGCTCGTCATGATTCCAAGTCGTCGCTTGCCACAGCTGCTCGAACAGGCGCAAAGCTATCAAAAGCAGCAAGACCCCTTCTTCAACTCGCCCCACGGCTCTCACTTTTCGCTCTTGACTGATCATCGTTCCGACCGATCCGTGTTTCCTTCGCATGTTTCGCGCACCATCCAAGACCACCACGACGAGGTCTGGTGCTTGCAGTTTTCGCACGACGGCTCTAAATTGGCGACAGCAGGTGCAGACAAGACCATCCTCATTTGGAATGTACAGGACGAATACAAGCTGCTGCAAAAGTTTGTTCCGCTCTCGGACAACATCTCTTCGGTCTCTTGGTCACCGGACGATACGCATCTCTTGGTCACGTCGGATGTTGACGTGACACTGTGCAAGCTCGAGACGGGAACCATGATGACGCTTCGCGAGCACAGCTACACGGTAGCTACGGCGACATGGCTTACGGACGGCAGCGGTTTTGTCACGGGAGGCATGGACAGCAAGATCGTATGGTGGGATACCGAAGGCGTCCTGCTGCACAAGAAGAGCACCTCGCCGTTCCGTGTTCTCGCAGTGGCTTCTTCGCCGGATGGTGCGCACCTCATAGTACTCAGCGCTCGTCAAGTTGCGCAGACCGGTCTTTCGTCGTCTACCAGTCGATTCCACAGCAACTCCTCCACCGCGATGAGCACGTCGACGGCCTCAGATCAGCTCAGCGATAGCTCGTCTCCATCAACCACCTCTACGGGATTTGACGGCCACGACCGAGCCGATCTCGACGCGCCTGTCGACCTGGGTGGAGGGTCGCGCACCATGGGATCGGAACGGTACCGCATCCATTTTATCAATCTGCGCACGCGCGAAGAGGTCGGGTCCATCTACATGCGTGACGAGGTGGTCAGCTTGGCGGTGAGTCGCGACTCGCAGTATGCGCTGATCAACGTGCGCCCCAGCGAGTTGCAGATGTGGGACATCAACCGTCAGTGCTTGGTGCGACGCTTCAACGGTCACAAGCTCAGCCAGCACGTCATCGGCTGTGGCTTTGGCGGTATTGACGAGAATTTTGTCGTGTCTGGCAGCGAGGATGCCAAGATCTACATATGGCATCGTGCCAGTGGTCGGCTGATCGAGACGCTTGTTGGGCACGACCCGGGTTCTGTCAACGCTGTAGCTTGGCATCCCAAGGATCCTCTCACCATTGCCTCGTGCGGTGACGATCATACCGTGCGCATCTGGCGTCCAGGGGGACGGTTGCCCTCGGCGTCGGCGGCGGCTGTGGGTTCGCAGATCGATGTTGCGCCGAAGTCGGACGATTCTGATATGAGCGGTGCAGCCAATCCATTCCCTTGGAGCTATTCGGATCCGTCGAGTGCGGGCGAGGTGGATATGATGCGTTCTATTCACGAAGCCATGGATGAAGAGGAGGATGCAGCAGAGGCCAGCTCGCCTTCGCCTGGGTATCAATGAGGTCGACCTGCCAGGTGGCGTTGCCTCTCTACACTGCTTGGCGCTAGGTACGTTTCCTAGTTACTGTCTCACTCGCCTCTTGCCTTCGTCAGCAGCGCCATCTCTCTTTATTCGAACAATCGTTTCTCATGTTTCTTTCAGCATCGTATCATAATGTGTCTTGTGCAGCATCTCCTTGTTATGTTTTACCGTTTGATTATCATCTTGTTTTGCAGCAATCGCACTTTTGTCCCTGTTGTTTCTGCAATGTTGTGGTTGCGAATTTGATCGTTGTCTTGAAAGCTTTGTGTGATGTGCCCGATGTGTTGACGCGTGGACCCGATTTGGCTGTGCTGAACGCGAAGAAAGGTGAGAATAAATTCTCGATGCTCGCTTTGACCACATGTGCAAAAACATCCTCTCACTCTCATCACACTCTTTTCACTTCATCCACCATCATCTAGAAAGAAAAAGAGCTTCTACATAGACGATGTTCACCACACCTTCGCGAGCGAGGGACGCCCGATCGTCCACACCGCTGGCCGCTGGGGCTGGTGCCTCTTCACGCTCCGGGGCTGGAATCCGTACTTCTCGCGCAGGTACGCCTGTCTTTGGCGCTGCTGCGCAGGACCCCATCTCGCCGCCGTCCTTTCTTTCGCCTTCTGCGGCTACTTTTCGACGCAGCGATGCCGAGGCTGGGGACGTTTCGACGGGGTCGTTGTTTTTGAGCGGCGGAGCGCCAAGAGCCCGCACAACAAGGGCGCGTCCACGTCCGTCTTCGATGCTCGCTCCCAACGTGTCGCTCCTCGCACCTGGCAGTGTACTCGACCGCGAGGGGTCGGTGATCAGCGACAATGATGCGGATATGCGGTCAGTCGCTGATTCGGCACATTCGGCTTCGGTTGCTGGGTTGGGGAAGCGTCCGCCGCTATCCAGCAGGGACGCGAACGCGCAGCTGGAGGAAGGGACTGTGCTGCTAGGCGATCAGTGGGTGCACGTTTCGGCGTACTCCAAATTGCCAGTCGAAGTGCTGGAGGTGTTGAACGAAGCAGATCTGTACATCGACGCCTTCCAGGGCCACCTCGACGTGCAGACGGGATACGCATGTCTGGTGTCGCGCACCCAATGCTTTGTGTGGAACTACTCGAGCCGTGGGATCGGCACGGGCTCACCGACGTGCTTTGTGTTTCCTGTGCCGCAGTACGCTTCGTCGAGTATGTCTACGATCAACGACTTGTCGCACTGCTGCTTCCTCCCGCGTGGGGCGAACAGAGAACCGGCGCTGTTGCTCGTCGCTCCCGATGGTCAGGTGTGCCTTTGGGAGGGGATTGCCGCTTCGCTCGCGCGTCAAGAGCGTGCGCAACGCATCACCGCCCCGTTGTCGTCGAACAACGAGACGATCGTGCGGCTGCATCGCGTGGACGAGTCGACGGTGGTGTTGGCGACCAGTCAGTCCCGATTGCTGCGCGTGTCGGTTGGGAGTAGGGCGGGGGTGCTGCAGGCGGAGGTACGGCCGTTTTCTCAGCAGAGAGGGTTGCTTGGTCGGCTGTTCGGGTCGACGTCGGCCATGGGCTCCATCAATGACCACATCGTCTCGATTGCTGTAGCTCCGGTCTATGCGGGTAAGGCTGGACGCGAGGTGTACGCGATCGGTAGGAAGACGTTGCAAAAATGGCAGGTGCTCGATCAGGGGGGAGAGCGTTTGTTGGCTGAACAGGATGTGCAGCAGGTTGTTGCGAGCAGCGTGTTGCAGCTCAGCGACGAGCGGTATAGCGCGGCGCAGAGTTTGTCGTTCGACATTGTCGATGGAGCGGTGCAGAGCGATGGCCAGCTGGTACTGCTCTACTCGCAAGCTAAAGCGGAACACGAACCGCTCACGCACGGGTTGGCTGTCATCGACACGGTTAAAGATGCTGGGTCGTTTGTGGTGGCGTCCATCGCTGCGATCAATTATTCGAGCTTCGCCGATCCGCGCCCGTACGCCGGACCGACGCTGAACCTGCCCAACGGCGGCCCCGCAGTTTTTGTGTGCTTTGCCGACACGGTGGTTGCTAAACAGCTCGAGGCCGGGTGCGAATCGTTTGAGGAAGTCATCAAGCTCAAGGACGACGTCAAGAACAGGTTTATCGGGTCAGGGTGCGACTCGATCGATGTAGGCAGCGACCAGGCTGTTGCGTCGTTGTCGCTTATTTCGGCGATGTCGGGTTCGCTTTTGGTCGAAACGAGTATCAGCGAGATTCGCACGCGGTGCACGGCGTATACTTCTGCTGCTGATCGTCAGCGCGCTGATACCGACCGACTTAAGGGAAAGCTCGAACAGGCGCTGTACTACTCTGAATCGGCGCTCAACCCGCTCACGTTCCAACTGCCCGCCCATCTGCAGGGGACGCTGATGACGGCGTGCCAGGACCTCAGTCGCGAGCTGCTGACGTTCACCAATCCGATCGCGCAGAGCGTTCCGCCCTCGGTCGACCTGCGTACAGCGCTCAAGGACCGGCTGGGCAAGCTGCGCTTCCTCGTCAAATTCGTCGCTGCATGCGGACACCTCGAGAAGCTGCCCCAGACGACCAAGCGGCAGCTGCGTGCCGATGCAGAGCTCGCAGCCGCGCTCGGCGAGCTGTGGGTGTATCAGAATGAGTTCTACACGTCGGCGCACAACTATGAATCAGCTGCGCAGAGTCCGCTTGCCAAAGCGATCGAGACGGTCATGGCCGAGCAAGGGTGGGGTGCAAGTGGGGATGATCTGGTGCGCAGGTTTTTCAGGCATCATGCAGATTTGACGACAAAGGTGTTGGAGAGGTTATTGATGCTGACCAAGGGTGTTTCGGCGCAGCCCTTGCGGAGCAGGTCGACGGATGTCCTCGAACTCAACCGCGCGGCGTTGTCGGCGTTGCGCGCGGCGTTGAGGTATAGGAAGGAGAGCGGCGGGCTGTACGGCATTCTCGACACTGCGGCGGCAACAGCATCGGCAACGGCATCGGCAACGGCAACGGTGGCGTTCGAAGCTTGGACGGCTCAGAGCGCAAGTGTCCAGTTGCTCGAGAGTTTGTTCTCGCTGACGGTCAATCTGATTCCTGACCGAACGCGCGAGTTGGGTTCGAGTATCGATGCTGCCTCGACCGACTTTTCGGATGGTGCTAGCGAGGAGGCCAAGCGCGAGCACCGAGTTCAGGCCGAACTCAAGGCGCAGCTGTGTTCGCTCGCTGAGATCGCCCTGGCCTGCTACACGGAACGGCTGCAGTATCTGGAAGCTGCTGCCTCCACAGACCGCGACAATGGAGGGCTGGAGAGGGAGCTTTCGGTGTTCTCCGCCACCTACCGCACGGCTCGACCTTTGTTCATCCGACCTCTGGTGTCGATTGGTCGGTCAGACCGCTCCTTTGCGCTCGCCGAGCAGTACCACGACTTCAGAACGCTCGTCGAGCTGTGTAACGAGCCGACACTCAGATCCGAGGCTCGAACCGATACGTATCTGGAGCGATACCAGCAAGCCTTCGCCTTTGAACTCTATACTTGGTACATCGAACATGGTCAGCAACGTACACTGCTCGAGCAGAAACCGCAGTACTCTGCGCTTGTGTTGGCCTATCTCAGCCAGCCGGGGAAGGATCGGCTAGGGTGGTTGCACGATTTGGCGCTGAAGCGGTTCGATGTGGCCTCGTCCAAGTTGGAGAAGATGGGATTGGCGGAGGGGAACTTGGCGCAGAGGAAGCTCATGATGAGTCTGGCTAAGCTTGGGTTCTTGTCGACGTTGGAGGTGGACGAGCTGAGGACCGTTGGGGTGCAGAAGCAGGTCGAGTTTTTCGATGACCATTTGGACTTGATTGCGGTTCAAGAGTCGTTGACTGCGTTGTGGGAGAACAGTCTTGAGGGTGGACTACCTGTGGACTTGCCCAAGGCTGGAACTCCGGAAGCTGTAGCCCTGGCGTCCGAGATCGTCGATACGATCGCTACACGTTTGGTGGAATACCCTGCCTACCGACAGCACTACATCGACTTGGTGCAGAAGCTCTTGCTCGACAACACCTACCTAGGCGCAGAAGATCTAATCGACCTTCTCACGCTCAAAGACACCCCCGAAGTGCAGCTGGAGGACTTCGCCACCGCGATCAAGGTTCTCGTTCGAGCGAGCGATGTGCCGCCGCAGAGGATGCGTGCTGCCATCAAGGCCGTCTGGCGACGCAGCGTCATTCGCGACGACTGGCTGGCCCTGAGCGAAACGAACAACGTTTCGGACCAAACGATCCTGCAGGACCTCCAATCGACGGCGCTGTACGCGGTTCTCAAGGAGGTGCTCGCTGCGGAAGACGAGTCTGCGCGGGCAGCTTGGATCGACGTCAATGATCTGACCAACGACGATGATGCACAGGAGGAAGGTGAGGAGGGGAAAGGCGGCATCAGGAAGGTGTTGGAAGCAAGACACGCCGACGCCCCGGATCATTTCATCAGTTTGTTGCTGCAGGATTACGGGAAAGAGGTGGCGACGGTGGCTGGGTTTTTGGACGACTCGGATCTGCCGAGGCTCGCAAACGAGCTGGCTGGATTCGCTGCGAACGAGGCGCAGGCTGGACTGGGGGAGGCAGATGCAAGCATTGGTGGACGAGGACGGGAGGAGCCAGAGGAGGATAGTATGCTCGTCGAGTGAATTGGTGCAGTGCAGACTCAAGAACAAAAATGCAAGCAGACGGTTTCTTTCGATCTTTTTTCTTCTGTTGTATTTGGAGGGAGAGATGTGGCTTCGTCCTCTGGGTGAGATGTGATAGTGTGAAGAGGGAAGACGTGTGCGAGAGCGAAAGGGCGGGAAACAGCGGTACAGCGGTCCAGTAGAGCAGACACGGAAGGCGCCCGACTTGATTTGACGGAGCCACATCAGGGACGAAAGCTGAATCCCTGTCCGGCCTGTGCCGCTTCTTCGGCAGGACGTTCCTCTTTACTAGCCTCCTCTACTGCCCTTGCAATATCGTCGGAGTACTTGTAGAGGACACGTTGGATTTTTTTGACCGTTGCGTCTCCTTCTTCCTTAAGCGCCGGGAACTCGACTTTTTTCATCGCTCGACATAGAGGCAAAGCATTCAGAACGGAGCGTCAGTGACACCGTCTTCCTTCCAATGTAGCGCAGGTTCGTGTTGGCTTACAATGGTCTATATCGATCCATTTTTTCTCCACCGCACGGTTCCAGTTTTCCATAAAGTTGTTGTACTCCTTGGTAGGCATCAAGGTTGGTAGGTAGCGGATAACTTCAGGTTGGGAGTTTATTTTGGGCTCCTCTTTTTTTCTGCCCCAAGCGAATTTTTTGCGCCAGAAGTCATCGGCGGGGCTCTTCGATTGTCCCCGGGAGGACTCACCTCCTACTGCCGTTGTCGAGCCAAACATGGTTGCCAGCGCAAACAGACTGAGCAGCAAGATGGTCGACGCTCGAAGTGGTTGCATGGCGTGCTCGTCTAGCTGGCTAGGCCGGGATTTGAAGAGCTTGAGATGGAAACGGAGAAGGAGCAACAGTAGTTGGCGTGCGGTCGCTTGGGGGGATGACCCATGTACTTTGATGAGGCCACGGCTGGATCAGAAGCCAGAAGTAGAGATGATGTAGCTCAAGGAGAAGCTGGAAGGATGGGAAGAAAAGATCGAATGCCCTTTGTCGGAGACTTTTTCGCCTTTATGGCTTCGAGCCACCACTTCTTGTCACTGTCTCATTTAGCGGCGACACCTGCCCACTGCACGAGCACGCCAGTCGGCGGACAATAGCAGAGATGCAGCCAGAGCGCGCACAGTCTGAACCCGTCACAATGACGCAGGAGCCCGAGAGCAACCCTGACTGTCATGTTATCGCTACCTCGTTGCAACACTGTCTGCAACTCTGGGAAGAAAGCGGCCTTCATCGCTCTTTTCCAAAGAAAAAGCGATTCCGGTGGCATTTCATTTCCGATTGCGGCCTCGGAGATTCCCGCCAAATAAAGTGCTTCGCGTGCGTGGGAAGAGGGTGGCAACCTGGGCTTCTCCTTGCGAAAGAGTGGGCAGTAGCTTGTTGCTGGTGATCACGGTGGACGCTCGGTCGTTGAGCCCTTGCTGCATACTTCGCTGTTCGGATTGTCCCTCCAAGGCGTGGCTTCCCCAAACCTGATTCGCCTGCGGGAAGCAAATTCAAACCGACCACGATCTTTCCGCGCAATGAAACCCACTCGTGCTTGCAGATGTTGTCGAATTTGGGGCCTTGGCAGAGTAGAACCGCAGTTGGAAGAAGTCAGTAAAACTAATCGACTCGTTTGGATTGAGGAAAAGGGACCTTGTGGTTGATGGAGCGAACCGGTTCCCACGCTTTCGTCACGCTTCCCGCGGATCTTGGGATGTGTGATACGTTATGGGAGCTTTCCCACGCCTCTTACGAATCGCGGGGGTAGCAATGTGCCAAACGCGGCCGCTTCCACTATATCAAAATGGGATCACTTGACACAGGCACATTCTGTCAGGATACAGTTGAAGTGAGCGGTCACGTCGGAAGGCATGACGTATTAAAGAGCCACTTTTCGACGAGGTGGAAAACACCCAGTGCGCGTTCAACCTTCTTTTCCGTCCAGCTCCGCAACTTCGCCATGTCACTCTGGAACGGCAAAATCCGACGTTTCCTCGTCCTTACTCAGCTCCTCGTCCTGCTCGGTTTCTCGCTCATGGCCGTAGCAGCCCCCACGTCCAGGATGAAGCGTGCAGGTACGGCACCTGAAGACGCTATGCGCATGGTCACTGACGAGGCCCGAGAAGCCTTTTCGTTCGTGTTCGTACAGAACGAACAAACCACACGAGAGGCAAAGCGACAAGAAGACTTGAGTCGTCAGAGACTGCAACAGGTCCTGCAAGAGCAGGAAAACAAGCCCAAACCGCCTCCTGAGCGTGTGCAGCCTGGAACGTCCGAAAACAACCACTGGCGCACCACGAGCATAGTCAAATCTTACTCCCTTTAGGCTTTAGGCTCGACCTCTAATCCATCAAACCATCCGCCTACGTGCGCAACATGACTACTTCCTCGTTGTCCTGTCCGTAACGTGTTTTAAATTTGACACTAGACCATTCCAGATCAAGCTCTGTGAGACTGTCGGTGTACATTCTTGCCGTTGTCGGGCTAAGGTCGTTCTGACCGTCACAGCATGGAGTTGCTCAAGTTGGAAAGCTAAATAGTGCTGCAACCCACTTGGGCACGACCGAGCGTGCCGCCTTTTCTTTCGGCAGTTGTTATCCGTGCCCACCTTTGCATCTCGCACAATCGCGCCCAGCTTTGACCTGCCTCGCGTTGAGCTCTCGTTGTCTGAACTGCCCACTTCCAAAGCTTCACCTCGAGTTATTTTCGCACCACGACTCACGTCACTGTTTTGCATTTCATTTCACGATCATCTCAACGTCAGCCCCCAAGGTCAGATGCGGTGCATCGCGATCTTCGTCAGGCCACCGAGACGGCGTGGGGAAGAAGCACAGTGAGCCGCAGGAGACATCGACTGCTCCTTCGCTCGCACGTGTGGCGACTGGAAGCGTCTTGGTAGCCGCATTGGAGATCAAAAATCCCCATCGAGCTTCTTGACCCCCTATCACTCTTCACATGCCCATTGCAACCGACTTCATGCACACTGCGATCAACCGCATACTCATCATCGCCCACTACCAAGATCCCCACCATGGGCCTCTCCACCGTGACCCTTCATCTTGGAGCCCTCTGAAACGCTTTTCGTCGTGGGGATAGGGTCGTGCAAGGTTGTTGTATTCGCGTGCGAAGTTCCTTTCGCAGAAAACGTGATTCAGTTGAAGCAAGAGTGTGGTGTGTGCAGTACACGTACACGTACATATGCAAAGTTGCAGCACGTTGCTGCCCCATCAACAAGATGACATGCGGGAACTTGAGTGCCATTGCAGCACTGAAGAGACGCGCAGCAATCTGTAATTTCAAATCAACGCGCGCCAGTAGCTCAAACAAAAGCAGATGATTGAAAGTCTTCGAACCGCAGGTGGGCAAGGCTGCTTTCCCATCCTCCAACCTCAAACTTCAAGACCAGCTGAACGCTATGACGTCCTCAAGATTCACCTTTTTGCTATTCACTGCGGCCCTGATGCTCGTGGCCTCCGTACGGGGCTACACAATCCCTGATAGCGAGGCAGTCTGGGTACATGGATTGCCCGTGGATGACGCTATCATATTGCTCAATTCTTTGATCATCGGTGCACTCAAGGGCAAGCCGAGTGGGTTGCTTTTCATCGAAACATGGCGCTGATGCGGTCGAAAGCTCTCTGACAACGTCCTTCTGCTCGTTTCTAAAACAGACGTCATCGCTCCGCCCAAAGACGCCGGGGTGACCTTTTTCAAAGAACTGCAGGAACGGGGCAGGCTGGGTGAGTCAAATGCGACATGCGACAAACTTACACATAGAATTTGTTTTTGACGATATTCACCAAGGCCGACTCCACTCTCATTTTCGACCGCAAACAAGATCCTGACGAAGACGGCAATCCCGCGAAACCGGTGTTAGGTAAAGAGTGGAATGAATGGTATGCACAAAAGCTTGAAGCAACTCAAACCACGGAAGCCAAGCTGAAACGGGAACAGGAAAAGCAGGCGACCAGCAGTGCTCTTAATGAGGCAGTTAGCAGAGCACTGCGTCGATACGGCTGATACGGTGATTCACCCTGTTCGGCCATGTGTCGGACATAGGTACATGTACACGTTCAACGTGGTCTAATCTTAGCTTAGCTTCTCACGCTCGGTGAGGTTGGGGATGGAGATGAGATTGGGGTGGGTAGATGAGCTGAGTCGAGCTCTGCTTTCTCAGACTCTCTCGTCCTCTCGTGGATCCTGTACCGCATCCTCAAGTCATTTCCACCATGTCCACCATCACTCTCTACTCCTTCATCTTTCCTGTGCTTGCCCATGCGACTTTGGCAGGCCTTACGGTAAGGCAAATGAGATGTCAATGCTTGTCTGCGGGTGTCCGTCGTGCCTGCGTATGCTATAAGGTCGTGGACAACAAATTGGTGCGAAGTGGTTTGTCAAGTTGCAAAGGCCGCCTTGATATCCCACCCTCCGAGGTGGCCCGTGGCAACAGTGCTACACTCATGGAAAGTTAGACAACCGGAAGCGTCAGTGGCTGCAGCGGAAACAAGGCCGAAGAAGCGATTTACTTGAAGCAGGTGCAGAGAGAGGCCATTTCAATCACACTTAGCCTTCCCCGAGTTTATCGAGCCCTCGCTGAGAGAGCTCGTGTCGAAGCAAATGCCTATAAGGTCCTCGCTTTGCGCATGATCAAGAACATCCTTCAATCTTTCCATGTTCTCCGCATCGGTGCTCTCCTTTGGCTATCACAACCAACATCTTGGCAAAGATGTTCATGTTCAAGACGCTCATCCAGGTCCTTTTCGTAGCAGCCTCTTTCACCTGTCTCGCGCAAGCCGCCCTGATCGGCAATGATGTAGTCGTCTGGACGATAGGCCAAGACCACTCCAGCGCTGTCTCGAATCTCAAACAGCTGGTCTTTGATGCGTACGCCCAAGGCCAAGGTAAATAACTTCAGTCGCCACTGCATACCAACCCGCCATCTTGGAGCGTCAGGTTGTGGCTCTACTCGGTCGTGGTTGAACTTCGTGAGGAGTAATCTTCCTTCGAACCGCAATGTTAGCTGAGACTGACGCATGGAAAACTGCTTCATCTCAAACAGCATTGAAGCTGCCATCTGAAGCCGATTATCATCAATTCTTCGCAGACATGCACCTCATTGGTCGTTTTGGTGAGTTCTTCCTTACGTTAAGAACCGGCCACGACTTGCACAGAACTAATCAAAAATATTCTCTCTTGCTTGCGTACAAAGCTCGGGATAGAAAGAAAATTCCTATCAGTGGCGTGGAATGGAATGCCTGGTATACAGGCAGGACGCAGAGTCTCAAGCAAAACAAAGCCAGGGGAAAATCCTTGCTAAAGTTCCATGATCAGGCACGTAGGATCATATTTGACCACGATCGTCAAGTGTGAGGGGGTTCAAACTGAGAGTCGACGTCGCAAGCGAAACAGCAATTCTAATAAGACAAGTGTTTGAAAGGATGGCTGATGTGCCGTGGCTCCGGACGAAATAAGTGAGACTACAAATGGGGGATGACCTGGAAGGTGACAGCCGTTGACATGTTAGATGAACAAGACTCGCTCTGTTTGCCTTTTTTTTGTGTTGGTCCTTCGGATCAGTGGCTCTGCGTACGTCGCACCCATGACCTATGCGATCGCCACTGTCCATGACCGATTGCACTTGCCAGCTCATTTCTCTTGAAGCGAACTTTGCCTGGGATCCAACGCAAGCTCTCGCCAGCAGTGAAGGAGAGGACGCTCGCCTGACCTGAGTGGTTGACCGAGGAATGAAGGCAAGGGTTGTTACACTGTACTTGCAGTATGGTTGACCAGGCAACGTGCCGTGGGAAGCATCGAGAAAGTTACTAGAAACCGCGGCTTGGTTGCCTCCAGTCAGCAGACACCCTGGCTGGGCTTTCATTTCGAGATAGGGGATCACCATGCACGTCGATTAGACGCAGCAGGTCGCGATGTGCTCCCAGGCCCATCTGTGGCCGCACTGCACAAACGAGTCCCGCACTCTTCCGGTCCTCTCATACCTATCACTGATTCATCAGATTCAAAGTATTGAATGCCAGGTGCTCGGTCTGTCACAGCAAAAATTGCTACTGTACGCAACCATATCAATTTCTGATCTCTTCAGAACGCCTTAGGTCTGGCAAAGCTTAGACGACGGATTCTAACGAGGTCATCGCCTCCTCAGAAGGTCTTCTTCCGGACTGTTGCTTAGCTATCGAGTGGATCCCAGCGCAAATACCACTCGACTCTAGCGTGGAGCTTGTGCAAGGGAAAAATTAGGGCTGTGCTGGAGCGATATACCCTACATCTTCCGGTTTGGTGACCAGTCCGTGTCCGCCGCCGCCGCCGACGCTACTACCAGCCGTTTGCGAAGTATCTCTGGACTGAGCTTCGAATGCTTCCACGGTCTTGGGATGACGTAGACCTTGAAACGCATCTATTTGCCCGGGTGGCACATGCAAATTGAGCTTGTGGCCTCTCAAAGGCTCCCTGAGGAGGAGTTCATCGGGAAACCTGTTATATGCCTTGGCCTTATTGAAGTTCTTGCGGATGATGACATCTAAGGCCGGCCGGGAGAAAGATGGGTATTCGTGATACTCGGGTGCTTGCCTAAGGTGATTGAATGCTTCGTCTTCGAGTACTGTCTCTCGTGCTGAACATTGAAAACGTTGAGTTGCTCAGACGGTCAGCGACAGCAAGGGGAAAATGTGCATATGAAACTTGCTCTTAGGACTAGTCTTGAGACCCCCCGTACGGAGAAAGTCGTTGATACGGCTGACTGTGGTTCACGTTATAACAACCAAATAGCACTTGGCCGTTCTGTCAGCATCATTCCTTCCTTGCGCGTCACTTCCCGAGGCAGTAAAGCAGGCATGCAAATTGGACAGTCACATCGGACTTACAACGATAGTTTTTCTGCCACGATTCATGGCGGAAGAGCCAGTTGAGTGTCATTATTGCTTTCTTCTGCATCTCAGCGTCGTTTTGATATACGTCCTTGGCGAACTCCTGTGTGACATGCAACAAGCTTCTGATTTCAGAAGGAGATGGAGAAGGAGCCCTAACCAGCAGTGCACCTAGCAAAGCTAGGGCGAAGAAAAGAAGTTTGACGCTCATCGTGAAAGAGAGGTCGCGGCGATGAAAGAGAAGACAAGGTATGGGAGGTGGGAAGGCGACCAAAAGGTAGGGAAGGTGGGGATGGGTGAGAGGGTTTTTTTGTGATGACATGACCGCATGCAAAGCCCACAGGGTCAGAGCTCGCCAACACCTCTTTTTCCCACTCTGCAGACAAGCCTGTTGAGTACCAATTCACAATCAGGAAAATGACTCGACAGTGCAGTACTGCTGTAAGTTAACTCGAGAGTGGGATTAAGCACTCATTGATGCAGCTTTGCAACGATACAGCTGTGCAGCTGCAATTCCCTGGCGTTGCAGGCTGTGTTGCTGACGAGTACCGGCATCAAAAGTTGCCTGCCGAGGTACGTGGCCAAACAGTTTGTCTATCCGCTTGTGTGAAGCCACCCGATCATGTGTTCACGGATGAGGAGAGCACCAAAGACTAGCTCGAGGTCGAGACTCGAGCTTCGAGATGCACCGACTTAGATAGGTGGCGCTGTCTACTTACCTTGGCCCAAAGGTTGCTGTAGCCCTGCTATGAAACCGTTGTGCCTTTTCAGCCTATCATCGCGCATACCGAGCCCCACCGCAACTCCCGCAAATCACAAGAAATAGGGTTGCGCAACAGAGTCCGCTTTGCCAGCAAAGAAACTCCTGAGACCTGGCTAAACACGCGTGCATCCGCCAAGTCACCAGGCTGCTGTACGGTTCGTGTGAGAGTAACAAAAGGGTGCGAGTGTGTCTGATTTAGCACCCACTCAATACGTGGCCGAACGGTGATACCGGCTTAGTGAATCCGATTGATAGGCACAGGCAAACGATTGAGCTAGGAACCAGATGGGAATCTGCTGTATAAAAGCTCCGCTGCAAAGCGACCTTCTTCCTTTGTCCCCTCAACCACCATCTTCGCATTTTGCACTCGCGACCTTCGATCTTGCTTGCACACATCGTAACAGCTCACATCATTCATATCTCTCTGCTCAACATGAAGTTCTTCAAAGCTACGTTCGTGTTTGCTGTAATCCTACTGCAGGGCACCCTAATGGTGAACGCTGGGTTTGAACCTGTGAAGGATGATGAAGTCATTGTCGATCCGGCTACGGGCGAAGATGGCCTGAACTTGCACACGGCCCTGAACTGGTTCTTCGCCGGACGTCGTAAGTTATACACCCCGCTCTTCCTTACTTCGCCTCCCGACATTCGTGGGTGCTAACAGGTTGATGATCGCACCGCCTTCCCCTTCATGGCCACAGCGGAAGATCAACGAGCTTTGAAGACAGAATTTTGGAATTCTATCGGTCTATCTCTGCACCGTGAGTTCGTTCCTTCAAACAACCCTGGCGTCGAATGAGCGGTCTACTGATTCAATCAAGGCCAACTTCGCATTGCGGAATGACTACAGTAAACAGACAGCCTATCACAGGAAAGCACTGGAACGACTTCCTTAGGGGTAAAGGTATAGATCCTGCCTCTGCGGCTGAAGAGGTCAAAGAAGCGGCCAAGGACATCGGAGAGGGATCATCAAGGCTCCATCTTTAATCAGTGCTTCCGTAGCCCAGGCCGGCTCCCTTTCGCCCTGAACCTTTCTGGCGTCGGATCCGCCAATCAAATGCTACCGGACAGCTTACTTACTTTGTCTCAGATGATTGCGCTTGCAGATCAACCCGCTCGCCTCATCACGTCAAAAAGTTGCAGTCTTCCTAGAGCGCAACCTCAAATTCTCCTGCTTGCCATGTCACTTTTAGCTACACCATGGTCTTCCAGAGCTTTATGCGTACAATCCCCCTGATCGACAAAATGCCGTTTCTGCTGATTCTTCAACGTCGTTGAGGTGCCTGAGCCGCCCCGCACTGATGGTGGAGGGACTCGGTGCAGAAACGCATGAGCGAGCAATGCTGACAATGAGTGCTCAGGAGGATCACTATTCGAAGGTTTTGCGAGTGCAAAGTTGGCGTGGTGCACGGGACTTGACTTTCGAACCGGTCTGAAAGCCAACCATAGACAATGCCTTTCTTCTCCTCACCATCATCTCCGCGTGTGATGTTCGCAGGTGGTAGCATTTGACCTTCTCTCATGCACGAACAGTTCCCGTGCACTATGAACCATGTGACCCTGGCCTTTGCTGCTTTCGTGCTGCAGTGCACGTTTCTGGTCAATGGTCTCGAGGACGTGGAGATGATCCCTCATTGAGATGTGTCGGACTTGAACGAAGTGATACAGATCCGTACTAGTTTCAAACTGGACCGTCGTAAGCTGCTTAACCCCGCTCTTTATCTCTGCGATAACATGAACATTTTTCGTGGGGGCTGACCACCTGATCGCATGCCATTTGCTTTACTCTCGTTCTTTTCCACCTCTATTGTGGTGTAGAACAGCTGATAAAGCGTGTCAAACCTGCTCCTATTCGGGGTGAGTTTGCCTTCAATTTAAGCACGTTCAAGGCCAATTCTGGAACTTGCTGAACTGTTCAATCTCAACCTTGGGCGACGGTTTGATCCAAGAACGGAAAGATCCAAGATCGCCGAGGGAAATGACTATCTAGCGGAGATTCGGGGAGTTCCATAAAAGCGAAAATGCAGGCCCGAAAAGGGGCAACGCCGATCGAAACGGCAGCAGCACAGGTGGGCCAAGCAGCAACGGAGTTGGGAAAGGGCGAATCAAGGCTTCATTCTTGGACGGCGACCTTTCAGCGACATCTAGCCGCCTCGCTTCCACGTCAAATCCAGCGCGGGGTTAAGTTTAACCTACCAGGCTGCATGTCTGCCACACGACTGAGCGTCGATTGCTCACTGACCACGCTTTCAGTAATCACCCACGCTGAAGTCTGAAACTCAAGACCTTTCTCCGCCTCCAGGTCACCTGAATGTGAGTAATTATCCGTTCGGACCGCCTGGCATGCGATGTATCGTTGGGACGGGCGCTCCATCGATCGGTTGTGTGGGCGTGCAAGTTGATATTAGTAAGTGTGGTGATATTGGTTGCCATCGGCTGTTGTCGGCTGCGTCTTACCCCCTATTTCCGCTTGACAGTTGCCCAATTTTTAACGAAATGCATGAGAGCTTCAAGTGATATTCGATTACTGAACTGTACAGATGTTCAATTCCCTACCGCCTTCTCCCTTAGGAGACGTGGGTGCCATCATGTCGTTCTGAAAGGATAAAGTTGGCGACACAAGGTGGCTTTGATTGTGTCTCTTCCTCTTTCAGTGTCTTCGATCGTTCTCTTCTTTTCGTAGTCTCGTCTCCACCGATTCTCTTTCCTCAAGCCAAAACCCAGTCAAGCGAATTTTCAAACAAGCATTCTGACCCTCGTAAACATGAAGCACTTTCACCAACTGCTCGTGGCGACCCTCTTCGTGCTCGGGCTCGCTTCAGCCAGCTTTATGAATCCTTTCGAGGTAGTTGTGGCGCCTAGAATGGCAATCGTCGATGCTAAAGAGCAGTTCTTCCATACCACGACAGCTAACAGTGGGTACTCAAATAAGGCGAACTCTATCTTTCTTATTTGCTTGGCTCAATTGACCAGACCGGCCCATTCCATGTCGTGATTGCTATGGAAGATCCAAATGTGAAGAAAAAAGCTCAACGCTTTTGGGGAGAGGTAGCTTTGCCCAGGTATGGTGAGTAACCTACAGCCAGCTGAGCTTAGGCGGTGACATGATGCCTAACCTGCGACGCTTTCGATTCCGTCTCCCTTGTCTGCACGGTGGTACAGAAAAGGGACATACTGTCCGCGGAGGCAGCTGGAACCTGTTTTATATGTCGAGGTCGTTCAAGGATGCGTTGTCGAAGCTTATTCATGTGTAGACGCACACAGCGCTGCGATCCAGTACCGCTTCTTCGCTCAATTCTTTATGCTCCACACGATGCACCTCTTAGCATCTTACCTAGGGGTCACACGTTGCTTCTGTGACGAGAGCCGTTTGCAAAAACGCACACTCATCCACTCTGACTTTACTCCTGACCACCATCGTCTTTGTGTGCCCACGCAGTTTTTCTCATAGGTTATCCCACCCAACCCTCCTTGTCTAATTGCATCATGGCTCCCATTGTTTTCGCCACTCCCTTGTGCCCATAGGTTCCCGACAGAGAGATTAAAGCCACAGAGTCCCGCAGCAAAAACAAGTGAACACATTTGCAATTCAATTCGTCGCCCTGTGCTGCTCGTCTTCTGCATGCGAAGGGGGCCTGCGACGGAATCTAAAGCTCGATTGCGTATCATTCCCGGCAAAGGGTTGTGGGCGTAGATTGCTCTACCGGTGGGGTGGGGGGGGGGGGTGTGTGAATATCGAGAGCCATGCGCCGAGACAGCACCGAAATATTGCACCATCACCAGCGAAGGAAGCGTTGCACAGCTTCGTGAGCGCCCAGCCGTGGCAGCAAGGTGCTGACAAAGCAATTGTGACTGGGCGGGTGGAAACATTGCTCCCACACTGCAGACTCATATAGAAATGAAAGGTGGCGGTGGTGGGTCTGGTGGGCCCATGCCTGCCCGGTGTTGCTTGACCCATACTTTGTGCTTTTCGGTGGGGCAGATTGCCATCGTTCGCCTCATTTCACTTCATTTGGTAAAGATGATTCCACTTTGGCTTACCGTGATTCCCGCGCGTTGCCAGTTGAGACACCGCTTCTTCAATCGTTGCGATGCGCATAAATAGACTCGGGTTCTCCAGAACGTTTCGCCTTTGGATTCCACGATTCCTCCCCTGCTGACTCTCTACCTTATCCTCTCTACGAACATGAGGGTGAATCTCCTCTTCGCCTTGACCCTGCTCTCTGCTTCGCTGGTCAGCGCGTTTTTTGCAGTTGATCCTCTTTTCCGTAGCAAGTGGCAGGCCATTGAGAAATATGCCAAAGAGATCTATCCTGAAGACGTAAAGATGCAGGGGAAAGCCAAGAACACGCTAAACTATCTTTTCAGAGACGCAGGTTGGGATAAACGATGGCGCTGCAAGTGTCATAAAATCCCTTTCAGGTTGGGTGCCAGAAAGGAGGAGAGCTGACCAAATGCGGTTCTTGTTCTACAGGGAACTATCTCAGCGACTTTCTAAGAAGCGGAGGGCTCAGGAAGCTGAATCCAGGTAAAATTTCTCGCGCGTTCTCAACCTTTGCCTACTATAGTCATGCTAATCCTCTTTGCAACCTCGCTCGCTCATCGAAACTGCAGAAAAGACATTCGTCTCTCCTGTTGACTCGCTCAATCATCTCCGATATGGAAGCGTCTTCGAACCAGCATACTACAGTCGGCCTGCGCTCAAGACACTCATCGAGAAGCACCTGAAGGAGGCCAAGAAGTTCGACAAGCAGCGCGCTAAGTCCGGCTACGATTACTTTCGTGCGGAAGATAGAATCGGATTTGTCCCAGTGGACGATATGTTTTATCGCGTCATCAGGCCATTTAAGGGGCCAATAGCGAAGAAGATACTCGACTTATACGAGCACTCTCGACCTGAGGAGATTCCCGAGCTTATCGAAATCCATGACATACGGTGGCCGGACCATAGGTACAGGTTCAAACTCGAAAACTTAAAGAAAGATGTAGCCCTTCCCGACCCTCGACTACTTGCATTGCCACCTGTGCCACCAGAGCAAGAATCTGCATGGCGTCGTTGGATTAGGCTTAAGCCTTTTGGTTCAAACTCGAAAACTTGAAGAAAGATGTAGCCCTTCCCGACCCTCGACTACTTGCATTGCCACCTGTGCCACCAGATCAAGAATCTGCATGGCGTCGTTGGGTTAGGCTTAAGCCTGTTGGCTGAGCCTGTGGCCTGGTATCTTTCTCTCCATGTCCTGCCACCACCTGAACTTTGTCGCACACTCTCGGGTTACTGCTACCATCTTTCTCCACGCCGGACTGCTGTGCAACAGGCTGGTTTGACTTGGTTTCATACTTGTCCATCTTGTACTCCTCTCCCTTGCTGCTCATTCCTACACTATAACCGACCACTACACTGGGAGCCTCTCTCGTCTGCAATTCAAGTTGCCATTCCGAGTCTCAAGCTCGCACAAGTGTGTTCGAGACGTTGAGGACAAACGGGAAAAGAGAAAATTGGGAAGCGGTGGGCCCGGTGGATTCTCAATTGCCTGGCATTGTTGGACCCGCAAGGATTTTGTGATTCTGAATGGGACACGCTGGCACCGATCACCTCATTTCACTTCAGCGCAACCAGATGGAGTTACACTGTCTTCCCGTGAATCTCACATGTTGCAGAACAGGCAACAGCGAGTTCTCATAGGCTGTAGAGGAGCTACGGAGTGCCTCACCCACATCTTTGGTCGATGCAAAGCATATAAAACGCAGCAAATATTTTTCGAGCTTGTGTTCGAGTTCCACCACTCTTCGCTCACTCTCATCACCTTTATGTTACCTCCAACTCGTGGGAAAATCCTCCACGATGAGACTTGTGCTCCTTTTCCTCGCATCTGCGCTGCTGAGCGCGCTGCTGGTCCGCGCTCCTCCTCCTGCTGATTTCATTAGCCAGTTGAAGGTCTTTCAGGACTACGCCAAGGACATATTTCCTGGAGACCTGGAGAAGCAGAAGAACGCAGTGATGACGCTCAGGTATCTGTTCAGAGACCAAACG
Source organism: Sporisorium exsertum (assembly GCA_928724755.1). Lineage (NCBI taxonomy): Eukaryota > Fungi > Basidiomycota > Ustilaginomycetes > Ustilaginales > Ustilaginaceae > Sporisorium > Sporisorium exsertum. Next base: position 115,312 of record CAKMXK010000032.1, on the reverse strand, counting down.
TGGGATACTGTCAACCTTGGTAAGCGTCAATCTACCCTTCCAAAGTGAGGTGCGAGAAAGGAACGACGCTGACAAGACAAAATATGAACGGATGCTCCGGTGTCTGTCGTGCTTTGCAGTCAGGCCCATCGACGACTTTCTCCGCACCGGAGGTCTCGCGATCGATCCTTCCGCACACAACAGTCAGAGTATGTTTCGTTGGCAGTCTTGCTCATCGTCGTTGCTCTCGTTTCGCTGACCCCTCCAGACCAACTCCCCGCCTTCTTCAACTTGCAGAACACGATGCGTACGTCTTAAAAGCCGCTTTCGATCACCTTGCACCGGGAAGCGTCTATCAAGACCACTCCAAATCCCGAGCCTTGCTTGTCAATGCCATGGAAAGGCACATGGCGAACGCGAGGAATTACAACAAGTTGAGCGACAAAGAGCTTCTCACGAGGCCCCGGTATATCCGGCACATACCCTACCTTACGATAGATTCGTATGAGGATCCGTTTTTCCGTCTACCGCGTCCAGTCACTCAGGAAGAAGCAAAGCAGCTGGTGGTCAAATCGGACACAATGGACCAGATTGACTGGGGCAAGTGGAATGAACCGTCCAACTCGTTCAAGCATAGACTCTACGGAAGAATTCCCATCCGCCCTGACGTCATCCAAAAGGGAATCCAGAGTTCCTAGATGATCCGCACGCGATATCGCCAAGCAAACAACCTTCCACACTCACTTGCTTCAACAAACCACGAGCTATCATTGGCACCCGTTTTCAAGGGTAAATGAGTAGACAGAGCTCCTCCGCCCAACAATGTCGTTCGCTAGTTCTGAATGCGCTTCCTCTTAACATCAATCTTTTTCGCATCTTGTCTTCCCTGTTCGAACGCCTGCGAGTCCTTTTTGAAGGACGACTTTGCGCGCTTCTTCAACTTGAGCCCTGAATGTTTTGAAGCGAGGTAGTCATCTGCGATCTTCTCCGCATCCTGTCTGAAGCGGATGAGCTGGTTGCTGGAGTGCCAGCCAGCGCCGAGGTCGTCTCCGGTATCGTGATGTTCGTGTTTGGGTTTGACGTCGGTCCCGGGTTCGAGCTTGGGTTTAACGTCGATAGGATCATCGTCGAAGTCGTCGGTGAGATCGATAATGTCGCGCTCGAGTGCTTCGTCAAAGTGCGGTTTCAAGTCTTCTTCGAGATCGTCTGCAAAACCTGGGAGAGGGTGAGCGGCGTCGTTCGTCTCGTAGAAGCGGTCGTTGAAGCTTTCCTTGTCCGAGTCCTCGTACTCTTCTCCGTCTTCGGGCTTGATACTTCCGGGATGACCGTCGCCTCGTGACTCTGTCCATCGACTGTAGCCGTGATCGAACTCTTGCGAAGCTGATCGTTTCACACCCTGTCTAAAGGGCTTGGTATCTGCTTCATCTATCACATCTTCCAGCTTGACGTTTCGGGACTCCGATGCAGAGCTGCTGGGCAATTCATCCTCGGCCGGCTCGGGTTTGACCGGCGGATCCTTCAAGCGCTGTTTCTCCTTTTTGATCTGCGCCTGTTCCTGCTCCTCCGCATCCTTGAGCCGCTTCTTCTCAGACTCAATGGCCAACCTCATTTCCTCTTTCTTTTCCTTCTTCGCTAGCGCAATCAGACCAGCAGCTACACCCTGGCTATAGCTATTCTTGCCCGTCTTTCCCGACACGAGCTTGGCAGCTGCCTTCTCGTACGCCCACGTGAGCACCTGATTGTGCACCATCTCAAACGCGTGGGCAGCAGCAACCGTGTTAATGGCCAGCCCATAAAAAGTCCAGCTGAGCTTTGTGCGATTTGCGTAGGAAGTCGAGTAGGCTTTGACGTCGAAAAACAGGTTGACAGCAACAGCGACCTGGTTGGCCCAGCTCTCGTTGCGTGGGGCAGCGTTGGTTTGGGAGACGATCTCGACGATGGACATTCCGGCGCGTGCTTGGTTTGCTTCAGCGTCGGAGGAGGCGAGGAGGTCGGCTTGGGTGAGGTTTTGGGACGACATGAGGCGTGTAGCTAAGCGGAGGGCTTGTTGGGCTTCTGCCTCGCCGGTGCCGGGATGTTTGGCGAGCGCCAGCGACTTTTGGATTCGGGAGAGGATGCCTGCGCTGACACCAGCGAGCTTGGCTTCGGATTCTGAAGCTGATGCGACGCCGTCGGTGGCGAGCGTGACTACACGCGCGATGGCATAGAGCTTGGCTGTTGATAGAGGTGGCTCGGAGGCAGCGCGATTGTTTGCCCTTCGTTTGGTGTTGCTGCCTCGAAAGTCATCTTGGTCGAAGTCATTACCGACGCTGTCGGAAGCGCCGTGAGCACCGTCGTCCTCATCTTCGTGCTTGACTCTGCCGCTTCGTGCAGCAGACCTCTGAGGGCGTGTTGCAGGTTTGGATGGCCCAGAAATGCCAGCAGCTGGCAGCTCTTCGTCCGAGTGGCAAAGGTCTATGACAGAAGGTTCTGGCTTGACATGCGGCTTGCCGTTGCCGAAAGCGCGTACGGGCATTGCGGCCAGGATGAGGCGGAGCAGAGAACCTCCGAGCCAGAGCAGATGCGAAGGAAGCCTGCGGTTGTGATGCAGGAAGTCTGGGTGCAAGTTGGAGTGTTGTTCTCTGATTGCTACAGTACCGACGCGCGCCCCCGCCTGCAGCTGTTTGGAATTCGCTCAGGGTCCAGCTGTGGGTCCCATGCAGCAATCGGGTCCGATTGAGAATTTTAGCAATTTTTAAGAACTTTTTCTCACTCAAGGAGCTTACAGTAGAAGGGCCCATACTCCCGTGTCGGAATGGCAGGACCACAGCGGAGGACTGCGGGCTCGAGGCTCCGTATCCACTTGTCGGATCAAGCTCAGCACGCAACTTCTTCGCGCTCAATCACCTTCGCTACAATCACTCATCATCGGAGACGGTCGTAAAGAATCCGATACACTCGAATGAGTCGCTGCGTCGCCTCTCTCCTTCCCGCCACTAGAACTTTCCTTCCCTCGTCATCGGTCTTGTCGTTTTTCACTAGATCAGGTCTCGCATCTTTCGCCAGCATGTCGACTTCGAGCAATTGGGCCTCAACGCCTCCTATCCCGAGCGACAAGCGACCGATTGTGCTGTCAGGCCCATCGGGTGTCGGGAAGAGCACGCTGCTGAAAAAGCTCTTTGAAGAGTTCCCTAATGACTTTGGCTTTTCCGTTTCGCGTAAGGACCTCCCCACTCTCTTCCTCAGCGCGGTTGCAAGACTGATATTGACTTCCTCTCCACTCGCCTTTTGCAGACACAACAAGGGATCCACGACCAGGCGAGGTGCGCGGTCAATCGTACCACTACGTCTCGCAGCAAGAATTCGAAGATCTCGTCCAACAAGGAGCTTTCCTCGAACACGCCAAATTCGGCGGGAACCGCTACGGCACCACAGCCAAAGCGGTCGCCGACGTCTCGACCGAAGGCGTCAAAGGCGCAGACGGAAGCACCAACGCCCGCCGCGCCGTGCTCGACATCGACGCCCAGGGAGTCAAACTCATCAAGGCCAACCACCCCTCGCTCAACCCTATCTACATCTTCATCTCTCCACCGTCGTTTTCGACGCTCAAGCAGAGGTTGATAGGCCGAGGCACAGAGACGCCCGAGTCGGTGCACAAGAGGTTGACGATGGCTGCGACTGAGATGGAGTATGCGAGGCAGAAGGGTGCGCATGATTGGATTATCGTGAATGACGATCTGGATAGGGCGTATACGTTGTTGAAGAAGGCGATCAACGAGACGCTGAAGAGGGGAGAGGACGATACAATGCCTGCCAAGGATGAGGAAGAGAAGGACTGGGAACAGCAGCAGCAGCAGGCATAAGACTGTAGACACACCATTTGCGTTACCGTTATCACTGCACGAACGCCAAAATTAACACCTTGGAACCAAAGAAACTTATAGACCATCGTTACTCGGTTCCCGACGCTTACGTCCTCCACTGCTGTTCAGCATCCGTCAGGGGAACGTACAGTACCCCACAGGTCTTTACCTTCGTGATTTCGCCCGTCTCCGACTTGTCCACTTGATAGATATTCTGCTGTCCTGAACCATCCTGCTCCTCGACGGGGATGAACATCCTGCCAGGAGCCTTGAGTTGGTCCAACAGCGGCTTTGGAATTCCCGGGGCAGCAGCGCCGACATGAATCACGTCGTACGGTGCTTCGCCTTCCATCCCCTTCCTTCCATCTCCGCAAAGGTTGACGATCTTTCCGTCCTTCATTTCTTCCGCGAGGCCGTCGGCGCTGAGGTTGGAGGTAGCCTGGTCGACGAGTGGCTGGATGTGGTCTATGCCGACAACCTTGCCTTTGCCAGTCGGGCTGGAGACCAGGTGGTGGAAGATGGCAAGTGTGTAGCCCGAGCCCGAGCCAACGTCGAGCACTTTGGCGTCGGGGTGCAGGAAGGGAAGCAGGTTCTCGGCGGCGTGCGCATGCATGTGGGGCGCAGAGATCGTCGCACCGAAGCCAATCGTCTGCGGAGAGTCTTGGTAGGCCATCCGTTTGTCGGGGACGTAGTGCGACCGATCGACAAGAGACATGGCTTCTTGAACACGTGCAGAGGTGATGAGAGAGGCTTTGCGCATGTTGGCAATCAACTCGGCGTTCGACGCCCCCGAACATCGCCACGCCATCTTGAAGGTTGAAGCTTTACAACAAGCCAGGTTGAATTCGCCCCAGTGTTTGATGGAGGTTGATGAAAGAGTTTGGACGTGCCTCTGACTCGACGAAGGCTTCTAGAAGGCGGCACCAGCGGCGGCAGGCGGGGTCGACCAGAGTGCAAGATAATCTATGGTGATGATCTGATGACAAGGCAACATGAATGGCATGTGCGCTCGCTTTGCATGCAGGGTCCAGTTCAACTCTCCCAAAACCAAAAAACCCGTCTCTCTCCTCCACCTCACATGATCCCGGCCACTCGTCGTATAGCACGCTTACAAATGGCACAATTGCTTCTAGGGGGGTCCTCAACTCTTCGCAAGCTGACACTCTCTCTTTGCCACGAAGCGGAGAAGACAGACGAAAGTAAAGTCCTGAAACAGTCATGCTATGCGGTGTTCTGAGTACGATGGAGTGGGAAAATAGAAGTACATTTGGGCGGTAGCCGGAAATGGTCCATGACCTGCGTGAGAGCTAGATTGCAATGAGGCTCAGCCGCCATAAACGCTGGTGGCGTCCTTCACTTGACGAGGACTTTGTCATACGTGGTTCCCTCTGCAGTCACGAAAGTCAGAGCGATATAGGAGCAAGAAAAAAGAGTTAGCGCAATTCTAGCGGGGTACGTGGTACAATCAATATCGCAAACTTACTGATCGCCCCGCCTGCCAGACTCCTGCGGACGTTGCTTGCGAACACGGATCGATCCTTGCGCAGGTCTTCTGCCGCCTCTGTAGTAAGTCAACGACGCGATGCGAGAACATGATGGTCAGTATGGCGCTACTTTCTCAAGGATGAATCGGACGCGCGCGCGGTCAAACATACCTTTGTTCAAAGGATCATCAGCGTTGGGCTCCAGGAACAGGTACTGCAACCCGACCATGACCGAGTTGAGATTGAGGACGGGCTTCCAGTCCTCGCGAAGAATGTTGAGACAGACGTTGCCTTCGAGGTCGACGTTGGGGTGATAGATCTATACGAAGAAACGGCCGGAGCGGCGGTGTCAGCATTGCGCTCAACGGAGACAGAACTACTGTGGTAAAGCAATGAAGCTACGAGCCTTTTGAGTGCACTTGACTTTGGGAGGATCGTGTGGGTAGTTGTTGTTGATAGCGAATGTGAACTTGAACGATCCGGTCTTGTACATGCCTGTAGTCAGAGCAGGATGCAGATCTGTGGTCAGCACAGTTTGCAGGAGAGTGTACGGCAGCCTTTATCCCTCTACTTACCCTCGTCTGGCTCGATGGTGAGAGTGAAGTTGAGCACGTCTGCTGGGTCGGGAAAATCGGTCTTCATCGTCTTCGGCAGTTCGAGTTCGGTAAGATCTGAGATGCGTGCGGGAGTCGATTCCAGTAATGATTGCGGGTTAGCGAGTCGTCTGCGTACATGTCGATCGGCTGGCTATCAGCTGAGTGGGACCTACCTTTCTGCACACGAAGCTGTGCTGGCGAGGTCTTTGGCTTCTTCCTCTTTGCCGATTCATCCTCCTTCTTCATACTCCAAATCTAGCAAAACAAAGATCCGAAGCGTCAGTATACACGGATCAAGACCAGGACCGCCAGCGGCGAGTTTGCGCACCTTAAGCATGATGGGCGACTATTCGATGCAAGTTTGGTTCCTGAGCCTATCGAGACTTGAATGACTGCGCGAAGTGTCTATGATGCGAGTGCCTGTTGATCTCGAAGAGTTGCTCGAGAGATGCTAAGCTGATGCCGACTCGATCGATCAACGATGCAGGATTGAGTCCGTTTCAGATGTTCCGGAGAAGCCGATGAGGCGTGTGGTTTGTGAGTGATGGTGTGGAAGAAGCAAAGGCAAGGCAACGCTCGAAGATAAGGAAATGTTAACGCCGCCTGCTGCGCTTTTCTGTTCAACAACTTCATTGATCCCACTCGGAACCGCCGATCTTGCAGCACACGACGGCCAAAATCCACTTTCGCGGCTTTCGGGCTTGTGATTTCAACGCAAGGTGGAGGTCTTTTAGAAGGCTTGTGCGTACAGTAGAGACAAACACTTGGGGAAGTCACCTCATCATCACGAGCATCCCTCAACCACCGATATCAAGGCTGCGGTTCGCCGGAACCATGCCGAGATTGCCGTCGTCATCCCAGTCGGGCTTGGAGGACGCCGCTCCTCTGCCGCACATGTTCCCACCCGCCGCAGGCGATGCCTCTCAATCAAACCAGCCATCGGATGACCACCAACTCAGCATTCTCACTCTCAACGTGTGGGGCCTCAACTACATCTCGAAACTCCGCGTACCGCGCATCAAAGCCATCGCCAACCATCTAGCTGCCGTCTCCACTCCACACTACGACTTTGTTTGCCTTCAGGAGATCTGGTACGAGTCCAAAGACTGGCGCTTCCTCAAACACGCTCTCGCCACACGCTACCCGCACTCCAAGTTCTTCTACTCGGGTGCATTTGGTTCCGGCCTTGCCATCCTCTCGCGCTGGAACATCCTCGAAACGAGGACACATCCGTACTCGCTCAATGGCCACCCTACCCATGTGCAGCACGGGGACTGGTTCGTCGGCAAAGCGTGCGGTTCCGTTACCGTCAACCACCCCAGGCTGGGGCTTGTAGATGTGTGGAATACACATTTCGTTGCAGCGGGGGGAGAAGACGGGCCGGAGTACAAGCGATCCCATCGCATCACGCAGGCGTATGAGCTGGCGACCAACTGCCGGAACAGTGCTTCTCGAGGGAGGCATGTGATTTGCTTGGGAGACCTCAACTCTACACCGCCTTCCATTGCGATTGGGCTCTTGAAACACATCGGCGGGCTGTACGATAGCTTCCTAGACTCTCATCCGCAGCTGCCAGAACAAGCGATAGCGCTGGAACCTGAAGAGCCTCTCACTCGGGTCGGAAGCTGGGGAAGTCGTTCGTCTTCCTCGCACCGTCCAGATCCACATCGGGCCATCCAGGAGCTAGGCGTCACTTGCGACTCACCGCTCAACACCTGGACAGCCGGCAAGAAGCTGGACGAGCGAGCAGCGAGGGGCGCAGGCAAACGACTCGACTACATCCTCTTCCGCGGACCCGTCGACCAGTCCTCCTCCTCCTCCCCCGAGTCTTCAGAATCCACTGTCTCGGCGGCAGCTTCACTCGCGTTCTCGGCATCCTCGTCTTCGCGCGGTCGACTTGCATGCAAATCCTCCTCGGTCGTCATCACTGACATCGTCCCCGGCCTTCAGTGCTCCTACTCGGACCACTTCGGCGTCGAATCCGTGTTCGACGTTCTCGACCACACCATCACCACCTCTAGCGCAACAACACACCCTACCGACTCGCACACCCGCAGAATCGCCCAACATCGAGTCCTCACATCGTCACTACACGCGCTCGCCGGAGGCTTCGCCGCGAGCCGCTCGAACCAGATGAGCCATTTCTACGTCTTTGGAGCCGCACTCCTGCTTGCGCTCGGGCTGATCGTAGCGAGCATCTTCCAGCCGCTTGGCGGGGTCAATCCGGTGTTTGTGCTGCTCGCGGTGGTGGCGGGCTGGGCGGGGACGACGATGCTCTACAGCGCTGTGGTTTGGGGTGAATGGGAGAAGCGTAAGTGTGATTCCGAAAAGATACTGCAGAGAGAGTTGATTGCTTACTGAGTGAACACTTTTGAACGCACAGGAACACTTCGAACGGTGATGGAGATGATCGAGTTGGAACTCAACTACCTCCGACCTGCTCAATCCAGCCTCACCACCCCAACACCAGCAGACGCAGTTCGAGAGGGCACACTCTTCTAGACCCATACGAAGGACCTGTATTTGCACAGAAAAGCACACCAATTCTATCCACATCGATCTATGCTGCAATGCCCGTCTTCCCTGTCCCCGCCGAGCCGCCGTGAATCGGATGGCGAGGCGTAGTCGGTGTATTCGCCGACGACGCCTGAGAGTGAGCCGGCAGAGCATTAAGGTTGAGCGGTGGAGGAACGTGCGCGAGTCTCATCGGTGCCCGAGTAGTTCTCGCTCCCGCCGGCCAGTTGCTCCTATCCGTGCTCGCCGAGGTGGACGCAACAATGCTCGCCGGCAAACGCTTGGGTAATGGCCGAGTAAACGTGTCGATCGCAGCATTCTTGCGAACGACCATAACTTTGTCCGGACCAAAGCGGATGCCCGTTGGGATTTCGCCGTCCACCTCGACTGTCACCACGGGTTGCAAGATCGCAACTTCCGAACGCGGTAAGGCAGGATGTCGAATCGTGTCGTCTGTAACCGCGGTTCGATCGTACCCGCTTCCGAGGGCGCAAGTGCTGATCCTCCGACCGTTGAGCACCGACCCGGGCGAACGCACAACCGACGACCCCCCCTGCTTGTCCACCAGTGAATAGGTCGATCCCAGCCCAACGCTGCTTCGTCGCGGCCCCGCATTGTGCGGCGCGTACGTCTTCGGCCGGTTCAATGCAGCACTCGAAAAGTCCCACAGAATCAACTTACAGTCCTCCCCCACCGACGCGAATCGATACGTCCGATCGTCCGACGACCACCGCCAAGGATCCCACGCCAAACCCGTGACAAACGAGGTGTGCCCCTGACACCTTGCCACGATCCTCCCCTCACGTGGCGCCCACACAGTCACCAAATCATCCTCGCCTCCTGTCAGCACAAACTTGCCGTCGGGCGACCAGACGACGCAGTTGAAGCCGCCAAAGTACGACTCAAACGTATCGAGCAGCCGCTCCGAGTTGACATCCGCAATGCGCAAGATCCCATCTTCCGCTACCAGAGCGACGTGCGAGTAGTCGGGGGAGAAGGCAAAGTCGGTGATGCGCGTCTTGGACACGGCCCAGTGCGAGACCGGGTTGAGACGCGACCACGACGTCTCCTTTCCCTTGCCCGATAGACCGTTTCCGTTGGAGCTTGCATTGGCAGCTGCGACAGCGGCAGCGGCAGCGGCCTGCTGATACTCACGCGAGTGTACCGACGAGCCCGAAGGCAGACCAGAGGCAATAGGAACACTTCCGGGCTTGGTGACGAGCAACAGCGGCTGAGCATCCGAGCCAAAGTCGGCGGCTTGACGTCGCTGAGATAGCGTACCCGGTGCAACGCCGTTCCTGGGTTTGGTGGGAAGATGCGAGGCGCTGCCCGAGCTGGACGAGAGATTGGAGTCGCCAGTGTCGGCGTGTGTTGTGGTGGTGGCGGTCGAGCTGGTGACGGTACGCGCGCCTAGCATCGGCCGTGACTCGGTTATACCTGAAGCTAGTGTCATACTGTTTCCTGGTACCGCCGAAGTAGAATTCGAGTGAGAAGAAGCATTGGATGCCGAGGTCTGGCTCGCCGACATGGCAGCGGACGAAGGAGTACCAGGAATCCCCATAGCCGACTGAAGAGCAGCGCTAGACGACGACGGAGTACTACCCGCAAAAGCTTCCCACACCGCAGGCGCGAAATCACTCGAGTCCTCTCGCTCGCGATCGTAAATGAGAACGCTACCATCCGCATGTGCGGCCATAATCAGGTTCTCGCTTCCCGGCAGCCAGCGCACCTGCGTCACAGCAGACCCAGTGATGCAACCACCCTTGTTGATACGCGTGTACTTGGAAGCAATCGGGTCCAGCCAGATCAAGTCACCAGTGACAAAGCCAATGACAATATCGAGTCGATCGTGGGCGCGAGTGAACTGGTTAATGTCGTGCGCCGAGGGAGAAGCAGTGAACGTAATACGAGCGAGACTTTCCTTTGTTCTACCGTTGGTATCAGCGAGCCAAAAAAAAGAGCGTGCATTGGTGAGAAAAGTGAAATGCTCCGAGTCGGTGCGAGCGCTGAGGATCTTTGCGAGGTCCGGATGGGTCATCATTCGATTGACAAAGTTGCTTGATGTGTTTTTGAGGCTGTTCTTGGGACGAGTCGGTTTGGCACTGAGCTTGCCCATGGTCTCACCGAGACCAGAAAAGCCCATGCCTGGCCCACCGATGCCGGGAATGCCCGCGAGGGGTCCCGTGCTGCCTGGAGGCAACCCACCCGTGAGACTGGAGGACGGAGCGTCGATCCCCTGCGAAGCGAGCGGCGCTTCGAGAAGCACATTGTGGGCTCCTGAACCCGAGGCGAAGTCGGACGCGCTGGTATCGGAAGCCTTCTTGGAAGAGACGGGATAGCGCAGACTGACAGTGGAGACGCGGGGTGTAGGGTACACGGCCGACAATGCGAGTTGCGTGGTTGGCACCGGGTTGAGATGGATCATGGGTTGCGGTGGTGATGTGAATCGCGAGGTGCAGACATACATTCCCTCGGGACTATCGAACGACTCGGTGGTCATGACGGCGGCCGATGGTGCTGGTGGCTGTGCCGAGATCATGGTGGTTCCGCCTGGCAAAGCGCGAACAGCCGTGGGCGGGAATGCCATCGGATACGCCATAATGAACGGATGCGTTCGAAGCTAGCACAACGAGATCCGAGCTGAATGGAAGTGAAAAGCGAGCTGTCAAGGCAGGATTGCGGAATGACTTGGATGCGGTCTGGCCGAGAGACGACGAGGCGGCTTGTGTTGCGACGAAATGGCCGACAACGATGTGGCGGTGCAAGGTCGCTGTTGGTTCGGTAGCGTCGGTCCAAGAGAAGGCAAATGAAACAACCGTCGGAGTCGTTCCTTGTCGTGGGCGCAGAGAAAGGTTGGGGAAAGGGGTAGAGAGAAGAGGACAGAGACAGATGAACGGGCCTGCCGAATTGGAAGCCACACGACGATTTGCTGCAATTCCGTCGGACCGCGAAACCCCGATGGACCATCTTAGTGACTGCGGACGTTCCGTTTACAATGCTGGGAAATCTGTCTGTCAGGCACCAAATATTTCTTACCAGAACCGTCTCTGTCACACGCACAAGAAGTCGTCTTTGTGGTCGGAATCGGTAAGCAGATCCCGGCTCGCCTTGCCGTTGCTCTCAGAACGTGTGCATACGCAAGCCGTGATATGCGTTGATCCTCCGCCTGTGCCAAGAGATGCGCAACTGCCGATGTGGCAGGAACACGCTCACTCGAGCACTCTGGCTCAGCGGAGACCCTGGATCTCCAAGCTTAGTCTCCTCCGCTGATCCCCTCTACTTTTCTTTTTTCTGCGAAATGTCCAAATGTAGAGGCGGCGTAACATTTTTGAATAAATTCGCGCTTGGCCTCGACGGCGTGACAGCCTCGTGATGGTCGACAAGAGAGCAACGGCCAAGCAACAGTCAGTCACAAGAATCCAACACTTTGCCGACACGCAACACATTGATGATACGGTCCAGCGCATCACCATCACCACCATCACTACCGACACCTGCTTCCATCGTCATTGTCGAGTGCAAGGCATCTGTGGCTCTGTGACTCGCCTTTGTCACCCGTCGAGCCGCTCAGCATCGGAGCAAGCCATCTCCCTTCCTCCTCGATGAGACATCGGCACCATGTCTTCTGGCGTCGATGAGGCTCCCGCCTCGACCTCTTCCGGTCGCATCCCCGCCACATCCTCGGCATCTACAGCGCAGCAACAGCAGCCAGACACCGCTGCTTCTTCGATGGCCGATCAGACATTGAGCTCGATCCCGTTCCGCAATGGCATCGCCAGTCCGGGAAGTCCAGGCTCGGACGCCGATTCGACCGTCAACAGCGCCACATTCGCTCCGAGCATTCTCGCTTCTCGCCTCGGTCGCAGTATCTACTCTTCAGCAGGCGCCGCCGGCTCCTCGCTCAGTCTCGCTGGCTCTGGCTTCAACTCGCCAGCACTCGCCCTAACCGGCTTCAATGCCATCTCGACCGTCTTGAACAACCCGGCCAAGCGCCAGCATCCCATCGATCCAAAGTCATCCCGCTTCCCTCCCATCACACCCAGTCACGTCCCCGCTGAAATCCCGAAGGTCAAAAAGACCGAGCTCGACCCCTACCTCTCTTCCGTTCGCCCAGAATGGGACCGCTTCATGCGGAATCAGAGCATGGGAAGGCTAGGCAAGGCCACCATCGAACAGCAGCAGCAGCAACTTCAGCAGCAGCACCTGCAACAGCCACAGCGCTCATCCGCTTACGACAGCTCGCACGACTCGGAACCTCTCGGCAAGCAAAGCTCACGGCATCGCTCCACCGCAAGCATGGCCTCGCTTTCCGCCGATCTCCAAGCTGTGCCGCCACCACCACAGCCACGCAAGCGACTTCCCAACCTCAGTGCTGTGCCCCAAGTCTTCTTCTCCGAAGACTTTGACCTCGGAAATCCATATATCTTCGACCAGGTCACCGAGCGCTACAAGGTCACCTCCACGTCACCAGCCGAACAGAATGGCACCATCGCTCCCACCTACGATGTTGCCTTGAACCAGATGCTCCAAGAGAAGCTCAGCTACTACTCGGATGTCATCGAGCAGCATCTCATCATCGAGATTGGCCAGCAGTCCTCCTCCTTCTTCGCAGCGCTCGAAAACCTCAACGATCTCAACGCTGAGGCCGAAAGCTGTCTCCGCAAGATCGATCATCTCAAGTCCGAGCTCGACAGCATTGATGAAAACCAAGCAAAGAAAGGCTTGCAAGTCATTCAGCAACAGCACCACCGACGTCAACTCGAACGCAAACAGATCGTGGTCCAGGACGTGCGCCAGGTGGTTGAGCGTCGCGACCTTGTGCGTCTGCTCCTGCAGCAGGGTGAGACCGAAGAAGCTCTCGATCTGCTCAACAAGCTCAGATCCGCACTGCGTCGAAACGACGGCGAACAGGAGCAGGCACAAAACGGTGCTCAGTTGAAGCCGAGTGCGGTCAATGGCGCGGTCTCGACAGAAGCTCAGATCGTCCTGTCTGACCTGCAGTGTCTCGCCGACATTCCTTCGCAGCTCGACGCAATGGAGCACACCCTGTCCGGCATGCTCGAGCAAGATCTCATTGCGATACTTCGACAGGATATCGACGCGCGACTGGCAGCTTACCGACAAAGTGGAGCTTCCTCCATGTCAACAGCCGACGATAGCAGCTACTTTAGCAAAGCTGTTGCTCAGTCTGACCAGCAGCCCATGCTTGCCCCAAATGTTGCAGCCACCGCGTCGAATTTCACTCCATTCAAGCCACCGGCGTCGCCATTTGGATATTCTTCCCGCGCGCTCTCACAGTCCGACTCCGAACTGGCCACTCGCATAGCACCGCTTGTGATTGGACTGGCAAAGACCGGAGGCATCGAGAAAGCCGTCTCGGCATACCGCGAAGTGGCCATCCTAGCTGTTCGCGAGACGTGGAGGACAACCCTCTCACAGCCAAGCGCAGAGATGGCCGAGACCGTCAAATGGTTCCTCACAGAGGATTTGGCCAGTTTCGACGACCATGACAATTTGCCGCCGCCCGCTGCCCGCATCCGAGACCTCGAGCATGCCTCTTTCCTCAACACGGCGCGAGAGCTCTTTGACACGCTGATGGAATGTCTCAAGGCGGTCGACGCCCAGTGCAGGCTCGTGCCCCGCATCTTGAGTGCTTCGACATTGAATGGCTCGTCTGCAGAGAACATCGCAGCTGAAAACAGCAACGCTCCTAATGCCACTACGCCGGGCAATGCAGTCTCGCCAGAGCTGCCATTGCCGCCAATCATGCCGCCCGGCGTCCCTACGAACCTCCCAGCCAAGTTGTCCGAGGTGGTGGTTGCTTCTGCCGAACAGGCGCATAGCCTCTGTGCACGGCTGCTGTCCCTCCGTGCTACGACACATGCAGCTCTCGAACTGCCTCCTTTCCTCGTCGTCTTCCAGCTCTGCTGGGGCTTCGTCTTGTCGTCCGAGCAGCTCTGCCGTAAGATGATTGTTGGATTGCGCGGTACCATCCTGGGCCAGGCCAAAGGTTTCCTCGCCAACTTCCATCGCCGGCGCATCGAGCGCGCAGCCAAGGCCGTGGAAGAAGAGACGTGGGCGCAAGCAGACGTCGGCGTCCAAATCCAGGCTCAGATCCGACTGATTGTAAGCAGTGCCGTCGAGGACCCTGCCGATTTTGTCGTCACTGGCGGCGATGGTCAGCTCGATGGAGACAGCAACGAGCCACCAAAGGGGACAGGCGACACGGAAACCGACCAAGACGCAGCATCTGCTTCAACCAAAACCTTGGACATCGAGGACCGTCAGTACTTTGTCGTCGACGCCAGCCTGGATGTTCTTGCATTGCTGGTCGACTATCTCAAGGTCATTATCAACCTGCCGATGCTCACCACCGAGGCCATGGCCAGGGTCGTCGAGTTTCTCAAGCAGTTCAACTCGCGCACCTGCCAGGTTGTGCTCGGCGCTGGAGCCATGCGATCCGCCGGCCTCAAGAACATCACCGCTAAGCACTTGGCGCTTGCGTCTCAGTCGCTGTCGATCATGATCTCGCTCATCCCCTACATCCGCGAGACGGTGCGTCGTCACCTTTCGCCCAAGCAAGCCGTCATGCTCACCGAGTTCGACAAGCTTCGCCGCGATTTCCAGGAGCACCAGTATGAGATTCACGCCAAACTCGTCGCCATCATGTCGGATCGCCTCACCGTCCACTGCCGCACTTTGAGCGCCATCGACTGGAACGCGGAACAGGCAGCGGTCGATGCGCAGGGAGGCGACGAGGCCAAAGATGCCGAGCCTAACAAGTACGCTACCGATCTGGTCAAGGAGACGGCCACGCTGCACAAGGTCCTCAGCAAGTACCTCCAGTCGGTCATTGTGGAGCACGTGATCGGTCAGGTGCTGCGTGCGATCGATAGCCGCCTCGCCCAAGAATTTGAAAAGATTCCCGTACAGAATCAGCAGACGCTTGACCGCATGCAGGCCGATGTTCGCTATCTTGGCGCCAAACTGTCGGTCTTGAAGCATGTCGCGTGGAAAGACGAGGCGATGCAACAGGTGTTGGCCGCCAAACGTGTTGCGCAACCGCCTGCAGTCAATGTGACGACCTCTACTGGCTCCTCGACTCCCAGCAGCGAAGTTGCGCCTGGCTCGCCCGCTCTGGATAAGCCGGCTGCTTCGCCATTCGGGCCGGTGACGTACAAACCGCGCATTCCCAACATCTTTGCTCGTCGTCAACAGCAACAACAGCAAAGTCAGCTGGGCAGCCCTCGAGCTTCCACGGATGCACCCGGAAACTCGACACCGGTGGAGTCGACGCCGCGTACAAGTTTGCAGATGCAGCGCCAACAGTCGCAGCTCGCAACTGCCGCCGTGTTTGCTGCTCAAGATGCCGCCTCAGGGGCTCCGACCGAGGAGGCTCAAAAGGCTGCCCCGGCGACTGCCGATCCCACTGCCAACGTGCAATCAACAGGCGCTCAAAGCCTCGAAGAGGAGGTCAACAGCATACCGCCCACTCCGCCTTCGAAGACTCAGAACATTGAGTCAACAGGCATTGCCAAGACTGAGGAGGCAGGCGGAAGGGAGTCGGAAGACCTGGTGGCACCCGTTGTTCCTGCGCCGGATGCGGTTGCCAAGATGCTTTTTGAGAGCGGCCGAGCTTCGTCGGAAATCGACCCTACAGCGCCGACCTCTTCTACCGAGGCTGGGGCTGAGGCCAAGTCGGTGCCTCAGAATGTGCCCCAGAATGGCCAAGATGCCGAGGGCGCTTCTGCCGGTCAACAAGAACAAGCGGACGCTAGTGCTGCCAATCCTCTGGCCGCATCACCCAGCGACCATGCGGAAGAAGCCGTACAAGAAGCATCGACGGAGGCATCGAAGCAAAACACTACTCCCATTTTGGCTGTGGACACATCCGTAGGCAATGCGCCTGTCGCGATCGAGTCGAGAGAGTCACAAGAACCGTCAACTCCGAAGAAGGACGTGCGTCCCATTCCCGCGGCACAACAACAAGCCATACATACGGGTGCGGCGGGCGAGTCGTCCCCAGCACGCAGCGGTGCGTCTACACCCGCAACGATGACGCCTACAGGCACGCCGGCGAAGCCCGGTAGGATGTCTCTGAAGGAGCGACTCGCGGAAGCAGCGAGAAAGAGGGCACAGCAGTCGAATTCGTCGGCTCGACACAGCACTCAGTCTGAAGCTCAGCTGACGGCAACGACGGCAGTCAGTGCCTCGGCACAGTCTTCCGAGACTGTCGCGGTAAAAGCGGCGCCAACCGCTGATGAAGCGGCTAAAGAGAATCCGGAGACTGAGGACACGGACACGGCGCCTGCTCAACCTGCTAAGGCGAAGCCCGAGGCCTCAACTGCAGACTCTGCCTCCGTTGCAACGGAGGATGCCGATGCAAAGAGCGCAGAAGATGTTGCGGCGGTCTCTTCCGGCAAGGAAACGGACATGGCCGATGGAAAGGTACCGGTGGAAAAGAGTGATCCACCTCAGAAGAATGGGGAGCCGAATGGTGGAGCACTCAAAATGGAAGAAGCCAAGGATGACGAGGACCCCATCCATACCTCGTCCGGCGAACCCATGGCAAGGGAAGCTGCTACCGCGAAACCTTGGGAAGGAGCGAGCTTCGACGTTGCCAAGGAATCCGAGGCGATCGAGACAACTTCTACCAGTACGGAAGGCGCTGTTGCCAAGACCGAGGCTGGACCTGAAAGCACTGCTCCCAGCGACGAGCAGCCTGGCGAGGCGAAGTGTGAAGTTGAACAGACTTCCTCCACCACCAATGGCACCGAGGCTTCTGCAGCAGCTGCAGGGTTCGCTGCGAGGACGGCGGACACGCATGACGACCAGAACGATGATGGCGATGGTGATGAGGCGGAAGTAGAGCCGAACGAAAGCACGAATGACTCTGCGATCGGTGGAGGCGGCGGCGCTGGAACGGGCAACAAGAAGAACAAGAAGAAGAAGAAAAAGGGCAAGAAGAAGTAGAGCCAGCCGACCTGGAAGGAAAAAACCATGCTGTCATTGACGAGCCACACTCGAGCTCGCAATGCACCTTGTTCACCTGACACCGGACAGCAAATATGGCTTCGTGGATGTGTTTGGTCTGTGAGGACGTGACCGTTGCAAGTCGACAGGTGCTGCAAGGGGTGCTAAGCTTCTTGCCGATCGGGGATCGGGGGTCGGCGCTATGGATCGGGGATCTGGAATTCGCAAGTCGCCGAAAGCGAGAAAATCTCGCGGCACGGCCAACTTCTACTTGCCACCCGAGACACGTTTCTAGACTGTTGGTGACCCTCATGTGATGCTTCTGGGCTCCGTTGTTTTGAGCGACTGCCTTTCGTTTGTTCCTCGTGAATCATGGCCGGTACCTCGTTCCATTCCCACGTCAGCCTCAAGTGGTCGTGTCTTTTGCCTGACCGGAGCTGTTCGATATCGACGAGTGACGACATGATGCTGTGACCAGCAAGCAGCTCACTCAATCGGGTTCGAGAAGGTGGCACAGTCGTTGCACCGCCGGCCAAGTCTGTACTGACCCAATCTAAGCCAACCCCTCCAACGGCGATTTATCACTTTGGGCGTGACTGATTTTAGCGAAACCAAATTGAGCAGCGCGGATCGCCTTTTGTCGGCTCAGGCAAGATGTCCCAAAAAAGTCCACACTCCGCCTTTCTGCAGTTTCTGCTGCACTGCCCCTTCCGCTGACAGGCCATGCGCGCAGCACCGCTTTTTGTTGCTTTTCCGCTTCTTGCTGCACTCCACTCGAGACACTCGCTCGCTGTCCGTCTGTGTGTGTGTCTCTCTCGCTCTCACTGTCTCTTTCTCTCTTCGCTCGCAAGAACGTGTGCTTGTGCATCGCGTGTCCTGCTGCCTAGTATCACACTGCACCCGCTTTCGAACGCCGTCCGCATCGAGCGGCTCTTCATCGTCGAAAAAAGGGAAACAAGGGTCCTTCCTTCGTTTGCGCTATCTCGCTCGCTCGGCAACGTTTCAAAACGGTGACGTTTGTGCTCGTCTCTACCTAGCATCCACTCGCACTTACCACCAGTTCGAGGTTACCGTCTCTCCTTCTCGCCACCATGTCGTACGCTTTCCAAAGTCCCAGAGCCCAAGTCTCTTCGGCCTTACCTCAGACCTACGATCCGTATTCCCACGATCCTTACTCCACCGACGCACAGCAGCACCACTCTCCTTACCCTTCTGCGCATCCGGACCAGGATCAGTACCGCGACGAGCTAGGCGACAGCAACGACAGCAACCCTTCGCGTGGACTTCACAGTGAGGCACCCAACGACGTCGACGACCACGACGACTACTACGACCGCTACAACGACACCACCCGCACTGGTGCAGGTGAGCTCGACGATCCCAACGTTATGGCATCCGAAAAGGCCAACTACGGCAGCCCGTACGCTGCCAAGCGTGCAAGTGGCAATTCGATCTGGACCAAGGACGACAAACGGGCGTTCTCGTCACGAAGCTGTCCTGCCAAGCTGTGCAGGATCATCTTTGGCAATCTGATTCTCATCGTGATCCTGATCGTGTCTATCATCTGCCTCATCGTCATGTTCCTTCGTCCGCCCAACGTGGCAATTTCGGGCATCGGCGTGCCGAATCAGAACGGCGTCAACTACCAGAACGGCGCCTTTGCGTTCAACGTCAGCGTCGACATCTCGGTGAGCAACCCGAACTCGATCTCGGCCAAGATAAAAAAGCTCAAAGCGACGGCGTACGACTCGGCGGATGCATCGACGGCGCTCGGCAATGGTCTCGTCACCAACCAAAAGATTCGGCCCAACGCCAACACCACGGTTGTGTTCCCATTCCAAATCAAGTACGATCAGAGCCAGGACTCGGATCTGAGCATCATCCGCAACATTGCCTCGGACTGCGGGATCAACCTGTTTGGCGGATCGAGCGGGTCGGGCGACCTGAGCTTCTTGTTCAAGGTCGATGTGGACGTCGAGGTGCTTAGCATCACGGTGCCGGTCCATATTAACCGCAACATCTCGTTCCCGTGCCCGCTGAGCCAGTCGAGCTTGCAGGGGATCTTGAGTGGGATCAGCAGCTCGTTTGGCGGTAGTGGATCCAGTCGTCGAGCGCTCTCGGAGCGGGATGAAGGTGACGAGAGTCTGGCGGCGGCAGCGTTGGTGCGCAGGCAGATGGAGAAGACGGACGTGATCGATATTGCTTCGTGGCAGCGCGAGCTGAGTCCGGTTGAGCTGGTGGCTGCTGCGGCGGATGGGTTGGTTCGAAGATACTCGCCCCAATCGTTGGGGCGCAAGCGGTCGGTTGCTGATGAGCACGATGCTCTGTAATGCAGCGTGGCCGATCAAGCACGCTCCTTGTAGTTTCTATTGTACTGTTTTCTACGCCTTCACTCGCAATGCTATGCATGGACATTTGATTCTCATCGACGGACTGGCGTGTGATGTGTGCACTTGATCGACTCATCGGGATGATCAGCTCAGGTCATCGGGCTCTCATCAAAACTGTGATCGCTTCAGCCAAAAGAACGCCATCGAGCCGTCATTACTGCGGCGTCCAGTGTAAGGATGTGGATGCGCCAGAGCTCGACAGGCGATGTGAGTTGCAAGTCGACTGCGTGTGAACGATCGACCGACGCGAAGACCCTTGCATAGAGCAGCAGCAACTGAGCTGACCTTTGAGACACGGCTCAGGGCGACACTGAGACTGAGACTGCTGGCTGGCTGGCTGGCGGATGCCTGCTGCAGAAGAAAGCGAGGGACAACACACGCCGTACGTCTGCCAGCCAAAATTAAATTGATTTTCCAGCAGCAGCTCTCTCTCTCTCTCTCTCTCTCTTAAGGTTAGGATTCTCGCTCGACCTCGCAGGCGGTGTTTCAAAGCAGCCAACAGAGCTTCCAACTTAGCAACGCACAGAGGACACGCGACCCTGAGATTCCAGCTCAGAGCAGGCACAGCGAGCAAGCACATAGGCCACTTTTCCTAGTCTCACACAGCCTCTCGTTGCTTTTTTCATTCGTTCTTTCTCATTTACCATCTCTTCATCTGGCTCGAAACGGTGCACGCGAGTCACAGAGCATCTCTGCAACACTCTTTTGCTCCCGACGAGGACATTCTTTGGATTCATAATCACTCTTGGTATTCAAGCAATCGAGTCAAGACATCTTTCGGTCCTGCTCATGGTACAAAGGTCGTAACAGGACCGTACCTTCGAGATCCCTCACTGTGGCACTGGCCTCACACGACCGCTGCTCCAAGCTGGCTTCACTGCTTTTGACGCTGCTCTGTCTTTCGCCGCCATAGGAAGCGACCATCTCCCACTTAGACTAGCATAACCAGATTGCCACTCACCACAATGAAGGCCGTCAAGCTGTCCAGCTCCCTCTCGCTCCTTCTCGGTGGCCTCTTGGCCGTCACGGCCGCCCAGCCTCAAAATAATGCCGACGCCTTGCTCGCTGCCAGAAGCTGCTTGTCCGAAGCACCAACAACACCACACGTCCCACAACACCACAAGCGCTCCACGCACCATCCATGGTCGCATCAGAAGCGCACCGTCCCGCTTCCTGCGAAACGATCCTACGACACACATCACTACTATGTCGTCGAAGTCCTAGCACGGGCAGGTGAAGATGTGGACCCCCGCGATGTAGCAGAGTCGCTCGGCGCCGAGTTTGTCGAGAGAGCTGGTGAATTGCCAAATCACTGGCTCGTTCGTTCACTCAAGCCCATGCCACAGCTATCAGAGCCATTGGAGAAGCGCTCTTTATCTGCATCTTCATCATCAGCCTCCTTAGCGCGACCAGATATCCCCGAACACCAAGATCCTGTCCTCCAACGATGGTCCCACATCCGTCGCTCGGCTCGCCAGCCTGGATTCACCGCCACCCACAACCTCTCCAAGCGTCAGCATACCGCTGCACTCTCGATAAAGGCGGTCGAACGCCAACAAGTCAGGCGGCGTCACAAACGCAACGTCCTTTACGATCCGGCACAGATGCCGCACCTCTATCCTGAGCGTCGCGACCCACTCCCATCACCGGATGGCTGGCCATTTCATGTGAGGTCCGCGGACCCTTCACCACGACCTCCGATCATCCCTACTGCCAAGACGGCTGATATGATGTCCACCTTCAACATCAGAGATCCCATCTTCACCGACCAATGGCACCTTGCCAACGACCGCAAAAATGGCAATGACCTCAATGTCACCGCCGTCTGGGACCAAGGCATCTTAGGCAAGGACATCAAGGTCTGCCTCATCGACGACGGTCTCGACATGCACAGCCCCGATCTCAAGGACAACTTTTACGCGCCAGGCAGCTACGATTTCAACTCGCATACCGATCTTCCCGAGCCCCGGGAGAGCGACGACCAGCACGGCACGCGATGTGCCGGCGAGATTGCTGCAGTCAAGAACGACGTCTGCGGCGTTGGCGTCGCCTATGAAGCCAAAGTTTCGGGTGTCCGTATTCTTTCCGGCCCCATCTCGGACGTGGACGAGGCTGCCTCGCTTAACTACGCCTACCAAGAGAACGACATCTACAGCTGCAGTTGGGGCCCACCCGACGACGGACGCAGCATGGACGCGCCCAAGGGTCTCATCGCGAAAGCCATGCTTAACGGCGTGCAGAACGGACGTGACGGCAAAGGCAGCATCTTTGTGTTTGCTGGCGGCAACGGAGGCGCTTCAGACGATCAGTGCAACTTTGACGGCTACACCAACTCGATCTACTCTATGACCATTGCTGCCGTTGACCGTGAGGGTCAGCATCCTTGGTACTCCGAGATGTGCTCGGCCATCATCGCCACCAGCTGGAGTTCCGGCAGCGGCGACCACATTCACACCACCGATGTTGCCTGGAACGGCGTCAACCGATGCACAGCCTCGCACGGCGGTACCAGTGCTGCTGCTCCCCTCGCTGCCGGCGTGATTGCGCTGGGTCTCAGCGTCCGACCCGAACTGACGTGGCGTGATGTACAGCACATTGCCGTGCGCAGCGCCGTCAAGTTCAACCCGGAAGACCCTGACTGGCAGCAGACGCAAGCAGGTCGTCACTTCAATCACAAGTATGGGTACGGACTCATCGATGCTTACCAATTCGTCGAAGAGGCCAAACGCCACCAGCTCGTCAACCCGCAGGCATGGTACGAGTCGCCCAACATCACTGTACCTGCCACCGAGACGCTCATCACCGAGTCCGGCACCGAGTCGACTTACACCATCACCGAGGAGCACTTGAAGGGGGCCAACTTGGCTTCGGTAGAGCACGTTACGGTGCGCGTGTGGATCACACACCAGCGCCGTGGCGACGTCAATGTCGAGCTCATCTCGCCGCACGGCACCAAGTCTGCTCTGGCGCGCTCACGACGCTACGACGACGCTACGACGGGCTTCCCAGGCTGGTCGTTTATGACGCTCAAGCACTGGGACGAATCGCCCATTGGCGAGTGGAAGCTGCGCGTCTTTGATCCGGCGCATCCCAACAAGGTAGGCAACATCTATGCATGGAGCATGTCGCTGTGGGGGGCCTCGATTGATCCGGCCAAAGCGGTGGCGTGGAACTTCCCCGAAGACTCGGTTGAGTTCCACGAGAAACTGCCCGCTGCTCCAGAGACCACAGTCATCAAGCTGCCGCCCAGCTATACTTCAACGGCACAGCTCAAGAAGCCCACAGACCACCTGCCTTCGGACCACGGTAGCGCTGAGGGAGAGTCGCACATCGATTTTACGAACCACAACGGCAGCACTCCGATCAGTGTACAGCCGGAAGCCGATACGGGCTACATTCAGGGGCTCAAGAAGAACAGTACGTGGGTGGTGGTTGCTGGTGGACTGGTCGTCATTTTCGCTGGATCGCTGGCGGCGTTCTTTGTAATGCGCAAGAGGAAGATGGGCCGTGGTTTGGGTGGCGGCGGCGGTGGCGGACGCGGGGATGGAGGCGGATACGAGTCGCTGGCGAATGACGAGGAGGTGGCGATGGGCGAGCTGGACGATGAGGGGAGAAGGTCTTCGCGTCGTGGGCATGGGGAAAAGTCGCGCAGGACAAAGGAGCTGTATGATGCGTTCGCCGAGGGCTCGGATGAAGAGGACGGGGAAGATGATGATGGCCAGCCCAGTCGTGGTCTGCTTGGTCGCAGCGGACGCGCGTTGGGTGCAGATGAACCGTACCGCGACGACCTGGATGACGATGAAATTGACGGTGATCGCAGGTTTGCCTTGCACGACGACGAGGCGGAAGAAGACGAGGACGAAGCCGGTACCACAGCTGCTGGGAAGAGTGAGGGAAGCGAGAAAGCTACAGCTGCGACAGGCGCCATTGTCGACCTTGGCGACGATGACGAGGGTGATCGTCGATCGGGGGGTTCGGGAACGGGTTCAGCCGGCGATGGCAGCTGGCAGGACGCTGCGGAAGGTCGGGATCTGCTGGCTGGGGTTGGACAATCCAAGTGATTTTCCGCCTTGGATCACACAGCATGTCTAAGTTATTATCATTCATTCTTTCTTTGCAAGCAACACATTCTCTTATCATTCTGGATCCAGCGATAGTGTGTGAGGGAGGTCGTGTTGGTACGAGCGAAGGTGTCGTTCGTTGAGGTTGTGTGTCGAAGGGGTAGCGATCGGTATCGGGCCTGTGCAGAGCACTGAGCTCACTGGAAAAGCGCGATCAGCGGCAGTTCTAAATTTAGACAGCAACTCTGCGTTTGACAGCTGCAAGGAAAGGGAAAAAAATTGCCGGGACAAGAGAAAAAAGTGCAGGATGACGGACGCAACGGGGATTGAAGAGGCATGAAACGAGCAGAGACCGAAGGATGGCGAGGGGACGGCGTTTGCTCGCGACGCAGCGAGAAGCGCCGCTTCCGAATTCGCGTTCAGAAAGCAAGTCGCCATGCCCGCGGAGAACGAGGGCACGGTGCTGACCAACTCGAGCCACCAGGAAGGACTGACCGCAGCGGGGATGGTAAAAAAGTCGCGCGAGGACAAGGAGAAGGCTGCTGCGACCGATCTGGGCCCGAACACAGTTAACAATGATGTTGCTTGAGGGATGTGAAAGGAGAGGTGTGAAGCGGAGAAGACGGTGAGTGTGGCTCGGCTCAGAATGGATTGCTGCGAAAGAGCCGACTCGAAGAAGGTTAGCAAGCGTGCTTTCATCTCCACCAAACCTTCTCTCCGTCCTCCCGATACATCATACCAGAGAAGGCTCTCAACAACACCAGAAACTGCTGTACTGCTGCGTCTAATCACTCTCGTCTTCGTTTCTTGCTTTAAATTCTCATTCTCACTTTCGACTTCACTTTCTTGTTGGGAATGTGACTTGCGTGATCGTGTGCTTGAGAGGAAGATTGCGTCGCCAATCTAAACACAGCGAGAGTCTGTCTTGCTGCTGAGTTAACATGAGAGCGAACCTCTACATCACCTCTTCCAGCTGCTTCCCTTGCTCCACCTCTCCGCTTTCCCCTTCCTCCTCCTTCGCAGCTGCCGCAGCCGCCGCCGCAGCTGCAACAACTCTGGCATGCAACGCATAAACCGCCTTCCTGACACTCCCGAAATTCCTCGTAACATTCCCCTGGATCACGATCCTCCCCTTCCCCTGCTTCTGCACGGTGACGGCGTCAGGACCCATGCCGCTGCTGCTCGCAGATACAGCGGGGGCGCAGACGAGCATGCCCTCTCCTGCAAAGTCGGCGGGCAGACGGTAAGGGCTGTTGGAGAGGAGCGATTTGAGCGTGTTGAGTTTGAGGTCGCCGATGAAGAGTGTGCCTTGTACGTGTGAGGTGGAAGCGGATGGGTGGAGGCGTGAAGCCTGAACACTGGTGGGAGCGGAAGGCTTGAGGATTCCCGTACTCGACAACTCGTCCAGCGCCGTTTGCTGGGCAGTCTCGCCCTCCCCCTCCTCCGCACCGATCTCCGCCTCCAATACCGGCACACCCCCCTCGCCGCCCTCCTCCCGCCTCACCACCCCCCTCACATGCGCCACCTCAAACTCTTCAAACCGACTCAGCTCCAACCCACCCAACAACCCCTCGCCCAACTGCACCGTATACGCATTCGTCGCCTGCCCCACCACCACCCTCTCCATCCACCGCGCCACAAATACCTCGCGCGTGAGCGTCCTCACCGCGCCCAACACCCCCACCATATCCTCACCGGTCCGTGCGTCGCCGTTGACCATCACCAGCCGCCGCGGATGCAGCTGCGGGATGAGCGTCTTGAGCGCCCGACCGTCGTTGAGGCCGGACATCTCGATGAAGGCCACCCTGCACGCGAGCTGGAGATGGACGTGCTCAGTGATGTACTTGCTCGGGATAGCGGCGGCTTTGCGTTCGGCTTCGGCGGCGAGAGCTTTGCGTCGTTCTTCTGCGTGCAGGGCTGCGTTTGCGGAGAGCGGGTCGGCGGCGGCGGATTCGGCTGCCTCGAGCGCCCGCCTCCGCGACAGCCAGCGCGCCACGTCGGTTACTTCCCCGAAGCCGTCGACGAGCCGTTTGCGCTCGATGGCCGGGAAGAGGCGGTAGCGTACTCCTAGACCAAAGGGCCCTTCGGATCCGGCTGTGGAGCCGAAGAACGATGTGGCACGACTAGCGTTGCCTTTGAGGTAGATGTCGTACGAGAGGTGGTTGGTGTCTGCGCCTCCGTCTTGTGCTCCTGCGCTGTTGGCGGCTTGCGAAAATGCGACGCCGAACGGACGTTTTCTGATCATTCCGCTTCCCCCCGGCTCGCCTGCACCCGTTGCAACGTCGTACACATCCTCCGCCTCTCCCCCTCCCTCGCCACCCGACTCGGACTCGGAATCAGAATCCTCATCCTCATCCGCCTCCAACCTCCTCCGCGACCGCGCCAGCAACGCACGCTGCTGCGCCAGCCGATCGCGTTCCACCTGTTCTGCCTCCAAGTGTGCCCGCAGCTCCTCGCCCTCCAGCGGGACTTTGCTCTTGAGCTCGAATCGGAGTGATGTATTGGACGGTACTACGGCTTGCCCTAGCTTGCCCTGGGTCCAGGAAAACCCTTTGGGCTGGTGCGCGTTCCACGCGTTCCACAGCTCGCGACAGAGGGACCCTGGTTCGCCGCGCGAGATGAGCACGACCACATCGTTCGGGTTCTGTGCAAATCGGGCAAGTAGACGCCGGGAAGGGCCGTGTGTCATCGAAAGTGGTACGGCGAGAACTACTTTGGCCTGATCGGGTGGGATCGCTTCGTCCATGGCTTGCAGCGAGGGAAACACGCGAACATACTTGAAGTCGAGCGGTGACGATGCTGCAGCGGCTGTGCGACTGGGACCGCCGCGAGGGTTGCGATGCTGAGCCTGCTTGTCTTTGTCCGCCTCAATAGTCTCGCTGGCCTTGGTGGCCCATTCGCGCGTCATCCACTCCATATAGGTGCGCGAGCGTTCGATCACCTCTTTGCCTGTGCGGCTGATGAGACACAGCGGGAATCGCGCATGCGGGTAGGCGTAGGCCCAGTGCTGGTCCAACAGCACCATAAGCTCGAGCAGCCGCGCCGAGGCGTCTATGGGGAAGAGCAACGAGTGGCCCGACTGGATCGTGGTGTGCACCAAGTCGATCAGCGCTGCATCGCGATCTTTGCGGCGAGTATTGACGACCAAGCCGCGTTCAATCTCGGTGATGAGCAGGTCGGGGCGTCGGACGGCGTCTGCACTACTCGCGGCTCCAGGTGCGCCTGGTGCAGCTGATGAAGAAGAGAGCAAGATAGTCCCATCGAGGTGTCGTTCTCGATTGTGGTTCCAGTCGAGCGCGATGACGACAGTGCCCGAAGTGGGACTGCGGATCTTCCACACAGCACCACCGAGCGAGTGACCCGCATTGTAGGCCGTAAGCGTGAGGCTGGCACACTTACCCTCGAGATGTGTGGGCTGCATGTAACGGACCGTCTTGATGGCTTCGAATGCCTCTTCCACTTCGTGGACTGTGGCGAGGCAGCGGCGGGTTGATCCCGAGGTAAATTCCTTTTCCATGTCGACTTCACTCCTCCAGGTCTGGATGGCTTCGAGGACAGTCAGCTTTCCCATGCTCTGCACTGGCATTGTAGCGTAGACTTGGCAGCGCAGGCCGAGCTTGGCATAGGCGTAAGCATAGAGGCCCAAGTGATCGAGCGATGAGTGTGAGAGGAGCACGAGGTCGATGGTGGGCGCTAGCTGTTGGAGGAGCGTGTCGAGAGGCGCTGCTTTAAGGTGTTCGAGATCGACATCGGACGCTTGTCGCTGTTGGGCCATTGAAGAGGACTCGGGTAGCTGCGATGACGACTCGGCATCCTTGGCAGCGTCTTCGTCGTCGTTGTTGTCGGGTGCTTGGGCGGTGGGACCGTGGAACAGAAAGTTTTCGGCAGAACCGCAGTCGATTAGAACGCGAACATCGTCCATCTGGAGCAAGTAGGCGAGTGCGCGAGGATGCTCTTGTTCCTCGGTACTTGCTTCTGCATCGGACTCGAGCTTGGTTCGCACGCTCTTTTTGGAGCCTCCAGCCGCAGCCGCCGCTGCCGTATCATTAGCAGCGGCATATGGCACCGAAAGAGGGACGAATGTGATCATTCCTGTCCCTTTTTTGCTGCGTCGGACCAGGTGATAGTGAAAGGGAGGCAATGAGAAGGAAGGGGAGAGAGAAGTGAATCTGACTTTGCAGTCAAAGAGTTGGAATTCGGATCCGCCGAAAAGAAGGGCAGCAGAGCCTGTTTCGTTACAGATTTTCGGCGTGTTGTCTGTGCGCGAAGAACAGAAAGGCGACGCTCAGTACAGTATGTGCATCGGGGCCTGGCCTTGGACATCGGCAAGTTGCCCGAATGGAAGAAAGCGAGCGCGTGGGCCAGCATGACAGCGCGTGTATGTGTGTGTTTCTCGGGCTGAACTGCACTCGGAGTTGCACCCTTTCTCTCGCTACCTGTCTCGTATTTCTACCCTCATCCTCGATCATCCTCCCTCTGTTTGACAACGGCATGTCGGCACACTACGTCGGCCAAATCGCGCCCAACTACATCCATTCCACCATGCAGTCCAACAGCGCCGATGACTCGTTCACCTTCACCGTCGGCAAGCTCGATGCGGGCATGGCCATCCTCATCGGTGACAAGGCCTCTCTCATCGAGTTCCCCTCGCTCCTCCTTCCGCCCGGCGTATCCTCAGGAAGCGTAGTCAACATCCGCGTCATGCAAAACCACCAACAGGAACGTCGCCAGAAGGACGAATTCGATCAGTTGCAGGAAGACATCCTGCACACGTTCGGTCAGCAGTCGCCCAAAGCACCGGCGCTGCGGCTGCGAAACGTGACCCAGACGTCGGTGACCCTCGAATGGGATCGTTTGTCGCTTGCTACCGCTACGCTTCTGTCGCTTGACATTTACAGGAACGGTCAGAGGCTGGCGCCTATCCCCAATCCGCTACATAACACGTCGACAAAGTTGTCCGGTCTCGACGTCAATGCAGAATACACCTTCCACTTGGTCATGAAGACCACCGCCGGCACACTATCTTCGCCCGTCATCAAGACGCGCACACATACCATCAACGACACCTCGGGCATCAGCGTCTGTTTTGGTCACGTGCACGATCGAGAGATGCTCGAAGCAGCCAAGCAGGCACTGGGCAACATGAAGGCCAAGTGGAGCGATCGCATCCAGATTGATACGACGCATTACATTTGCACCGATCCGAGGAATCCGGGCGATGTCAATGCGCCACAGGGATCGCAGGGGCAGGGTTATGCTAAGGCGATGCAGCTGAGCATTCCTGCTGTGTTGCCTCACTGGATCTTTGCGTGTCACGATCAGAAGAAGATGGTGGGCATCTCGGCTTTTTACTTGGATCAGGATCCGCCGAATGCCAGCACGGTCAGGCAGAGTATCGATAATGTGTTGGGTAAGCAGGCTACTTCCACGTCCGCAGCAGCGGCAGAGAGTTCCGCAACCAGCGCCGCGTCTCCACCACCGCCTCTCGAAAAGGATGCACACTCCGCCGCTGCTAAACCCGAAGTGGCCGAGCCAGCACAAGAGGCGCCAGAAAAACCAGCCCCATTCGCCGCCGAAGACGTCTCCCCGCTCACGGAGCACGCTGCCGCCGCGCCTGAGGAGGAAGCTTCCGGTTCAGCCCTCGGCCTCGACTTGACCTCAACACCCGCACCACCCATCATCACCACCGCCGCCCCATCAGAAGACGGCAATTCCGAACCACACCAACCGCCGCCTCCGCCGCCTCAGGTCGTCATCACGTCCGAGTCGCACGATTTTACCACCTCATACACTGACGCCGCACCCGCGCAGGAAGCAGAAAATGGAACAACGAGCGAAGGGAAGCAGGAGGAGACAGGGGCAGAGGCCTCGCGAGTGCAGAGTCTGGGCGAGACAGATGAAGATGCAGACGGCGAGATGGACGATGTCAGTCTAGGCGGTACGAATGCGGAGGATGAGGGTGATGAGGATAGGCGGGTGTATTAGACCGCAGCTTCTGATGCATACATCGTCATACGGAGTTTGAGGAGAATTTGCACACGCATTCACATTCGAGTTGTATCAGTGCGATGAGGAGCGATACGATCTACTTGCGAAGATAAAAAGCGAAAAAGCGACACGGTGCGAGATGAAGAGAGATCGAGACGGTTGTGCGGGGGGTATTCTTGAAACGATCCTTATACAAACCTATAACATCAAGCAATGGCAGTGCATCACTCCCACAACCCGCCATCGCCCGCCGCGCCCGTCTTTACGCCCCCCTTCTCGCGCTTCCCCTTGAACTTGCCCCCCTTCGCACCAGACTTGTAATAATCGCGCATCTCCTGCTTGGTCCACTGGGCATCCTCCTCCTGTTTCCACTGCTGCATCCTCGCCTCGTGCGTTGTCAGTATACCTGCATCCTGCATCCTCTGGGTCCTCGAAGGCGTGACGCTCCCGGACCCAGGCAGCCCCTCTGCGCGAGCCGCGTCCTTGGCCTGCATGCGTTTCTGGCGTCCAAACTGCGTCTTCCAGTCGGTCTTGCTCTCGCGACGCGTCCATTTGGCGCCGCCGCTGCCCCACGCGGGAATTGGCGGCAGGGCGGAATCAAGCGAAGTGGTGGAGAAGGTATGCTGGTAGTGGCGGTACCAGCAGTAGTTGAGCGTGGCGGAGCGACGCCAGCGCTTGGAGACGCCGGAGCAGGCGAGGAGCGAGTCGACGGGGAGTTGCAGGAAGATGTGCTGTGCGATCTCGCTGGTTAGCGAACGGAGTGGGTCGGTCTTGCTGCGTTTTTGGGAGGAGGAGGAGCGTTTTTGGCTGTGAGCAGTGGCGCTGGTGCGCAGTTTGCTGGCGCCGAGCTGCTTTGAAGAGGAGGCAGTGTTGCTGTCGGCATCGCTTTCGAAGTCGGTTGTGTCGGTGTCTACGGCGGCGAGGCGCGAGGATGAGTTGGCGCGGGTAGGCGAAGGGGGCCGACTGCGCTCGAGTGGGGTCGCGGTGGCAGTCGCGGGAGACGACTGGACGTTGACGAGCTCGTCATCAGTGTCGACCTGCTCCCAGTCGTTGAGGCCTTCCTTGGTCTCCGAGGCTTCATCGGAGGTGCTGCCGCCGAGAGTTGCGTTGGCCAGCCGCGAACTGAGCACGCTTTGTAAGAGGTTCGACATCATCTAAAGGGAAATTACTGTTGAAATGCTGTTTGGGAGTGTTCTTCGGACGGACCGATGTGGTTGGAGGGTGATGGTGATGGTCGTGAGTGAAGCTGGGCGAGGCTAAACGTGACTCAGCTGCAGGGTCTCGAGGGTCGCGAGTCTTGAGCCGTCGAAGGGGCGGGAATGTGAATATGTGTGTGTGTGACTGTGACTGCGCTCTCGAGTCAGTTCGGAGGCGCCGGTTTCTTGGCTCAGTTTCGCCTCCACACTGCAGCATAATCCAGGGTGCCTGTGCGCGCGTGCAGCTGAGCAACGTCAGTGTGCTTTTTGAGCTCTGACTTTTCTGCATCTCCAACTCCTCCTCACCTCCTTGCTTTGTCGCCATCCTCACGCCACGCCACTCGAGGCCAGCATCTCAAAAATGCTCAATTTATAATCATAGCCCACGTAGATGCTTGGTAACAGGCGGACTCGTGGACGACCAGCAACCAGATGGCAGCGGTCGAGTTCCACAAGCTCAACGCTGACACCTCGTGGCTGTTGCGTTTACCAACAACATCGAGCAAGTCTCTGGGCCAAGACGCCCAATTCTACAATCTTGTCCTCGATCCATGGCTGGACCCAACCCCGCAAATAGACGCATCCCCTTCGTTCTCACGCCAGACACGCATACAGCCTGCCGCCTTTGCATCGATCGCTCAACTCGACTCCTGGCTACGCTCCCACCAAGGAAACCAAAAACTCGACGCGATCCTCTTCAGTCACCCGTTCACCGACCACTTGCATCCCGAGACCATCGCTGATGCTAAGTCTATAGCAGTGCTTCAGCGAGCCACGATCTTCACAACAGCGGACTCGCTGTCTGCCCTGCGATCGCTTAATGTCCGTCTAGACAGTTCGAAAGTCGTCAACCTCTCGTCGGGGGCTAGATGGCAGGATGCGGATCAAGACGGAGCTCTATTACCGGCGGGGCTATCGATCCAGCACCTCTCAGCGGGAGATTGGTCGCTGAGCCCGGCATGGACCAGACTGCACGGTGCCATTCTCGTTTCTTCCCACTCCGCCGCTCAGCCCGTGCACATCGTCTACTCGCCTCACGGCATCACCCCGTCCTCGCTCCCCGATACCCTCAAACAATACATTAAAGGCGAGGAAAAGAGGGTGCTCATCCACAGCTTCGACCGTCAAACCCTGCCTTTGATCGGTTTAGTCGCCTGTGGGTTTCCAAACATTCTCGATCTGATACCCGCCTTCCAACCCGACCTGGTGCTGGCGACGCACGACGAACATAAGCGCGCAGAAGGCGTTGTTGGGCGGCTGATCTCACGTAAGCATTCCCGCTGGAGCAGGCTCAGCAGCTGCTGGAGGAGCGGTATCCTCCCCAAGCGCAGCGGTGTTTGCTGAAGCAGCTTGATTCCGGAGAAAGCATGCGTATCGAATAGAACGCTCGTATTGCCGCGTCAAAATGTGTCTGTACACCCAAAGACAGTCATTTGGACAGACGCTCGCACATCGCAGCTTGTCGATCTGCCCCTCGATCCACATTGTAAAAGAGTTATGATTCGCATCTAGACCGTCCATCGAATCGCTTCACGCACGACGAAACGTCCTGCCACTAGCAGTCTTCCTCTCCTTCTCGGCCAGTTCCGGCTTCGCCCTATTGAGCACCTTCAAAAACTCGGCGACGCGATGACGCATACGGCTGTGCATGTACGCCTTGGAGCACTTGATGTGGTAGTGCAGATAGTCGCGGAAGAGCTGGATCCTCGAGATCGTACCCGCCATTACGTCGGCATTGGCAAAGTGTCGTGGGAAGAGCACGAACGTGACATAACCCACGTCCTCCCCCTTGTTGAGGCCCTGTACGCTGCGCACTTCCAACGGGGCTTCGCGGTTCGAGTACAGCACCTGCGGGGCGTTCTGAATCGACGGCTGGCGGCGGGCGTCGACGAACTCCTGCAAGAACACTTTGCCCAGCACCTTGTCCGTTTCGTCCTTGAACGTGGTGGTGAATACGACGGTGACGCGGTCGGCCGAGGGAATGACGTAGATCGCCTCGTCGTCGCGGTAGTTGATGGGCATGATTTCGGTCCCCGTGCTGGGGACGCCGGCGGTGCCGCTCTCGTGCGCCGCAGCCTCGAGCTGCTTCTGCAAGGCAAACGCGCGCTCGAACGGTGCCGCCATCGCATTGCGTTTCAGCAGGGAGACGCTGGCAATGAGCGCATCGCGTTCCGGCCCCGCGGTGGGAATATTGGCATAGTCGAACTCGAGCGTAATGCTGTATTCCGGCTCCACCGTGTCACGGATCCACGAACCGTACTCGCGCTTGAGCACGTCAGCTGCACCAGCCTGCATCAGCTCGGACCAACATCGAATGTCCATCGACAGCGTGAGAGGCCCCGCTTTGCTCGTCGATTCCAGATGATACGCTACACCGTCAAAGTCTGTGAATGTTTGATCCACCGATGCGGGTCTGTAGAGACGAGCGCAAATGGAGACGAGGTCAGTAAAGCTTGTCATCGCAATTTTCGCTTGTTAACGCTGTGATGCTTGGGATGCTCACCTTTCAAACTTTTCTGTCAAGACATCGCGGATGATGATGTTTTCGGTGCCGAGCAAGATCATGTTGACGACGAAGGATGGGTAACCTGCAGACTGCTCTCGGTGTGCGCGCCTCAACTGTGCTCGCGAGATGGATGCAAAACGCTTGTGTTTCGTTCGATCCTGCAGCAGGCGAGGCTGTTGCGTCCGTGCTTTGTTCTCCGACGTAAGCCGACGTGTACGATTGTGTGGTGGATTGAATGGATCGCAAAGTAATGCGCGGATGGCGACGAGACGTGCGATGAACTGATGCTTGTGGTTCGAGCGTCGATGGTGACGGGAGTGTGTGGAGTTGGATGCGAGGATCGTTGGTGGGTGGCAGTCTCACGCTCTGGCTGTTGCTGCTGACCGATTTCCAGCCAATTTACAATTTCCGCACAGCCTTAGCATCGGTCTGTGCGCCTTTTGGCCCATGTGAACGCGACCAATTCCAGCCAAACTGACTTTATCTCTCGCCCGAGTCAAACGCTGCTTCCATAACCACCTTTCCCTCCAAAGCAACACAAGCTCAAGGAGACTCACTCACACTCTCCAAGGTGGTTGGAATCTCAAGATGCTCTTGTGGCAGCAGAGAAGCGCTCGTGGCTCGAGCCTGTGCTATTCACCGCTTGGCTTTCATCATCAAAACTGGTAAATGGAAGCTTTGAGCTGCCATTCAAAGCGACGCTCTGAGCTGCACTAGTCAAAATCAACCTCGTCGTCCCCCTCGTCCAGATCCTCAACATCCCCATCCAAGTCCACCGCATCTTCCTCTTCCTGAAAAGCAGCCTGCCGCTCCGCTTGGCTGCGCGCAGCCTCCGCGGCTGCAGCTGCCCTATTCGCCCCCGCCTCGGCGTCCCTCGCTCTCCGTTCTGCTTCTGCGATCTGCCTCTGATTCAGCTCCGCCTGTGCATGCCCCGTGTGTCCTCCGATAAACGGTCCCGCCCCGCTCTCATCATCCCCTCCTCCTGGCAACGACGTATCCTCCGCCCCTCCCACCAGAACACCTTCTGGCCCGATCGACAACCCCGCATCGACAGCAGACATGCCCGCCCTTCGTCCATCATCCTCCTCGTTCGACAGCTCTTCTTCCCTCATCGTCCGCCTGCGTCCGATCTGGACGATGTACCGTTCGCCGAAACGCACCATCTGGTACTTGCCCACTTCGATGGATTCTTCGAGGTCGCTGAGCTGATCGGCGTCCGCAGAGCTGCCGATGGGCGGGTACCCTTTGAGCGCACGAAGCATGCGCGCTTGCTCGGCACTTCGAGTGCGGATGGGCAGGTGATCGCCGCGCGTGGACTGCCGGACGAGTCGGCGCTGCACGGCGGCTTGGCGCGTAGGGGAGAGCTGTGTGCTGGGTCCAGCTTGGGCGTTTGCAGCGTCGTGGTGCGCCGGTTCGGGAGAGGGTGAGCGAGACCATGCCCGTTTGGATGGATGGGATGCGTGCTCCCATAGGCTGTTTATGGGTGGCAGGTACGACATGGGTTCGAGATGCGGGATTATGGTATCAAAGATCGGTGCGATTATTGTATCGGTGGAATCACCTTGGTGTTCGAGGCGGTGGTGGTCGATGGATTCTGGGGAGCTCCAACAGGCTTGCCTTGGGAATTCAGGGTCCAGTCGACAACGCGTTGCAACCTTGGGGCCGCGAGTCTGGCACGCTTGATCGGTGATGCGTCATCTCGGCTTCGGTGATTGGTGCCATTGCTCTCTGAAGCGGTCAGATTGAGGCCAGCAAATGACTGTGCAAAGTTTAGGGGCTTAGGTTGTTGGTCATCCATCTTCATCATAGCGAAGGAGTTGCTCATCGAGAAGAACGTCGGCAGAATACTGTGAATAAAAGGTGAAACACAAAAGAAAAATGACCGCAAATTCATGGCCCGAAAAGGAGGCATAAAAATGCATTGCACCGCTGCCGACCTTGGCTCTTCATCACCTCAACCGCGGCTCTAGACCCCGACAGACCACTTCAAAGTGCTCATCACGACGTGATCGGACGGCTTACCACCACTTCGGCTACGTTACGAAGCGAAGAGCGCGTGCGAACTGCGTTTCGCACGCTAAGATCAAAAGCGGTGGCGAAGATCATTCGACCCGAGTGCGTCAACTCAATCAAACGATGACAGAGGTGGGGGCAGTAGCGACGTCCACGACGATGCGGTTTCCGATGGAAGCCCTAATCGAAACACCTCGTGCAGGCCCAGCTGAGACAAGGAAGTCTCCCGCGTTTATAAAAAGAGACCTCCCTCTGCAAGCTTGCGGCGGGGACAGCGAGGGTGGACGGGCTCCGACAAGCTGTCCCTTATGCCGATGCTTGGACGACAATACTCGGTTCGCTACCGGAGAGATGCGAAGGACGCTAGATTCAGAGAGGACCACTTCGCTTCATCCAAAAGCCATCTGATGCATGGTATTTGGCGAGACAAGAAGTGTCTGAGATTCGGCAGAGCGAGGAATGTAGCTCCTTGTTTTTCTCGAAGCTGTCCAATTCGGCTCTCTTCAACCCCGTTGCGCTGCCGTCGTTCGATGTGACAGCGTCAACCCCGTCGTTATCCTTCCCGAGACAAAACCGTTCACACGAGGGTCGAGGGCACTTATGTGTTCGACACTGATATCACGCTTCCGACCCGACCACTGTGACCAGACAGCGGTACATTTTGTTCACCCGAGACTGCCTTGGTGGTTCCAGTGATATGGCTCCATTGCGCCGCTTTCGACGTCTTCTAGTCCGAGGGTGACACACTTCCTCGCACAGCCTGCGAAGCCTCTCACAGATTGACATCAGCTTGGAACAGGCTCGCTGAACGAGGACGAGGAAGAACGATAGCAACATGTCGATCGACATATGAATCTTGCGGCTCTTACAGTGTGAAGCCCCATCCTTTCCAGAAGGAAGAAGCGCCCATGAAGACTTCACCGTTCCCGAGTGATCTGGCGTAAGTCCCCGCCGTAAGAGCATCCTAACATCTTACTTTGTCGACGCGGCAAGGCCAGCGATGATGCTGACGAGCCAATCCTCGCATTGTCTTGTCACACCTCCTTGCTTGCCACACAAGCATTCGCTTGGTTTCCTGCACGCTTTATCATGTCCCGTGATCTCAGCCCCTTGCTTTTCGCCACTTTTGTCTAATCGGCCGTTCCTTTCCTACCTACCTCATCCTTCTACCCCATTCCACCGGCAAACGATCCCAAGCAGGCTCGACACTGCGATTGCAACGCCGACAGCTCTAGTCAGCTCTCAGGTAAAGGGGCTCTTGCATCTGGGTGCCTACTTCGACATTTTGTTTTTCCGCTTGTTGGCATCCGCTGTCAGGAGAACTCGAACACGGCCGGTCTCTGACAGGCTGACATAATCGACATCGTCCTCTGGCACGCTTCGACGAGGCTCCCAACGATTCAACCTCCCATCGCAACCTCATTGTAAGTAAGCTTCCGACACGGATCTCGAGGTGCTTGAAAGAGTGATATCATACGGCAGCTTGGAGTCGAGAGTCCATGGTAGGCCGCGGCCCCGCCAATGTTGGATTTGTCCATCTGGGCTGAGGATGAGCTCAGAGAGAAGCAAGGGTGCGATAACACTAAGATCGACGGTTGCGTAGTCACAAGCCCCGGGCAGGACCTGCGCGTCGATACCGCGTTTACCAGACCAACACTCGTCTATCCACTGGCAAGAAGTGTTGGTCTCGCTTGAAAGAACGACAGGGCGAGGTGCGGTTCTGTCCATCATTGGCAATAACAGCAACGTGGCCTGGGTAGCCGGGAGCGTAGGCGAGTGTAGACCAGCAAGCGATGTCGACACCGACCTGGCCGTTTGCGGATGCACATATAAGCGATGCTGAGGTCCAGGGGTGATGCAGCAGCGGCTGAACAGACCGGCAATTGGATTCGAACTCGCGAATGTGCACATTGTTGCGACAAAGGCACGTGAAGCCATCCTCCTTGATCGATGAGGGTAGCATCTTCTGATGGTGATGCTCTCACCGAAGGCATGCTGATCGGGAGGAGGAGATTGGAGTGTCAGGGGCGGAATGGCATGCATTGAAAGCGGTTCGTAAGCGAACAAGCAGAAGCCCAATCCTTGGCAAGTGCAGCGAGGAAGAGGAGAAACGAGGAAGCGCAAGCGGTTGGGAAGGCACATGCCTACAGTGTCTGCAACGGCTGCATCTCGCATGCAAGGGTCCAAATTTGCACTCTCTTTTTTGTCCGCCGCCGTCACCAAGCCCTCGATCAGGGGCCGTCCTTCCGCTCATGTTGGAGCACATGTTCAGACTCGACTCGACTCTGCTGTTCCAGCCTGACAGGCACAGCATGGAACAGGATCGGAAGCGCGCCAAGGAGCGAAAGCGGCCAGCTGGCGAGAGTCAAAGGCACGTCTCACAGTCGCGTCGAGCGGGCGAAAAAGGAGACGAAAACAAAAAGTGTTGGTCTCACTCGATGAAAATCGGAATGGCCGACCCCTTGCTTGGTCACCCACCATCTTTCTTGCTCGCTTTCGTCAGATTTGATGATGGGCTGGCTGGCTGGCTGGCTGCTGCTGCTGCTGCTGCTGCTGCTGCTGCTGCTGCTGCTCTACTGCCGCTCTTCCTCGTCGGCTTGCGATTCCTGTGTCTTGTCGGCTTCATTGTTCCTGCCTTGAGAGACTCGTCTCTCCCACATCATCCGACCCCTGACGTTTGTTCGCTTTGGGCCGACGCCGGCTACCGCGGCCCCTATTGAAGCGATCGAATCGTCTCAATGTTCGTCCGCGCGCACCGTTGCTGCCTTGTAGCACTTGTATGGCCAGCGGATCGACATGGTCTCATAGCGACTTGCATGCGCATCCCTCAGGCGCGCGTGTGCTTTGGGTTCTGATCGGCTGCTTTGCCAGACCGCTCGTTCGAGAGTGGCTGGCGTGACGATTTCGTCGATTCGAGCAGGTCGTCGTATGCTTGCAAGGAGATGCGATGGCTGTCGCGTGCGAGGCCACTTTTCTGCTTCAATCCAAGGTACAGAGCAGCGGAAGCTTGCCGGGTTCTGCATTTGGCGCAAAGACGGAGTTGCTGCCTCTCTATTTTTACGACAAAGCTGAAAAGAAGCGGGATTATGTCCCGACAGCCTCTAGAAGCGACGGGAGACAGGCGTTGCTGCCTTTTTCGTTTTCCTCGTATTATTCTTCACACTTTGCCTTTGGCGAGCAAGCCATGCCCACGCCAGACCCCTCGCGTCTGTCGATGCATGAATGATGCGATGCGTTTGATGTGACCAACACTGGTGACCCTCCAAAGACCATGCCTTCTCTTCCCTCCGCGGTCCTCGCCCCGTCAGCTCTGCAGATCGGATCTTCTTGCCGTCTTTTTCGCTCCTCCCGTTGTGCCCATGATCGGCAAGCGTCAGCCTGCTTGCTGGTCTCAGCGCCAAAAAGTGACACAGCAGATCGCGTCGCACCACTTCGCAGCTGGCTCGCGACGTGTCAGGAAGCGCTTATCACCTCACTTGTTCGCTCAAGCTGCGGATGCGACTGCTCCTTGCTCTACCGCTTTTCAAGAGCGGGCAGGACAAGCGCCTGGCTTCAGGTTTGTGATGCAGCGGACAGATCTGTTTCGGCCACTTTGCTGTTTCATTTGTCGATCCCGGATAGCCGCCAGAACCGCTCAAGGAAGTGACAGGACGACAGGCAGGACCGGCATCCTGGCCTGCTTTGCTTGCATAGCTGCCTTCTTTCAGCGTGTGGCATTCATTGACATGACCCCTTGCACCCCGCATTTCCCGCCTCTTTGCCCTCCCTCGTCTGTGTGCCCTTCCGCCTCCTGCAAGCCTCTGCCATCGTAGCAGCACCTTGCCCCCCCCACTTGGCCCCTCTTGCATCACTCAGAGACGTGCATCCAGACCTCTCGCTCTTGATCCTTGTGACATAGAGAACCCCTTGCGCTTGCGCTGCTTGACATCGCCGCCCCTGCCACGAACCGTCCAAGCTCGCAACAGCGCTCGCCGCTTTCTCTCCCTCGCTGCACCTTCCGACAGCTGCCTCCGGCGGAGCTTAGCAGCAGTCCCTCTTTGACAGTCTTCAAAGCTTGAGAGAATCAGGGTACATTGACGCTCTCCTTGACTGCCCTCCTGCCTGGTAAGTCCAGAGATCAACGTCCGTAGCAGATCAGGTTTGCCGCTAGACACATTTCTGTTCTGTCGAGCTCCATTCCGCCTTATAAGGGTGTATGCTTGTCGTCGACCCCCCTTCTCCTTTCCCCCGTCTACAACTCTTTGTCCATCTCTCCCCCATCCAATTTTGCTCCCACTCCAGCTTCATTCTTCGCCTTTGTTGGCTCTATCGATACTCGGAGCCTCCCTGCTCGTCGTTGTCTCTTTTTCTTCGTCTTCGGCTCTTCATCACCTTTTACACTCAACGTTTTTCACGGCCCGTTTCCTTCTCTCCTCAGATCGTCCCACCCCCCAACACAGCGCCGACGCTCTTTAATCTTGCTCTCGACTAATTGCATCTTCCAAGGCCTGACAGCTTTTCTCTCTGCTACATTCCTTTCGTATCGTTCTTCAACATTGATTACGATCATCACCTAGCTCCTCGAGACGCCGCCAGCTCCTAAGTGTGCGACGTTTCAACTTGCAGCCAAACCAACTCTCAAAAACGCCAGGCCACAGCGCACATGTCCACTGCTCAATCCAGCTCTCCTACAGGAGACCTCCAGCATCTCTTTCCCTCGCCTACATACTCTGACTCGGCTCTATCGTCGTCGTCTTCGCTGCTGTATACCCCGGATAACGACATGGCCAACAACAAGCAGGAAGTCAGCGATCGAATTCACCTTCATCACGCCTCCATCAGCGCTGCCAACGCCGCCTTCGCCTCTGCCACCAAGCGTCAGGAGTCGAGCATGAATGGTAATGCATCTGACGACACGGCCAACGTGTTTGCCCACAATGCTCCCGGCATTGTCGACGCAGACTTGAGTGGCGATGCCCAGTCGCTCGCTGCTGCGCTCGACTTTGACCGCATGAACGCGGACATGCAGCTTGCGTTCGGCAATGTCGACGACGCTTCATTTTCTGCCAAGCGTCCCACCACCCTGCAGTCCCTGGGTGTCGGAGGGGTTGGATCGTCAATGTTGCATGTCCGTGCCGAGTCCAACTCGGGCCGTCGCCACAGCATCCAGCCATTGATGCCCTCGACCGACTCGAGCTCGTCGTTGACCGACTACGCCAGCCTGGCGGGCGCCAACGCTGGCGCAAGAAGCATGAGCACCTCGTTCGAAGCCTACGACCCCTTCTCGTACACCGCCGTTGCCTCTGCCCAGAACGTATCCGCCGACATGGGCACAAGTGGGCACGACGTGTCAGGAACCGGCTTCCTCATGTCGCCTCCACGCCTCACGGTGAGCATGTCGAGCAACAGCCCCACACCCACGCCTCTCGCCGGATTCACCGAAGATGCCAAGCGACGTCGCACGTCGCAGGTGGACGCTACACCCGAACGCAGTGCCGAGCACATGGTTCACCAGCAGCGGTTCCTGCCTCAACAGACCCCGCCCAACATGTATGCGTATCAGCAACATCCACAATTCTCGGTCGGCTCGAGCGTCGGCGCAGGGCTTGAGACGCCGGCATCGGTGCAGTCGAGCTCCTCGCCGTGCCGAGTTCGGCGTCTTTCGCTCACGGCCATGGACCGCGCAGCGCACATTGCCAACCTCACCGCGAATCTGTCGTTGCCGGCATTCGGCGGCGAGCAGCTGCCGCCGCCCAAGAGTGCTCCGCCACGTGCTGCGTCGGATGCCATGCAGAGGGCGCAGTCGCAGGCTTCGCTCAGCAGCAGCAGGGTAGTGGACAACAACAAGTCCGCGGCGGCGGCAGCCAAGTCCACTGGCAACCCCTTGGCTGGCGGCAATGCCACTCCCAACAGCAGCGGAAACGGCAAGAACCAGGATGTGTGGCCCGATGATGTCGAGGTCGCCTTTTGGGAAGGTAAGTTTTGCTCATTGCTACTGTTTCCGATTCCACTTTCGCTACCAGACGCCTCTCTGCACATGGAAGCTGCTCCGGCTGCTGGCTGCTGAGCTGGCTGCTTGCTGGCACTGTTTGAAGTGTCAGTTAAGCGCCAGTTTTTTTTGGTTCCAGCAGCGGAGACAGAGAGACGCGTCTCGGTCAAATTTGAATCAAAAATCATTCAAAGGGCGCCTGCAGCTGATGCCCTTCTGAAAACTGGGAATAATGGTCCCAGAACGCCGAGCGAGGCTGTTCGACACGGAAACCATCTTGCCCTGAGCCTTAGCTACTGCGTTGCTCCCCCTATCTCGCTCGCTCTTCCGCATTCTTCACTTCGAGGTTGCATGGGATGCGAGAAGGGGCAAGTGCGGTCATGCGTCGAGCATCGTGTGGAGAAGAACTGGCGATCTGCGCGGCGTCTTCCAGTCGAGTCTAGATGTGCTAACTCTTTCTCTCGTCCTCCTTCTTGTTGCTTCTTCTCTTCCTTCTCTTCTCCACCTTCCTTTCCTCTTTCCTTCACTTGGCCTTCCCCCCTTCACCGCCGTCGCCTTATTCCTTGTTTTTTTTTTTTTTTCGGTATCGACCATCGTGCTGGTTCACGATCCGTTTCTCCAGCTCTTCGCCTCATTCCCAAGCTCGGTCGTCGAAAGGTGTTGGTGCACGGCAAGCCCTGTGGCCGCAACGAGCTCATCGCCGACTACATTGAGCGAAAGACCAATAAGGTGCGCACTCGCAAGCAGGTCTCGAGCCACATCCAGGTGCTCAAAAACATTCGCAAAGGCGATCCCGAATTCCAACAGCTTATCGCCGAGCCCACCACCGAGGAGGACTTCTACATTCCCGCTGGCGGCATGATGTATGCACAGACGCTTGCCGGCTACGGCTACGGCGGCCTCGGTGGAGCCTATCCGCTTCTGTCGATGGACAGTGCCAACAGCGGCAGCGGCGGTCTGCTTTCGCCTTATACCCCGGGCCTCAGCGGCGGCCAGGGCCTTGCCAGCCCTCTTTCGCCTGGTGCGCCTCCGCTGTCGGCCACGCACTCGATCACTTCGGGCCTCGGCGACCTTCACCTGCCTCAGTCGGGTGTCAAGAGCACAAGCCCCAACACACCTTGCCCCATCCTCCCCGCCAGCTTCTCCATGTGGGTGCACTGCTCATCCGGCGACGAGAAGCACGTCTACACCAATCTCGACCGCAACTCGATGGCCACGTATGCCAACAACCAGTCGTGCCTCCCTCAGATGACGCTCGACTCGGTGCGTGTCGGCCACTTCCGCTTCCCCCGTCTTGCCGAAATGTACCATCGCATGCCGTGCCAGTTCCTTCACGTCCACGTGCCGCTGTCCATCCCGCGTCACGACGTCATGATGCCCCGTTACGACCACTTTAGCACACAGCTTTCGTTGACATCGGCGCAGGACCTCCGACTCACCTCTGTGACCACGGTCTATTCACATGGCAAGCGCGTCTTGTCGCTTGTGGAGCCGCTGGAGGCACCTCGCAAGATCTCGGGCAGGAGCGGCGTCGACGTCAGCTCCACCACCGCGGCTGGCGGCGCCTCGGTCGCGGTCGACAGCACCGCCAGCACGAATGCATCGGCTCGGTCTGCCGAGCAGACTGCTTCGTCGCAGGACAACCCGACTTCTTCGACCCCCGTCAAGAGCAAGAACAGCCAGCGCCGCGAGAGCGACAGCAGCATCGCTTCGCTGAGCCCCATCTCGGGCACCTCGAGCGGACCCGCCTCGCCACGCACGCCCTTGGACGCCAACAACCAGTCGAACGGCAATCTGCGCCACCGATGGTGTCACCAGGCCCCGTTTGCTACCGACTTCTGGGCCGACTTCCTCAGCCGCAACCATCCTGTCAACGTCTACGGCGGTCGCGATGGCCTCCAGTCGTTTGGCAAGGAGCCAAGCGAGCGAGCTGCGCTCGGCATGGCCGTTTCGGGCGTCACGATCATTCAGGAATTGGTGGTGGCGACCGAGGGCGCAACTGCTGCTTCCGCTGCAACGACCGCCCGGGACGGCGCCGCGCCTGCGCTGCTCAACGATGCTGGCTCGAGCTTGAGCCCCGGAAGCAAGGTGGGCGATGTGGTACTTGTCATCGCCTGGGACCTCGAGTGCGTCGAGGCGCTCGGTACCAACCCCGGTATGCCCACTGTCTCGCTTCTCACTGCCGGTCCCAGTGCCTCTCCCTTGGGCCGAGCTGCGCCCCTGGCCTCTCCCTTGCACCACGCTACCGCCGCATTGCACACCGGCGCGCATGGATTGTCGCCCATGACGGCTGCTTTCCCCAACGGCGGTCCTACCCAGCTGCACCCTGCCATGGCTCACCAGCAGCAAGCTCACTTTGCACATGCCAACCCGCCCCCTTCGCTGATCCAGACGCAGCCCTCGCCGCAACCTGGCTTTGGTTTCAGCAAGGCTGAGGCTCAGCAGGCGTCGTCCAACGTCAATCTGCAGGCGCCAACTCTGCTGCGCAAGCGTGGGCTGTCGATGAGCAAGCCCAACTTAATGGTGTCGATTCCGCCTGCACCTGCGTACCTCAACCCCCAGAGGACGGCGAACAGCGCCATGCTGAGCCCGCACCCGCAGCTGTCGCCCGCGGCAAGCCCGACGCCGGCTGCATGGGCCATGATCCAGCAACGCGCGGTGCACACGCCCATCACTCC
This sequence comes from Sporisorium exsertum, assembly GCA_928724755.1. Lineage (NCBI taxonomy): Eukaryota > Fungi > Basidiomycota > Ustilaginomycetes > Ustilaginales > Ustilaginaceae > Sporisorium > Sporisorium exsertum. The sequence goes on along the minus strand of CAKMXK010000032.1, from coordinate 71,124 downwards.
ATTCCCACAGATGGGCGCGGGTCAGTGTGAGCCTCCGCCGCTCAACACGGGCGAGGACGCGAGGATGCAAAAGGAGCGACTCGAGAGGCACTGGGCGAGCCAGACCAACCCGCTCGGAGGCGCCCTGCCATCGCCGCTCGACATGAGCTTCAACCAGGCCGACGGGAGCGGCGTGCCGATGAGCTCGGAGGGCATGGCTGTAGCAGCGTCTGTGGCCGGAGGACATGGCGGCGGCGACTCTGCGCTGGGCCTGATGGTGCCTGGCGGCAGCGTGCCGCTGCTGTCGCCTGCTGGCTTTGACATGGGCAGCAAGATGGGCGGCGGTGTTGGTCTGCACACGAGTGGTCTAGACTCGGGCAATAACAGCTTTGAGCAGATGCTCAACGAGAGCGCCGACCTGAGCAACGACGCGAGTACGCAAGAGTATCTCAATGGACTTCTGGCGTCGATCGGTGTCGAGGGACAGGAGTTTAGCTCTGCTGTCTAAGCCCCCTCTTTCGTCGTTCTCTCTCAATCGCAGCTTTTCTCAAGCAGGGCCGCTTCCTTTCCCTTCACGCTAAGCCAGCTGGCCATGCGAGACCAAACGATTTCTGTCTCCGCGGCCATTGGCAGAGTTTTCCTTCTGTCATGGGTGTCTGTCTCCCTCTCTCTCCCTCTCTCTGCATTTCAACGTTTCGTCTCGATAGTTCCCCTTCTCTGCTTCCCACACACATCTCGAGCTTCTTTCACCGAACAAGTTCTGCATCCTCATTATCTGCGTCTTTTAACTGTATCCTTAGCACCGCATACTCTTATTGAATCTGATTGCATCGCTCTCTCTCTCGAACGCATCTGCCTGCCTGTCTGCATGAATGTTCGCCTCAGCTACTCGACTCGAAGCCATCTGCTGCTCTGACTGTGTGTCCCTAGGCGAATCAATCTACGCGACGCGCTCGCATACGCGAGTTTTGCGGGAGAGGGATGATTCGCACGAGAAGTGAAAGACGCGGAACATCTAGTGTTTACTTCCCATTTAATTTTAATATTTTTAAATGCAGTTGGAATGAGAAGGAGAGGCAGCAGAGGCAGCAGAAGGCGGTGTCGAGAAAAAGCTGAGTCGTCTCCTTTGCACAATTTTTAGCGCTGTTTCTCCGCACACAAGGCGAGTTCTGGTGAAGCGCCGTTGCGTATTTCGCAGAGTTGCTTTCGACACCAACACCATCAACACCGACCAGCAACCTTCAATCGTCTTGCACTCTGTCCGCATCATCGTCCATTCTCATTCTCCCTGCATCGCAACATTATCGCTCGTGCGCATCTTTCCGAATCTCAGTTTCAACCAACTCCAACCGCATTCTCCTCTCTTTCTCGCATTTTTCTCCAACACCACATCGACAGCGCTCGTAGCCGGCTACCAGCAGCTTCCTTTTCTTGATCTCTTTCTTTTTGCATAGGCGGTCCATCAACTCCTCGTCCTTCAGTACCGCAAATCCTTTTCGCTGCTTGCATTTCTGTCCTGCATATTCAGCTTGCTCTTGCTTTTCACTTGGTCAAAGCCGAGCAACTCATCAGCATCAACCTTTCGCTGCCTGTCGCTATCATCACAACTACGTCAAATCTACTCGGATCGACTTTGCCAGATTGGGGCATCTTTCTTTCGCCACGGATCCGCCAATTCAGCAGCTCTTGACGTCGCCCCCTCCGTTATGATCCGTCGAGCCCACTAGGTTCTATTCGACCTTTGGGCGACTCGGCCGTTCACTCACCACCCCTTTGTTCCTATTGATACAAGTTTGTCCCTCCTCTCAACTACTCCACCACAGCATTTCTTGTTCTCGCCATGGTGAATACCAGTCGATCGCGTACCGCTCTGTCTCCTGTTCCCCAGAACTACTCCCTCGACACCTCCTCAGCATCTCACACCGGCAAGACGGGTCCTGCCGTCGCTGTACGCTCAACGACAGGAAACAAGAGACGCTCAGTGCTTCGTGCCAAACTCTCCCACGCCGGCTCCGCCCTGCTGCGCTCGCCGTCCCTGGCCAATCACGCCTCCTGCTTCATCGAGCTGCCGCTCGTCCACGCATCGCCGTTTGCCTCTATGCACATGGCAAAGGTTCGTGCAGGTCTCAAGCGCAAGAAGGGCGCTCGAGATCAGCTTGGCAGAGCAAGTCACAACACGAAACACAGCGTCAAGCATGTCAAGAGCGTCGGTTCTCCCGCGCCTCCACCTCGCGGACGGAGGAACAGATCCCTAAATGTCATTGCATCTCCCCACCTGCACAGGGACAAGCCCTCGTCGTCTGATAGCGAACTATCCGACTGGTCTTCTATCCTGTCCTTATCGCCCACCACATCTCGCGCACCCCGTTCGAGGACCGAAGATGCCACTACGGTTGTCATACCATCTCGTCCAAGGATTCAAACCCGACGCTCGAGCCGCAACTCACTCCACAAGACGCTCGATGGTATGACGCTGGAGGACGGCCTGCCAGCCAGGCTCAGCCGATCCCAGTCTCGGTCCATGAGTCGAAAGATCAGCAATAACATAACCTTTGATACCAACGAATCCGCTCTCCCTTCGGCATCGCACCGCATCGCCAGCTCACGTGCAGCAGCGACCGACTCGGATTCCAGCAGCGAGGCGAACATCGACATGGACGATGAGGAAGCAGAACAGGCCCGCCTCATCTCTTCTGCACCCACCTGGCAGCTCCATCGTCTTCGTCGAGACGAGCTCATCAAGCTCTGCACATCCGCTGGCGCTTGGGGTGTCGTTCCCACTGACGACGAGCTCGAGTTGTTGACCAAGCAGGATCTCGTCAATCAGATCGTCACTTGTCGATCGAAACTTGACCGTGCTCAGGCAAGTGATCGTCAGCCGTCATCTTCTTTCAGCGAAAAGCCTCGCTCGAGTCGCAGCTCTCCCCACTCGTTTGAACAGCGTTCCGAAGGCGTCGAGACCAGCATGGTCCAACCCACGTTCGCTACGCTCTCGCGACTGCGCAAGTCGGAGCTCGAGCAACTGTGCCTCCACCGCGAAATCCAAACGGAGGAGGACGACAAGAAGGCCAACTTGATCAAGAAACTGCTGGACTGGCACCAGCTCAACGAGCTTGATGTCGAGAAGGACGCGGATGGGCCCGAGGAGAAGGACGAAGATGCAGACGAGATGCGATCGGACGTCTCGACCGCCACTGCTACGGCTAGAGACGAAGAACTCAAGGCTAGACAGCGCACTCCGACTCGAAGACGCAACACGAGGGCCACTAGCAACACGCACCTTGTGGCGACCGACAGCGACCAGCCGCTGTTGCTGCGTGCACGCGGGAAAGCGGTCTCGTCCGCAAAGCTGCCTACGCCTCCGCTCACATCCAACAACGAAGAGGCCAATGCACCGCAGGTGGGCGACGGTGTTGATGAGCTCAACGGCCTGGATCTGGAGAGCCTTAATCTCACGGACAAGGAAATTCCTCCGTCCAAGCTGGAGAAGCTCGAAAAGATCGGCTCGGGCGGATTCAAGGATGTCTACGTGGGCAAGTATCGCATCTCGAAGACGCGCGTCAACAAGGTGGCCATCGCCGACATCCGCGACCAGCTGACCGAGATGGATATTAAGGAGCTGAGTTTGCTGCGCGACTTGCGCCACGAGAATATTGTGCGCTTCATCGGCGTGAGCATCCCCGAGGATCCTCGCCACGTTCCTTGCATGATTGTCAGCGAGCTGTGCTCGAACGGCGACCTGTTCGACTACATCCGCAACACCGCTGCGCCCAGCGATGCCGAGGTGTTCCGCATTTTGCTGGAAACGGCGCGTGGCCTCGAGTATCTGCACACGCGCACGCCTGCCATCATCCACCGCGACTGCAAGTCGACCAACGTTCTCATCACGCAGCGCAAGACGGCCAAGATCAACGATTTCGGGTTGGCGCGCGTCAAGAACACGTCGCGCTCGATGATGCGGTCGTTGGTGGGCACGGTAAACTGGCAGGCGGTGGAGCTGTGGGTGCCCAAGCCGCACTACAACGAGAAAGTGGACGTGTGGTCGGCGGCCATGACGTTCTGGGAGACGCTGCAGTGGCACCAGCCGGAGAAGAAGTATCCGTTCCAGGGGATGAACGAGCATCAGATCTACCAGGATGTGGGGCAGAAGGGGCGGCGTCCGTATACGGGGTTCATCCGACGTCAGTTTGGCGGCGAGATTGTGGACCTTCTGGATCGGATGTGGGACCAGGCGCCTAAGAACCGGCCGTCGATGAGCGAGGTGTGCACCGAGCTCGAGTCGCTTATTCAGATGAAGAAGGAGGCGGCGGCGGCGGCCGCGACGACGACGACTGCGAATGGCACCTCGACTCGCAGCAAGGCTTCGTGACCTCAAAAACGACATGATCACAAATATCGCTTCCTGCCACAATGCTGAGTGGCTCCCTTCCCATCATCACCCCTTTCCCGGACTCTTCCCTTTCAGCATTTTCATTTATTCCAGTCGCACTTGCATCTGTATCATCTCTCCACATCATCATCAGCGTCTGCAACAATCCGAACTCTTCTCGATCTTTGACAGGCTTGTTGCCTTGATGCCCTACCAAGCGAGGCTCTGGGTGGAGCTTGTGAGCAGAGGAAGGGATTTGGCAAACGCGCGAGAATGTTAAGGCGCACTGTCGCTCTGACCGAGATGGCGGGAAAATGGTGCCAAGAGAGCGGACACGTGTCATGCGCTCATAAAGTGTTGATCTTGTCGGGCGAGAAGAAGAAAAATCGAGTCTGAGCTGTGTTGCTGTCGTGTCGCGGTCCAAGCCTCGACGTTGCTGTTGACTGCAAGGAAGTTGAGATTCTCGCATTTTTGTTGGAGACCATCACATCAAGGTCCAACTCGGTGGCGACGCTTCCTTTCTCGGATCATCATCGCCAAGAGTGCAACTTCCGTATCCAGAGACGAAGCAGAGTGAACGCACAGGCTATCCCACACAGCACCGTCTAGTCACTCTGCCTTAGCCGCTCTCAAGCAACACTTTCCATCTCCTGTGTATCCAGAGCAACGCCCTCCAACATCGTTGGCTCAAAATGGCATTGTCGATCTTTGTGCCCATCGGGTATGTTGCCACACTGGTGGTATCGATGCTGGTATTCTCACGCATCTACCGACGACGATCAGCGCTGAACCTGGCCAAGTCGTACCAACCATGGTTCCCCGAGGGACACGAAGCTCGGGACATTTACCAGACACTCGTAGCCGCGGACCCGCCTGCGCCGGAAGCGGTGCTCAAAGCGGCGCTACTGAACCGGGCGATGACGGATGTGCGCCGGATCATGCGTATGCGCGACGACAAACAGGCACTGGGCACGCTACTGCAAAAAGGATCCATTGGGGACGAGACCATGGCGCGGTTTACTCTAGCAGAAAAAGAGCTCGAGGCGGAGATATTGGACGTGGTCAGCGAGGCTAACACGTTCCGAGAGGGGTGGGGACAGCTGATCTTCCCAACGGCAAGTGAGATGGTCGCGCACCTAAAGCATAAGGAGATCTACTACGACATTCAGCGTCAGCGTGCGGCTGAAGTGAAGAAGCTCGAGGACGAGGGCAAGCCGGTGCCGAAGGCGACTGTGGAGCTTCCACCGCTCGTGACGCCGCCGGGGACCAAAATCGAGATTCAGGGTGGTCCGCAGGGCAACGCGGGCGGACCAATGCCATCCGGTGGCCCCGGTGGCCCCGGCGGACCCAACGGCCCAGGGATCAGCCTGCCCATGACCGGATCCGGTCCAGACGCGAGAGTGACGCTGCCCAACGGCCAACAGATCCACCCGGCCCAACTGGCGGCGTTGATGCAGGGACCGCTGCCGCCCAACCTCCCCCCGCAACAGGCGGCAATGCTGATGCAGGCGCGTGCACAGCTCGTGGCGCTGCAGGAACAGGCGATGACTCAACAACAGCAGCAGCAGCAGCAGCAAAAGGCGGCAGTGGAGGTGGAGCCGCCTTCGAGCAAGGTTGAAGCGGGCAGGGATGCCGCTGCTGCCGCCCCGGCGGCGAAGACGGCTACGGTCGAGGATGGCGAGGATGCATGATTGGGGCGACTGATTGTGTTTCACCGCTGAACCTTAAGCTCCAGATTGATGCTGCGAACACAGGCAGATACGGTTGATATCGGAAGGAGTGAAGGATTGTGGCGTGAGTGGTCTGGATGCGAACCACGACCACATTCAATCATGGTCATCAGACACTACCATGCCAACCCCACCTTGCCATACTAGAGATAATATGATCCCCGCGAGGTCTCTGCAACACGCCTTCTTCGGTTGCGACTATCTTGTGTTGTAGCTTCCTTGCTTGCATCGCTGCGACACAGTCACACTCGAGTCGAGTTGAGCTCCAAGTTGTCATTGTTGGCGAGAATGTGCCAGCTCGCGAGCGAGTGGGCTGGATGAGATTGGTGGGCGGGGAGGGGAGATCGACGCATTGTCTTCCCTGGCAAAAGATGCAACGCGTCGAACTCGAGGACCGAAGCCCACAAGCATGACACGCGGATGGCTCTGATTTGGACGGCGGTGTGGGTGGGACCGATAGCGAGGGACGCATGGACCGGCAACTCGGGAGTTTTGTCAGACAAGTGGAGCGAGCGATTCAAGCGTATCCCAGCCCCACACACAGAAACAAGATCTGCAATGCGCGTGTCTGGGGCATGAGGAAGAGGAAGAGAGTGGATTTCTTGGCGGAGAAGAAGCGGAAGAAAGACCATCTTTCTCTCTCAGCCGTCCGCTGAGAGTTGCACTTTGAAATTCGAGAGAGAGGCGAAAGAGCGAGAGAAGAGAGACGAGAGTGTGCAGTGCTGCTTTGTCGGCGGCGTCGGCTCGAGACTGAGAAAGGCAGACACGCTCACGGCTCACAGGCACACACCAACGCACAATGCACACACGCACGCACGCACCTAAAAAGCGCAAAATGCACGCGCTTTTCTCTCTCTCTCTCGCTGAGTGGCTCGGCTGGTAAACTGGCTCGCAGGCCCTTTAAATTATTTCAAAATTCAAGCTTTTTTGGCTGGGGAGTGACGACGAAGCCGCATTTTGATGGAACCATTGCGCCCTGCGTTCATCGTCCATCACTCACAACCACGACAACGTCAACAGCTCGCCACCCACAAACGCCTCATCTGGCACTGGAACTCGTTCGATCTTTGCAAGCCAGGCGGACTCATCGTTGGACACAGCAAAGCTTTTGGTGACGCCCTCGACCGTGGCTCTTCATTTGGCAACCCTCCCCGCCTCCTGGCCCTGTTTGCAGCCGCAGCCACCACCGCCGCCGACTTCATCAGTGCCTTTTCCAATCTGCTCTTCTTGGCTGCCGTTTGCGTACCCACAACTCCATCCTCTCGTATATCAGAACGCATCTCAGGGACCGGCACTCATCAACTTGCCGGCATCTCGGCCTGCGCACATCTTCTGCATAGAGCGCCGTCCCCTGCGCCAGGCTGATCATCGGCGCCACTACGCCACTCTCTCATTTGCTGGCTCTCACTTCTTCCTAAACGAGTCGCATCCAGCATCCATGGCATCCGCCGTTGCCACTCTTCTCCAACGTCCCAGCCGCAGCTCACTCAGCTTGAGTCTCTGCCAACAATAAGCATAGAAAACGCGCATTTGCCTTGTCTGCGTATTTGCACCACCACTATCACCACCTTGGCGCCATGGCGTCAACTTCGGCTGCCGCCTTCGGCAATAATCTGCCCCACGCAAGTGCGCGCGTCTCCCAACCACGATCAGCATACCACCCCTCTATAGAAGATCAAGCGCCCAGCACCGGCGACGACTCGGACGATCCTCCTTCCTTTTTCGTTCGTGCACTCTACGACTTCGAATCCAACGATGCCAGCTCGCTCTCCTTCAACAAGGGCGCGCTTATAGAGGTGCTCACCCAGCTCGAGTCCGGTTGGTGGGACGGCCTGCTTGATAACCACGTCCGTGGCTGGTTCCCCTCCAACTATGTCGAGCCCATCTCGGATCAGGAAGCAGAAGTCGAGCTCATGGTACGCGCTCATGCACAGTACAGCTTAGGCCTTTCGTCGCAGTCCTCCATCGAATCTGACTCCTTCTCCCGTCTCGGCTTTGGTGCCGGCTTCGACGGCCTTCAAGCGCTCATCAAGGGCGATGAGATCGGCAACAGCGACGCTTTCAGCCAGCTTGCCGAAGCTGCCATGCTCGACCCGAGGAGACGCATGTTCGATCCAGCTAGCCCCAACCTTGCACAAACACCCATCACGCACCAGTCGAATGCGTCACCGTATCGACGTGCTGCATTGGCTTCGGCAAATACAGGCTCTGCAACTCTTGATTCTGGCGTCCCCACTTATCCTCGTACAGCCGACACGCGTCTCCAGTCAACAGCAGCTGCCTCGGTCGCGGAACAGCAGCTCGCCTTGGAACGCGAACGTGCCAGGGCTGCTTCAGTCTCGAACCCGGTCCAGGCCCAATCCTCCGCATCCCCGTCTTTGGCAGCAGCAGCAGCAGCAGCGGCTGCCCGACCAAGAGCAGCTACTGGCACCCAAGCCTCGTCGAGCAGATTGCAACCCCAGCCCATGATCCGCACTTCCTCGTCCGGCCAGAACAGCTCGGTTGATTCGCGCAAAGACTTGTACGACGCCAACCACCTCGGCCCAGACAACAGCAGGCCCAATTCGTTGGCCACTAGCGGAGAGTCGCGCCCCTCTTCGGCCAACAGCAGCAACACGGCCATCTTCCACAACGGCACCGCCCCCGTCCGTGCACCCAGCGCCAATACTGCCGATCGCATGCCCAGTTTGGCCAGCGTACCCAAGCCTTGGAAATTGCGGCTTACTGATGACGAAAAGTACTTTTTCTACGTCCATCGGTTCACACACGAGATCCGATGGAACTACGCAGATGCAAAGACCAAGCTGACCATTCTCTCGAATGTCACGCCCCGTAGTCGCTCGCCCAGGCCATCGAATCTTGCAGCGAATGCGGCGCAGGAACAGAGCAAAGGCGCCCCGAATCTCGGAGTAGGACTCAACGTCACTCAGGGCATCTCGGCGCTCCATCTCGACTCGGACGACTCGGATCTCGACGGCGATATGAATCCAGTCTTGCCAGGGAAGCCGCCCAAGGCCTTGCCTTCCGACAATGCCAATCGAGGCGCCAATGCATCCTCGACTATAGCTGCATTTGCACACCATCCTGTCCTTTCATCGCCAAAGGTTTCACCACCGACGCTGATGTATGAGGAAACCGCGGCTTACGAGCTGCAAAAGTCGCTAGCACCAGCGTCAGTGCCGCCTGTCAGTTTTCTAGTGCGACGCGCCAACGAAGCCATCCGACAGCTGGCGGCGATCGCTACGGAGCAGATCGGTACCAATGGTCTGGCAGAGTCGGATGCTTCGCCCTGCTGTCCTGCAGATGACGGTGTCTATCTGCCGAGGTTGGCTCACGCTACAGCTGACGTGGTTGCAGCCATCCGCGAGGTTTTGTATGCCACTGGCTCGCTTTCGCTCTCCACCAACGATCTGGCATCCCTCTCCAAACTTGTTGCTAGCAAAGCATCTCAAACCGACGGTGCCAAGTCCCTCTCGGAAAGCGTATCTGCTGCCGCAAACGGCGTCAACCTCGATGTGTACTCCAACGTGCTTCATACGCTCTACACTTCGACGCACGGCGGCGACGCCGCTATGTTGAGTATGTTTGGCGTTAGCCCGAAGGACGCGGTTGCACCGACCCCAGCAGCTCTGCATCCCATCGGACGCAAGCTCAACGCGGTCGTATCCAAGCTCGTCCTCTCCTCGCGTCAAGTCATCGATCACACCGTCACGCTTGCCTCCTCGCCCACCTCGGGCTTGGAAAGCACCATGACCGATCTCGACGCAGATGTGTTTTCCAAGCTCTACAAGTGCAGGCATCGATTGCGCGAGGATGCGCTCGAGCTCATGCGTACGCTGCAGAGCCTCTCATCCGAAGCGGAAAAGTCGAGGAGTACTGCGCTCGCCGCACCGCACAGTCGAGGTTGGCTGCGCAGGGTAGAGGGCAATTTGGAGAGCGATATGGGTCTAAACGGTGTTGGCCCGACGTCGTTCGGCAGTGGCATGGCAGCTAGTTGGCTGGGTAATGGGTTTGTACTGCCGTCCAAGTACGAGACTGCGTTGATCAAGGCGGAAAGCAAGGGGGTACGCAACAATCCGTTTGATCAGCGCAGGGAGACAGAGTCGGCGGTGGTGCGCGGTTTGTTGACACTGCGACGCATTCCCGAGAAGCGGTTGGATCAGCAGATGGTCAGGCAGTTGCAGCAAGCTCTTGCCCGTCTTGAGACTGCGAGGGAGACAGCCGCAGCAGCAGCGTCAAAGGCCAGCAACAGCAGCATTGCTCACTCTGCGTCATTGATCCTGACCAGGTTCAGTCTACTGGAAAGCTTGGTCGAGAGCATCGATCTAGCGGCCGGCCTCGACGTCGACGGTCCCAACGCCAAGGAAGCCAGATCGTCACCCATCAACGAGCGCAACGCTGCCAATGCGACCAAGGCGCGCGGCCTGATGCGACGCCTTGTCGTGCTCAAGCAGGTCGCCTACGATGCATCGTGTTCGCTCCTTCTTGCTGTGCAGGAGCACGACAGCTCTGCATCTGCATCTGCGTCTGCAACCGCCGGCAGCGTCGCCAGCGTCGTACAAATGCAATCTCTCAAACTGGCCAAGCTGTGTTCTGCAGTCGTCAAGACACTCGAGGACCTCGCCAAAGTGGGCGAAGAGCAGCTCAAGGATGCTTCGCCTTTCTTCGGCGCGCGTGCATCGGTGTACGGTTCGGAAGACGGCATCACCATGCCTTCGACTGGAGTGTTTTCGCGTAAGGGCAACAACACCAGCAACGGCCTGCACGAAGAGGTCGAGGAGATGGCACGCTACGGTCGGGGTGATGACGAGCAGCCGGACGAAGAGGCCGAGTTCATGTACCTGGGACCGGGCATCGCCGTGCCGAATGGTCCTCGGGCCAGGTCCGGCAGCCGCGCGACGACGGGCTCGACGGCCAATTCGCCCGTTACAAGCCTGGCTCCGGGTCGCATGGGCTCGACGTCGTATGCTTCGAGCAACTATCGCCAGCGGTCGACTTCGGTCACGACGGGAGGATCTGCGCGTTCGATGCAGTCGTACACGGACGGGTCGAGTCGGATTCTCAGTCGTCGAGGCACGCTGGTGGATGGACACGCGCCGGGGAGCATCGATGAGGATGGCGAGTCGAGTCGTACTGGCAGTGGCAAGCTGCGCCGGCTGCTGGGCGATGATGCTCCTCTCACCAACACGATGACTCAGGACAGCGATCACAGCGTTGGCACCACCAATACGGCGCTGTCGACGCTAACGCGACGCAAGGAGGACGAGGCACCGTGGTTCCTAGAGCCCGACTATATGGGTGATGACATTGTCATCGCCCAAGACGGTTCGGTAAAAGGAGCGACGCTCGAGGCGCTGCTTGCGCGCCTGACGATGCACCACTCATATGACTCGTCGTTCAACAACACATTCCTCATGACGTACCGCTCATTTACGACGACGCAGACGCTGCTCGACTTGCTGGCGCAGCGATTCCGTATCTTGCCGCCAGAAGGTCTCAACGAGGAAGAGCTGGCGCTGTGGACGGAGAAGAAGCAAATTCCCATCCGTCTGCGGGTGTTTAACGTGCTCAAGATATGGCTGGAGATGCACTTCTACGAGGGCGAGGATGAGCCGTACTTGGATCAGGTGCGGCGTTTTGCCGTCGAAGAGATGGGCGAGGCTCCGTCGATGAAGGCGCCGTCGCAGCATTTGCAGCGGTTGGTGGAGAGGCGGCAGGGTGAGGGCGAGCAGATGATCCGCAAGATGGTGCTGCCCAATACCGCGCCTGCTCCCATTTTGCCCAAGAACCTCAAAAAGCTCAAGTTCCTCGAGATTGATCCGCTGGAGTTGGCGAGGCAGCTTACGCTGCTCGAGTCGCGACTATATAACAAGGTGAAGCCGGCGGAGTGTTTGGGCTTGAAGTGGACCAAGCCGGGGAACGAGGTGCATGCCAAGGGGATCATGGAGAGTATCAACACGCACAATCGGATTTCGGCGTGGGTGGCGGAGACGATCTTGCAGCAGGAGGATCTCAAGAAGCGCGCGGCGTTGATCAAGCATTTTATCAGCATTGCGGATCGGTGCCGGGCGTTGAACAACTTTTCGGGCATGTGGGCGATTGTTTCGGCGTTGTCGACGGCACCGGTGCATCGGTTGAGGCGCACGTGGGATGCGGTCTCCCAGAAACACGTGTTGGTGTTTGAATCGCTCGAGGCGCTCACGTCTGCGTCGCGCAATTGGGCGAATTACAGGGAGGCGATCCGCAAGTTGAAGCCGCCGTGCGTGCCGTTCTTGGGGCGCTACTTGAGCGATTTGACGTTTATCGAGGACGGCAACCGGGATCGGCTCAAGGAGAACGAAGCACTGATCAACTTTGGCAAGAGGCAGAAGACCGCGGAGGTGATCAGGGAGATCACGATTCATCAGAGCACGCCGTACAACTTGGCGCCCGTGCCGGCGCTGGAGAAGTTTATCGAGGCGAATCTGGTCGATGCCAGGTCGGCGGATGATCTGTATGAACAGAGTCTTGCGTTGGAGCCGAGGGAGAGGGAGGATGAGAAGATTGCCAGATTGTTGCAGGAGAGTGGGTTCTTGTAAGGGAGATGGATTGGATGGGGAGGGGGGAGTGCGAAATGGGACAGGTTTCGACGATGAGATGGTGTGAGGTGTGAGGTGAGAGGTGTGAGGTGAGAGGTGTGAGGTGAGAGGTGTGAGGTGAGAGGTGTGTGTGTGTGTGTGTGTATTTCTGTGTGATCAAAGGATGCATAGAAGTGCGCAGAGTGCATGGGAGGTGTTGAGAGAATAAGGGTGGTGTGAGTGGTGGTGTCAGCACAGGCAGAAGAGACACACAAGAGAGGAATGGAGGGACTTGTGTACAATGAGCAACATACGATTTCGATCGTCGGCGACACAGAGGCAGGGTGGAAGATGTCAACACGACAAAAGCCAAACTGAAAATACCATGATCACACACAACATTTGACCCTACCGCCTTCTACTCCTCGCCTGCGCATTCACCGCCTCAACCTCCTGCGTGGAAGGAAAGGCGATGTTCCAGTACCCATCGGGCGTGCGAGCACGCTCAAAAGTCGTACGATGCCGACTGCATGCTTGGCGCGAGATGTCGCCCTCGCCTTGCGGGCGGTGCGAAGTGGCGCTGTTGAGGTGTGTGTAGAAGAGCGTGCAGTCGGGACAGTCGGAGGCGTGGAGCGTGCGGCGTGTGTGCGGGTTGCGGATGGGTGTGCTGTCAATGTATGCAGCGGTGGTGCGAGCGGGGGTGCGAACTGTGCCGGTAGGAGCGGGAACCTGTGGAGCTTCGAGTGCGTCACCGGTGGGATGAGTGTTTCGTTCAGCGACGTCGTGAGTGGTTTTGCGAGAGGTGGATCCGACGGTAGTGCCAGTTGTCGTGCTGGGTATGGTTCGTGTGCTTGCAGCTTTCTTTGCACCAGCATCACTGTGAACAATGCTGCTATTCGCACCGACTTCATCGACACTCCTACCCTTTGGTGGCGGAGGTGACGAAGAAGGCAGACCCAGCTCGGACGACGCGCCCGGCTGGCCATGATCAGCAGCTCTGAATCCATCAACTTCACCGCCTGCCCCCTTCATCTGCATCCGCGCGACCCTCTTTGATCCACTGGTGCCAACATTGGAAGGATGAACGGGAAGCGTCAGCTCGCTTTGCTCTTCCACACCACCTTCCATCACACCATTCGGCGACAAAACCCCAGCATCCGCCCAAACGCGTTTGGTGTCCGCATCGAGCTTCCTCTCGATCCTCGTCAACTCGCCGTTCTCCGTGGGAGAAGCCTTATCGTGTCCGCCTCGACGCCTGCGCTTCCGTTCGCGCTTAGCCAGCGACTCGAGCCACCACGCTTTGAACGCCTTCCATGCGTCGCGTTCGCGTTCGTGCTGGCAGACTTGCGTGCGCAGGTGTGAAATTTCGGCTTGCAGGGCGACGCATTCGCGGCAGTGCGCAGTAGGGGAGGGTGGTTTGGAGGGTGAAGTGAGAAGCGACGGTTGCGCGGGTATCTGGATCTCGACTAGTGCAGGCCGCGAGGAGGGCGATGGGGGAGGAGGGAGCAGGCGCAGCAGCGACTCGATTCGGGCGGTCGAGGCGTGCAGGTCGGCCAGCGACTGTTCGAGGTGCGTTCGCAGCTGGACGGCGTTCAACTCCGGTGAAGAGCGGGATGGTGCAGCGTCACCAGCGACAGCGAGATGCGTGCTTGGGGTTGCGAATTCGGCGTCGAGACCACGCTTGCGTTTGAGGGCGCCACTCATTCTGGCGTGACGGTGTTCTGCGGTCGATACCTTTGTGGTTAGGGGAGAGATTGAGGAGTGACGGTGAGAGTTGGGTCGTGTTGCTCAGTCAACCAGAAAAAGAAGCAGGGCAAAACCTCCACACCAACACTCTTGCCCCCACCTCAGCAGCCGTCCCTCGCCGCCGCCATCAGCAGACGCGACCTTTTGCCCGTGTAAACCAGCAGCGCTAAACAGCACTGCCAACGCATCTCACTGCTATGACAGTAAATTAGCATCACAACACTCGTCTGCACATAGTCTCTCATCAAACGCATTGTTCACACCTAGAATGCATCGACAAAGAAGTGCTCTTGCATGGCCCCCTCACTCAGCCCACCCCATCCCCTCAGCAATCTTCATCGCCAACGCCCGCTTCATAAACTGCTCCCTCGCCAGCATCCTCGTCTGTTTCAAAAACGCGCCCAAATCAATCCTCTCCGCATTCAGCGCCCTTCCCAAATGATACAGCGTATCCTCGATCGCATTATCCTCCGCGACCAACTCTACCAACTGGTTGCCCACAATACTCGTCGCCAGCACCATGCTATCCGGATCCGGATCCTCTCGCGCCTGCAGCCCGCGGATGGACTCGGTAATCTCGCCCACAGACGCCTCCAGCCGATCGCCCGTTGTCTTGCACACATCGCGCACCGCCTTGAGGCGCGAGATCTCGTCCTCGATGGCGGGGAGGCCGCGGTCCAGGTCAGACGAGAGGATCTCGAGGCGTGTGTTGGATGCGTGGAGGGTGGAGGCGAGGGCGGTGAGGCGTGTGTCGAGTTTCGTGTAGATGCGGTCATGCAGGGCGAGGAGTTCCGGATTGACCGGGCGTGGAGGAGGAGGAACAGACGCGTTGCTCGTAGCAGCAGCAGCTGGAGGCTGAGACGGATGGGGGACCTCTTCTTCGTCATCGAGCAAGTTGATGCCCTTGGGTTTGGGTGCGACGGCAGGCTGCGGCGGCTGCAAGTCGCGATATCCGTTGGCACCATTCGTGAAACCGCCGGCTGAGTGTGCGTATGGTTGAGGTCCAGGTACAGCAGGCGGTTGTGGTTGCGGTGTGCCAGTCGCATGCGGAGACTGATGATGGGCTGCATGTCCGTTCTGAGGTGGTGGAAACGGCTGGCCCGAAGCATGGTTGCCATTGTACGGTGGATGCGGTCCCGGATGGCTTTCCGATGCCGGATAGGGGGATGTATGAGAGCGCTGTTGGTGTTGGAGCTGCTGCTGCTGATAGTGGGTATACTGCTGCGAGTCGCGGCGCTGCGGTAGCCCTGCTGCCTGCTGCCACGGTGCTGTATGCGAAGGAGACCGCGGCGCGGTCACAGAGGATTGCGGTCCAAATTGAGCTTGATTCAACGCAACATGTTGAGATGGAGGATTCCCGCCAAATCCAGCCGGTACAAAGCCTGCTCCTGATGAGCGTCTGTACGCTTCCTCTGCGCCAAAGCGTGGTGCTCCGGTCTGTTGCGGCGATTGCATCTCCCTCGCCGGTATCGGTGCCGGCGGCGGTGAGCCGTATTGAGTCGGATGAGACAGTGACGCTCGAGGGCCAGGGCTGTAAGCAGCAGACCCAACATCTGGACCCAACGACGAAGACGGTTTGGGAGGTCGATGTGGAGCGTGATGGCCTTGTGCTTCTTGCGAGGTGGAATGTGTGCCAGGTGCTGGTGGAGGTGGTTTCTGACGCTGGTTGTACGCGCTCGAGCTATGAAAGGAAGGACCATCTGCCATGTGAGGGGAATGCGGAGATGCCGGAACCGGTGGTGGACCGTTGTGTCGCTGTGCGGCAGAGGCGCTGGATGAGCTGCTCTGACCCTGTGGTGTTGAGGGTTGTGAGCGCTGTGGCTGTTGCTGCGACGACGCAGTCGTGGGGTAGACAGGAGTAGGTTTGGGTTTAGCATAGACGGGAGGTTCACGACCAAACATGTGCTGGCAGTCGTGGATCAAATCCAGCAAATTGCATGCTTCGGGCTTGCTGCGCCATCTTTGTAGATAGTCTCCGCCGATCTCACCGCTCGGATCGACATTAGGCCCTTTGCGGATGCCCATATCCGGCGTGGGTGCGACGAAGGCCATAGGCGGTTCGCGTGGATAGTCTCGTGGGATCCAGTACGCCACGGGAATGTTGTACGTGGTGTTGCGAAAATCGACTGGAATGGTACCGTCCAGTGTAAGAAGCAGCTGTGTCCGACCATCGTTGAAAGTGAAGACGTCGGTTTTGGGGGAGAGGGACGAGACTGCAATCAAGGCTCGATCGACGTCGGCAAACACTCGGTCGCGATCCATGTAGGGGCCGAGGACGGTGCGCAGCCACTTCTGCACCACGGCATGGTCCATGGCAGGCCACACACGCGATGATCCCCGCAGTGATGAGGCCGAAAGAAGAAATGGATGTTGTGTCGAGTCGCTCGTGTTGATAGATGGAAGGGAAGGAGGGCTGAAGATAGCTGTTCGTCTCGACACTCGCATGGCCCGTTCGCTGCTCTTGCACTTCACGCCGCGGCGAAGTCTTGGCGAATCGGGGCAGTCCGCGAACATCACCAGAACTGATTTTCCGATTGGAGATTTTCAATTCTCGTTTCTCGCTGGGGGTGATCCGAAAAACACACTCAAGAAGAAAGAGCTGCACAGCGCAAGGCAGCCGACAAAATCTCCACCTTTGCTCGACTTTTTTGTAGTCGAGACGGGGGCATCATCCTTCGTCTCCTTCTTTGTCGAGCAACCGCATCGCCTCATCCGATCCGAGCTTATCCTCCTGCCAAAGCTCTTGCAACCATGAAAGCATCGGCTCGCTCGCTCTCGCGCGCCAGCGGGATGGTCCGTTCGGCTGCCCCGTTTCGACAGTGCTTCGCACCGTTGCTCACATCGAATCGCAGAGCATCTAACACTCGAACGCAGCAACAGCAGCAATTGATGCATCAGCAGCATCGCAGCCTCTTCGGCTTCTCACTCTTCGGCGGTAAGAGGGACAAGAAGAACGACCCGTTTGCACTGCCACCTCGTGCAGCCAAAAAGCCGTTACTGGCGCAGGACGATCTCTTCCACCCATTCTCGAAATCGCCCATCCCATCGATTCGAGCGCGCGGTGAACGCATCCGATCGCTAGCGCCTTGCCCCGTCAGCATGTCCAAGTACAAGGTGCGCCGTTTGGTCAATTTCGAATGTCCCGACTGCGGCTGGCCCACGCACTACAGCGAAAAGGAGTGGGCCGAGGACACGGAACATGGCAAGTACGTTGCCCGTCTACGAGAAGCCAACGAGGACGAGCACGATCTTCGCAGCGGTCGTGAGATGTCCGAGTTCAAGCTGCCGGGTCCACAAGGGTTTGAGGAGACGATCAACATGTCCAACTGGGATGTGTTTTTCTACACGCGCAACTTTAACTCGATAGAGTCGGATCGCAGCCGAAGACACGTCAGCAAGGTTCTCACTTTCCCCACCACCATGGGTGCCGTCATTCACGAGAACAGCCCGTACACTAAGAAGTCACGCAGGCTCACTCATGAGGGATTGCGCAGCATGATCGCGCTGCGACAGACACTCCATCCCCAGGCGGGCGACAAGCCTTCGCTCGACAAGATGCGCATCTTTGTCGTTGGTGCCAGAGCGGAGTCGACGCTGCCACCTGCCGTGTGGGATCAGTTGACGTATATGTTCCCCGGCGTGCCTTTCCATCTGTTCCTCATCGGCCCTGAAGCGCATATCCCCACAGACAAGCAGATCCAGATGCAGGAGCGTGCAGGTCCCGGTTCCGGTAGCATCTCGATGCACAAGGGTCGCGTACGCAAGTCCAACTACGGCGCCCCCTCGCGCACCGTTGTCGTCTCCGAGGGGCTTACTATCACTACGATCCAGTCCAAGTACGAAGATGTACATGCACAGCTCGAGCCGTTTGACGCCTACACCGATGTGTTTTTCGCTTTCAGCCCTGGGTTCGGGTTCCCTTCGCAGATCGCTGTCGAAGAGGCTGATAAGGCGAGGCAGGAGGGTCGCGATCACGAGGCGCACTTTGCGCGTGCCAAGAGTACGTATCATGCGGCTGGTGCGGAGAGCGCAGAGTCCACCGAGGCTTCGGCTCAGAAGGCGGCTGACGATGCGGTAGAGCTGGCAAAGGCGCAGATCGCCGAGCAGCAGCAACACATTGATGGCTCTTCTTCCTCCGGCGCCGCTGCTGCATCGAGCAGGCCGGCGTACACTGTCGACGCAACCTCTTCCCCCGAAGGCGGAGACATCCCGTCCGAAGAACCCGCACCCGTCCTCACCTCACCCGATGGACACACGTTTACTGCGCTGACCACCGCCCCCGTTGTTCAGGCGCAGCGCGAATGGGCCCGAGCCATCGGCCAGATCCTCTCGACACGCTGTGCGCTCATCGCCACAGGGTTTTCGCCAGCTGATGTGGAGCGCGACGTGCTGGCGTTCGAGAGCGTCGACGGCGTGCGTGGCGAGTTCGACTGGCTCATTACGCCTGGTGAGAATGTCTTTGCTTCTCAGCAGTGGGCTGTTGCTGATTTTGATCCGAGAGTGGCGGTGAAGGCCAACTGGGGTCTGTGGGCGGTAAGGGGCAAGAGGTACGATATTCAGGGTCCTACGGGATACTGATGCCCCACTTAGACCGATGCAATGTAACGTTACTGCACACATCTCTGACTTTCGAAGTGATGAGCGTGAAGCGATCTCTAACTTATTCTATTGAGTCCATCACAATTGCTTTGAAGTGCTTTACAGAGAACCTTCCTTGATGCGCTGCCTATACCATCTCGTCATCTCCTCGAGTCCATCTTCGAGCTTCCAACGCGGATACCAGTCGAGCAAGCTCGTGGCGCGCGTGATGTCCGGTCTGCGTTGCTTGGGGTCGTCCTTGGGCATGGCAAAGTATTGAATCTCTGACTGGGAGTTTAAATCCACCGTGCCACCGTGCGATGAGGAAGAAGCGTCGAGGTGGTCTTCGGCTTTGACCTTGGCCACGCATTTTTGGACGAGGTGGACGAGCTCCATGATGGTGAATTCGGCGGGGTTGCCTAGGTTGACGGGTGTGTGGACGTCCATTCGATGTGCGTTATCGAAGTAGCCGTCGTGTGTGGTGTTGACAGAAGCAGCGAGGGTGGGAGCAGGGGTGGAGACGGCCGAGGTGGAAGGGATGATTGTGTCGGGCGTTTGGGTCATGATGTCGGCTGCTTCGAGTGCTGCTGCGGATGTGGTCTGCGTCTGCGCCTGTTGCTGCTGCCTTTGCTGCTGCGGTGATTCCGTCCCCTGCGCAGGCTCAGCATTCATCAACGCAATCAACCCGTCAATAAGATCATGCACAAACATGAAGCTTCTCGTCTGGGACCCATCACCAAACACCGTCAACGGCTCCCCCCGCAGCGCCTGCAAGATCAAATTGCTCACCACCCTCCCATCGTGCGGATGCATCCTCGGCCCATACGTGTTGAAAATTCTCGCCACCCGCACATCCACGCGATCCTGATAAAAATACCCATACGTCAGCGTCTCAGCCACCCTCTTGCCTTCATCGTAACAGGCCCTCGGCCCCACCGGATTCACGTTGCCATTATACGTCTCCTTCTGCGGATGCACATCGGGGTCGCCATACACCTCCGACGTACTCGCGAGCAAAAAGCGCGCTTTGGTGCGCTTCGCCAGACCGAGCGAGTTGAGCGTCCCCAGGAAGTTGGTCTTGATGGTCTTGATCTGGTTGGCCTGGTACGAGATCGGACTGGCGGGGCACGCGAGGTGGTAGATCTGGTCGACTTCGACGATGAGCGGTTCGACGACGTCGTGTCGGATGAGTTCGAAGTTGGGGTGCCCCACCCATTGGGAGACGTTGGTTTTTTGACCCGTGAAGAAGTTATCGATGACAAGCAATTCGTGGCCCATGAGCATGAGACGGTCGACGAGGTGCGAGCCTACGAAGCCGGCGCCTCCCGTGACAAGAATTCGCTTCTTTTCATCGACGGGAAGCACGCGGGTGGGAAGGTAGCCGTACGAGGAGGAGGACGCTATCGAGGAAGCACCGTGCAGTTGGCGGTGGGCATCGATGCGTCCGCTGCCGAGGCCAAATGACCAAGCAGTGGATCCGGGAGCTGCGTGGATGTAGCTCAGCTGCCTTTGCGTATACAGATCCGAAGGTGTGGGGCTCGGGCCGCGTGCTTGCGCTCGTGATTGAGCGAGGATGCTGACATGCGACTCAGGATGTGCATGGGGCACGTTGTGCGACCAGAACGACGACGCTGCTGATCTGTAGCTTCGTGTAGGATGGCTCTCGGCACGAGCATGTCGCTGCCAACTTGATGGGCTGCTTGAGCCGGGAGATTGGTTCCCTTGCACATATCGTATTTGAGGTGAGGGGGACTGTTGCAGTGAGACATCGGAGGAAGGTACGAGGATGCCGGACCCTAATGCTGGTCGATAGTAGAGCGAGCGAAGGTAGTCCAATGGAACACGGTGATCTGGCGGTGCCTGATGCAGGTTGGCAATGTCGCCGGCATCTATCGACTCTGTCTGTGACCCGTCCATGTGCGTTTCTCGGGTGGCTTCACGACAGCAGGCAGTGATGGTGGAAGTAACAGCAATGAGCAAGATAGACCAACACCTGCTCTTGTCAATGACATCTCTTTGACAGCTCAACGGATCAGCCGTGCGCAAAAATCAACCCAGAAAATGCGGCCAATTAATCAACTGATTTTTGAATTGGGAAGCACCAGACCAGTCAAGCGACGCTCCCAAATGCACTTTCAAACCTTCACTCGCTCGCTCTTTCCCACGCTTGGACCTCTTCTCCAGAGCAGGCTTGGGAAACCTAACTTGTCACCACCATCATCTTTCGTAAAGGACGTTGCCAACCTTTCGCGCTCACAGATAGACGCTATGTCAGGTGGTCAGCCTCTGACTGTCGAGGTCAAGCTCAACCTCACCGGGGATGGTCTTCCACCCAGCCATCATGTGCTAGCACCAGCACCTGGTACCACTCTCTCTTCCTATCTCCCACACTGGAATCCGCAGCCCGCAATGTCGTCTTTGCCGGAGAGCGCTCAAGAGCATGTCGGCGACGAAAATGCTCAGGGAATTGCCTGCCTGCCCAACTCCGTCGCTCTTGTGGACTCGAGCAAAGTCGTCCGCACGGGGTTTCGCAATCCGTGGCCCAGCTGGCACAAGCCTACCGTGACCGAAGTTTGGCAAGGGTTGGAGTGGGGAGAAGATCATGATCCGGCCATCGACTACGCTATGCTTGACGCGGACTTGACCGCTAGCTCGACTCATACCAACGCAGAAGGGGCGGACATCTCGACGGATCCTTACAAGGACAGCCGGCCGGGCACGCCCGACCTGGACGATGCATCACCCACTCAAACAGCAACGAACTCCAGCGCAGACCAACGGGGAGCGGCATCTGTAAGCTGGTTCACACAACAGACCGTTTCAGCAGCCACACCGTACACTAGACAGCAGAAGATCAAGATGGCATCCAAACAGCTGCTCACCATCCAACAGCCCTCATTCGACTTTGGTTCCGATCAGAGGCTCAAGGCAACCTGGCTGGGACATGCAGGGGTGCTGGTACAGCTGCCTGCTCTCATCCCCAAAAGCCAGCCGATCCGCATTTTGTTCGATCCCATCTTCTCGCAGCGCTGTTCTCCGACTCAGATCGCCGGTCCCATCAGATCGTATGCTGCACCTTGTACCGTGTCCAGCTTGCCGCCGATCGACCTCGTGATCATCTCACACAACCATTACGATCACCTGGACTACGATACCATTCGTCAACTCTGGGCGGCGAACAAGGAGAGGATTCGCTTTGTTGTGCCACTTGGCAACAAGGATTGGTTTGTCGATTCACACGCGAATGGCGACGAAGCGCTGCAGCCGACAAGTACGACAAATTCGGCCTCTTGGGCGTGGACGCTTACTCCGGCGGGGGTTGCGAATGCAACAACGACGTCGAATCTGTCTATTCCGCCGGAGAGGGTGACGGAGTTGGATTGGTGGGACGAAGTGCGTTTGAGGCAGCCAGTTGGTGAGGAGGATGGTATGGTGTTGCGCGTTGTGTGTACTCCGGCACAGCACGGGTCGGGGAGGTATGGTGTGGATGCCAACTGTGCGCTGTGGTCATCGTGGTTTGTTGAGCATCCTGGCAAGCAAGGTGATGCGTCTTCAACAAAAATTTTCTTTGGAGGAGATACGGGGTGTCAGTTTCACGGGCGGTCTTTCCCGCCAGCTCCGCCTCGACCGGTTGAGACCGGTGCGGCAGCAAGAGACGCAACGCTCTCATCAGAGGCCAGCGACGATGCGACGCTGCCAGCTCCTAAACACGCACCCACCTACCGGGGCGGCATGCGCCTCCAACCCGACTCCGACGACGAAGACGCCTACCCCACCTGCCCAGCATTCGAAGAGATCGTCGCCCGCCTCGGCACACCTACGTTCCTCATGCTGCCCATCTCCGTCGGGGCAACAATCTCCTTTCTGCGCTCCTACATCCCGCTGCCCGACAGCATCTCGCCCTTCCCGCGCATCTCGTCCGGCTTGACCGCGGCAAACCACATGCCACCCTGGGACGCCGTCTCTGTGTTTGATAAGATGACCCAGCCAGCAGCGGATGGCGCCGTGTGCATGGCTATTCATTGGGGTACGTTTATTTCGGGGCCGGAGGAGGTACTTAAAACGCTTGGCCAGTTGAAGTGGGCGTGTGCACAGTCTGGCATGCTGTTTAAGCGGGAGGGGGAGGAGATGAATGTGGACAAGGCAAAGACGTTTGTTGCGCTCAATCATGGCGCGAGTATTACACTCTAGAACGGCGGTCACCGCTGATCGCTTTCATCGTCGATCGAGACGCTTCTGGTCAGATGCAAAACGTCTGCTCGGATATCAAGTTCACTACTGCTGCTGCTGCTACAAGAACAATGCTGGAAAACTGGAAATATATACCACGGGAATCGCAATACCAAATCGTACGAGATCAATGCTTATCCGACCCATCTGGAGTTTCAGTCTTCAACTCGGAGTGGGAGCTCGGCGTGCCGTTCGATCCCGGTTGCTGCTGCTGCTGAGCATGATCGATGCCGTGTGAGCTCTGTGCGATCGCCTCGATGAGTCCGCCCCACGGCAACAAGCCCCAATCGCCCGGCCCACCGCCACCACTTACGGCACTATTAAGACTGCCTGCACCGTTCATGCCCGAAACATCGCCAGCGCTCGCACTACCTTCGCCACCAGACGAACCAAGGAACCCGTTGAAGCCGCCTTGCGTGTTGAGGGCGCGCAGGTGCGGATGTGCGCTTGGCTGAAAGTTGGGGATACCGCTGTGCTCTGATGACGTAGCGGGGATGTTGATCGAGTTGGTCGTGCTGCTGCGGCCAAGCCCTGACGACTGTGGTGCACTCGACGTCGCTGCATTCGCCGTGACATTGGGCGAAGGACCCGACGAGCCAGGAGGCGGCGTGTTGAAGTAACTCGTAATATCAAAGCCTGCCGCCGAGTCGAAACCCATGCTGTTGGACGTGTGGCTGGGGCCAAAGCCGAGACCTGACCCGGCGTTGAAGTTGAGCGCGTCGTTGGGGGTGGGGTTGAGCATGCCAAAGCTCGGCTCGTAGCCTCCGAGCTGGTCAAAAATGCTCTGTGCCAAGTCGGTGGCTGCATCGCTTGTTGTTCCCGTCGAAACGGTGCCGAGTGCGAGACCTGGAGCGGCCGCACCAGTGGTACCGCCAAACAGGCCCGCGAACGGCGGTGGCGTGATGCTATCGGTCGTGTTGACGGAACTCGCACGCGCCAGTTGCGAGCCGCTTGGCTTGGAGCCACCGAGCAACATGGCGGAGCTGAAGGCGGCTGTGCCGACACCGGCTGTGCCCCCTTTGCTGCTGTCTCGCTTCCCTGCTGCGTCCTTGCTACGCCCCGCACCCTTGGACGAACCAGCACCGTCCTCCTGTCCGCTCTTGCCCTTGGACGATGCTCCAGCCACTTTCTTGCTTGTGCCCGTGGCTGAGGTAGCGCACCACGTCGGGTCGCGCGCTTTGGCCCGGAACAGCTCGATGATCTTGACCTCGCGCTTGCTGCATTGGTCAGCTTCGCCCTCTCGATGCTTGTGCAGTTCGATAAACTCGTCGAGATACGACAGAAAGTCGGGTGCTTCAGGACCGTTGGGATCGAGAAGAAGCGCAATGCCGATCATCATGGTCGCATTGAACAGACGGTAGAGGCCACCCATGTGGACCTTGCGCGCGCGTTCCGGTTCCCACTTGACATCCTTGCGGTACTCCTGACGCACCCTACGATCTGCCTTGGCGCTCTCGAAAGCAGCTGTGCGTGAGTGCGAATATTTTTCCGAGTTGCGGAGGACGTAGGGCCTGTGCAAGGCGATGCGTACATAATGGTATTCAATGTTGAGCAAGTAGCGATGGAGCGGTAACCAGGTGCAAACGGTGTCGAACTCCTTGTTGGTGTCGGGCCCTGTTCCGGGGGTGGCCTCGTCGACGCGGTAGATGTCCGGAATGTCTTTGCGGAACTTTTCGAGCTCCTCATCGAGTGCGACGACGTCGGCATATCTGCGCGGACTAGCAAGATTCTGAAAGTGCTCGACAATTTTTCCCGTGAGACGGGTCAGCTCGTGACGAATGGCGACAAAGAGGAACACGCCGGGCGGAGTGTTGGGACGAGGTCTGGTGCGTGGCACGTACGGTCGAGCTGATCGCGGCATGGTGTCAATGTCGATGTCAGAGGGTGGCAGCGTGTCGCAGTGGAACTCCTGGATGGCCTGTGGACGACCGAGAAGGATGCTGGTGGTCTTGTCCATGTAAAAGATGATGGCCCACAGACGACGTCTGCGTTCCGTGGTGATGGCGTCAAGGCCAAGCTTGCTGCCGTCTCTGTGCAGACCGATAGCCTGTGCGGCACGGATGGCATTGCCGAGGAGCGACCAACTCTCAGCACTTTGACGTTGGCATATGAGGAAGCGGGCGGCAAACAGATGAGCGAGCACAAGGTCGATGTGGTCGACACGGATGGTGGAAGCAATGTTGATGGTGCGTCGGCACGCATGGTAGAGGCGCACGGCGCCCTTTTTGGCCTCGGCCTCGCTGCCAAGTGCTTCGGGGAGAGAGCGCATTGCGGTGGCGAGGATGGCAAAGAGGAAAGCCAAGAAGGGGACGTGCCTGGCGCCATCATCGCCTCGTTCCTCTTTCGCGTTGCCCCACCTGAACTCCATGAGCTCGTCGTACGATTGGCGGAATGTGCCTTCGTGGATGGGCAGTCGGGTATGGTTGATATCGCGAAAGTAGATGTCGAGGAGGCGGTCGGTGTCGGCTTTGGAGGGTAGCGAGTTCATGAGATCGCTGAGGATGTTTTCGGGTGCACCACCTTCGTGAATGAGACGATGCAGTTTGACGGAAGCGGGGAAACGAGGAAAGTTGGCACCGAGCTCGAGGCGTTCGCCATTGATTTCGGTCTCGATGACACCACGGCTGACGGAAGGGAGAGCCAAAGCGCCGAACCAACTGTCGCCGTCGCGGGCCAGACCACCTTCGAGCGGATTGCCGCCGAGATCATAGCGAGGCGTGTTGTTCTTGGAATTGGTAGAGTCGATGACTTCGCCCTTGGAGGCGGCGATGGCCTGTGCTTCCGAGTTGAAGAGCTCCTCCCGTTCGATACCTCTGGCTGTGCTGGGACGGATAATTCTCCTGCGTTTCTTGGGCTTGGGCCGCGTGGAAGCAGCGGGATCGTTGGGATCGGCGTCCTGCTCTTCGTCGCTTGAAGCCATTTCGACGAAAGCAGCCATCTGACCGCGCGAGTCTTTAAGCTCCTTTGCTAGTTCTGCATGTGCAATGGCGAGACCCTCGACAATGTCTTCGAGACGCTGTACTCTGTCGCGCATGTCGCCAAATTGATCTCCGTCTTCGAAAGGTCGACAGCTATCGCCCAAGCCACGATCGATGCAGGGCTGACATGGAGTCTGACGATCGCACTTGTGTTTGCGACGATGGCATTCTGCGCAACTGTAGTGGATGCGTTTCCTCTTTCGTTCTCGCTTACTGCCTAACGAAGCGGCGACAGCATCTGCGACGGTGCCATGCTGACGCGAGGCGGCTATTTTAGCTGCGAGTGCGGCGGTGGCGGGGCGACTGGGACCAGCGTTGGCACCGGCAGCAGCCGCTTTTGAGAGCGAGGAAGAAGGCGCTGAGCCATTGCCATTGGCGAAACTGCGGTCGGGAGTGGCGCTGCCAGATGGAGAGCGTGCGGGAGGCGAGACGGAGCTCGAAGGGCTTCCTGCTTCGGAGGCATCGAAGTTGGTGGGCTGGCTGTTGGTGCTGATGGGCGCAGGTTGCGCTGCGATGATGGGTTTGGCCTGCATTTTTACAGATGGGAAAGCCGAAGATGACCGAGTAGGAATCTGGAACAGCGTTCACACGCTGAGGTGGCGGTGCTGGCGGCGAGCAATGCTTGAGGAACTGCCAATGCTGATGGGTGACAACGGGTGGTGGTGTGTGAGTGAAAAGAATGCGACGAGTCTCCGGGGAGAACTGAGCTTGGCAGGCAAGTGGATCTGTGTGACTGACTGCCACTCGTGACTCTGCTGCGAAAAGGGTCTCTTGGAAGCTTTTTTTCTCTCATTGGGGCCTTGAACACTCGATTCTCAAGAACGGACTTTATTTTTGATTTATTTTCTTATTTTTATTTTTATTTTTCCCTTTTGGAGTTTGCTCTCACTCTCAGCGCCATGTCCGAAGTTGGTTCCAAAAGGAATCGATCACCGATTTGATACGTCTTTTGCCCACGATTGATTTCGGTAGACCTCCGCGCCACAACTGGACCCTTGAAGCTTGCCGAACGACTTGCGCATACAGTAAATGACTCGCCCTGTTGTTGTCAAAAGACAAGCAGCCATTGGTCGAGCTGGTCTCGGAATGCGTCCGCGTGAAGCAAGCATTCACTTGATACCACCTACCTGAGCTTAAGGAGGAACTCTGTTTTCGATGGCTCGTGAGAAAGATGACAGATTCAGTTCAACTGTGAGAGAGATCCAGGGCATGGCGATGCCTTCAGTACGCCTCGCCTGTAATAGCATCGCTCTCCTGCTGACGTTGCTGTTCTGCCTGGGTCTGTTTGCGTCGCATGCGATTCGCTGAGGACCGATGCACAGACGAAGTGAAGATCAGAGGCGATCGTCATCGACCGTCTTCGCCTTTGACTAGCGTGGTGCCCAGATGTGTCGGTTGCGAATTCACAAACACATTCTCCCAGCTGCCAGCCTCTACCGCAAAGATCTCGTGCGTGATGCAGATGTGGTCCAGCTTGCTTTTCGATTCGTTCCACCACCTCCAACCAATTCGGTGGACTGCGTGGTGCGCCAATGCATGGATGTCTTCGACCGATCGAAAGTAGCCAATGCTGAGCAGCTCGTTGCTGGCGGTACGGTCTGCACAATTAAGCCACGAGGTCATGCCCAGGAAGCCGCGAGCGTGCGCATCCTCCTCGAGCCATTCCACGCATCCATTAAAAAAGTCCCCAAGCTCCTTCATGCCCGGTGCCAGCACTCCCATCGGATGGTTGCTACGAGCAGAGATCAGCAATACCGCCATCGGCTGGTTCGACGGTGAGCCAGTATACGACCCATCCTTGTTCGGAAAGTGGCATGTGGTACGTCCAAGGATCACACCTTCCATGTATGGATTCTTGAGCACACCTTTCGCTTGCAGGATCGTCTTAACCAGTCGCAGGCCTAACACCAGCAATGGTAGCCCGACAATCCAGAGCCTCGCACCGAGGATGCTCACCAGCACGCACTGCATGCTTGCGCCCATCAGCAGCCACGTGCTAATCGTAAACTGATCACGAACTAGCGCCAAAAATGTCACCGGGAAGCCCTTCCTCGGTGCTGGCCGGCAGGCAGCAGCAAAGCTGCGAGACTTTCCGAATTGACTCCATGGCTGTTGCTCGAACGGGTCAAACACGGGTTTGTGCACCGGCTCGGTTTCGTTGGCTGTTGCCATCCTAAAATTGTCTTGCTGTAGATAAGTGAAGGGTTGGGGAGATGGTCTTGATGGGATGACGAGGCTCCTCGAATTGTTCCAGAAGGCAGCCTTTATGAAGGGTCAAGGAGGGGGGTTACTCAGTGACGTATGCTGCAGCAAAGTGATTCCGCGCAAACGATGCTTCACCACGGATGCACAAACTTCGCGCCCGAGACGAGTCCCGAACCACTTGCTGGGCCACCACAAGCCGTGCCCTCCAATATTGCACGCTTAGCAATCAATCACATCGTAAAAAGTCTGATTTTTTTCTAACCAGCCAGCGCCACTCCGCCGTGCGCTTCGCCTTCCATGATGCCGGGATCCAAGCCACGGTCTCGAACTACGTTCCCCCTCACACGCAACCTCAAGAACAAGACCAAGCCAACTCTCCCATCGCGGAGACCGCGCTCCCGCGCAAAGGCCTCGCAGTCTCTATCACCAGCACCGAGACGATGCCGCCCTCGTGATGGCAGTGGCAGCCAAGTCCCCGCCCCCTTTCCCTCCCAAGTCCCTTCCCGCGCATTACTGTCCTAGTGACTAGGCGGCTGCACGCCACGGCAGCTCGCCGCTCACGAATCTAGTCAACGATACCCTGTCTCTCGCATATAGTCCCTTCACCCCCGTTCCGCATTTTTCGCACAGCATGTCAGACCCGCAGATTAGTCCGCATTAGTCAGCATTTTCGAATTCCCGCATGGGCCTACGGCCTAGATCGGCGTAATAACCAAAAAAAAAAAAAAAAAAAAAAAAAAAAAAAAAAAAAAAAACCAGCACTTCTGGTCCGGCGCTGGCTGGATAGACCAAGATAAATCCGGTGCCCATTTTCATGCCAGAGCACCTCAACACACTTCAATACGTTGGTTTTCCTCAGGAATCAGCAGGAAAGCAGACATTTTACTCATAGATGATGATGGCTTGTGGTTGCCACTGTTGAGCTTGGTCACCAACTGGCATGGGGATGATGTTGTTCGGATCCCCAGATGCACGTGGAGGAAAAGTTGTCTGAAAAAAAAAAGTCAGGTCCTGGTCCAGCCAGCCAGCCATCCCAGGTTGGGGTCCTGGTTGGTTTTGAGACCAACGTTGCTGATCCAGGTTCTGGCTGGATGGAGCAGGATGCGACTTTTTACCATGTGAATCGCTTAGCAATAGTGAGTTTTTGGCCATCCCACGTCACCACCGACTCGGCCTCGGCATTTGAAAATATGCACGAGGTGCATGGTCAGACTCGCTTAGAGTCAGTGGAGAGAGTCGTCCCCCCCCGACTAGACCCTCCGAATCGGTGAGGACGACTCATCTGAGCTGACTCGGAGCATGAGGGTCGGTTCCGAGGAATACAAGCCCGATTCTGTTCGATGAGAGTCTCAGAAGTGTGTGTGTGAGTGTGCTTCGTCGCCAACGGCGAGTGAATTGAGTGAATTGCCTGTACCTGAGATGATGTGAGTACTACCACCATACTTGTCACTTCCCCATGCTCGCACAAACCTTATTCGGGATCGCCAACCTTATTTCAGCTCATTCCAACGGTGTACGGAGTCTTTCGACGCGATCCTGCAGGTTGCTCCATCTCATATGCAGGCACAGTCACGTAAACGACGTCGACGCTTCGTTGCAGTGTTTGCTGCATTCCTACAGAGAGGCCCGACGCCGCTACAACCTCAACTGTACCCGAAGGTAGTAGCTCAGCTCGATGATGTTCACTTCAAGTCACTCTTCGGGTACACCATCACGCAATTTGATCACGTACACCATGCATTGCAGCTTCCGGATCCTGTGCGGACGTGTGTGAAGGATGTGGTCGATAGCAAGACCGCTCTGTTGATGATGCTGGCATGGCTGAGAGGATCTCGCTTGCATGCTCTTGAGGGGCTGTTCGGATGGTCTTCAAGCCATATCAGCCGAATCGTACACACAGTCAGCTCATTCATATACCGGCGGTGGCGTTTTGTGCTCGATGTTACTCATCCCCGCAATCATGTGGTGGTACCACGGCATTTGGATGTATACGCCGAGTCCATTCGGCAAAAGACGGGCTTACTGGCGTTCTGGGGTGCGATCGACGGTACCGTTAGGCCGATTGCCATGCCGGACGTTGATCAAAGAGCCTCATACAACGGTCACAAGCATCTTCATGCATTGAAATACCAGTTCATTGCTATGCCTGATGGTTTGCTGTTTGTGTCTCGCCCCTTTGATGGTACTCGGCATGACGCTCACATGGTGACTGAGACACTTCTGGTATGATGGGCCGAGCGATCAGCAAAAGGAGAGGATGGCGAGCAACGATTCCTGTACGGCGATCAAGCATACGGCGTTTCTGCCGCCATCATCTCGCCATTCTGAGGCAATCTCATTGATCACGCTCAAGACTCGTTCAATAGGATCATGAGCAAGTACAGGGTCACAGTCGAGTGGGGGATTGGAATGGTTTCGATGCAATGGAGTAGATTTCGAGACAAACAATGGCAGCGAACAGGTCTGACGCCATGTGGAAGAGACTTCCTCATCGGTGTGATCCTTTGGAATGCCAAGACATGCATTGATCCGAACCAGATCAGTCTCGGCATGCGATGCCGACCTCCGAGCCTTCGGGAGTACTTCTCTTCATCTCGGGTACGGCACAGTCAGGAACCCGACGAGGAAGCATCGGAGGTTTACAGTCTTTCGGAGGATTCATCGGATATGGAGCAAACACAAGTCGAAGAAGTGCTTTGATTACAGTTGTGCATGTATATACATTGTTTGAGGATGAAACTACTCGTTGAACAACCCTGTTGGTCCTCGTGAACGTGAAGAAGCACGTACTGTTCGGCGTCTGACTGGAGAGCATGTTGGTGTCATTGATTCCGAGGTATCAACGGAGACAGCTCGATTGCCGCGTGGTGTAGTCGGCTCCTCCTCAATCACCGTTGGAATTGAGCGTTTTGATTGCTGAGATGATGACGACGAAGCCTGCGAAGTGAGCAATGCGAGTACTTGAGAGAACTTGGCGTCGATGGAGGCGTTCATGTCCTTGAACTGCGAAGTCAACGTTGCCAAGTCCGTCTTGACTGTGGAAACCTCCTTGAAGTGATCGAGGAAGGCATTGCCAAGCTCCTTCTGAACGTCGAGCTGTTTCTGAGCGAGTGCAAACTCCTTCTCCCTGTGGGCAAACTCCTTCTCCCTGTGGGCAGCCTCCTCCTCTCATGTGATCTCATCGTTAGCAAGCATGGTGGCCAAGACATCGTGAGCAGTGTTTCGATTGCGTTTCCTTGACAGCGGAGTGATCTCGACTGACGTGTCCGTGTCTGTATTGCCTGACGGTGCTCGTTCCCGTCGAAGAAGACTATCCACTGATTGAGATCGTTCCTGAGAAGATTGTTCGGCGTCTGCACGTTCGGATCGGCTTGTGATCGACCTTGCCGACGCCGAGAAGATTGGTTCACCTGTTGAGCGAGCAAGGCGCTGACGGTGAGCCTCTGCAGCAGCTTTTGAAGGTCGGGGATAGGACGAGGCCATGTCGGCATCGTTCACCTCATCAATCAGCTGCTCCATCTCGCTGATCGTCTCGATGATGCCGGATCGCCTCTTGTTCATCGACACTTCATGCTTGCGCGCCTTCGAGATCTCATTCCACTTCTTCTTGATGGAGTTGAGCGATCGTTTCTCTCGGCCGTCCTCTTCAGCCATTGCATTGACCTCTTCCAACACCCGAGCCCAAGCATCGCCCTTGTGCTTGTTGTTGCGATGCTTGTACGGGTTGTTGGCGTTCATTGCTACGATGAGCACGTTGATACCTGCTTCATCCCAATGCTCGTGACCATTCTTCGCTTCAGACTGCACAGACTTGTAACGAGGAGTACGTTGAACTTGATATTGCGACTGTGATGCTTGAGAGTCTGATACAAAGACGGGCTGTGGTGGTACAGGCGATTGAGACAGCTAGGAGAACGAAAGAGGAGGCCGCGGAAGAGGAGAGGCGGATGGGAAGCGAAATGATGCCTGCGAGGAGGGTTCTTCGAAGAAATCAGGCATAGCATCGACATCTATGAACTGCAGTTCTCGAACGTGAGCTTGAAGCGGTCCTGGAAGCTGTGTGATAGGGTATTGGAAACTGAGGGTGCCAATTGTAGCGACCGAAGGCAATCAATTGCCAGGTGTAAAGGTCCTTGACACAAGTCAATGAAACGGATAGCGAGTAGCTAGTTCGCTATAGTCTCTGTGAGTGGTGAGCTGGCTTGTAGAGCTAGATCTAATATTATGTTAGTCCAGTTACGACTCGTAACCACGGGGGACGGCTGTGTTAGGCAGCAGGGAACCAAGGTAGTATTACCGGTACGGCACAATGTTAGCGTTCTTGGAGAGAACCAAGAGAAGAAATAAGCAGACTTGAAGGGACGGAAAGTAAGGAATGATTCGATTGGGAAAAAGGGGGGAAGCATACAAGTGTGTGGTACAGTGGTATATATCCAGATGAGTATCTACAGCATCGCATCGTGTGAACCAGCATGGTAAACACGTATGGTTGCCCCGGAGCAACATGGATGCCTCGTCAGGAATGTGACGAGGCTCCATCCATTGTGTCCCTGGTCTGCACCGCTCGCTGACTGCTTAGCGAGCGCGTGAGACTGTGTTGATCTATGATCTACCTACCCGATCAAGAGACGGGATCGGGTAGATCAACCCGCGAAGTCCTGGGCGACCATATATTCCAACATAGGGTCGGGCCGCGGGCGAGAGCCCTGGTTGCTGCTGTTGGGGTCGTTAGGAGGCATAACGGCGAGGTCGGCGAGGTCGGCGGCCGGAAATGGTGAAATGAAGTATGCAGGGTAGCAAACAATGGAACTCTATTTCATAACCTTATCAACTGTGCCTGATCACGACGAAGCAGTACTACCATCAGAAAGTCCAACGGAATCAACTCATATCGGCCAGATTTCACACCCGATCGTGTCGAAACGTGCTTATTCAGCATTTTTTTACAGTCACATGAATTACAAAAATTTTCGGAAGCGCAGAAAGCTGAGTCGGTCGACACGATCCATCCAAAACCTCTCACCACCATCATCACCACCACCAACTTGGCTGCAGTGTCCGTCGTGGCGACGACGGACGGCCAAAAACTCCCTAATCTCTTCTCCACCCAACCACGCAAACCGGCGCACACTCCATGGACATCCAAGCCACGTTTCATACACGTGCACAATTCGACAGCACGCCGGAGCCACTGGCGCATTGCGAGTGTCGCTGTGAACTCGAGCGCTGCTGTCTCTCACACGTCTTGTCTGTAATGCAACCCAGAGACAGACAAGCACTGTGCAGGAAAGTAGGTCGAATTGATCGCCTAATCGAACTGAGCTGAATGCGAAATCGTCCAATCCCTCGCGATGCATGAGCCGACGCTCTGTGGATCACCGCGAGCCGGCTCGCATCAGCAACGGTACCGTCGCTGGAATAGATCGGCTGTCGAAGCCACTCTAGCGGATATGGGCTAGATCCTTGATGAACTGGAGATCCTCATCTCGATTTGCTCCTTTAAGAAGAAAGCCGTGGGGTTGTGCCCGGTTGTCAGATGAGAGTTGCTCGAACTTGATTTTCTCGTCCGGGTTGTTCGATCCATCGAGCCACTTGATGGGCACCAACCGCATGCCCCCGTGTCGGTCGTAGGCCTTGCCGTCCATGTAACGATGCACGGCTGCAATGTGACCTGCATCGGCGAGCTCGAGCGTCAACTGGCTGTTTTCCCTGAACTCGGGCTCAAGAGTGTTTCGGAATCTATCCAGGACCTGACTCTTATCTACTAAACGTTGGTTCCGTCGGATCGTCTCAACAACGTACCCGTGAAGGAACCGGCGCCAGTGTGGATCTCCGTACCTCCTAGCTTGGTAGATAGCCGTATCCAGCTCTTCGTCGTTGGCTTTGATCCCGTCCATGCCCAACCGCTCGGCTTTGCGCAGCTGATTCCTCCAGAATGGATCCTTAATTGCTTGTTTTAAGTCGTGTTCCGGAAACATGCTCTCGATAGCTGTGAATGGCTGTTTCCCCCCACCTTTGTCCTCATAGCTGTCAAACGACGAGGTGAAGATAATCTGCGCTTGACCATTGTTTCCGGCCACCAAGCCACGCAAATTTTGTAGGAACCACCTCTTCAATGCCACGTCCCTCTGTCCACTGTTGTAGCCATGTAGCAACATGTACATCTCGATCGAACCTTTGTCAGCCGCATGAATGACCTCTTCAACCAAGATATGATCTGTGGGAGCGATCTGGAAGATGTTCACTCGCTTGCCGGCCAGGTAATAACGCAGGTTGTCCTCGTTCGCTTTAGGGATAGCCGTTGCTTCGATGTTTTCCCACCAAATTTCGTGGGGAGCCGGTTTTTCCTGGTAATTAGTTCCTTGCAGAACCACCAACTTGTTGAGGTCGACTGGTTTGGCGACACCCATGTCGTTTTCTCGTTTCAGAAACTCCATCAGCTCCGTCGCAGCTTCTCCATGAGCGTTGATTCCAGAAGTGATGGCGACAACTCTTGCGTATCTGTCGTCGAGCAGCAGAGACCACACGGCAACCTTGTCGTCGAACTTGACATCCGTGAATGCCACGGCTTCGAGCGGCTTGTTGGCTCTAACTAAAGCTGCAAGAACGAGGAACCCGTGGAGGATCACGTTGATGGGGTGAAGCCACATTCTTGCCCGAGACGTCTTGGAGGAAAGCAAGGAGAAGATGTAAGATGGGGAGCAGGGAAGAAGGGAGGTTGAGGAGTTTGGATGGGGGCCCAGCTACATGCCGCGACACGTCGGCGTTCTTTAAAACTTTTCGTTTCCGGCCAACTTGAGCACCAAGTCGCAGCGCCCGCACCGGCTCGCAGCTTAGAGATACTCCCAGCTCAGACCGAGCCAAGACTAACACGGCACAAGCACCCGGTTGTATCGCTCAAGGTCTTTCCCGCCGAGCAGATACAAAAAGCACCCTCTTTTTTTGCTGCCCGCCCGAAACGGGTGGGAGGTTGCCTTCTCTCGTCAAATACGAGATGTGATTGACCGCATACTGCAACCTTCGACTGTTCCATCCGTCCCTTGTGGGGGGGCATCTCTATAATCACCTCTGGTTGGTGGCCAAAGCAAGCGCATATGAAGCACTTCTCATCAAGACATCAATGGAATTCACTACGAAGCACAACATTTTCAGACGTGAACTAGATGGCGTGATTGTGACTTGGCTTGGCTGCGCAGCTTTAATTTGCACACTCAGTGGTCAAGTGACACGAGCTTCTGAATCGTCAGCCATCACAACCTTCTCAAAACGTTCAAACTTCACTCAAAAGTGCGAGTTGAGCTATCATTGACTGATTGACGAGCAGGTCTGAACTGCAAGTGGGGTATGAACAATGCGATGTCAGGGTAGATTTGTCACGGGAACGAGAAAGGAGTGTATTGTCTATAAACTGAAACAGGTATCAATGTGATTGGTGGTGACGAAGTTGAGTAGATTGAAACGGTACGTAACACCGTCGATCGTGAATGTCCGCTAGAGATCACAAGATTCGCCTCGTCGATGGCGATAATCAATCTCCTTTGTTCATCAGCGCCTGTCGTACAGCTGCAGCTGGCCTGTCGCGTCGCACATTGCGATTCGGCCCCTGCTCGACCATCACAACAAAGGCAAGGAAGACGACGAAGGCAAATTGCACCCACTCCTCTACCCACCCATACGTGACCTGCGACACATGTACCACTCTCTGCTTGACCATGGCGGGACGGTAGCGTGCGCGGAATGAAGTGGGGAAGTAGTCGGTGCCTCGTCCACCCTGCTTCTTCCACGTTGGACAGTCGAGCAGTTCAAATTCGCCGTCCTCGGGGCACAGGCAGTCGAGACTCATCGGATCGTCGTCCTGGTCTCGGTGGTCTTGGTCGGCAAATCGGCTCTTCCTCGTCGGCGAGACGCACGCTAGGTCGCGCACCCACTCCTGCGTGGACCGGTGTGGGTCCTGGTTCAATGCCGATGCACGCTGAGGCGAAGCATCCCATGCGTTTAACTTTCCACCCACCAAAGCTTGCAGCCTCTTTTCTTGCAGACGCTGCGGCGTCGGCGCATATGTGGCGACGAGCTCGGCCTCTTGCTTTTGCTCATCGACATCATCTTCCCATTCGTCGATAAACCCTCGCTCTCGTAGCAGCTGTTGTCTTCGCCTGCGCAGTATAGACTCGATGCGAAGACGATGCTCGACCTGCTCCGAAGACTCGATTTCGAGTTGAAAAGTTTGCTTCTTTTTGGCACCTTCCACTTGTTTTTGATTTGCGCTGCCGGAGGTAGCGTGCTTTGACTTGCCGCTAAGGAGCTGAAGGCCGCGACCAGCCAAAGTGGACGAGCTAGGTGCCAAGAGACCGAGCTTGACAGCCTCGCGCTGGCTGATGGTTCGACCATAATCATCATCATCTGCCCACGCAACAGCCTGATGCTCGACAACAGCACTGATGAGGTCGAACTGGGCGCTGCGGGGCTCGTCCTCGTCCAAGAGACCACCATGCTCGATGATAGGATGTTCCGCCAACCACGCCCCTTGCTCTTCGGCTTCGACACGGGCAAGAAGCGCCGCATCGCGAGGACACAGCGCAGTATCGCCGAGGAGCACGTCTTCGATCTGTCCATGGGCCGACTGAGTCAACACACATTCGAGATCGTCTCGGTGTTCGTCGTCGCTGTGCGGCACCAGTCGACCAACGTAGGCGGTGGGTCGATCCGATTCCGCTTGGGCCTTAAACCTTGATCGCAATTCGAGGGTTCCCTTGTTACTTGGAGAATGCAGCACGAGTGCCTGCATATCCGAGTTCGCCTGCTTCCCGGCTGCAAGACGTCGACGCTGTGGAAGATCGTCGTCGAAATCATGCCCGCGATCATCGCCGCCAAAGATACTGCCAAGCTCGCTTCCCAATGTTCTGCCATGTTGAGGCGACACAGAAGCAGGGCTTCGGTTCAGGTTGGGCCGATGTCGAGCAGGAGAAGGGCTCATGAACGGATCAGAACCCTGCAGAAGCGAGGCTGCCTGGTGTCCTGAGCCAAGATGAGAGCCGAAAGAAGGGGACCTGGATCTGGACCTGCGAATGCGGGCGGTGGGTTTGAAGGATTTCTGCTGAAAGGGAGACGCGACTAGCCTCTCTTCTGCGCCGAGTCGAGGCAGGTCTGTGCTCCCGTCAGGCTTTCCTGTTGGACTATCCTGGTGTGTGGAGCTCGGACGAGGCTGGACCTGCAAGCGTGTAGAATGGGCCTCTATCGCATACGAAGGGCTGAGAGAAGCGTTTTGGGGAAAAGTGGCCAGAGTTGGCGTAGCGACGTCTTGCCAGTCTCCGGCTTGTGATGACTCTTGCGGCGGACCAGCGATGACCTCTTCATGCACCTTCCTGCGGTGACCCAGGTCTTCGATCGAAGGCGTGATACGGATGCGGGGCCTGCTCGCAGCGCCAAGCCCAATCGATTGGGAAGAGGCTTTCCTGCTCATATGATTACCCCGCGGCGATGAGGATGTGCTGCTGCTTGCGCTGAGATCGATCGAGTAGGTGCCCAGTGACTGCTCAGTGGACGAACGTGACATCTCGGAAGAGGCAGGGGCTGGATCGCTGTTGAGACCCCCGTTGTCGGCGGCGAGCTCCTTCTTGGCTCGACGGAGGGCCGTGCGGACGGTCCTGCGATGTTCGATGACATGGCGATTTCCGGGAGCCCTTCGCTTCTGGGTTGGAGAGATGGGAGACGCGAGGCTCGAGGTCTCCGCAGAAGCGAGCGAGTCAAGGCTACGCAGCGAGTGGGACGGAGTGATAGACGCTCCCTGTAAGGGTGGCGATTTCGACGGACTCCGCGGCAAGAGGTTGACAGCATTGTGCGCCCTCTCCGGGCTCGTCCAGGAAGCTGACGATTTGGCGTCCACGCAGAGGTCTTGACCGACCGTGTTGAAAGCGTCGCGGAGGCGCCCGTCCTCTTGCATGGCGCGGCCCATCCTGCTGCCAAAGTCCTCCTCCGCCTTGGCCATAGCCGAGTTCGTCTCTTCAAGCTCCTTGATCTTGGCGAGCAATTGCACGAGAAGCGCACCCTCGCCAGCCGTAGTTTGAGCTGAGCGAACCATGTCCTCGAGATTGGAGGTGGAAGGGATCAGACCTGGATGATCCGTGATCGGCCTGTCTTCCTCTGGACGAGCTGAAGCGGTTGCTAGAGACGTCGAAGTGGCCTCTTGACGGCTTCCTGTACGGACCAGCAGTGGAGATGTTGCACTTGGGCGACCATGAGCCAAGGGATCTCGCAGAGGCGACCTAATTGCTGGAAGGGGCCGCGACGCAAAATGATTGTTCTCGAGTTCGACGTTGCGTAGTGTAGCCGCTTCGAGCTCGGCCTTGAGTCCGCGAATCTCCTTGTTGAGTCGACTGAGCTTCTTGCTGCCCTCGAATCGTGCACTCTCGGCTTCGTGTTGGAGCTCAGAAATTTGCTGGTGGAGCACTTCGTTTTGTTCGCCGAGGGAAGCAAGTTGCCTCTGTGCTTCCAAAGCTTGCATCTGTAACAGTGATGGCCGTGATCTGTGACGATTTCCTGTAGGATCCCGCTTTGAGGTGACGCGCGACTCGGTTCCATGTGGTGAGAGGAGTGCATGCGAAGCGAAGCTTGAAACAGAAGCGCTAGGGGAGCAAGGCTGCGACACAATGAGGCCCGCCTGGCTCGGCACCCATATTGCTCTCTCTGTACTCGCTGAGGATTCTTCTGCAGCGAAGATATCGGTCTCCTCATATCGTGTCAGTCGACTCGTCACTGGCCTGCTGAAGTAATCGGGATGTCCGTCCGGAAGGGGCCCAGGCTGGGCAAGGGGGGTTGTATCCGAGCAGGATTTTGCTGGCGAGACGTCGCCGACAGATTGGATGTCGATATCTGTTGTCGGGGGAGAGTACATTGGTCGAGGTGGAGAGCAGACCCTATCGTCGTCGTCATCGTCGTTGGACGTGCCCATGTATGCAGTTGGATTCGATTCGGAAATGTCACTGATCATGGCTTCGATGTCTGAAAGACCAAAGAGGCTGGAGCTGGAAGCCATGCTGGCCATGATGCCGCTTCGAAGCGAGAGGTTCTTTTCGAGCAGTGCTTTGCCGATGTTGGCGGCAACGACAAGCTTCTGTTCCCTTTCGCGCATCTTGCGGCTCGCTTCGATTAAGAGCTCCTCGAGCTCGTGGCGTTCGAGACGTTCGAGCCGAGCATGGTCGAGCTCTGAAGCACTCGATGATGGGCTGAGTATCTCTAGATCGGAAGAGCTGGCCTGTATATCGGACTGGTGCGAAAGGCCGACCAGACTGCCTGCTTTGGTTGTGCATGTATTATCCGTATGGTTGGTGTCGGAGACGGTGTTCTGTATATCGGAGAGCGGCGGTCGAGCTGCTTTGTCGTGGTTGACACTCTCGAAGGTGCTTATGTCTGGTGGCTGCGGTGATTGCGACGATCTACGATGACCTGGCGGTCGTGGTCGCAAAGCGGGACGTGCGCTCGTTGAAAGCATCTCGTCCAGAGCGTCGTCGGCAGCGCACAGCAGCTGGGAGCGTGTATGGGGGGCAAGGGATTACTGTGGTGTCTTTGGCATTGCAAGGGGCAATCTAGGAAAGTGGGCTTGGCGGCTGAAGGGTGGGTGAATGCTGGACCGCTTGGAGGGTGTGGTAGGCGACTGGGAGAGTTCAGGGATGCGGAGCGATCCTGAATAGAGAGAATCCGAGCGCGTCGTTGCTGTTGCTGTCGAGATGAAGCGATCCCAGTCGACTCCGTGATAGACAATAGGTGTTGACGATGGTGGTGGCGATTCGAAAGGTGACGGTGAAGAGGCGGCTCTGCTTACGATGCAGTCGACATGCACCTAGACAGCGGGTCGTGCGTGGGTGAAAGCTAACTCAGCTCCAAGGTGTGATTGTGAAGAGGAGGCAACAGCGTCAACTCGGACGATGCACCTTACGCAATGCTCTTCTTCGCCTGAAAGTGAGAAAGCCAGGGTCTAAGTCAAGACACGGAACCGCCGAAAAGGATTGTTGCACACTCTTTTTGACACCGGCAGTCTCAGCCGCCACGGCACTCTCTGGCTTGCGTTTGGACCTTTCAAATGGAAGAGCCGTCATGCTTTCCTTGGCGGAGCCAAGAAGACAAAAGTAAAAAGAGCAGAAGGGGAAAAAATATAAAGAAAAAGATAAAAATTGACGCAAGATGCAAAGGGGCTTCACGGAGCGAAGCTGCGTGTCGGGGCCGGCGACTGTAGCAAGCGATAGTGAGAGTGTCGGCCACGCAAGGTCTTGCTTGTGCACTTTAAAAGCTTCAGAGAGCGGGGAAGGTCGCCTCGCTAAGAGGAGGCACCACCAGCAACAGCCACAACTACAGTACAATACAGTACGCGTCCTTGCTCGAAGAAAGGGGCACATTCGTTGTTGCGAAGCGGCGATCCGAGATGGCTGCGGCGCGAGAGATAGGAGCACGAAGGGTGGCTTGGCTGCCGAGTCAAAGGCAAAGCAAAGCAACGCGAAAAGGTGTCTTACACTTCCGCCGTAGAGTCATAAATTCGCATGAAGATAACATGAGTTCCTGTCCGTCTCTGGAAGGAGGACCGCAAAGCACATCAAGCTCGCGAGACCCTTGTCCACAAACATGGCCGTTACATCGGTAAACAACCACCAACTGCGCCTTTCTAGTCGAGCTTCTAGCTGATCTAACGTTGCTACCATCGTTCACCATCGCGAGACGGACGTGCCATCGGTTTTTTCCTGAAAAATTTCCAGAGCGGCAACTCCGACGGGCTGCCGCCGCACGCGATTTGCGGATTTTCTTTTTCACCGGCGTCAGGTGTTGGTCTCGAAAGTAACACAACAACAACACGGACCTTTTCTCGCTAATATTTTTAAATGATTATTTTACATCAAGCGGCGTGTTGTTATGCAAATCACGCGCCACCAAGTGTGTTGTTCGCAAGAACGTGGTGGCCTCGAGCCTCTTCTGCAGTTTCACAAGCGTGTAAGTTCAAGGCTCTCTCGAAACAGCAGCAGCTGTGCACGTCATGATCGAGCTAGCTCGGATCGTATGCCGGCTGCTCTTCGCTGGTCCAATAACCCCGGAAGCGCCCGTTCACCAGACGATGCTCGGAGTTCCTCTTCCGTCGATTGCTGTGCTGGCATGGCAGAAGCAGCAACGACAATGGTGAGTCTGAAAACGGCGGCCAGTCTTCTAAGCAGCAATGCGATCACAGTATGCTACAGCGTTGCAACTCAAGACGAAGAAACATTGGAGGGCTGCGGGGCGTGTGGGCAGAAAGCATGTTTCATGCCTTGCTCTGCAGTGTCTCTTGCTCAGCAGCGCGGGACGCGATCCTGACCCGTTTCCAAGAACTTCAGCCACACGCCACTTAGCCGATGCCTCTTCTTCCCCACGGCACTTCTTGGCACAACAAAGACGGACCAGTTCGCTTCGTGTGTGCTGGCCTGTACTTCGCATGGCATGGTGCTCGACCCTGACGTTGTGGTCGCCAAAAGCACCGAAAGGGAGACTGAAACTTCGAAAGGCAAGTACGCAAGCGTTAACCGTACCTGCTGGAGACAAGCGATCCTTTTCTACTGCAGGTGTCCGAGTGTGGTGGGAAAGACAGCCGCCACCACCGCGTTGCCGCCTGGTTTACCGACCCTCACTTTCAACTATCATCTCGGCAACCTCCTTTATTATGCAACTACGGGTAACTTACGGCACGATGTTGAAACGGTACATATCGAACGATTCCATCTCGCCACAATAATCTCCGACTCCGACTCGGTTCCACTGAAGAGACTTGCGTTATCACGACCCTCGTTTTGCCTCGAGCGTTGCGAGCCACTGACTGCATCCGCTTTGGTTCGAAGGCAGACGCGTCGTATCGCCGATGCATCGCCGATGCAGGTCTGCATCGGCGATACGATTATGGAAAGCCTTCCACAAATTTCCAAGAACAAGGAGGTCGAAGCAGAGTTGCGGATCTTAGCGAGGAGCGTCGTTGCCCGTGGCTCTGGAAGATTTGGATCGTCCGACATCATCAAACGCAACCAGCACTTTCTCTTTCGTCGTTATCACTTCGTTCAAGCTATCACACTGACTCAGCATTTCGAATATGGTCGTTTGTACCCGTCGCGGCTGTGGCGCCGACTTTGACCCAGCAGCCTCTTCCTCAACCTCGGCAGCATCCTGCAGATATCACCCGGGCGCGCCAGTCTTCCACGAAGGTCTCAAGTCGTGGTCATGCTGCAAGGACACGAACAAGCCCGTCATGGAATTCGACCAATTTCTCGCCATCAAGGGCTGCAGCACTGCCGATACGCACTCGACCGAGAAGCAAGCGCTACCAACTATCAAAAACGGCGTCGTCGTCCCCGATGGAGATGCATCATCAGCAACCGCAGAAGTCGAGACGGTGACAAAGGACGCCGACGGCAAGGAGACATTCGGAAAAGCCGCAATGGCAGCCGACATTGTTCAGCCGCTCAAGGGCATGTCTCTGCTCGCAGCGCAGAATGCAGCGCAGTCGACGAGTGCAGACAGCAAAGAGGCACGG
This sequence comes from Sporisorium exsertum, assembly GCA_928724755.1. Lineage (NCBI taxonomy): Eukaryota > Fungi > Basidiomycota > Ustilaginomycetes > Ustilaginales > Ustilaginaceae > Sporisorium > Sporisorium exsertum. The sequence continues at coordinate 28,216 of CAKMXK010000032.1, read as the reverse complement.
GCCACCAACGAGCCTGTTGAGGAGGAGGATCCCGCCGAAACCGACGCTACGCTTCCGGCTGGACTCGTCTGCAAGCGCGGAGGTTGCGGATACAAACATCCTGGCGGCGCACGTGATCGAGCTGCTGAAGCATGTAAGCACCACAAGGGCTCGCCCATCTTCCACGAAGGTTCCAAAGGCTGGTCGTGTTGCAAGCGCAGGGTGCTCGACTTCAACGACTTTCTGCAGATCGAGCCGTGCACCATCGCCAAGTCCGGACATCTCTTTGTTGGCGCACCTAAAGCTGCTGCTGACGGCGGCGTGGACGGGGAAGAGAGCGTAGACTGCCGAATGGACCACTACGAAACACCCAATGATGTGCGTCTCACCGTTTATGCCAAAGCGGTCGATGCTGCCAATAGCTCAATCGAGTTCAAGGAGGATGGCGTCGTTTTCTCGCTTTCCCTGCCCCCAGCGTCTGGCTCCTCCCGCCCGCGTCGCTTCCGGAAGGTGCTCAAACCATTTGCTCCCATCACACCTGCCGACTCGTCGTTCAACATTACCAAGTTTAAGGTCGATCTCCTTCTCACCAAGCAGCAGAAAGGTCAGAGTTGGCCTTGCCTCGAGAGTGGCGATCGCGTGATTGGCTATGGACTCACTTTTGGTCGCGATAAGGACAAGTAACATACACGATCACGACAGTGATGGATCACTCCATTACTCGCACACTCTCTGCACTGCTTCTTGTAACAACACGACTCGTCTTCAATCCCAGCATGTAGCTTTGTCTGAACGGCCCCTGCTATGACGGCCCCCATTCTTGTATGAATCAACAAACCAAGAGAGGTTGAGACAATGTAAACACAGGAGCAGCAAATGGCAATGAGAAGGCCAGCAAAGACGACGCACGATGACAGCACCTACAGAAGCGACGAAATCTTCATCGGTCGACGCACAGCATTCGAAAAGCCCTCGTGGTATCGATAGAACACCTTGATCTTATGGTCGCTGGTGAAGCCATCGGCAGCATCTGCTGCAGCAGCAGCTTCGTCGCTCGCCGCGGTGGAAGTCAGCTCGGACGTGCTGGTAGATCGAGCCTCCGGTACCTTCCTCTTCTTCCCGCCCATCCCTTCCGGAATCGGCACTGCTGACAAGGCCGCAGGCACTGAAGCGCTCTTCTGCACAATGGGACGACCGAAAAAGTCAACAGCGATCTTTTCCTTTTGGTTTTTGATCGCATTTCGTGCAGCCTCGGCCGCATTCGTGCTCTTCGACCGATAGATCGCCGTAGCATTCTTAGATGTCGACCCAGCATCGTCCTCGCCCCCTTCAACACCTGCATTCTTGCGCAGCAACTGACGCTCCATCTCCCTCGCCACGAGCTGCCGCACCGCAAACCGCGAAGGTCCGATCTCCTTCGACCGTTTACCCTCAAACTGCGTGAAGATGTCGAGCGGAGGGTCGAGCCTGTACACGAGCTGCCCCGCCGTCTGACCCGTCGCGGCAGCTTCCTCGTCCGAGATCTTGTCCTGCACAAAGCTGAGGTTGAGCGACGTCATAATCGACACGATGGACGCAAACGCTTGCTTGTCATCAGCGCGTGATAGCTGGTTATTGATCGGTCGAAGATCCGGCGTGAGGATGCGCATCAGCGACGGTCCCAGCTCGGTGATCACCGACTGCCGATTGAACTGCGAGCGAATGTTGGCAGGGAGCGTGGCGACGATCTGCGACGCAATCTCGTTGAACGCAGACGTCTTGAGATGGTTCTCGTAGTCGACTTTGGGATACTCGGGCAGGGCGTTGCCGACGTGCGCAAAGAGTAAGTGCCAGCAGACAAACGACCACGGCATGAATCCGAGCAGCTCATAGTTGCCCTGCGACCAGGCACGAGTCGTGATGCTCTGCCCAAAGTGCAGCCAGTCGTGCACCTTGCGGTAGCGTTTCCAGCCACCATCGGCAGCACGAAGCGTCGGGTAGTGCTCGAAGCAGCCCTGGGCGAGCTTGTCGTACTCGTTGCAGCTGGTCACCTCGTGAATGATGCGGTTGACGTTCTCCTGAGGCGTATCAATCAGGTTGAAGTCCTTCTGCCGCTCTCTGCCGTCCGAGGTCAGATCCTGGGCAGATGCTTTGCGAGAGGAGTTCCACGGCGAAGCGTCGCCATCGGCGGCATGTGCGTTGGCGCCCTTCATGCTCGAGGCTGCTGCCTGCTTGCGATTCTGACGACGGAAGAGCATCTCCCACGCCTTGTGAACGGTACCACCTGTATCCTTGATGCCGATCGAGGCGCCCTTGACAGCAGCTTCGGTCAGAGCGATGTTCTTTGTCTTTGCAAACTCCAACGCATTGAGGCACGAACGAATGTCGCCGTTGGTCAGTTCCGCCAGCAAAGAAAGGCCGCGTGCTTCGACGGAAAGCGATTCGGCCTCGCACACTTCGTGCAGACGTTTGACCACAAGGTTGGTCGGCGGCTTGTTGAAGCGGATGAGCTTCGACATGGGTCGCAGCGCCCGGAGTGACGGAGCGTAGAGGTCGTTGCAAATGCAGATGATGGGTCGGAGTAGTGGTTTGAATCCTTTCCGTTGCTGCTTTTTGCCGCGGGAGGCCAGACCCGCCGCCTTTGGACCAGAGCCCTTGCCCATCTCGACGAGACGCACCAAGGCACGAACAAACCCATGCGACTCGCCAGAAGCTCCACCACCGCCTCCAGTTGCGCCATCAATCTCGTCAATCACCACCAACGTCGGTCTGGGATCTTTCAAGCTGCCAGACTCGAGTGCCGTCTTGATGACATCCTCGACAGCGCCCGCGGAGCGTGCGTCGCTCGCATTGAGCTCGTAGACGTTGTAGCCTGCATGAGCGCCAATGACGTGAGCGAGCGTCGTCTTACCCAAGCCAGGGGGACCGGAGATCATCATGATGCGCTCCTTGGGTCGGCCGTATGGATCCTTCCATAAGTGCTCGCCTCCCTTGTCGCTTCCACCGTGCTCGGGGAGGCCGTACTTGGCCTGGATGTATTGACGATGACGCTCCTTGCGGTGGTTCTTGCGCTTGAAGACGCACTCGTCCCATTCCTTGAGCCAGCCCAGCACCTCGCGGTGCACGCGTTCATCGCCGAGAAGCTCGGTGAACTTAGCAGGTCGATGCTTGTCGACCCACATACGCGATGCAGCTCTCGAAGCCTCGGTCTTGTCACGCTTCACCGACGTCAGAGCTTGAAGCTGTTGCACCTCTTCACGTTCGACCACATCAAGCGCTTTCAGAACTTGCACCGCATCGAGCAGCTGGTGAATGGGTCGTTCGAGGAGCTGTGAGGCATCGACGTCCGACATGATGGCTGGCGATTTCCAACCTTTCATGCGTTTGCGTCGCTCGAAACGAACCACCGTGCCGTCCATGGTGGTAGCGGTGACAAAGCCGGCGGGAATGTATTTGGGAATGCCAGCCGGTCGTGCGCGTAAGGGCAGACGTGATGGCCCTGCTTGGGCATCCCTACTGCCCGAGACCAAAACCGACGCTTCTTCCACCATGTCGAGCGCAGAAAGGGCTTCAATTGCCCTGGAGGACGCTTGAGCTGATGTTGGGAATGGCTCGGCCGTCAAGCCGTGCGTCTTTTGCGGTGGAGCGATCGAATGCTGTGAGCTAGGCTGAGAGGAGCCCCCAAGCAAGCCATTGCTCTCCAGAAGGTCCGACGCGGATGAAGAGGCTCGGGAGGATATGAGTTCGAGAGGTGGCGAAGGTGGACGTTGGGTCAACCGCGATGCCGTATGCTCTTGCTCGGCGAGTAGAAAAGCTTCAAGCTCGTCTTGGTCGTGGTCCGTCTGTGGTGGTTTGGTCGGAGAGGGCTGTGGGTGTTTCTGTTCGCCCGAAAGGGCCATCTCTTGCTTAAGGAGCTCATCAAAGTCGAGATCCGTCGAGGCAGCTCGTGGATGTTTGATCAGCTGCGCATCTGGCTTGAGCGCCATCTCTTCGTCGTCGAGAAGCTGGTCGATGTCGAGGTCAGCATCAAAGTCCATCGTATCCCCTCGTTCTGGGCTGCGTGCATACGCTAAATGATTGAGCTTGGCCGATGCTTGGGAGCCCCAGACATTGAGTGCTTTCTGCGCTTCGCTTTGCGAGTTGACGGGACTGAAGATGTTGGTATCTCGTTCGCGAAACGGGTCGGCTGCACTGGGAAAAAGCTCTTCGGCTTTGGCCTGGGAGAGGAGAGAGCCGGTGGCGGTGGGCAGGTCGAGGTCGAGAAGGCCATTGCCCTCGAGCAAGCTTCTGTCCGCCATTGCAATAGATGGAAGGTAAGTCCAGGGCACAGGACCTCGTCTCACGACTATCCGATCAAGTCCGAGAAAGAGGTTACGTGCAGGTGCTTGTCGTCGTCGTGATCAGAGGGGGAGAGAGAGAAAGAGAGAGAGAAAGAGCCACTCGAGTCCAACACGCTGTCGAGCAACTCGAAATCTCGATTTCTCTCCGTCGCGCGACGCGTAAACGGCTCGAATTTTCATTTTGTTAGGCCGACTGAGCACATGTCCTTCCCGGTAAAAGAGTCTCGCTGGCTGTGAAGGCACACTCAAACGACCCTTCCGGAGGTCCTGGTGAGGGTGCTTCCTTGTATTGCAACGAGGGGATGTATAGAAGCGCTACGCAACGAGACAAATTGTACATTCACATGCGGTAGACGCCGTCACCGTAGTTGTTGCCGTCCCATGCAGGGTGTCGAGAGCCACCGGCATCGCCGCGCTGCGAGCTTCTCCATCGTCCCGTGTTGGCCACACTCAGACCCAGTGCCAGGACGCTGCGGGTGTCTTGAGGGCGAATGATGCCGTCGTCCCACAGACGCGCCGTGGCATACTCGGGCAGCGTCTGCTTCTCAATTTTGTCGCGAAGCCCCTCCTGCTTGGACTTGTCGCTGCTGACCGTGCCCATGACTTGACTGAGCTGCTCTCCACCCATCACACCAACACGCGCGTTAGGCCACATCCACAAGAAGCGTGGGCTGTAGGCTCGACCACACATGCCGTAGTTGCCGGCTCCAAAGCTACCTCCCACAATCACAGTGAACTTGGGCACGTTGGCACATGCTACCGCCCGCACCATTTTAGCGCCGTCTTTGGCGATACCGGAACGCTCTGCCTTGGTGCCGACCATGTAGCCAGTCACGTTGACCAGAAAGACAAGCGGAGTCTGACGCTGGTTGCACAGCTGAATGAAGCTTGTGGCCTTCTTGGCCGATTCGCCAAACAGCACGCCGTTGTTGCCGATGATGCCCACATCCTGGCCAGCAATCTTGGCAAAGCCGGTAACGATGGTGTTGCCGTAGAGCTTCTTGAACTCGTGGAAACGCGAGCCATCCACCAAGCGAGAAATGATATCGCGAATGTCGAAAGGCTTGCGCGCGTTTTCTGGGATGATGCCGTGGAGCTCGGAAGCGTCGTAAAGCGGTTGTTCGAACGTAGCATCGCCGAGCGCAGTATTCGAGCGCCCACACAGGCCAAGGTTTGCCACTGCTTCTCGAGCGAGTGTGATGGCATGCGCGTCATCGATGGCGAGGTGATCCGTGACGCCCGACTCGCTGCAATGCATCTCACCTCCTCCGAGCGTCTCATCGTCGACAACCTCTCCGAGCGCAGCCTTGACGAGCGGTGGCCCAGCCAGGAAGATGGTGCCCTGATTGCGCACAATGATGGTCTCGTCTGCCATGGCGGGGACGTAAGCACCGCCTGCTACGCTGATGCCGTGTACGACCGAAATTTGTGGAATGCCCAGCGCCGACATGTGGGCCATGTTGTAGAAGATACGGCCAAAGTGGTTCTCGTCGGGAAAGACGTCTGCTTGGTGAGGCAATGCAGCACCACCGCTCTCGTTGAGGTAGACGCAGGGCAAGCGGTTCTCGCGGGCAATGGCTTGAGCACGCAAATGCTTCTTGACCGAGATGGGATAGTAGCTTCCTCCTTTCACGGTGGGATCGTTGGCAACAATCATGCATTCTGTTCCCGAGACCCTTCCGATGCCCGAGATCATACCGGCGCCCGGAATCTCGTCGTTGCCGTACATCTCGTACGCTGCCATGGGTGAGAGCTCAATAAAAGGCGAGCCGTGGTCGAGCAGCGCAGCCACACGATCGCGAGGAAGCATCTTGCCTCGCGAGACATGTCGCGCTCTCGCCTTTTCGCTGCCGCCCAATGCCAGCTTTGCGTGGGTAGCATCGAGCTTGTCGACGAGGCCGTCCATGTACGCCTTGTTGGCAATAAACTCGTCCGAGGCTGGATCGACATTGTTGGGCAGAACGCTCTGCTGGTCCTCGAATGGAGAGCGAGACGCTGCACGGTACGATCTGCCTGGAGCGGTCAAGCTTTTGTGCGCCTGGCGGATAGCGCTCGCGGCGAGTCGGCTGGAAGTCTGCCTCGCCAACATGGTCCGACGTGGGCTGAGAGTGTCGATACCTGCGAAGGGATGGACGGTGATGGTGTTTTGCCTTGTCCGTAAAGCTCAAACTGTGGATGACAGTTGAGACGCAAGCAAGCGAGAGGTCCCGGACGACGCTCGAAAGGACGTCGATTCCTACCGAAGAGCGACGGCCGTGTCCTCTCGCTCCTCCTCTCTTTGTCTCCAGCTCTGGCTTGAGCACGCGTGCGGGGTTGCCGGAGAGCGGGGCAGCGGGGGAATTTTTGGATTATCGGTTGGCCCGTCAAATGCGATGAGAATATGCAGGTGTAGCGTCGATTGTGCTGAAAAGTCAGCCTCGCTTTGCCTCGCTTCTGGAGAGTGTCGATCCCAGAACGCGTTTTAAATTCAACGCAAATTATGAGATTCGAATCGTGGCGTGCTGCTGCCGGAGTCGTCGGTACGACAGATAGACAAGTTTTTGAGAAAGCTCGGTGACGAAGAGAATTTGGGTGGAGCGCGATTGAAAATGGAATCGCAACTGAAAGGCTGCTTGGCGTCGAGATAGACTGGAGGCCAATAATGAAGACGAGGTCTGTGGTCTATAGCTGCAGGCTGGGGTTGGTCCTGGCACTGGACTGCAGATTGTTAAAGCGCACAAAATGATGATGCCAAGGACGGAGGTGTATGGTGACGAGCAGAGATAATTGGTGGAAGAGGGGCTCGACGAAGCTACGACAAAGCTCTGTATCTATCGAAGTCAACATCTTATACCTAGCTGGAGGTAACGAGTACATCGAAGGAGAGAGAGGCATGTGAACGACGACAAGAAACTCAGCATCACTCAGGAGGCATCCACGAGCAGGCCAGAGTAACAACTTCGGCAAACTGACCTGACTCAGGATCGCTAGGCATTTTTTTCTTGTCTTTATGAGCGGCACCCAGCTGCTCCTTCGGCACTTGAACGCAGCGTCAGGGCTGTGCGTGTGGGCTCCGATCTTCGGTCATACGGAAGAGGCAAGGCCATGTAGGGAGAAAATTGGTTTCGTTCCTCATTGCAGGTCTTGCATAGTCTCCTCAGAACGATCATTGATACCACCCAGGCCGGAGTGTAATCGTTCAGCATAGCTCAACTTCGCACAGCGTTGGCACCTGTTCAAGTGGCCGAAAAGATTGTCTGGGCGCTTGATTCTGGCCTGTCGCAACACATGATACTCCCTGCGTTCGCCAATTTGCTCGCCTTCCTTCGTGCTGGCCCGGATCGGTATCGTCGCCTGTCCGCTATTTTGGATAACAACACGGTTACACACAAGAGCATGAGCAGAGCCATGAGAAATGGCTATGGAAGCAACTGGGAAGACGCGGACAAGGACCTTCACGAGAGGCGCCTGAAGCGCCTTTCGAGCAAGTGATCCGCAAATGGCAGTGACACCAGAAGGCACTTCCAGTAAACACTGTAAACATTCATTCCATCAGTCGAAAACGCTTGTTGGATCTAAGTATAGATTCTTCGTTCTAACGCAATTTAGAGGTGGTATCCCGAATCGCCCAGATTGTTATGTCTCCGGGTTCTGATGATCTCATCAGTGGCACCGGCTAGGCACGATCATGGCCTTGCACTTGCACTTCACCTTGAACGGTGGGAGATTTGTGCCCCTACGATAAATGCGACCGATAGCTTGTCACTGGCTGTTGGAAACGTCTAGGCCCGCAATAATTCTAGGGCTGAGGAGAATGAATCACGTCTGAGCGACGTCGACACGCCTTCTTCTACCTTGGGCGTTTCAATTGTGCCACCGAATCTTCTCGGAGGAGAGTAGCTGATGACGCCCATGGGCAGTGCGCCGGCCTGCGACATGACCAGTGAGCCATAGTAGTCGATGGTCTCGGCACCATAGAGCTGCAAGATGCGCTTCCAGTATTCCTTTTTTCAAACCATTCCGATGATCGGGCCAACTTTACGCTAACTGACTTATACGTCATCACCATGTATACATTGATGCTGTATATATACGTTGTCCTGGAATTGAATACGTCATCTTTGATGAGACCATTCCGTTTGATTGTGCTGACTACATTGAGCTCACCTTTTCAGATTGCTACTCACACCTTTCTCGAATCACAATTGAATGAATTGATACTATATACATGAATCAATCTCTTGGGTGGTCTGGCCATCACCTGTGTCGCTATCATCTGTGATGAGGCCATGCTCATTGTAATGAAAGAGGTTTTCTTGAGGACCCAGGCCATAGTGGTACAGCACATCACATGCATCATGGAGCTCCCCGAGCAGAAAGCCATGCTCGGCAACCTTCATCCAGCGCATGGTTTCCTCAAGCCAGCCCTGGCAGTTTTCATCGGTGACCGTGTTGAGATGCAATGCAAGCATGTTTTGGAGCCCATCATGATCACGGAGCTCCTGTCGACTGATGATGGTCTTGACTTTGCCAAAGACGCGCTCTGTGATGTTGAACCATGGCGAGTAGGGTGGCAGGTATGTGAGGTAGTGTCCGTAGTCCCGTACGACCTCTGCAACGTCCATTGTTCGATGAAAAGCAGCATTGTCCATAACAAGTGTGCATGATTGGCCTTGAATGGCTGGAAAGAGCTTGAAGCGGAGGAAGTCGACAAACATGAAGCTCTTCCAGCTGCCAAGGATGCATTTGTGTGCGATGACGCCAGTCTTATCAATGGCAACAAGGAGCGACATGTTGCATGCACAATTTGCTGGCCGTCGTTGCTGCCGGGCTTGCTCGCCTTGCTGTGATCGTCCAACAGATCATGTTGTGTGTAGGTTGAAGCCGGCCTCGTCAAAGAAAATCACATCTGTGATGCTCTTGCCCTCGACGTTAAGGCTCAGGATCCACTGCTTTCGCTGCTCAATCGTCTCAGGGTTGTTGTATTGCTCATGTTCCACATGCAATCATTTCAATGTAAGGCGACATCGATCTTTGATTACGCATGAAAGTTGAGCTAGTGAGATGTCAGGACTGCCTTGTTGAATGACATGGTCCCATATCTCATTGAGTGTAGCAGCTGGATGCTCGCCGACGTGTTTGATGATCGCATTGACGGTGGAATCGCTGAATTTGGAGCCACATGTCACCGTGGACGGCTTCAGGGATAGCCCAAGCCGTCGGGACGGTGTCTGTGGATGAGGCAGTCGAAGGAGGTGGATGACGAGGAAGATAGAGGTGGTGTTGGATAGTTAGGGTTACAAGGGGGTTCCCAAAAAAACAAAAGTAGAGTGCTTGATAGAATATGTAAAACAGGTCAAAATATGCATGTTTCATTAATAACCCTACTGCTGTTACCTAATGAGATTGCAGAGTAACGGCCATCGGAAGTTTGGCCCAGGTGAAGTCGAGAAAGTGAAAAGGTGATCAGCTACTAATAAACTATTGATCAAATTGTATAAAGAGAAGGTTCTGAAAGTTTCAGAGTGGTACGGGGGATTGTCACTTTTCGGTCACTTGGGTCACACAAGTCAGCTGTACCCAGCCATGTTCACACACCAGGTATTCCAGCTGCTATACTCCATGCCAGGCTCTTCTGGATGCATCGTACATCATCGATACAACTTGCAGCATCCATTCCAGCTGCTATACTGGCCATTGGAGCCAGTCTGACCATTGGAGCCAGTCTGACCATCTCGGTGCTCCAACACGGACAAAGTCAAAAACACGCAACTTGACTGTGCACATCCCAGCACCACACAGGCATGCCAGGCATGCTTCTAGCATCTACCAAGCTCATTTCCAGCACCGATACCAGCTTGTTCCAGCAGAATCACAGCAAGAACCGAGTTCCTGGTACGAGTTTGTGTAAACATGCAAGTGATGCGGTTTCATCCAATGCTCAATGCAATGCTCTTCTGGATGCATTGTACATTGTCGATACAGCTTGCAGCATCCATTCCAGCTGCTACACAGGCCATCAGAGCCAGTCTCAACCATCTCGGTGCTCCAACACGGACAAAGTCGAAAAACGGTCCATCACCATACATGCTCTAGGCTTTCTTCCAGTGCATTTACAAGCTTCTAGCATTTGATCCAGCTGTTTTCCATGCTTCCACCGCATCGAGCACATCATCTCACCAGCAAGTGACTTTGCTCCATAATACAGGCACCAAAAAGAGGTTTGAAAGCATACAATCACTCTTAGAGCTACGTAGGGTTAGGGCCAGCGGCTGTAGGGTTGGGGTTACAAGGGGATCCCCAGGTAGGGTCGGTGATGCAACACCCCCTTTTCTTTGCGTCATTGGATAGTCCTAGGTGAGTATAGTGAGAGTCATTAAGTGACCCTACACAAGTTGACTATGAAAATGGGTTGGGGCGGTTCACCGAAAGTAGGGTCGGGAGGTAGGGTCGAGGTAGGGGTGGAGAACTTTTTTTGGATTTTGGGGGATAGGGTTACAAGGGGGTCTGGTTTTTAAACAGAGTAGGGTTGCTTAATAAAAGTTGTTTATCTACCCAAAATAGGCATGTTTACTTATCCAACCCTATGCTGGTAGCATAATATTATTTGCCGGTATGGCCAGCCCAAGTTTGGCCTGGGTCGAGTCGGGCCGAGAAAAAAGTAATTTTTCAGGATTGCTCCCATACTAAACTCACCTTCAAATGGGGTCAATAGAAGGTCCTGAAAGTATCAGGGAAGGGTGCCAAGTGGTTGTGGAGTGATGGCCAACTTTACATTTTTTGAGATTTTGGCTTGAGCTCCAATGGTCCCCCCTTTGAAAGTGGGAAAATGGACCCCCTCCAATTCTCCTGCTGGCTTAGTATAATGTGTCCATACATGCTAGGAGAAGATAGATTCTGCTATACTGGCCATGGGAGCCAGTCTGACCATCTCGGTGCTCCAACACGGACAAAGTCAAAAACACGCAACTTGACCGTGCACATCCCAGCACCACACAGGCATGCCAGGCATGCTTCTAGCATCTACCAAGCTCATTTCCAGCACCGATACCAGCTTGTTCCAGCAGAATCACAGCAAGAACCGAGTTCCCGGTACGAGTTTGTGTAAACATGCAAGTGATGCGGTTTCATCCAATGCTCAATGCAATGCTCTTCTGGATGCATTGTACATTGTCGATACAGCTTGCAGCATCCATTCCAGCTGCTACACAGGCCATCAGAGCCAGTCTCAACCATCTCGGTGCTCCAACACGGACAAAGTCGAAAAACGGTCCATCACCGTACATGCTCTAGGCTTTCTTCCAGTGCATTTACAAGCTTCTAGCATTTGATCCAGCTGTTTTCCATGCTTCCACCGCATCGAGCACATCATCTCACCAGCAAGTGACTTTGCTCCATAATACAGGCACCAAAAAGAGGTTTGAAAGCATACAATCACTCTTAGAGCTACATAGGGTTAGGGCCAGCGGCTGTAGGGTTGGGGTTAGGGTTAGGGTTAGTGCCGGAGGCCATATCGTCTATATCTCCATCCCAAGTACTTGGCCAGGTGCTGCTGCAGGCAGCATGCAGTGTATACAGGCAATGCAACCATTCAAAAACTTACAAGGGGGTCTGGTTTTTAAACAGAGTAGGGTTGCTTAATAAAAGTTGTTTATCTACCCAAAATAGGCATGTTTACTTATCCAACCCTATGCTGGTAGCATAATATTATTTGCCGGTATGGCCAGCCCAAGTTTGGCCTGGGTCGAGTCGGGCTGAGAAAAAAGTGATTTTTCAGGATTGCTCCCATACTAAACTCACCTTCAAATGGGGTCAATAGAAGGTCCTGAAAGTATCAGGGAAGGGTGCCAAGTGGTTGTGGAGTGATGGCCAACTTTACATTTTTTGAGATTTTGGCTTGAGCTCCAATGGTCCCCCCTTTGAAAGTGGGAAAATGGACCCCCTCCAATTCTCCTGCTGGCTTAGTATAATGTGTCCATACATGCTAGGAGAAGATAGATTCTGCTATACTGGCCATGGGAGCCAGTCTGACCATCTCGGTGCTCCAACACGGACAAAGTCAAAAACACGCAACTTGACCGTGCACATCCCAGCACCACACAGGCATGCCAGGCATGCTTCTAGCATCTACCAAGCTCATTTCCAGCACCGATACCAGCTTGTTCCAGCAGAATCACAGCAAGAACCGAGTTCCCAGTACGAGTTTGTGTAAACATGCAAGTGATGCGGTTTCATCCAATGCTCAATGCAATGCTCTTCTGGATGCATTGTACATTGTCGATACAGCTTGCAGCATCCATTCCAGCTGCTACACAGGCCATCAGAGCCAGTCTCAACCATCTCGGTGCTCCAACACGGACAAAGTCGAAAAACGGTCCATCACCGTACATGCTCTAGGCTTTCTTCCAGTGCATTTACAAGCTTCTAGCATTTGATCCAGCTGTTTTCCATGCTTCCACCGCATCGAGCACATCATCTCACCAGCAAGTGACTTTGCTCCATAATACAGGCACCAAAAAGAGGTTTGAAAGCATACAATCACTCTTAGAGCTACATAGGGTTAGGGCCAGCGGCTGTAGGGTTGGGGTTAGGGTTAGGGTTAGTGCCGGAGGCCATATCGTCTATATCTCCATCCCAAGTACTTGGCCAGGTGCTGCTGCAGGCAGCATGCAGTGTATACAGGCAATGCAACCATTCAAAAACCACGCTTCCACCGCACCAGGCTGCAGCAGATGGTCCAGGAGGGCAGCATACAGCATCAAAGGATGCACAGCAGGTGCATTGGCAGCATTGCAGCTTGAAACAGCTCCATCAAAGAGCTGACGGTCAAAATGCATGGCAAAAACAACCAACTCGACTGATGCACCGACATCAAAGAAGCAGTGGATGGAGCAGCACACGCATGCCAGGCAAGTGTCTGTAGCATATCCAAGACACTTCCAGCATCAATAGCAGCAGAAACACAGTGCTGTTGCTTACAAGGGGGTCTGGTTTTTAAACAGAGTAGGGTTGCTTAATAAAAGTTGTTTATCTACCCAAAATAGGCATGTTTACTTATCCAACCCTATGCTGGTAGCATAATATTATTTGCCGGTATGGCCAGCCCAAGTTTGGCCTGGGTCGAGTCGGGCCGAGAAAAAAGTAATTTTTCAGGATTGCTCCCATACTAAACTCACCTTCAAATGGGGTCAATAGAAGGTCCTGAAAGTATCAGGGAAGGGTGCCAAGTGGTTGTGGAGTGATGGCCAACTTTACATTTTTTGAGATTTTGGCTTGAGCTCCAATGGTCCCCCCTTTGAAAGTGGGAAAATGGACCCCCTCCAATTCTCCTGCTGGCTTAGTATAATGTGTCCATACATGCTAGGAGAAGATAGATTCTGCTATACTGGCCATGGGAGCCAGTCTGACCATCTCGGTGCTCCAACACGGACAAAGTCAAAAACACGCAACTTGACCGTGCACATCCCAGCACCACACAGGCATGCCAGGCATGCTTCTAGCATCTACCAAGCTCATTTCCAGCACCGATACCAGCTTGTTCCAGCAGAATCACAGCAAGAACCGAGTTCCCAGTACGAGTTTGTGTAAACATGCAAGTGATGCGGTTTCATCCAATGCTCAATGCAATGCTCTTCTGGATGCATTGTACATTGTCGATACAGCTTGCAGCATCCATTCCAGCTGCTACACAGGCCATCAGAGCCAGTCTCAACCATCTCGGTGCTCCAACACGGACAAAGTCGAAAAACGGTCCATCACCGTACATGCTCTAGGCTTTCTTCCAGTGCATTTACAAGCTTCTAGCATTTGATCCAGCTGTTTTCCATGCTTCCACCGCATCGAGCACATCATCTCACCAGCAAGTGACTTTGCTCCATAATACAGGCACCAAAAAGAGGTTTGAAAGCATACAATCACTCTTAGAGCTACATAGGGTTAGGGCCAGCGGCTGTAGGGTTGGGGTTAGGGTTAGGGTTAGTGCCGGAGGCCATATCGTCTATATCTCCATCCCAAGTACTTGGCCAGGTGCTGCTGCAGGCAGCATGCAGTGTATACAGGCAATGCAACCATTCAAAAACCACGCTTCCACCGCACCAGGCTGCAGCAGATGGTCCAGGAGGGCAGCATACAGCATCAAAGGATGCACAGCAGGTGCATTGGCAGCATTGCAGCTTGAAACAGCTCCATCAAAGAGCTGACGGTCAAAATGCATGGCAAAAACAACCAACTCGACTGATGCACCGACATCAAAGAAGCAGTGGATGGAGCAGCACACGCATGCCAGGCAAGTGTCTGTAGCATATCCAAGACACTTCCAGCATCAATAGCAGCAGAAACACAGTGCTGTTGCCAAAAACGATGCTGCCCGTACGACTTTGCAGAAACACGCAAGCAGTGCGAAACCACCAAAAGCTCCATGCCAGGCTCTTCTGGATGCATTGTACATCATCGATACAACTTGCAGCATCCATTCCAGCTGCTATACTGGCCATGGGAGCCAGTCTGACCATCTCGGTGCTCCAACACGGACAAAGTCAAAAACACGCAACTTGACCGTGCACATCCCAGCACCACACAGGGTTACAAGGGGGTCTGGTTTTTAAACAGAGTAGGGTTGCTTAATAAAAGTTGTTTATCTACCCAAAATAGGCATGTTTACTTATCCAACCCTATGCTGGTAGCATAATATTATTTGCCGGTATGGCCAGCCCAAGTTTGGCCTGGGTCGAGTCGGGCCGAGAAAAAAGTAATTTTTCAGGATTGCTCCCATACTAAACTCACCTTCAAATGGGGTCAATAGAAGGTCCTGAAAGTATCAGGGAAGGGTGCCAAGTGGTTGTGGAGTGATGGCCAACTTTACATTTTTTGAGATTTTGGCTTGAGCTCCAATGGTCCCCCCTTTGAAAGTGGGAAAATGGACCCCCTCCAATTCTCCTGCTGGCTTAGTATAATGTGTCCATACATGCTAGGAGAAGATAGATTCTGCTATACTGGCCATGGGAGCCAGTCTGACCATCTCGGTGCTCCAACACGGACAAAGTCAAAAACACGCAACTTGACCGTGCACATCCCAGCACCACACAGGCATGCCAGGCATGCTTCTAGCATCTACCAAGCTCATTTCCAGCACCGATACCAGCTTGTTCCAGCAGAATCACAGCAAGAACCGAGTTCCCGGTACGAGTTTGTGTAAACATGCAAGTGATGCGGTTTCATCCAATGCTCAATGCAATGCTCTTCTGGATGCATTGTACATTGTCGATACAGCTTGCAGCATCCATTCCAGCTGCTACACAGGCCATCAGAGCCAGTCTCAACCATCTCGGTGCTCCAACACGGACAAAGTCGAAAAACGGTCCATCACCGTACATGCTCTAGGCTTTCTTCCAGTGCATTTACAAGCTTCTAGCATTTGATCCAGCTGTTTTCCATGCTTCCACCGCATCGAGCACATCATCTCACCAGCAAGTGACTTTGCTCCATAATACAGGCACCAAAAAGAGGTTTGAAAGCATACAATCACTCTTAGAGCTACATAGGGTTAGGGCCAGCGGCTGTAGGGTTGGGGTTAGGGTTAGGGTTAGTGCCGGAGGCCATATCGTCTATATCTCCATCCCAAGTACTTGGCCAGGTGCTGCTGCAGGCAGCATGCAGTGTATACAGGCAATGCAACCATTCAAAAACTTACAAGGGGGTCTGGTTTTTAAACAGAGTAGGGTTGCTTAATAAAAGTTGTTTATCTACCCAAAATAGGCATGTTTACTTATCCAACCCTATGCTGGTAGCATAATATTATTTGCCGGTATGGCCAGCCCAAGTTTGGCCTGGGTCGAGTCGGGCTGAGAAAAAAGTGATTTTTCAGGATTGCTCCCATACTAAACTCACCTTCAAATGGGGTCAATAGAAGGTCCTGAAAGTATCAGGGAAGGGTGCCAAGTGGTTGTGGAGTGATGGCCAACTTTACATTTTTTGAGATTTTGGCTTGAGCTCCAATGGTCCCCCCTTTGAAAGTGGGAAAATGGACCCCCTCCAATTCTCCTGCTGGCTTAGTATAATGTGTCCATACATGCTAGGAGAAGATAGATTCTGCTATACTGGCCATGGGAGCCAGTCTGACCATCTCGGTGCTCCAACACGGACAAAGTCAAAAACACGCAACTTGACCGTGCACATCCCAGCACCACACAGGCATGCCAGGCATGCTTCTAGCATCTACCAAGCTCATTTCCAGCACCGATACCAGCTTGTTCCAGCAGAATCACAGCAAGAACCGAGTTCCCAGTACGAGTTTGTGTAAACATGCAAGTGATGCGGTTTCATCCAATGCTCAATGCAATGCTCTTCTGGATGCATTGTACATTGTCGATACAGCTTGCAGCATCCATTCCAGCTGCTACACAGGCCATCAGAGCCAGTCTCAACCATCTCGGTGCTCCAACACGGACAAAGTCGAAAAACGGTCCATCACCGTACATGCTCTAGGCTTTCTTCCAGTGCATTTACAAGCTTCTAGCATTTGATCCAGCTGTTTTCCATGCTTCCACCGCATCGAGCACATCATCTCACCAGCAAGTGACTTTGCTCCATAATACAGGCACCAAAAAGAGGTTTGAAAGCATACAATCACTCTTAGAGCTACATAGGGTTAGGGCCAGCGGCTGTAGGGTTGGGGTTAGGGTTAGGGTTAGTGCCGGAGGCCATATCGTCTATATCTCCATCCCAAGTACTTGGCCAGGTGCTGCTGCAGGCAGCATGCAGTGTATACAGGCAATGCAACCATTCAAAAACCACGCTTCCACCGCACCAGGCTGCAGCAGATGGTCCAGGAGGGCAGCATACAGCATCAAAGGATGCACAGCAGGTGCATTGGCAGCATTGCAGCTTGAAACAGCTCCATCAAAGAGCTGACGGTCAAAATGCATGGCAAAAACAACCAACTCGACTGATGCACCGACATCAAAGAAGCAGTGGATGGAGCAGCACACGCATGCCAGGCAAGTGTCTGTAGCATATCCAAGACACTTCCAGCATCAATAGCAGCAGAAACACAGTGCTGTTGCTTACAAGGGGGTCTGGTTTTTAAACAGAGTAGGGTTGCTTAATAAAAGTTGTTTATCTACCCAAAATAGGCATGTTTACTTATCCAACCCTATGCTGGTAGCATAATATTATTTGCCGGTATGGCCAGCCCAAGTTTGGCCTGGGTCGAGTCGGGCCGAGAAAAAAGTAATTTTTCAGGATTGCTCCCATACTAAACTCACCTTCAAATGGGGTCAATAGAAGGTCCTGAAAGTATCAGGGAAGGGTGCCAAGTGGTTGTGGAGTGATGGCCAACTTTACATTTTTTGAGATTTTGGCTTGAGCTCCAATGGTCCCCCCTTTGAAAGTGGGAAAATGGACCCCCTCCAATTCTCCTGCTGGCTTAGTATAATGTGTCCATACATGCTAGGAGAAGATAGATTCTGCTATACTGGCCATGGGAGCCAGTCTGACCATCTCGGTGCTCCAACACGGACAAAGTCAAAAACACGCAACTTGACCGTGCACATCCCAGCACCACACAGGCATGCCAGGCATGCTTCTAGCATCTACCAAGCTCATTTCCAGCACCGATACCAGCTTGTTCCAGCAGAATCACAGCAAGAACCGAGTTCCCAGTACGAGTTTGTGTAAACATGCAAGTGATGCGGTTTCATCCAATGCTCAATGCAATGCTCTTCTGGATGCATTGTACATTGTCGATACAGCTTGCAGCATCCATTCCAGCTGCTACACAGGCCATCAGAGCCAGTCTCAACCATCTCGGTGCTCCAACACGGACAAAGTCGAAAAACGGTCCATCACCGTACATGCTCTAGGCTTTCTTCCAGTGCATTTACAAGCTTCTAGCATTTGATCCAGCTGTTTTCCATGCTTCCACCGCATCGAGCACATCATCTCACCAGCAAGTGACTTTGCTCCATAATACAGGCACCAAAAAGAGGTTTGAAAGCATACAATCACTCTTAGAGCTACATAGGGTTAGGGCCAGCGGCTGTAGGGTTGGGGTTAGGGTTAGGGTTAGTGCCGGAGGCCATATCGTCTATATCTCCATCCCAAGTACTTGGCCAGGTGCTGCTGCAGGCAGCATGCAGTGTATACAGGCAATGCAACCATTCAAAAACCACGCCTTCCACCGCACCAGGCTGCAGCAGATGGTCCAGGAGGGCAGCATACAGCATCAAAGGATGCACAGCAGGTGCATTGGCAGCATTGCAGCTTGAAACAGCTCCATCAAAGAGCTGACGGTCAAAATGCATGGCAAAAACAACCAACTCGACTGATGCACCGACATCAAAGAAGCAGTGGATGGAGCAGCACACGCATGCCAGGCAAGTGTCTGTAGCATATCCAAGACACTTCCAGCATCAATAGCAGCAGAAACACAGTGCTGTTGCCAAAAACGATGCTGCCCGTACGACTTTGCAGAAACACGCAAGCAGTGCGAAACCACCAAAAGCTCCATGCCAGGCTCTTCTGGATGCATTGTACATCATCGATACAACTTGCAGCATCCATTCCAGCTGCTATACTGGCCATGGGAGCCAGTCTGACCATCTCGGTGCTCCAACACGGACAAAGTCAAAAACACGCAACTTGACCGTGCACATCCCAGCACCACACAGGCATGCCAGGCATGCTTCTAGCATCTACCAAGCTCATTTCCAGCACCGATACCAGCTTGTTCCAGCAGAATCACAGCAAGAACCGAGTTCCCGGTACGAGTTTGTGTAAACATGCAAGTGATGCGGTTTCATCCAATGCTCAATGCAATGCTCTTCTGGATGCATTGTACATTGTCGATACAGCTTGCAGCATCCATTCCAGCTGCTACACAGGCCATCAGAGCCAGTCTCAACCATCTCGGTGCTCCAACACGGACAAAGTCGAAAAACGGTCCATCACCGTACATGCTCTAGGCTTTCTTCCAGTGCATTTACAAGCTTCTAGCATTTGATCCAGCTGTTTTCCATGCTTCCACCGCATCGAGCACATCATCTCACCAGCAAGTGACTTTGCTCCATAATACAGGCACCAAAAAGAGGTTTGAAAGCATACAATCACTCTTAGAGCTACATAGGGTTAGGGCCAGCGGCTGTAGGGTTGGGGTTAGGGTTAGGGTTTAGTGCCGGAGGCCATATCGTCTATATCTCCATCCCAAGTACTTGGCCAGGTGCTGCTGCAGGCAGCATGCAGTGTATACAGGCAATGCAACCATTCAAAAACTTACAAGGGGGTCTGGTTTTTAAACAGAGTAGGGTTGCTTAATAAAAGTTGTTTATCTACCCAAAATAGGCATGTTTACTTATCCAACCCTATGCTGGTAGCATAATATTATTTGCCGGTATGGCCAGCCCAAGTTTGGCCTGGGTCGAGTCGGGCTGAGGGGAAAAAAAGTGATTTTTCAGGATTGCTCCCATACTAAACTCACCTTCAAATGGGGTCAATAGAAGGTCCTGAAAGTATCAGGGAAGGGTGCCAAGTGGTTGTGGAGTGATGGCCAACTTTACATTTTTTGAGATTTTGGCTTGAGCTCCAATGGTCCCCCCTTTGAAAGTGGGAAAATGGACCCCCTCCAATTCTCCTGCTGGCTTAGTATAATGTGTCCATACATGCTAGGAGAAGATAGATTCTGCTATACTGGCCATGGGAGCCAGTCTGACCATCTCGGTGCTCCAACACGGACAAAGTCAAAAACACGCAACTTGACCGTGCACATCCCAGCACCACACAGGCATGCCAGGCATGCTTCTAGCATCTACCAAGCTCATTTCCAGCACCGATACCAGCTTGTTCCAGCAGAATCACAGCAAGAACCGAGTTCCCAGTACGAGTTTGTGTAAACATGCAAGTGATGCGGTTT
Source organism: Sporisorium exsertum (assembly GCA_928724755.1). Classification (NCBI taxonomy): domain Eukaryota; kingdom Fungi; phylum Basidiomycota; class Ustilaginomycetes; order Ustilaginales; family Ustilaginaceae; genus Sporisorium; species Sporisorium exsertum. The sequence continues at coordinate 8,035 of CAKMXK010000032.1, read as the reverse complement.
CATCCAATGCTCAATGCAATGCTCTTCTGGATGCATTGTACATTGTCGATACAGCTTGCAGCATCCATTCCAGCTGCTACACAGGCCATCAGAGCCAGTCTCAACCATCTCGGTGCTCCAACACGGACAAAGTCGAAAAACGGTCCATCACCGTACATGCTCTAGGCTTTCTTCCAGTGCATTTACAAGCTTCTAGCATTTGATCCAGCTGTTTTCCATGCTTCCACCGCATCGAGCACATCATCTCACCAGCAAGTGACTTTGCTCCATAATACAGGCACCAAAAAGAGGTTTGAAAGCATACAATCACTCTTAGAGCTACATAGGGTTAGGGCCAGCGGCTGTAGGGTTGGGGTTAGGGTTAGGGTTAGTGCCGGAGGCCATATCGTCTATATCTCCATCCCAAGTACTTGGCCAGGTGCTGCTGCAGGCAGCATGCAGTGTATACAGGCAATGCAACCATTCAAAAACCACGCTTCCACCGCACCAGGCTGCAGCAGATGGTCCAGGAGGGCAGCATACAGCATCAAAGGATGCACAGCAGGTGCATTGGCAGCATTGCAGCTTGAAACAGCTCCATCAAAGAGCTGACGGTCAAAATGCATGGCAAAAACAACCAACTCGACTGATGCACCGACATCAAAGAAGCAGTGGATGGAGCAGCACACGCATGCCAGGCAAGTGTCTGTAGCATATCCAAGACACTTCCAGCATCAATAGCAGCAGAAACACAGTGCTGTTGCTTACAAGGGGGTCTGGTTTTTAAACAGAGTAGGGTTGCTTAATAAAAGTTGTTTATCTACCCAAAATAGGCATGTTTACTTATCCAACCCTATGCTGGTAGCATAATATTATTTGCCGGTATGGCCAGCCCAAGTTTGGCCTGGGTCGAGTCGGGCCGAGAAAAAAGTAATTTTTCAGGATTGCTCCCATACTAAACTCACCTTCAAATGGGGTCAATAGAAGGTCCTGAAAGTATCAGGGAAGGGTGCCAAGTGGTTGTGGAGTGATGGCCAACTTTACATTTTTTGAGATTTTGGCTTGAGCTCCAATGGTCCCCCCTTTGAAAGTGGGAAAATGGACCCCCTCCAATTCTCCTGCTGGCTTAGTATAATGTGTCCATACATGCTAGGAGAAGATAGATTCTGCTATACTGGCCATGGGAGCCAGTCTGACCATCTCGGTGCTCCAACACGGACAAAGTCAAAAACACGCAACTTGACCGTGCACATCCCAGCACCACACAGGCATGCCAGGCATGCTTCTAGCATCTACCAAGCTCATTTCCAGCACCGATACCAGCTTGTTCCAGCAGAATCACAGCAAGAACCGAGTTCCCAGTACGAGTTTGTGTAAACATGCAAGTGATGCGGTTTCATCCAATGCTCAATGCAATGCTCTTCTGGATGCATTGTACATTGTCGATACAGCTTGCAGCATCCATTCCAGCTGCTACACAGGCCATCAGAGCCAGTCTCAACCATCTCGGTGCTCCAACACGGACAAAGTCGAAAAACGGTCCATCACCGTACATGCTCTAGGCTTTCTTCCAGTGCATTTACAAGCTTCTAGCATTTGATCCAGCTGTTTTCCATGCTTCCACCGCATCGAGCACATCATCTCACCAGCAAGTGACTTTGCTCCATAATACAGGCACCAAAAAGAGGTTTGAAAGCATACAATCACTCTTAGAGCTACATAGGGTTAGGGCCAGCGGCTGTAGGGTTGGGGTTAGGGTTAGGGTTAGTGCCGGAGGCCATATCGTCTATATCTCCATCCCAAGTACTTGGCCAGGTGCTGCTGCAGGCAGCATGCAGTGTATACAGGCAATGCAACCATTCAAAAACCACGCTTCCACCGCACCAGGCTGCAGCAGATGGTCCAGGAGGGCAGCATACAGCATCAAAGGATGCACAGCAGGTGCATTGGCAGCATTGCAGCTTGAAACAGCTCCATCAAAGAGCTGACGGTCAAAATGCATGGCAAAAACAACCAACTCGACTGATGCACCGACATCAAAGAAGCAGTGGATGGAGCAGCACACGCATGCCAGGCAAGTGTCTGTAGCATATCCAAGACACTTCCAGCATCAATAGCAGCAGAAACACAGTGCTGTTGCCAAAAACGATGCTGCCCGTACGACTTTGCAGAAACACGCAAGCAGTGCGAAACCACCAAAAGCTCCATGCCAGGCTCTTCTGGATGCATTGTACATCATCGATACAACTTGCAGCATCCATTCCAGCTGCTATACTGGCCATGGGAGCCAGTCTGACCATCTCGGTGCTCCAACACGGACAAAGTCAAAAACACGCAACTTGACCGTGCACATCCCAGCACCACACAGGGTTACAAGGGGGTCTGGTTTTTAAACAGAGTAGGGTTGCTTAATAAAAGTTGTTTATCTACCCAAAATAGGCATGTTTACTTATCCAACCCTATGCTGGTAGCATAATATTATTTGCCGGTATGGCCAGCCCAAGTTTGGCCTGGGTCGAGTCGGGCCGAGAAAAAAGTAATTTTTCAGGATTGCTCCCATACTAAACTCACCTTCAAATGGGGTCAATAGAAGGTCCTGAAAGTATCAGGGAAGGGTGCCAAGTGGTTGTGGAGTGATGGCCAACTTTACATTTTTTGAGATTTTGGCTTGAGCTCCAATGGTCCCCCCTTTGAAAGTGGGAAAATGGACCCCCTCCAATTCTCCTGCTGGCTTAGTATAATGTGTCCATACATGCTAGGAGAAGATAGATTCTGCTATACTGGCCATGGGAGCCAGTCTGACCATCTCGGTGCTCCAACACGGACAAAGTCAAAAACACGCAACTTGACCGTGCACATCCCAGCACCACACAGGCATGCCAGGCATGCTTCTAGCATCTACCAAGCTCATTTCCAGCACCGATACCAGCTTGTTCCAGCAGAATCACAGCAAGAACCGAGTTCCCGGTACGAGTTTGTGTAAACATGCAAGTGATGCGGTTTCATCCAATGCTCAATGCAATGCTCTTCTGGATGCATTGTACATTGTCGATACAGCTTGCAGCATCCATTCCAGCTGCTACACAGGCCATCAGAGCCAGTCTCAACCATCTCGGTGCTCCAACACGGACAAAGTCGAAAAACGGTCCATCACCGTACATGCTCTAGGCTTTCTTCCAGTGCATTTACAAGCTTCTAGCATTTGATCCAGCTGTTTTCCATGCTTCCACCGCATCGAGCACATCATCTCACCAGCAAGTGACTTTGCTCCATAATACAGGCACCAAAAAGAGGTTTGAAAGCATACAATCACTCTTAGAGCTACATAGGGTTAGGGCCAGCGGCTGTAGGGTTGGGGTTAGGGTTAGGGTTAGTGCCGGAGGCCATATCGTCTATATCTCCATCCCAAGTACTTGGCCAGGTGCTGCTGCAGGCAGCATGCAGTGTATACAGGCAATGCAACCATTCAAAAACTTACAAGGGGGTCTGGTTTTTAAACAGAGTAGGGTTGCTTAATAAAAGTTGTTTATCTACCCAAAATAGGCATGTTTACTTATCCAACCCTATGCTGGTAGCATAATATTATTTGCCGGTATGGCCAGCCCAAGTTTGGCCTGGGTCGAGTCGGGCTGAGAAAAAAGTGATTTTTCTTTGGGGTTAGGGTTAGGGTTAGGGTTAGGGTTAGGGTTAGGGTTACAAGGGGATCCCCGGGTAGGGTCGGCAATGCAACACCCCCTTTTCTTTGTGTCATTGGATAGTCCTAGGTGAGTATAGTGAGAGTCATTAAGTGACCCTACACAAGTTGACTATGAAAATGGGTCGGGGCGGTTCACCGAAAGTAGGGTCGGGAGGTAGGGTCGAGGTAGGGGTGGAGAACTTTTTTTGGATTTTGGGGGATCTGATGGTTCAGGCAGGTGTGTAATAGCAACAAACATATGTATGCAAGAAAGCAGGGATGGAGAAGGTGTATTGGAGGTGTAGGGTTGGAATAAGTTGAAAATCGGGCAAAACCAAAGGGGGGACCATTGGAGGGTTGAGTGGCCGAAAAAAAGTTGCTCTGATGGACTTGGTCCTATAATGAAAGATGTGCCAAATGGTGTAAAACGGATGTGTGTACAAGGGCAGAGCTGTAGCTGTTGATGCCATGGCAGGGTAGAGTCAAACGTGTTGGTCTGACCCTACCCCCTGTAGGGTTGGGGACATCTGGCATAATAAGTGGCCCTGTTTTGAAGTGCGCTGGGGGTTTTCTGGGGTGGAGAATGCATATCAAGCACTCACAGAGCAAAGTGTGATTTTGACCCTAGGGTTGAAATGCTTTTGGACCCCCGACCCTACCTTGACCCTACCGACCCTACCCCTAGGGTTGGACTCACCTGGCATAATAAGTGGCTGACTTTTGAATAGTGCTGGGGTTCTAAAACCATCTGAACCTGATCCAAGTGCTTTGCAGCCAAATCAATTCCTCAAGGGTAGGGTCAGTCATTCTACCGGCAGAGCTGGAGATACCACACAGGCAGGGTTGAGTAAAGATTGCATTGCAGGTATCTACAAAAAGACTATTTACATGGCCTAGGGGAAAAAAACCCAGTGGGAAAAAGTGCCCTAGGCCCCACAGCTATCTACAGACGGAACAGAATGGAACAGATCATATCAGATCATGGGAAGAGGAGCTCATAGTGCTGGGACTGGGCCAGGTGGTACAGGCCATAGTGGGGTCCCTCTGCATCATGAGGGTAGATGGTGGCATGGCTGTCACCGGTCTGGGGGTCTATGCCAGAGTAGACCATGATTGAGATGCTGTATGCCCGTGCTACAGCCATGAGCATGATCTCATCTCCCCCACATGCCTGGCTTGGCCATGTTGGCCAGGTATGCAGCAGCGGAGAGGTGCCCATCGCCTTGGGCAGCAAAGGCCAGCAGGATGTCAGGATTGCGCTGCAGCCAGTGGAGGGCTTTCATCCTGACCTCGATGTGATCGGGGCTTGGTTGCCAGTGAGGTGGTAGGGCAATGGCCCTGAACATGCAGTTGCCATCCTTGCCGATGAAGTTGCTGACCTTGAGGTTGTACAGGTTGCGCAGTGTGGCTGCTACCTGTGGTACACCTCGGACGCCATGGAGGTGGTTGTGCCTGCACTCGCTGGCTGGAAGGCAGGAGGATGGCTGGCGATGCTGATGGGGACACCACAAAGGGGTTGGGTGTCTGCTGACGCCTTGGGCTGGCTGCCAGCTCCACATCCAAGCGGTCCAGAACAGCTTGGAGCTCAGCATCAGTGATGCCAGGCCCAGACAGTGTGGTGCGGTCTGGACTTGGACTGGGAGGTGGAAGGAGCACCACCACGCCATCATCTGACTGCATCTCCTCTGCCACTGTCTCCACTGGGGCATGCAGGCGTTTACTCTGACGGGCGTGGGCCATGCAGAGGATGGATAGGAGCCTGGTCAGCTGAGGAGTCAGGAGTGGCTGCCAAGGTCAGGCATATCAATGTCTTCCTCCTCAGTGGTGATCTCAATGGCCTCTGCCTCTGGCTCTGCCTCCAGCTCTGGCCCAAAGTTGACTGCTGGGAGATGGCCTTGGTCAATGAGCTGTCCAAAGTACTCCCCGTGCTTGGTCCTGGTTCATGCGTGCCTTGCAACCCTTGCACTGCAGGCGGAACTGGCGGCGTCCCACCTTGGTTGAACAGTGCTGGTGCTGGCCGGTCACAGTTTGGACACAGCAGCTGGCCTTTGATCTGGTCAAAGAAGCTGCGCAGAGCATCCATGGTGCGTAGATGACGCTTGAGCAGGGCCTTGCTTTGGCTGACGGCGCTCCTCTGCCTGTGTCTGCCTCTGCACATCGTTGTTGGTGAGGACAGGAGCATCACCAGGAGAGTGGAGCCACCATGCGGCTGGATCATCCCATCTTGTTGGCTCAAAAGCGGCCAGTGTGCCAGCCAAGAGCATTGAAGAGGTCGATGATGATCTGCTGCAGTCAGGGTGAGCCACAGCATGGTTGCGTCCCTGGAAGACTTCCTGCTCATCTGCTTTGGCTAGCAGATCACGCAGGTTCTTGATGTAGTCCTCCTTGGTGACCTTGAGGCTCCTATCTTGTACGGCTCCATTGCCTCCAGCCTAGGGCTCATGTACCCTGCCACGTTGAGCACAGGAGTGGCAGTGATGTTGCGGATGGCAAGCGACAGTGTTGGGCTGGTGATTGTGGCCTCAACACGGAGTCCACCCAGCTGGTTCGAGAGAGCTTCTCCATCTCTGCCAGATGGCCAAGCAGGGTTGCTCTCCGCTTCTTGCAGATGTAGATTGACTTTGGCTTGTTGAGCATGTGGTTGCCAGCCTGCGCCTTGATCTGGTGGACGATGGTGGATAGATCTTTACCTGATACGCCTCACCACCATACTGGACTGGCATCTGGACACCACCAAAGCCCTGGCCCACTGGTGTGAGGATGGGATACTGCTGGAGGCCAGGATGCTGTCATGCCGGTTGGTCACAAGCCAGAAGCCATGGCTGGAGTAGTTGCAGGCCAGATCAAAGGTGTTGAGGTTCGACATGGGGTGTTGAGGGTTGCCAAGGTCAGGGCCGCCACACGGATAGTTGACCCACATCTTCATGCCATACCCCTGACTCTGACTGTATCAACACCTGCTTTCTCCAGACAGTTGATGAAGGTGTTGTAGGTGATGACCTGATTGCCTTGGATCAAAGCCTCAGGGTAGCTGGAGCCAATGGTGACAATGTCAGCTGAGATGAGGATGTCAAGGAGCGGCTTCTTGAACTTGGGGATGGATCTTCATGTTGAAGACGCTCTGGCCAACACTGACCCAGTCCTTGAATGTGGGGTGATCCTTGATCGAGCAGCATGGCAGACCAGCTGAACAGGTGACATTGGCTTGAACACCTGCAGGAGGTCCTGGGGTAGAGGCTGATGTTCCATCCATCAAGGTCACGTGGTGCCATGAATGGCTTGGGGACTTGATGGTCCATCCTGATGGGCAATGGAGGCACCATGGCAATTGCTTCCAATGGATAGACGTGGAGGGGAAGCTTGAGGAGGATGCTTGATCCACGTGTGTGGTGAGCCTGTTGTCAGTGGTTGACGGTGGGCTTGATCTGAAGGTTTGCTTGAGGGCTTTATGGGGATATTGACACCTTGATGGCGGCGCCAACTAGAGCTTATTGAGGTTATCTTGAGGTTATCTTGAGGTCTTGAGGTCCTTGGGGTTGTTCTTGAAGTTTTTTTTTGTTGACTTCTTGAGTGTTGCACCAGAGGTGATCCCCAACCTCCACTAGGTGTGGTTGGCCAAGCCACGCCTAGCAGAGAATACAGGAGACAAGACGCTGGGCAGGAGCTCTGTATAGGGACTAGTCACCTAAGTCAAGAGACAGCACTCAGTCGCTCTTACAACACGTCAACTCACCGTGAAAGTTTCTTGAGGCAGACTGAGGCTCAGGGATATGCACACACGCTGAAAAAGGACAAGGGAAAGGGGGAGGAAGGTGGAGAAAGGGCCTGTATATATACCTTAGCCTCCTCAGCGCCAGTGTCGCAATTGCCCGTTTTTTGCCACCGTGGAAGCATCTAGAAAGCTGTGGAACCTTCTGAAGCTCAGCCACTGTGCGCAGCCACAGCACAGCCGCAGCAATGCCATGTGCACAGCCACGCTTCACCCGCCTTTCCGGCATTTCTAGACCTTCCGGAACCTTCCAGAACCTTCCATGACCTTCCATCAGGCTCCATTGGTTTCTGCTCCTTTCCGGAAAGTTCTGGAAGGTTCTGGAAACTTCCACAGCACAAGCCACATGCACAGCTGCAGCACAGCCACACGCACAGCCACAATTCCATTTGTTTCCACTGTGTTCTATCCAGCGCTGGCGCCAGAGACCCAAAAAGGATATATAGACGGGCCTCATCAGCACCAATGCTCCCCTTTTTCTTCCTGCCCGAGGGGCCCTTTGGTAAGTGGGGTTCCGGGAAAGCCGGTTGTCCTTGATACCTTACTGGCAGCCTGGTGGCCAGGTAAGCAGGTGGGTTGCCAGGACTGCCTGGCCCTCCCCTCGGCCTGGA